>CM055073.1:6954553-7123701 GCA_029204045.2 Tillandsia leiboldiana
ATATCAATCATGGGTGCATATGTCTGTATATCATCATAGGATGCGTATGTCTGTACCATCAGAGATGCTATGTCTGTATTCAATCATAGGATCAATCAAGCATCGCTATATATCAGTCGTCAGAATAGTCTGACTAATCAGGGAGTATAGAATATAATCGGCTGATACGTGACAATAAACGCAATCATCGATCTAATCAGTCTGTCATCAGAGGATCGATGCTATGTCAAAGAGATCAATATATGTCTATAGGTAAATCACAGGGCAAGCCAAGAACAAGTGTCCGACTGGACTAAAGCAACCAGAGGCCGAATAGTTCAAGCCCGGCCGAAGTTAACCCACCTGGTTGAAGGCAGAGTCCCCGACTCTCCGATCAGCAACTGGGGGCTGGCGTCGAACAACTGGGCCCTGTATAAAGTGCTATAATCAGTAATAGACTCACACAACCCTTTCCCCGACTGCGTTGCACTAACCGAAACGTTTAGACGGGTCAAATCAGTCATTTCGTCGGTCAACAACATGATTCCTGGTCAACGAGACCCATCGGAATCCAAAAAAAATGGCCAGGTAGAGCGTAGGTGCTGTCTAAAGTCAGCTAGAGTGACCGTTTTGCATTTAAAATCCAACAGGTATAAAATTCGCATAAATATCTTTTCGTCAATATTGTTTTAGCTTGATCTTAAGATCCGGGAATCCAAATTCGATTCCGGAAATGCCAGCGAGTCACATTTGATGCAAGGAATCCCGTGCTCACTATCTTGGGTCAGCGCGAAACCCCAAGGCAAAGTTAGCCTGTTAACTCGCGATTTTGGACGCAGTGTTTTGCCCCGTTCTCGCAATCCGGGGGTCCAAAATTGACGCCGTAAATTTCAGCGTGTCCGTTACAACGAGACCCAGGCCGTGCTCAAAAGAAATGGGCCGAGACCAAGCCCGATACAAAGTTGGCCCTTAGTCTTCTAAGGTCCACTTTCCACTATGTTGGATCTTAACATATACTTGATCATATTGAGAGCTAACTGAAGCATCATGTTCAGCAAGCATCAAGAAGTGGAGGGCTCACCTTTGGTGCGCCGGAAACTCGCCGGAGAGATGGCCGGAGCAACCTTGAACTCGGGCTAGGGCTCGGGTTAGGTTGCCTGAAGCAACAGTGGCTCGGACCTGGAACCAAGGTGAGCATCAGTTAGAGGAGTATCCCAGAAGGTCTCGGGTCCATGTGGGGTCGAGTCCCGGCGGCCGGAGGGGCGGCGGCCGGAGCTAGAGCCCGCAATGGGTATCTCGGGTGCAAGGTTGAGAGATCAGTTATTGAAGTGCCTAGGCCAAAACCAAGATGGTGGGGATCCCAATGGGTTGATTGGATCTTACCTGGGTGGTCGCCGGGGTCCGGATCGCCGGATTCACCGGAAGCCGAGCTCGAAGATGGTTCGGGTGCAACTACAGTGACGAGAAACCCGACGTTAGGAGAGCCATGCAAGTCGATGGGAGACTCCTACAGACCACAGGAGCTTACCTGAGGGGTTCCCGGTGGCTGAGGAGCTCCGGCAAGGCGGCGCCGGAGGAGCTCGGTCAAGCTTCGAGGCCTCTAATGGCGGATTCCGGCGAGGTCCCTCCGGGCCGGCGCAACTTGGACCAAAGTACTCCCCTTGGTACCAGGAAGCTTCCTGCAGTGGTGCCGGCGACGGGGATGCACGGCGGCGCCGGACGGTGGAGCTCGGTTGAAAGCAAGAAAACCCGAAACTAGGGCTTCTTCGCGCGGCTTAACCACTCACACCGATCTTCCTGAAACTTCGTGGGTAGTGAGCAGTCACCAAGAAGAAAGAGGATCAACGGTTCTGATCCGAGTTTCAACGGTTGTAAAAATCGAAAACCGAGTTCGTCGGAAAAACGATAATTTCCGGTGAACTAAAGCTTTGCCGGCAACGGGGACGGCGGCGAGGGCTCGGACTGCAACCGAACAATGGCCTTGATGTCAGGAGCACCATGGTCGAGCTTAAAACCCCAAACTTAAATAAATTTCCAACATCTCACCTCGCCGGAGAACAAGAAGAAGGAGAAGGTGGCCTCGGCGGCTCGCGGCGGCGCCGGGTTGCTGGCTCCCTCGGGTTCGGCTGCGGGTTCACAGGGAGCCCCACAGGTGAATTCTTGATCACCCAAAACTTCTTTGATCCACCTTCCTCTCCAAGAACCCGAGCTCCAAGGCTTTTGATCTTCTCTCTGTTTCCAGCGACGGGGAGAGGGCTTTTTGCCTTGGCTGGTTCGGTTGCGAGGTGTGGGTAGTTAGGGAAGAACGTGGGTAGGAAGTTGGTATGGTTACAAAACCGGAAAGGGGGTGTGGGCACGGTTGCAATACCGGACGGGTGTGTATTGCACAATTGCGGGTCGGTCCCCTCTAGGCCATTCACTTCCAACCCAGTCCTTCCCAGTATACTCCTCTCACAATCCAGTCCTTCTCCAAGCATTGGCGCGCTAATCGAGGCAACTTGCATAGGGTTTTAAGTGTAAATATCCCTTTTTCGTCGTATTTCATGCATTTCGAGGCGATCCGTTCGTCGAAACGGAAAATGGACTGCGCCATGACGTCCGGCTCGACGAGACCTATCAGGTAGCGATTTTGGTTCGCTAAAATTCGCTCCATAATTTTTAAATTGCATCTTATACTGTAAATTATACGGTTCGGCATACTTTACGATGCTTTAGGGTCGTCAACACGGAAATTCCGTCAGCGCCATTGCGTCCAGAACGTCGAAACGGATCAAATCGACTATTTGGATCGCTATGTTCAGAATCCGAACAGTGAAATAGTGCTTGTTGCAACCGAGGGAGATTCGAAAATAGAAGTTACTGTGCATCTACAGTAATAACTTAAGTTATACTGTGCAGAGCACTGTTACATTGGCCGCGGCAATTTGTCCGCTTTCTTCGCTGAATTTCGGAAGATCCGACCGTCAGATCGAAAAGTACTGAATATGAATCTCGCTCGGTTCGACGAGACGATCGCAACGGTCAATTCGGATTTCCAAGATCATGTCTGGATTGGAAAGTAGCCTTTTTATCTAGTGCAAAGTGCGACTGCACACTGGCGATTGACCATATAGGTCAACACAAGTCTTTTGATTTCAAAACCAGCGCAAACTTCACTTTAATTCATTTATTAAAATAAAATATTTCGAGTTTCTACATCACTTACAACTTAAAAGAAGTTTCGTCCCTGAAACTTACAACTTAAAAAAAGTTTTCTTCCCGGAACTTACAACCTAAAGTTCTACTTTATTGATGCTTAAACTAGTCTATTCGAGAGCTACAAAGTCTGTCGTCGGGTTTTCCTCCGCTGGTTCTCCATGAGGGGTCAATGCATAGACCCGTCCTGCTGAGGCTTGTGCGCGCCCCTCGGACTGACGAGGGAGGGGAGGACGCCCAGATGAAGCAGCGCTCGAGGAAGTACCCTGTCGCTGGTATGGGATCACAGGTGCTGGAGCAGTGGAATAATCAGGTGTGATCGCTGTGGGCAATTTTCCCGAATGTGTCCTGGTTGCCCGCATCCGTAGCAACGTCCATGTCGACGTGGGCATGTATTTGCATAATGTGGTCTACCGCAAAAGACACAGGGGTCGTAGTCCACGTTGCTGGTTGCTAGCAGATGCGCTCACAGTCTGATCTTGGGATCGAGGATACTTAGGGGGTTTCCCGCTATTTTCAATTCTACTCCCAGGAAAAAGTCCGCTTCTTATCCTTTCCTCTATCAGTGGCATCCCGCTCTGCACGAGACATCTGGATTTCGGCCTCAATGGAGAGACAGCGTTCGACACAGTTGTCGAAATCGGCGGCCAGGTGGGACGAGATATAACGACGAATCTCCTGTCTCAACCCCTGCGAGAAGAGGCGCACCTTGCGGCGTTCCTCGCGCACTGCTTGAGGAACCAGATCAGCAATGCGCAGGAACTCCTGCTCATATTCCCTGACGCTCTTGTCGCCTTGCTTGATGTTTTCTAATTCGCGCTCGAGACCCTCCTTGGTGGTCTCCTTGAGGTGGTGGTGGTACATAGCAGTTTTAAAATTTTCCCAGGTGGGTTCAGATGGACCCCACGAAATGGCGCTCTCGGTGACGTCTCCACCACTTGGACGCCCGGGCCCTCTAGGCAATGAACAGCGATGTGGACCTTGTCTCTGTCCTCAGTGTAGGCGTCCTGAAATAATTTCTCCATGTGGTCGATCCATTCCTCGACCGCCCAATGGTCATTGTCTTTGCCGTCGAAAGTTTGCGGCTTGAATTTCCTAAACTCTAGCAAAGCCGCCTTTTGCTCGAGCCTTCTCCGTTCGAGCGGCTTCGTCATCGGCCGCCGGATCAGCAGCGGGGAAAAACAGAACGGGAGGAAGCAGACGCTGTTGAAGCAGCGGCAGTAGGGGCAAGCAGCATAACCCCAGGTACCGCTCTAGAAGTGACGGGAACATTGGGAATGGGCCCCGCAGGTGGTGCTACGGGGTCAGCAGCAGGTTCCGCCAAACCCTCGGGTTCGGCAACGGCCGGTGCAACAGGGGGTGCAACCGGCGGTGTAGCAACTGGAACAGCTGGTGGGGACCATGTGGGGCAGGAGCAGCAGTCTGCTGCTGCACGAAATGCTGGAAACATCCCAGCCAGAGCCGCCATCTGAGCCTCAAGTCGGTCCATACGACCCTGATCTGCGGGCTCGCTCTGCATGCTGGGTGATCGGCCGATACCTCGGCCAGAGCCCACACCTCGTCCCCGACCACGCCCAGGAGGACGAGCCATACCTATACAAGGATAAATCAGGTCAGGACAGTTTCAGCGGTAACACAGTCCACGAGTTCCTAACCAATTTTACGATCACCCCGCGCTCTCACGTAGATCACCAGTCATCCTAGGGCTCAATCCTAACCAAATACCTAGGTATCGTGTACCTATTGCTCTGATACCATCTAATCTGTCACGCCCCGAGTTTTGAAAAGCAGGCTAAAAATTTTTTTTTTTTTTATAAATCAGAGTTCGCAACCCAGGCGTAACAGACCGCCACATGTATAGTAAATTCCCTGCCCAACTGGACAGATCCTTTCCTATACATGCACGGCTAATCATAATCAGTCAATATCAGAGTAGTCTAAACTACGCATGCAAGACTAGTCAATTTATAATAATTAAACTGAAATGCGGAAAATAAATATACTGACTACAAAGGGGTCGATACTATCGCAATCGTCTCACCAACGTGCCCCGACACCCCATCACCCAGCGACCTGAAAAACAGTCACCCAGGGGGTGTGAGATACACCGGAGTGTATCCCAGTGGGCACGACGAGCCGAGAAATAGCTAATCGTACCTACTGGGTACAATAATCTGCGGATAGTAGATAAATCACTAGGTAACAGCTGATATATGAAGCAAAACTGGCAGATAATCAAGAACAAGGGAGCTACAGATAATAAGTGCTGGAAATCATGCTATAACTGAAACGACAAATCAGCCAAGCTGGAATATGGAAATATAGTTATGCATCAACATAAAGGACAGCAACTACTAACCGATGCCACTATTGGTCACGGGGACCTCAGGCGAAGATATCTATGCCGCGCCAAATCATAATCATCCTGGATTCCACCTAGCAGAACTGAACCGCAAACCCCGTACCATTGATATAGCCAAGAGGATCCTCGTACCAAAAGGTACAGCCAAGAGTTTTCCTCATATCGGTACAACCAAAGGGGCTCCCGTACCCAGTGATACGACAAGAGGGGCAAGCTCACGGGTCAAGCAGACCCTTTACCGGTAAAGAACGCAATGTGGGGGATCAATCCCACGGCGTACGCGAACGAACAGCAGGTGTACAATCATCACAATGCAAATCTCACGGTCCACAGACCGAATAATCGGCAAACTGCCGGAAATCCCCACAGGGATGCAGATGTCTATAAATCAATCATATATCATGCAGTCTGTATATCAATCATATATCAATCATAGGGTGCATATGTCTGTATATCAATCATAGGATGCATATGTCTGTACATCAATCATAGGATGCATATGTCTGTATATCAATCATAGGATCAATCATGCATATCTATATATCAGTCAATCAGAATCAGTCATGACTAATCAGGGAGTATATATATGATAATCGGCTGATAGTGACAATAAAACTCAATCATCGATCTAATCAGGTCAATGTCAATCAGAGGGATCATGCTATGTCAAAAGAGATCAATATATGTCATATAGGTAAAATCAGCAGGGCAAGCCAAGAACAAGTGTCCGACTGGACTAAAGCAACCAGAGGGCCGAATAGTTTCAAGCCCGGGCCGAAGTTAACCCACCTGGTTGAAGGCAGAGTCCCCGAACTCCCGATCAGCAACTGGGGGCTGGCGTCGAACAACTGGGCCCTGTATAAAGTGCTATAATCAGTAATAGACTCACACAACCCTTTCCCGACGGCGTTGCACTAACGAAACGTTTAGACGGGTCAAATCAGTCATTTCGTCGGTCAACAACTGATTCCTGGTCAACGAGACCCATCGGAATCCAAAAAAAATGGCCAGGTAGAGCGTAGGTGCTGTCTAAAGTCAGCTAGAGTGACCGTTTTGCATTTAAATCCAACAGGTATAAAAATTCGCATAAATATCTTTTCGTCAATATTGTTTTAGCTTGATCTTAAGATCCGGGAATCCAAATTCGATTCCGGAAATGCCAGCGAGTCACATTTGATGCAAGGAATCCCGTGCTCACTATCTTGGGTCAGCGCGAAACCCCAAGGCAAAGTTAGCCTTTTAACTCGCGATTTTGGACGCAGTGTTTTGCCCCGTTCTCGCAATCCGGGGGTCCAAAATTGACGCCGTAAATTTCAGCGTGTCCGTTACAACGAGACCCAGGCCGTGCTCACAAGAAATGGGCCGAGACCAAGCCCGATACAAAGTTGGCCCTTAGTCTTCTAAGGTCCACTTTCCACTATGTTGGATCTTAACATATACTTGATCATATTGAGAGCTAACTGAAGCATCATGTTCAGCAAGCATCAAGAAGTGGAGGGCTCACCTTTGGTGCGCCGGAAACTCGCCGGAGAGATGGCCGGAGCAACCTTGAACTCGGGCTAGGGCTCGGGTTAGGTTGCCTTGAAGCAACAGTGGCTCGGACCTGGAACCAAGGTGAGCATCAGTTAGAGGAGTATCCCAGAAGGTCTCGGGTCCATGTGGGGTCGAGTCCCGGCGGCCGGAGGGGCGGCGGCCGGAGCTAGAGCCCGCAATGGGTATCTCGGGTGCAAGGTTGAGAGATCAGTTATTGAAGTGCCCTAGGCCAAAACCAAGATGGTGGGGATCCCAAATGGGTTGATTGGATCTTACCTGGGTGGTCGCCGGGGTCCGGGATCGCCGGATTCACCGGAAGCCGAGCTCGAAGATGGTTCGGGTGCAACTACAGTGACGAGAAACCCGACGTTAGGAGAGCCATGCAAGTCGATGGGGAGACTCCTACAGACCACAGGAGCTTACCTGAGGGGTTCCCGGTGGCTGAGGAGCTCCGGCAAGGCGGCGCCGGAGGAGCTCGGTCAAGCTTCGAGGCCTCTAATGGCGGATTCCGGCGAGGTCCCTCCGGGCCGGCGCAACTTGGACCAAAGTACTCCCCTTGGTACCAGGAAGCTTCCTGCAGTGGTGGCCGGCGACGGGGATGCACGGCGGCGCCGGACGGTGGAGCTCGGTTGAAAGCAAGAAAACCCGAAACTAGGGCTTCTTCGCGCGGCTTAACCACTCACCCGATCTTCCTGAAACTTCGTGGGTAGTGAGCAGTCACCAAGAAGAAGAGGATCAACGGTTCTGATCCGAGTTTCAACGGTTGTAAAAATCGAAAACCGAGTTCGTCGGAAAACGATAATTTCCGGTGAACTAAAGCTTTGCCGGCAACGGGGACGGCGGCGAGGGCTCGGACTGCAACCGAACAATGGCCTTGATGTCAGGAGCACCATGGTCGAGCTTAAAACCCCAAACTTAAATAAAATTTCCAACATCTCACCTCGCCGGAGAACAAGAAGAAGGAGAAGGTGGCCTCGGCGGCTCGCGGCGGCGCCGGGTTGCTGGCTCCCTCGGGTTCGGCTGCGGGTTCACAGGGAGCCCCACAGGTGAATTCTTGATCACCCAAAACTTCTTTGATCACCTTCCTCTCCAAGAACCCGAGCTCCAAGGCTTTTGATCTTCTCTCGTTTCCAGCGACGGGGAGAGGGCTTTTTGCCTTGGCTGGTTCGGTTGCGAGGTGTGGGTAGTTAGGGAAGAACGTGGGTAGGAAGTTGGTATGGTTACAAAACCGGAAAGGGGGTGTGGGCACGGTTGCAATACCGGACGGGTGTGTATTGCACAATTGCGGGTCGGTCCCCTCTAGGCCATTCACTTCCAACCCAGTCCTTCCCAGTATACTCCTCTCACAATCCAGTCCTTCTCCAAGCATTGGCGCGCTAATCGAGGCAACTTGCATAGGGTTTTAAGTGTAAATATCCCCTTTTTCGTCGTATTTCATGCATTTCGAGGCGATCCGTTCGTCGAAACGGAAAATGGACTGCGCCATGACGTCCGGCTCGACGAGACCTATCAGGTAGCGATTTTGGTTCGCTAAAATTTCGCTCCATAATTTTTAAATTGCATCTTATACTGTAAATTATACGGTTCGGCATACTTTACGATGCTTTAGGGTCGTCAAACGGAAATTCCGTCAGCGCCATTGCGTCCAGAACGTCGAAACGGATCAAATCGACTATTTGGATCGCTATGTTCAGAATCCGAACAGTGAAATAGTGCTTGTTGCAACCGAGGGAGATTCGAAAATAGGAGTTACTGTGCATCTACAGTAATAACTTAAGTTATACTGTGCAGAGCACTGTTACATTGGCCGCGGCAATTTGTCCGCTTCTTCGCTGAATTTCGGAAGATCCGACCGTCAGATCGAAAAGTACTGAATATGAATCTCGCTCGGTTCGACGAGACGATCGCAACGGTCAATTCGGATTTCCAAGATCATGTCTGGATTGGAAAGTAGCCTTTTTATCTAGTGCAAAGTGCGACTTGCACACTGGCGATTGACCATATAGGTCAACACAAGTCTTTTGATTTCAAAACCAGCGCAAACTTCACTTTTAATTCATTTATTAAAATAAAATATTTCGAGTTTCTACAGCCGGGCCGGATTCGGGCGCCCGAACCCTGCGCCAGAATCCGGTTTCTTTTTTTGGTGGGCTTGGGCTATAAATAGCCTATTGGTGTTCTTTTTTGAGGGCTTTTCCCCAGCCCTCTTCAGCCCATTTTCGACAGGAGTCTCCACCTTCGAGTTTTCTTAGACATTTGGGATCCCGGAGATTTTTGGAAGAAGTTCCATCTGCTTTCTTCTCGACATCGCGAGCTTCGACGCGCCTTCGATACCGAGCTTTTTCGTCGACGTTTCTTCCGCGAGCTCCCCAGGGCTGACGAAAGGGAGTTTTTGGCCTATTTCTATGGCATCGGTTCCACGAGAGGTAGATTTTCGTTTTCCATGTTTACCTCTACTCTCAGTTTTGGGTTTTTATTAGGGTATTCGGAGCATCTTTGAACCCCTTTCTTACTGCTGGTTTTCCTGGACCCCCCGAGCTTGTTCAATTTTTATCTCGGCGCTCGATTATTGATTTCGGCCCTTGAGGACTCGATCGACATCTACGCTTCGCAAGGATCGCAGACATATTTTTATTGGAATTTTTGGAGATCATCTCGCAGGTGATATTTTGGATTCTTTCAGACTGAACTTTCCACAGATTTGTGATCGTGGGGATTTTTGCTTACCGCAATGTTTGGACTGTATCTTTGTGCCCAGGAGGAGTTTTCAGGTATTTTTGGGCTTGTTGGAATCAAGTGAGTCTGAGGATTATCCCCATTCAGTTTCAGCCCCTTTGGACCTTGGATCGATGCGCACTTTCAGGTAGGCTACTTCGTCTCCAAAACCGGTGGACGGTTCTCTAATTCTATTGAATAGAATTGCATGCATGATTGCGAGAGAGTTAGGAAGCATGTTAGAATGAGAGATGACACTTTCTTGTGTTGTTACTGAGTTCATGTCGACTATTGCTTTCTAGTTGTATTAAGAATGTTATTATTGAAACTTGACCTAACATCCTGTCATATGATATATGTTCAACCAGACTAGTAGAAAACTCTCACTTTGGCTAGGTTTATTTATGCTTTAGACATCCACACCTTACATTCTATCTCTGGACATAGTGTTTTCCTCGACCGGATAGTGGGCTGAGTGGTCGGGATTTCTCTTAGTGTAGGATGCATGTTACACTCGTGCTTGGGGGCCGAGTGGAGCCTGGTAGATGTAGCTAGTCTTGTACCAGTGGCGGGAGCCGTTTGGGTAAACGGTGGTCCCGGGTTGTCGAGTTCTTCAATTTGTTTTCGCCACTGTGTTCGTGGAAGTGGTGTACCAGTGATAGCAGGACTTTGAATCCAGAATCTTTTTGGACACACATGATTTCAGTAAACCAATATTTTTCTTCCAAATGTCGAAGAGTCGCCGGAGTCTGTTCTCGTCTGATTGGGCGAAGGCATTAGCCCTTCGGGGTTTGGGAATAAAACTTGTTTTCTAACTGATTTTTCTAAATTAGCTAAATTTCATTAAGATGAGTTTCCTTAAATCAAGATGGTTTTACAAAAAGGAACTACTTTTAGTCCTCACCCCACGTGGGTTCGAGTGAAAATGGTTTCGGTAATTCATATCACCTTTTCTGTAAACTTCTTCTCCCGAGAGAGTTCGAGTGATCTAGATTCTAAGGGCTGTTTTTTTCTTTGGGTCGAGAACAACGAGAGGCTATGCCTAGAGCCTGTTCTTGTTTGATTTGGATTGTAGGTTCTAGTCTTTCGGGATTTTTGAACCTTTCATTATTGTCGGCTGTGGAGTATACCCAGCTAGTGAGTTTGCATGTTGAGTTGATGTCCTATTTGGGGAGTCGTTGGGTTGACGGCAGTCCTGGCTGTCGAGTATTTCCAGCTAGTGAGTTAGAGATGTGATTTGAGTACTATCGATCTTATTGATTGTGGATTTGGATTATAGCCTGCATGAGCCATATTGAGCTCGACAGAGATGCGCAGATACTTTCCTCGGTGGGGTCGCGCCCCTCAAGTGCCACTCCGGAGAAGAGCCTGTTACTTTACTATCGTGATTTGTCGACGCAGTCCCTCTAGCTGGGCCTTTTTTAGGCAGTCACGGACGCCTACGTAAGTACAGTCCCTTCTGGATGTGTGACACCCCCGGAATGTGTATTAGTCCTATATATAAATGATATAATAGGACTAAAATCTCTAACCCGGCTATAGCATTTTGGATGGTAGCAAGATCCAAGAGGAACATGAGAGTTAAGCGTGCTAGAGCTAGAGTAGTTCTAGGATGGGTGACCCCCTGGGAAGTGGGGCGTCACAGTTGGTATCAGAGACATTCACCAGCCGGAAATGTGAGATGAGTCTCGGCTGAGCCAGGGTTATATAGCGGGTAGAGTGTGGCTCCCCGGCTAATGACCGTTGTAGGTGGAGTGCAGCTCCCTACAAGGTCGGCTAAGGCTAGCGAGACGAGTCTCACATCGCCTGGTGCTTGTGAGTGTGCTTGAGCCTGACGTGGACGTCAGGGCTTAAAGGGGGGAAGAATGTGACACCCCCGGAATGTGTATTAGTCCTATATATAAATGATATAATAGGACTAAAATCTCTATCCCGGCTATAGCATTTTGGATGGTAGCAAAATCCAAGAGGAACATGAGAGTTAAGCGTGCTAGAGCTAGAGTAGTTCTAGGATGGGTGACCCCCTGGGAAGTGGGGCGTCACAGGATGTAATGGCAGTATGTGGGCGCAGGTTTGACTGGACCCTATGTGGCAGTCACTGTGATTGGGTTGATTGAGTATATTGGGTTAGAGTCGATGCGTCATGTTTCATCTGTATCACCCTTTGAGCATTTAGATAGAGGCATGGTAGCTGTAGAATTATTTCCAGCCTTTTCCTTATAGTACTGCATTTGTTACTTTATGCCTCTAGTAGACTTAGTGGGCAGACGTGTGACGCCCCCAATAGTCCCACATCGGATGTGGATGGATTTGTGATTGGGTTTATATGAGACTTGGACACTAGTAATAATAACTGGGCTTAAGCATTTTGGGCTGTGGTTTGGGCCCAACAAGTTATTATTGCTAGTGGGCCGGGTCGATTACATTTGGTATCAGAGCCAATAACCAGCCGGAAGTGTGCGGCGAGTCTCGGCTGAGTCTGGGTCTAGATGACAGGACTAGCGAGACGAGTCTCACATCGCCTGGTGATCTTGGGCTTGTGTGTGTGTGTTTGGGCTGACGAGGACGTCAGGCCTAAACGGGGGGAGTCTGTGACGCCCCCAATAGTCCCACATCGGATGTGGATGGATTTGTGATTGGGTTTATATGAGACTTGGACACTAGTAATAATAACTGGGCTTAAGCATTTTGGGCTGTGGTTTGGGCCCAACAAGTTATTATTGCTAGTGGGCCGGGTCGTTACAAGACGGTCGGGTTTGGTGGCGGTACCCACTAAGAACTACGTGTTGGTGTAGTTCTCACACCCACTGGGGGTTCCCGCCCCCCTTCCTCTTTCCTCTCCTTTGTTTTTTGCAGGGTCTTCTGCGGGTGTTGCTGATCCTTCTGTTGCTGATCGAGGTGAGGAAGTCGCGAGCCAGTTCCCTACCTATCTTAGAGAGTAGCAGTACCCCTCTTTGGCGATTTTTAGTACAGTCTGCTGGATTATAGTAGATAGTTAAAGTTTTATTTTTGAGAGACTTTTGTATTGTGTGGTTTAGACTTGTACTATTTGGAAATGTATTATCTTATTTTAGTAGTATACTTTTCAGCTCTGATATCTGTATAACTGTAGTATTATCTTTTGCAGGTTAGACACTTCATCCATACGGGGCTTTCCGTATGAGCGGCGGATCTGTTGGCGGGCCCGGGTCGCAGTTTCGACCATGGGGCGTGACAGATTAGAGTGGTATCAGAGCCTAGGTTGTAGGTCATTGTGGACTTAGAAACCCTAGGCTTGTGGATGGACCTTTGGACGACTACGTGAGAGTCATGACTTATAGCGAGAGAACTGATTGAGCTTTATACCTCTTCCAAGAGACGGGATGAGTGATTGACATGTTTATTCTCCAAAGTGATTATGTTGGCTGCAGACAACATAATGTTATGGAATGAATGATATGTCTTAGACTTTCGCTGGATTCGGTCGAATGGTTGCTGTGTCCTGATGTTTGTTATTGTGCAGTGGACTACGATGCCCCTGAGACGTCATGCAGTGAGGAGGGCACATCCCGCATCTGATGAGTAACCCGAGCAGCGGGAGGCAGAGCTATCAGAGTAGAGCGAGACCCAGGAGTTACGGGCCCAGATGGCACAAATGTCGGAGGCTGTCCAACGCTAGGAGGAGGCTATGGAACGTTTGATGCGCCTGTCGGAGCAGAGAGCACAGCCAGTTCCAGCACCGCCTGAGTGTCCTCCATCGCTTTCTTCCTATGTAGTGGCATCTCCAGCTATACCAGTGGTGCCGATTGAGCGAGCAGCCTCTTCCGTGCCGCTGAGTAGTGCCGAGGCACCGAGGCAGGGTGGATAGCGGATAGTAGATGAGCTTTGGGACATCATCGATCGATGAAGCCGGTCCCAGCAGTCTGATCCACCCCGATTTACAGGATTGAGCTCGAGGCCTTCGGAGGCAGAGTCTTGGATCACGGCGATGGAGCGACTTTTCGAAAGACTTTTTATTGAGGAGCGGTTTCAGGTTCTTTTGGCGACAAACTTGTTGGAGCACATTACCGAGGCTTGGTGGCGCCGAGTGCGACTTGTCGATCCGCATGGGACCCAGCTGCTTACTTGGGCGGAGTTCCGCAGCCTTGTTCTTGGAGCCTTCTTTCCAGAGAGTGTCAGACAGAGGCTGGAAGAGGATTTGAATAACCTCCAACAGGAGACCTGTCACGCCCCGGGGTCGAAACTGTGATCCGGGCTCGCCAACAGATCCGCCGCCCATACGGTGAACCCCGTATAGACGAAGCGTCAAACCTGCAAAAAGAAAGATACTGTACTAAACAGATATCAGAGCTGAAAGTAAACTGCTAGAAATAAAATATACAAGACAAAGTCCTCACCAAAAGTACATAAGTCTCTCTCAGCAATGAAAGAAAAGTACAACTCTATACCTCACTACAAGGTCTCTCAACAAAAAAACTTTGCAAAATAATAAGGGTACATCTACTCTCAGGACGACGACTGGTAGGGATCTAGCTCGCGACTCCCTTACCTCGTTCTGAAGAAGCAGCAACTGGAGCAGCAGGAACAGGAGCAGACGTCCCTGGGGAAAAATACACCACGACGGGTGTGAGAACTACATCCCACAGTAGTTCTCAGTGGGTGCCGTCAACAAGCCCAACGGTCTGCCCACTAAGTCTACTAGAGGCATGCTGGAACAAATGAAATACTGAAGAAAAGAGCTAGAAATGAACAACTCTACAGCTACTATGCCCCTATCTAGATGCTCAAAAAGTGGAACAGATGATAACATGGTGCATCTACTAACATATCAGTATAGTCACCCAATCTGAACTGACTGCCTCCTCGGGTCCAGTTAAGCCTGCGCCTACCTACTGCCGTTACATCCCGGAGGACCGAACTTACGTAGGGTGTCCGTAGCTGCCAAAACTGGCTTAGCCAGAGGGACTGCGTCAGTAACTGCCAAAACTGGCTCAGTCAGAGGGACGGCGTCGACAAGTCGCGATACAAGAGCTCAATCTCACGCCGGTACAACAACCCGGTATATAGCTCAATCTCAATGCCGGTACAACAACCCGGTCCAAGTATCACTCTCAATGCCGGTACAACAACCCGGTCTCGCCTACTCCGGAGTGGCACTCGAGGGGCGCGACCCCACCGAGGAAATGGTATCCGCGCACTCTGTCGCTCTGGTGGCACTGCAGGCTATAGTCAAAATCCATGCTCACGCTCTGAACGGAAAAACTCAGGATCCTCAAACATCTCGCACAACAGTCGGAGCACTCTCGACGACTCAGCTGATCAGCTCTCACGAACACGAGACACTAGCCTCTCCAATGACTCACAGCACAAAACACACTGGCTGGAGATACTCCACAGCCAGGATCAACCCACCACTCAGGGCTAACTAAACTGGTCGAACAACACTTAACGACCCGGGACCACCGTCAACCCCGACGGTTCCCAACAACAGAACATCAACCCAACCTGCAGATTCACTGACAGGATAAACCCCACAACAGACAACAATAAAGGATCCGGGAACCCCGAAAGACTAGAACCTACAACCCTATCAAACAAGAACAGGCTCTAGGCATAGCCTCTCATTGTTCTCGTCCCAAAGGAAATGGCAGACCTTAGAACCCAGACCACTCGAACCATCTCGAGTGGTTAATTTATAGAAAAAATGTGGCATTTCTTACTGAAAGCCATTTGATCTGAAAGAAATCCATCTTTAATGATTTTTAGTTCCTTTTAGGAAAACACTGGAAAACAAGTTTTATATCCAAGCCTCATAGAGCTATTGCCTTGTCCAATCAAACAAGAACAAACTCGGGCGACACTACGATGCTTGGAAGAAAACATTGGTTGACTAAAATCATGTGTGTCCAAAAACAGTTCTGGGTTCAAGGTCCTGCTAACACTGGTATACAGCTGCCACTGACACAGTGGCGACAATAAAACAAGAAAACAACACATCCCGGGACCGCCGTCTACCCAAACGGCTCCCGCCACAGATGATCGATCAACTACATCTACCAGACTCCACTCTGCTCCCAAGCACGAGTTTAAAAATGCATCCCACACTAAAAAGAAATTCCGACCACTCGGCCCACTACCCGGGCGAGTAAAGCACTATGTCCAGGAAAGAAATAGAAGTGTGGATGTCTAAAGCAGAAATAAACCTAGCCCAAGGTGGAGTTTTTCTACTGGTCTGGTTACACATGCAGCATATGACGGGGGTGCTAGGTCAAGTTTCCAGATAATAATAATTTTACAGATAGTAGGAAACAAGAGCTCGTATGATCATCAAATAACTCTAGAATTATCAGCTATCACATTCTAGCATGCTACACAAGAATATCACTATCATGCATGGTCCTACTATAGCAGATTTAATGCACATTCCATCAATCTTGGAGATAGGGCCACCCACCTGAAAACGCTAACTGTCTAAGGTTCCACAGCTGAAAACACCAGGAGCAACTGTGATGCCCCACTTCCCAGGGGGTCACCCATCCTAGAACTACTCTAGCTCTAGCACGCTTAACTCTCATGTTCCTCTTGGATCTTGCTACCATCCAAAATGCTATAGCCGGGTTAGAGATTTAGTCCTATTATATCATTTATATAGAGGACTAATCCAAATTCCGGGGGTGTCACATTCTTCCCCCCTTTAAGCCCTGACGTCCACGTCAGGCTCAAGCACACTCACAAGCACCAGGCGATGTGAGACTCGTCTCGCTAGCCTTAGCCGACCTTGTGAGGAGCTGCACTCCACTCACAACGGTCATTAGCCGGGGAGCCTCGCTCTACCCGCTATATAACCCTGGCTCAGCCGAGACTCATCTCACATTTCCGGCTGGTGAATGGCTCTGATACCAACTGTGACGCCCCACTTCCCAGGGGGTCACCCATCCTAGAACTACTCTAGCTCTAGCACGCTTAACTCTCATGTTCCTCTTGGATCTTGCTACCATCCAAAATGCTATAGCCGGGTTAGAGATTTAGTCCTATTATATCATTTATATAGAGGACTAATCCAAATTCCGGGGGTGTCACAGCAACGATCTCTACAAATCCACAGCCCCGATGGTCCAAAAACACTGAACAAATCCTCCTGGTACAAACACACGGCTAACAGTTACACTTTAAATTCCTCAATTTACCCAAATAAGTTACATTCAAAATTCAGCCACAAAGATGTCACTTTTTCACCTGCAAACAATGCTCCAAAAATTACCTCTGTGTCCCCGGTTTCAGGCGCTCGGAATTTCTGGGCTGCTACAGTAACGGGCCTGGAACGCCCACAGCCCGACACGCGGCCCAGCACCGCACCCCGCGCGCCCGGTGCACGTGCAAGAGCCTCTCCCTGCGCGCCACGTGGCACCGCGGTCCACGGCGGGAACCGTGGGCCGTGGTTCACGCCGGGTTACCCGGGTCCATGCGCCAGCCAATGGGAGCTCGCCACGTGGCACCGCGGGGTCCACGGTGCGCCGCGCCCGCGACGCTGTCGCGCGTGCGTTGACCGCCCAATCACAGCGCGCCACGTGTCCAACCAAAAACTCGCTGCGCCCGGTGCAGGAAATCTGGTGCACCCGCCGAACCTGAAGCTGCCACGTGTCACCCTCCCGGTCCACTGTACACCGCACTTTTCCCGTGGACCTCGCCTGCTGCGCCGGCCAACCGGGAGCCGCCACGTGTCCCGCGCTCGGGTGCACGCCTTCGTGGTGGACCGAGCGCCGCGCTCCGCCGCCAGCCGCCGCGCTCCGCCGCCCGCCGCGGCCGCCGGCGCCTCTCCGGCCGCCGGAATAGTACCAAATCACCTCGAAATCCGTGTTTTCGCGTCCGGGCTTCGAAAAACACAAGTAAATAGTCTATTTTCATCGTTTTCACGCGCTGAATCCAAATTCGATGTCCGTTTTGCCCAATTCCACTTCTAAAATTTTTCAAAGGCCTCCGGTTAAGCAAACTTGCTCCAAATTTCCATCCTGGATCCATTTCTTGGGCCCAATGCGCGCACAAACACTCCCAGAAGCCACTAATCCAACAATAAACCCTTAAGCGGGGATTCGGGTCCTAACAAGACCGTTCTGTGCAGGAGTACATAGTGGATTTCATTCGGCTGCTGAACAGTGTACCACACGCGGCCAGGGACGAGGCGCATCGGATCTATATGTTTGAGCGAGGTTTGTTCCGGGATATCTATCAGTCTGTTCGGTCATGCAGACTGCAGACTTTGGACGCCTCGATGGAGCAGGTCCTTTATGTGGAACGAGGGAATGTGATTACGACTGAAATTAACACAGCCCCAGGTGGGAGTTCGGGCATGAAGCGCCTAGCACCTGATGATGGAGGACAGACGAGTAGGCAGGAGCCTCCGAGACCTCCATGATTCCATCCTCAGGATCGTGGGTTTCAGAGACGCCAGAGATCTGGTGGACCCCAGCAGCAGTCGCAGTATCAGCCGTATCGGCAGCGACAGCAGTCTCAACAGCAGTATTCCCGCTAGCAGGAGTATCAGTATCAGCAGCGGCGGTAACATGGATGTGTTATCTGCGGAGAGCGCCATTCGTCGCCCCAGTGTGAGCAGAGGCAGAGGCCATGCTCCCTATGTGGATAGTCTAGATATTTTCTGACAGACTCGACTTTGACGTCGAGGAAGACTGAGCGACGACCACCTGCATCAAGCGGAAGAGTCTGTGCCGCCCGGTTGGAGGGCGCCACGACAGTGGATCAGGTTGTCGTAGGCATGATTTCATTACAGCAGACTGAGTTAGAGTGTCTTTCTGCTTTCCTGCATGGACTAGAGGTAGAGTTGTTACCATGTGCATTAGAGGTACAGGTTCCTGTTGGTGTTGTGCACTTGGAGGAGGCTTGTGGATCATATCCAGTGCAGTGAGACAGCGTGTTATACCGGCAGGCGTGACGGTTTTGTGGCAGTTCCAAGACTCTGACCGAGCACACGGGATGGACCGGTTAGCGCGATATCATGCGACGACTGATTGTGGAATGAGAATAGTGACCCTTCCGCGGGTTGGACAGGAGGAGTTTATTTTCACAGGTTGCCGAAGTACCTTTCCTACAGTGATGGCATCAGCGGCAGTGGACAGATGCCACCACTTGAGCAGCTTTGACGATTAGGACTAAAGGTTGTGTCCCTAGAGGTCACGGTTAGATTGTAACTTTCGTTTTTGTAGCCACAGCAAGAACGTCTTAAACACTTCTCTCCCTTTTTCTCACCTTTATGCTGAAACTTACGAACGGGACGAAAACTTCGAAAGGCTACTCCAGAAATGAAGACAGTGCCTGAACCAGTTCTTGTTTGATTTAGGCGAGGGCATCGGCCTTTTGGAATTTTTGGACTTTTCGTTATTTTCGGCTGCTTCCCAAATTGAGAGTTAGGGTTGATGACGTTCCTGATGGTGGGGCCTTTACCTTTCTTGTTTGGTTGTGATGGCATACTTCGAGTAGATTTGTACGAGTTAATACCGTGGGTTTGCTTTTTGAGTTTGTTGCTTTTCCCCACAATTTGTTGGAAGTCCTCGTGTTTCAACATCCCAGCTCAATGGTATTATGTTTTGGATCCCTCGCCCGTGATTGACTCACTCTACTTTAGATCCGCGAGTGTTTGGAGTACGAGGGACGCCCGTTGCGAATTCTGGCTCGTGAGATGAGAGGATTGCCCAACAGGGCCATGCCGTACTTGTTATTGTTGAGGAACAATCACGGGGAACAAGTGGTGACTGGGGAGCTGGAGACGGTGTTGATGGATACCTACCCTTGTGTTTGAGACTCCCTTTGAGGTTTGTTAGTTTCGAGGACAAAACTTTCTTTTAATAGGGGAGGATGTGATGACCCGGATCTCCGCGAGGGTCTTACGGAGTGAATTGTGGCTTCTGAAGGCCTATGATGTGTGTTAGAGATGGTTGCACGCAAATCGGACCTCAGGATCAGACCCAGCGTGAAATTTGGATTAAGAATACCTGTCTGGATGCCTTCGACAAATTTTGGAAGTGAAATTTAGCAAAATGGACATCGGATTTCAACTCAGCGCACGAAAACGATGAAAATGGACTATTTACTCATATTTTTCGGAGCCTGGATGCCAAAACACGAATTTCGAGGCATGAATTACTATTCCAGCAGGCCAGGGCAGTACCGGCGGCGACGGGCAGGAGGCGGAGCTGGCGCGGGCAGGCGCATGCGGGGCGGTGGGCAGGCCGGTCCACGAGACTCGGCGTGCACCGGGACCAGCCAACGGAGGGTATGACACGTGGCGCGCGCGGATTGGGCGGTCAATGTACGCGCGACAGCGCGCTGGACGCGGCGCATCGTGGACCCCGCATGGCCACGTGTCGCCCGCTCATTGGCAGGCGCTGCGACCCGGCTGCCCCGCCGTGAACCGCGGACCACGGTTTCCGCCGTGGACCGCACTGCCACACGCCTCGCCGCGATTGGCGGGCGCGCGTGCGCGGGGCGCGCGAGGCGCGGAGTGGGCCACATGGCGCGCCGAGAGGGTTTCGGGCGCGCACAGTGATGGGCCGGGCCGGATTTGGGTGCCCGAATCCGGTTTCTTTTTTTGGTGGGCTTCGGTTATAAATAGCCCATTGGTGTTCTCTTTTGAGGGCTTTTCCCAAGCCCTCTTCAACCCATTTTCAACAGGAGTCTCCACCTTCGAGTTTTCTTCGACATTTGGGATCCCGGAGATTTTTGGAAGGTGTTCCATCTGCGTTCTCCTCGCCATCGCGAGCTTCGACGCGCCTTCGATACCGAGCTTTTTCGTCGACGTTTCTTCCGCGAGTTCCCCAGGGCTGACGGATGGGAGTTTTTGGCCGATTTCTATGGCATCGGTTCAATGCGAGGTAGATCTTCGTTTTCCGTGTTTACCTCTCCTCTTATTTTTGGGTTTTTATTGGGGTATTCGGAGCATCTTTGAACTCCTTTCATGCTGCGGGTTTTCCTCGACCCCCCAAACTTGTTCGATTTTTATCTCAGTGCTCGATTATCGGATTTCGGCCCTTGAGGACTCGATCGATATCTACGCTTCGCGAGGATCGCAGACATATTTTTATTAGAATTTTTGGAGGCCATATCACTGGTGATATTTTGGATTCTTTCGGACTGATCTTTCCGCAGATTTTTTATCGTGGGGATTTTTGCCTACCGCGATGTTTGGACTGTATCTTTGTGCCCAGGAGGAGTTTTCAGGTATTTTTGGGCTCGTTGGAATCGTGGGAATCTGAGGATTATCCCCATTCAGTTTCAGCCCTTTTGGACCTTGGATCGATGCGCACTTTCAGGTGGGTTACTTCATCTCCAAAACTAGTGGACGGTTCTCTAGTTCTATTGAATAGAATTGCATGCATGATTGTGAGAGAGTTAGGAAGCATGTTAGAGTGAGAGATGACACTTTCTTGTGTTGTTACTGAGTTCATGTCGACTAATGCTTCCTAGTTGTATTAACAATGTTCTTATTGAAACTTGACCTAGCACCCTGTCATATGATGTATGTTCAACCAGACTAGTAGAAAACTCTCACTTGTGCTAGGCTTATTTATGGTTTAGACATCCACACCTTACATTCTATCCCTGGATATAGTGTTTTCCTCGCCCGGGTAGTGGGCTGAGTGGTCGGAATTTATCTTAGTGTAGGATTCATGTTACACTCGTGCTTGGGGGCCGAGTGGAGTCTGGTAGATGTAGTTAGTCTTGTACCAATGGCGGGAGCCGTTTGGGTAAACGGCGGTCCCGGGTTGTCGAGTTCTTCGTTTTGTTTGTCGCCACTGTGATCGTGGCAGTGGTGTACCAGAGATAGCCGGATCTTGAATCCAGAATTTTTTTGGACACACATGATTTCAGTAAATCAATATTTTTCTTCCAAATGTCGAAGGGTTGCCGGAGTCTGTTCTTGTCTGATTGGGAGAAGGCATTAGCCCTTCGGGGTTTGGGAATAAAACTTGTTTTCTAACTGATTTTCCTAAAATAACTAAAATTGATTAAAATAGGTTTCCTTAAATCAAGATGGTTTTACAAAAAGGAACTACTTTTAGTCCTCACCCCGCATGGGTTCGAGTGAAAATGGTTTTTGGTAATAAATATCACCTTTTCTGTAAACTTCTTCACCCAAGAGAGTTCGAGTGATCTGGATTTTAAGGGCTCCCATTTTCTTTGGGTCGAGAACAACGAGAAACTATGCCTAGAGCCTGTTCTTGTTTGATTTGGGTTGTAGGTTCTAGTCTTTCGGGGTTTTCGAACCCTTCATTATTGTCGGCTGTGGAGTATACCCAGCTAGTGAGTTTGCATGTTGAGTTGATGCCCCATTTGGGGAGCCGTTGGGTTGACAGCGGTCCCGGCTGTCGAGTATTTCCAGCTAGTGTGTTAGAGATGTGATTTGAGTACTATTGATCTTGTTGATCGTGGATTTGGATTATAGCCTGCATAGGCCATATTGAGCTCGACAGAGATGCGCAGATACTTTCCACGGTGGGGTCGCGCCCCTCGAGTCCCACTCTAGAGCAGAGCCTGTTACTTTACTATCGCGACTTGTCGACGTAGTCCCTCAGGCTGGGCCTTTTTTAGGCAGTCACGGACGCCCTACGTAAGTCCAGTCCTTCGTGGATGTAATGGCAGTAGGTGGCCGTAGGTTTGACTGGACCCTATGTGATAATCACTGTGATTGGGTTGATTGAGTATGTTGGGTTAGAGTCGATGCATCATGTTTCATCTGTATCACCCTTTGAGCATTTAGATAGAGACATGGTAGCTGTAGAATTATTTCCAGCCTTTCCCTTATAGTACTGCATTTGTTACTTTATGCCTCTAGTAGACTTAGTGGGCAGACTGTCGGGCTTGGTGGCGGTACCCACTGAGAACTACGTGTTGGTGTAGTTCTCACACCCGCTGGGGGTTCCCGCCCCCCTTCCTCTTTCCTCTCCTTTGTTTTTTGCAGAGTCTTCTGCGGGTGTTGCTGATCCTTTTGTTGCTGGTCGAGGTGAGGGAGTCGCGAGCTAGTTCCCTACCTGTCTTGGAGAGTAGCAGTACCCATCTTTGGCGATTTTTAGTACAGTCTGTTGGATTATAGTAGATAGTTACTTTTGAGAGTTTTATTTTTTAGAGACTTATGTATTGTGAGGTTCAGATTTGTACTATTTGAATATGTATTATCTTATTTCAGTAGTATACTTTTCAGCTCTTATATCTGTATAGCTGTAGTATTATCCTTTGCAGGTTAGACGCTTCGTCCATACGGGGCTTTCCGTATGGGCGGCGGATCTGTTGGCGGGTCTGGGTCGCAGTTTCGACCCTGGGGCGTGACATGTGCGGTTAGGATAATAGTGGTCCCCTAGAATTTAGTGGGTAGTTGGTTGAATAGTAAAAATTCTAGGAGACCACTATAATCCCAACCGCACATCCTTTCATCCAAGGACTGAAAATTTGGTAGCACAAATTGCCTGGTGCTATCAATAGTATTCTAGCCGGACTCATATATATATATATATATATATATATATATATATATATATATATATATATATATATATATATATATATAGAGGGAGAGAGAGAGAGAGAGTCCGGCTACTATACTATTAATAGTACCAAGTCATTGGTACTATCAAGTTTTTCTACCCTTAGATCAACCCCTTTGATTATTTTCACTCGTTAGATTTTACTATTTTTCTAACCACCTATTAAACTCAAGGGGCCCACGATCATCTCAACCACACATTTTTTAATGCAAGAGTTAAAAACTTAATAATAATGACTTGGTACTATTAGTAGTATTCCAGCCTAGCTATATATATATATATATATATATATATATATATATATATATATATATATATATATATATATATATATATATATATATATATATATATATATATATATATATATATATATATATATATATATATATATATATATAGTCCGGCTAGAATACTATCGATAACACCAAGCAATTGGTGCTATCAAGTTTTCTGCCGTTGGATAAAAAGATATGCGGTTGGGATTATAGTGGTCCCCTAAGATTTTTACTATTCAACCAACCACCTAGTAAACCCTAGGGGCCCACTATCATCTTAACCACACATTTTTTAATCCAAAGGCTAAAAACTTGATAGCACCAATGACTTGGTTCTATCGATAGTATTCTAGCCTAATTATATATATATATATATATATATATATATATATATATATATATATATATATATATATATATATATATATATATATATATTAATTGTATTACAGCCTAGCTCTATATATATATATGCTCCTATACTTTCGAAAGTACGGAGGTCTCCGTGCTTTTAAGTTGTTTCTGATGATGAGATATCAGATTGAATGATTGGCTCCATTAGTATGATCTACAATGTTGGAATTATCTAGAAAACCAAATTTTATAATTTTTTGACTTTATTTCCTTAGTGAACGAGTGCCCTCAAAATGAATGGCTGAAAGTAAAAATCTCATAAAAATAATAATAATAACTCCAATTTCAAATCGAAAGTATTGAGATTATTTTTTATGTTATGTAAAATTTTCTATTAAAATTTCACTTAATTTGAATTATTTTACACCATTAAACTTACAAACGTGTCACATCATGTAGTATTCGAGTTTGAAATTGAATTTAAAATATTTTCTAGAATTTTTATAAGTCAAAAAGTGTGAATTATTGGAGTTTTCGCAATAACTGTCTTTCGCATTACATATCCGGACCCGAACTCAGAAAACTAAAATTACCATTAGATCTGTCTCGTCGAACTGATTAAAGGTGTGGCTGGTCCAATTTTCAATTTGACGAGCCGATCGCCTCGAAAATGATGTGAAACTGAAGTGGGGTCACGGCTTAGGTCGTGAATAATAACCCCGATTTAATTCCACCTCCGGCCAACATCGGTCGATCGACCGTCTGGAGTTCGAATCGAACGATCCGAATACTTGATTTGAACGGTCTCGTCATTTTGAGCATAATGGCGCAGTCCATTTTTATGTTTGACGAGCCTAGGACATCGAAAAGCGTGGAGAACTATGAATTACACAGATAAAGATGGATCGAGAAATTATCTGGGCACAAACTGAAGAAACCAAAATCGCTACTCGATAGGTTTCATCGAGCCGGACGTCGTGGTGGTATCTGTTTTTCCGTTTGACGATCGGTTGTCTCAAAAAACGTGAAAAATATTAAAAAATAACGTATTTGCATGAAAGTCCCCATATTTTATGCACCATTTTGCGTGCAACTCTTTGGAGAGGGGCCTTGTTGCAAGATTACTCCATAGTAAGGGGCCCAACTCAAAAGGTGGAGAGTAGAGGGACCAAATGGCATTTTGTGCAAGTTATATACAAAAAACCTAAGTTGGATCATGGATGCCCTAGTTCGGTTTTCTCTTCACCCAGCCGCCACCAAAGGATCCCTCACCTTCCTCTGCACTCTTCCCCGATGGTTACACCCCTAGCCGCCGTAGGGGATCATCGAAGAAGCAAGAAAAGGCACTTTGATATCTTGATTTCGAGTTTGGTAGAAAAAGAGATCACCAAACTTGGTGGAGTTGCACCCAAACTCTTCTGGGAATCTCCTCACTATCTGGAGACTCACTCCGAGGAGCGCCGGCGCCTGGCTCCGCCGCACGCCGCTGGGAAGGCCATCTCATTCTTCTTCTTCTTCCTCGGATTCGACGAGGTAGGCATTCCTTTTTCTTTGGTTTTTGTGCAACTTGGACCCACTCAGTCTTCTACTGACATCGTGAGGATCCTCCATGCCAAGCTCCGAGGTCCGTGGACCTCCGGTTGCCGGCGGGTTGAAGAAGGGCCGTTGGAATCCTATATTTGGCCGGATCTACGCGCAGGCTTCATCCGGTCGTTCAAGCAAGATCAAGCCCGTTGATTCCCTTCCTTTGATCTCCAGTAGAGCCTCCATAAATTTTGAGGAAGATCGGTTCAGCGGTCTCACGGGAAACCGAAGCCCTAGCTCTGGGCCTTTTTGTGTTGGACCGAGCAGCACCGCCGTCGCTCCTCCGGCGCCGGCCAACCCATGGTAATTATTCTCTTGCCCAGAGCATTCCTCCATACCCTTTGCATGTGACCTATAATGGTTGAATCCCAACTTGCCATTGTTGCACATGGTTGAAGCTTTATGTCATCTACTTCGGCCAACCACCTCACCGGAGCGCTAGGGCTAGGTTGGGTGGTGATCCTTTCACCTCTGGAAACTCTCTTCAACCCATTTTTGCTCTTGATTGAAACTTGATCTCGGTTTGGATCAAGCTCGGCCAAACCGAGCTCTTAGAAGGTTAAGCTTTAACCATCTTGCTCCGGCGACGATTCCGGTAGCCCCGCGACACCCCGAATGTGAGCCTCTAAACCTCTTTGCTCGTCTGAGGATGATGCTCACTCTATCTTACGCAGAAAATAGGTGTTAATGCATGTTAGCCAACTAGTGCTCTCAATACTTAATAAACTTGGAACCATTGCTGTTTGCATGGCTCGAGTTGCTTCCGAACAGCGAGCACGATGTTTAGAATAGCGAAGCCCAGTTATAGTGCTTTTGTCAGTGTAAAAGTCCCTGAATTTAAAATGGTTAACCAAATATTGTTGAAATGAATGTAAATAAGCAATTTTGTTAAATCCTAGGGGTCTAATTGTAATCGTAGCCTAGTGGGCTGCTGTAGATAGCGTGCACATGATCTCTAAACCTATTGTTCGAGATCCGTTGGCTTTCGTTGAGCGAATTTTTCTTAACGAATCGTAAATCGGCAAAATTGTCAGTTTATCGGCGGTTTCGCACTAAACGCGCGTTTCGAGGATAGTGAATGGTTATTATTGGTTGACAGCTATCCCTGGCTATTTCCGACGTTGTCCCGGTATGTTCTGTGATTTTAGTTTAGCGCTGGTGATTCCTGGAGTCGAAAACAAATTTCCGGAGGTGTTTTTGGTTGTTATGACACTGTTTGTGCACAGTATTACACAGAGTCAAATGTTAATGCCCGTACATCTTAAGTTAAACGTTCCGGGGCAGCACATGAAGTTTCACGAGATTTGGATACCGCTTTTGCTCAGATTGGACCATAGTTGGTCGATCAGCGGATTACCAAAAATTCCGGCGAATATCGAGACTTCAGTGAAGTTTCCCGTTGAACCTGTTTGTATTCAGTGAGTCGTTGGGATGGATGTGTGAGAGTTTTATATTGGCCCATGGTTTTGATTCATGCCCCAGCTTTCAGCAGCCATCACACAAGCCTTCTAGCGGATTTCTCAATCGTCTGTATTGATGTGGGTTTATCTTCGGTCCAGACTTTATCATTTCGGCCCTATGGGGTACCGTAGTAGGTCGGACCCCTGTGTTTGGTATAGTCTTGATCCTATAGTTGAACCTTTCTACTTGTTTTCATTCCAGCATTCAGTCTTTATAGCTATATAGTCTTGATTTTACAGTTGAGCTTTTCTATATGTTTCATTCTCAGTACTTAGCATATATAGTGATATACACCTGGACATATGCCATGCTTCCTTGGTCACTAGCTTAGTTGTATCAGCATTTCCTATTCTTCTACTACATGTTAGAATAGGAGTTCAGCTCCAGTTATACAGTTCAGTTATTCAGCTTCAGTTGTTCCATTTCTGTTATACAGTTTCAATTATACAATTCAGTGATACAGTTCAGTTATACAGATTCAGATATACAGCATCATTTGAGATTACAGTTTTCAGCATCCCGATAGAAATTTTTCGGCTTTTTGCCGATTACCCAGTCATTTGACCGCGAGCTTCAGCATCAGCATTATGATTGCCACTGAGCCAGCTTTCAGTCACGTACACCGCGGACTAGCTATCTGCAACGGTGTTCTTTACTGGTAGAGCAATCACATCGACCCGTGAGCCCATGGTCACACAGGTGTGCATGGGTTATGATAGCACATTTAGCCTGAGGTTTTGTGAGAGCAATAGTGGCATTTGGTTGAGGTTCTGTGAGACCGATAGTAGTATTTGGCCTGAGGTTCTGTGAGACCGATAATGGCATCTAATTAGGTACTTTGTTTCTGAAATTGATGCATATTTCTTTTGTACTGTCCTTTTAGTTTATTGATCTCAGTTCAGCATGTTTATTTACTTGTATTCTTGTATCCTCCTGTTTACAGTATTGATTTACTACATCAGTTATTTGCTTGATTATGCCTGCCTATTTTGTTATCCGCTGCTTACAGTATCCAGTAGGTATGACTTGCTATTTTTCAACATGTTGTGCCAATTATGATACATTTATATTGTATCTCACACCCTTTGGGTGACCACCATTTTAAGTCATTCAAGTACGGGAATGTTAAGACGATCATGAGAGCTCTCACGATAGAGTTGTCCCCTGTTATCGGCCGCAGCGGCCAAGTGCTTTACTTTTACAGTTTTAGTTCTGTCTATATACTTCTGAGTTGGATCATGTCATGTGGATGAGTTGTTGGATGTATTTAGCTGTAAAGGTTATCAATTTGTTTAGTTGTTTAGCTGTGCTATATTTTTGTTCTCTGATTGTATTATTGTACTTGCCTAGCCGAGCATGTATAGGGGAGACTCTGTTCGTGTGGATAAAGAATTTTCTATGCATGTGGCGGTCTGTTCACTTTCTGAATTTAAAGTTTTAAACTCTGATTTATAAAAAAAAAATAAAAAAAAAATAGACTACTTTTGAAACTCGGGGCGTGACATATCGGTCGTTAAAATGGTCATTTTTGAGACTCTTTGATCGCTTGGTAAATGATGTCGAAAAATTATGAAATTTAGTTTCTAAATAATAATAATAACGTAGATCATTTTTAATGGAGCCAATCGTCGAATCGAATATCCCATCATCCAAAATAACTTATAAATAGGAAGGCTCCCGTACTTTCGAAAGCACATGAGTTTTATTCTATGTATATATACACTACAACAAAATTAGGTTATAGGGACACATCTTTGTGACACTTTTGTACAAGTGTCCTATCTATATTTCATCTATATATAAAATTAGGTTATAGGGACACATTTTTTGGGCACATTACAATAATGTGTCGCTATACACCATTGCGACTGCACATATAGCGACACTAATTACAAGCGTCGGTATTTTTGCTAGCGGCACTTTTTTCAGATTTTAAAAATACTTAGAAGTGTCGCTATAGCATAGTTATGTTGTCGTGATAGCAAACATATTAACAAACATAATATTCTGCAGTAAATAAATACCGACCATACTTAACACAATTTGTTAAGACATATCTTTCTATGTTCTTTCAAAACGGTCTTTGTATCATTCAGACATTACGACAGCGTTTGGCATTGGAATAAGGCCTAGAATAAAGCATTGTTCCAGCCTTATTCCCCAAACGCATTTGGTTTGGAGGGGAACAGCAGTTTTCGTCTTTCTGAAATAAGTTGGCATAAGGCTGGAACTACTATTCCATCCTTTTTCTTGAAACAAGCTTGTTTCCACTTGAGAATAAGTTTAATTAAAATAAATATAATTTTAATTATTGTATTAATTATTTAATTAATTTAACATTTGAATCTAATTATTTTATTAATTAATTATTTAACTATTAGATAATTAACTAATTAATTTATTAATTTATTAATTTATTAATTTATTAATTTATTAAATTATTTATAGTTAATTAAATTATTTATTAACAATAATCATTATTATTATTTATTTTATCAATTAATATTTAGGGTTATCTAGCAATAGTAAATTAAATCATTATTGTTAATTATTTTATCAATTAATATTTAGGATTATCTAACAATAGTTAATTAAATAAATTAAATTATTATTTAATTAATATTTATATATTAATTAATTAAATAAAATATTATTATTTATTATTTAATTAATAATTTTATATTAATTAATTAGATAAAGTATTATTATTTTAAAATTATAATTACTCTTATTCTTACTATTCCAATCTAACTATCCAAACACTGTTTTTCTTATTCCTGGGCACAACCCAATTTTCATCTAAACGCAAAATTAATTTTATTCCTTCTTATATTTGAACTTATATCTATTATTGAAGTAAATAGTTCTAGATTATATCTAAACCAAACGCAGCCTACAAGTCGAGTCGGTCTCTATACTTTCAACTTTTAGTTTCTACAATATTGTGCAGTATTCGAGTGACTATGCATACATTTCACCCATAATATTTGTAGTTATAGACGAATGGAGAAACTGGAGGCCATTTTGAGATGCCCCTTCATCTTGTTAGAGTTTAATAATTTAAGTAAATTTATTTGGAGAACGCATAAAATTCATTTATAATTAATTTCATGGAATTTAATCAGTTTTTTTTTATCACTTTTTTTGCTAATAAAATTAGAACTATTAATGACAAATTAATAACTAATAGAGCTATACATATTTTGAAAAAAAAAAAAAAAAAAAAAAAAAAAAAAAAAGAACTTAAACTAACAATAATAGCTCAAAAAGGAGTCAATATATGGAACAAGATAAAGTAGAGAGTCTTAGTATATTTTCACCTATTATGTATACTAACTAATATATATATATATATATATATATATATATATAATGTATAATAAAACTATATCATATGTACAATAATGTTCCACACAAAAATATCTTCTTGCTTGACTTTGTGACATTTTCACCCAATAAAGTGGGGGCAGAGTGAGCAAAGAAACTAAAGATGGAGACTCACAATTTTTTCCAGCAATTAATTGAAGAGATATTGATATATTCCAAGATTGACTCATGTAGTTGGCATATATATATAGTAAATGGTATATACAACAATTTTATTCTATTACATTAATTAATTTAATAAGTCCAGCTATTATCCTCGAATAGATACATTTGTCCTATCAAGTTATTTAAAATGATGGAAACTCTAAATTGATAATCGGCATCTTTCAAACTGATCTATACTGTTAAAAATATTTAGAAATCAAATTTTGTAATTTTTATAAATTATTATGAAATCCATCCGACAGTCAAAAAATAATTAAACAACCAACATAAATAATCTTCAAAAAATAGAAATTAGACTTTGCTTAATTCATGATCGAAGTTATCAAACATCATCTAAATAGTATAAAAAAAAAAAAATTATCAAAATTTCAAGCGGTCTGAATTGCTTTATACCGTTAAACAAGTAAACGACTCATATAAAGCCGTAAAAAAATGATAGATTTTGCAATTTTTTTATCATTATGTAAATAATTTTTAAAAATTATAAAATTTAGTATCTAAACACTTCAAATACTCTAAATCAATTTTAACATCATTGATCATAAATTTTGGATCCCTATCATCAAAAATGATTTGAGAGGATAGTAGCTAGATTCTAATTTAATTGTATCGAAAATCAAATTGCACGAACTTTATTTTTATTGCAACAATTCGTACCGTTGTGATGGTGCAAATCATATTGATTAGCCATTTACTACCACAACATTTATAACCACAATATGTAAATATTTGTTGTTGCAAAAAAAAATTATTCCAATAAATAGTTATTAATTAATTAATTACAATAATATTTATTGTTGAGAAAGAGAGAATTTCTAGTAGTATCTGTAAAGAAAATGTATTTTACATTCCTAGAATATGAATTAATCATTTACTAGTTTCCTTTTTCTTACATCTAATCGCTTATGATCAATTATTGATTAATTCCTAGGTCAATGTGTGGACTACTACTGTAATTCCTAATTTTAAGTACATTTTCAATTATCTATACGTGTGTGTGTGTGTCTATATATATATATATATATATATATATATATATATATATATATATATATATATATATATATATATATATATGCACCCTATAAAATACTTTAAAATTTTCTCTTGTTCTTTATAGAAAAGCTAGCCAATTCATGAAGTACATGCACCAACTTAATTTGCGTACGTAATAGGAGTTTGCTTTTTCAGAAAAATAATGTCAAAAATAATTTATTTTATTCCTAATTAAACAAAGTGGTTTTTTAAAATAAGACTTTCAAATTTGGTGGAAAAGTCACCTTTTATATTTGTTATATTTTTTATATCCGGAAAATAAAAATATAGAAAAGATATTCTTTTATAAAAAAAAAAAAAAAAATCGATAATAATATATATACCAACTTAATTTGTTCGAACATGATTTGAGATATTTATATGGTTAAAAACTTTGGGAAACTAAATGCTAACTATCAAATTAGGAAACAAATTCTTAAGAAAAAATCGAAAATAATTTAGAATTAGCGGACGAAATAAATAAATCAATGGTGATTAAGCCTTTTCCCTTCCATAAAAAAGTTTCTTCTAATTGAAGAAAAAAAAAAAAAAAAAAAAAAAAAAAAAAAAAAAAAAAAAAAAAAACACGCAAAAACTTTATGGATAAGAAGGGTATCTTCGCACGTGCGAATCCGAACACGTAAACCTTGACCCATGCAATATTCGACCCGTACTTTTCCGTACAACTACATGGGCTAATGAAGTTATTATTGATTATTTTATACTCTCCTCTAATTAATTAACAGGGAATTAGAATAAATCTTGGGATAAATAATTTAATCTCCTCTTATATATAAAAATAAACCAAGTTAATTAGAGTAGCTTAACTTGGAAATTACGATATGAATTAGTGTACCGGATCACGTGCACGCACGTACGCCCATGCAGGGAACAAGCCAAATGCGTTAAGCAACATCCCATTTAGCTCCCCCAATAAGCAATTCCCACGTGTGAACTCACCAATCCCTATTCAAAGAGGATATTTATTCTGAGAGACTAAAGAATAATAAGGTTTTGTTTAGATGCGTGAATATCACATCCGATGCATTCCTTTTAGTTACTCAAAACGGTTTTATTATTGACGATCAAAACGTTTTTAGTATTTTGTAAATAAGAAGTGCACTGAGATCAAATATTCAAAATATATATTATATATAAGATAAATCATAACCTAAGTAAAATATATTATCTTAAAAAATTATAAAAATTAATAGGTTTTTGTGAAAAAAAAATAATTCCTTTTATACAGAATAAGTTATACGTGCTCGATTACTTATGTCAGTAGTTATGCCGCAATATTACTAATCCACTCTTATTAAATATTGTGTTAGGAATATATGTGGATTTGAAGGAATAAGGAATTATCATGCACCAATATATATATATTTATATATATAAAATATATATATATATATACCATGCATGTTTGTGTGGAATATTACTACATTAATCCCAATGCACACTTGCCTTTCCTTAACTGCCACTCTCACAAGCTAATTTAATAAGAAGGATTCGTTACATGCTCATCAGTAAAATGACTAAAATATCTCTCAACTCTCCGATTTTTAGGGTTTTATTTCTCAACTTCGCAAGCGACCGATCTTTAATTAATCGTAGTTTCCACATTAACTTATGATATTGTAATTGTACTTTAGTTTTTGGTTTAATCGTGTTTCTGAAGACTCGCCTACTTTCCATATTATCAAAGTTGAATTTTATTAAATCATAATTAAAGAGACGTTATTTAGGCCCCATGTTGAGAAAAAATTATTGGTAAAAACGTATATATCTTGAACTATGGAGCATTTGAAATCGGCCATCCAATCTTTCAAAATTTTAATTTTATAACAAAATTAATTTTTTAATTTATTTGATTTGAGCCGGTCGGCGGTGCTTCCATTTTAAAATTTGAATGCGCAATTTATCTTCTAAAATTTAGTTAGTATATATACTTCATGCAACTTTCACAACTTATAAATTTATTAAAATAAGTAATCATAATAAAATTTGAAATCATATCGTTGACCGGCTTAAATCAATCAAATTGAAATTTTGGATCGTAAAATCAAAATTTTTGAAAGGTTGGGTGGCTGATTCAAAATAATGTTCACATAAGTTCTGTGTGATTTTTCTTAATATAATAAAATATCAAATCACAAAAGATAGTAAATACGATAATAAATTAAGAATTAATGAAGCTACCTTATATGATAAAATTTTCAATTACGAAATAATATCAAACATAATACGGGGTAAACGGAATCTGCAGCTTCAAATCTACTTGGAAATGAATCTAAACGAAAAAGATTTAAGTATGGAAGCACTGCTCTATATTAGAAACAACATTTTTCAATTTATATAGAAAGAAATAGTTTGTTGTTGTCTTATATCTTTTAACATAATATAAAAAGAAAGTCTCAAGTTTGAATTCCGCGGGCTTGCTTCTATTATTATTATTATTATAAATAATAAATTTTTAGTTCACAATATTTGAATGAATATAAATTACGAAAAAGTCTTATGAGCTTAAATTAAAGTATGATTTTGTGTGCGGCGTGTGTGTTTATAGAAGAGCAAAGCACAATGGAAGGTCATTACTTTCCTTGTGCTCAAATAAATGCTATCTTGTTAGTATTAGTGTGCTCAAATAAATACTTGATGAAGAGAGAGAAAGAAGGGATAAAAATAGAAACGCAATGGATCTTTAGATAACAGGACTAGTAACATGAAATATGTGTTTGCTTTACCTACCAGCCACAATTTTAGTGTGGAAAATGAACTTGATATGAGTTCTATTTAGCAATTTGATTGTTTGATATGGAAAAGTATAATAAGTATAATATATATATATATATATATATATATATATATATATATAGAGAGAGAGAGAGAGTCCGGGTACTATACTATTATTAAGTTTTCTACTCTTTAGATAAACCACTTTGATCATTTTTATCCGTTAGATTTTACTATTTTTCAACCATCTATTAAACCCATATCCGTTAGATTTTACTATTTTTCAACCATCTATTAAACCCAAGGGGCCCACTATAATCTCAACCACACGTCTTTTAATTCAATAGTTAAAACTTAATATTATCAATAACTTGATACTATTAATAATATTTCAGCCTCTATATATATATATATATATATATATATATATATATATATATATATATATATATATATATATATATATATATATATATATATATATATTAGATTGGCTGGAGTGCAAAAAGGGAAGATAACTATGTTGTATGCATAAAAATTACAGTTATTTATATGGGATATTAGAGAAAACTGAATTTCAACTATTAATCATCCTTTAATAATAAAAAAAATTTAATAATAAAAAAAACAGTAATATACTCAAAAGGTAATTTATTATTCTTTATTTATTTATTTATTTTTAGCACACTTTTTTTATCTAAATGAATAAAAACTTATATTGAAACAATACGGTCAAATTTTATAAAAATAAAAACCATCGAATCGAATAAATCAAATCAATTGAGTTAATTAAAATATTAAAAATCAAAATTAAAATATATTATAATTTATTTTATTTTTTAATTAATTAATTAATTAATTATATTTTGAATGGAAAAATATTTGATGAGTAAAATGGAATTTATAAAAAGAGACGCATTGGATATGTTTCGAGGCTGATATCGGGTTGGTTAAACCCGCATTAGGTCGGATCGGATTTCACCGATCCGACTTCCGAACCGAACGAGACCCGCCAGATAAAATCTCTTCCCCTCTATCTCTCATCTGGGGCAGACCAATATCTCTTCCCATCTATCTCACTCATATGGGGCCGACCGATATTGCCACGTGTAAGGACCGGAGCAGAGCCGTGCCGCTCCAGCCGACGACATCCGGCACACGTGCCAGCTAATTCCCGGCACATCACATCGATGACGTCATTTTCAACCTGCGGTCTCCCCTCTCCGTGGGGTCCACTCGCGACCAACCAACTCGCCTAGGTGATTCCACATAAATGGTGCCTACCACATCATCTCGTGTAACATCACAAAGTAAATAATAATAATAATAATAATAATAATACCTAAAATAATTAAGTTATCATCACACGCACAAAATAATATTTTTATTAAAATAAATAAAATTTAATAATAAATTATCAAATAATATCATACATCATTTCTTATATTTCATACCTTTTGTTATCTATTTCGAATTATTAAAATTTGATAATTATAATTTAAAAAAAAAATAAAAAAAATTAAATGAATAAAAAAAAAAAATATTGAATAAAAAATATATATTCTCCAAAACCAAACTCCAACTAAACCAACCAACTAACGTCGAGTACTCAATAGCAGCTTATCCACCGAAATTTGGAGACTAATCCATTAATTAAACTAACTTATCCACAAAATAGAGCGGCTGGATTTTAAAATTATTAAATCATTAACACTTCAAAACTTTTAATTTTTAGTTAAAAATTTATATAATTAAAATAATAATAATAATAATTTTTTTAAAATTTAATAAGTGACCGATAAAACAGTATAATATAAAAAATAAAATTAATTAAAAAAATAATAAATTTAACGATAGAAAATTTAAAAGCTCGAAATGCTTGATGCCACTGTACCTCTCCTTATCTACATATAATCAAGTGGGTTTAAAAATTTGTAGGGAATTGGAATAGCGTATTAGTTAGGTTAAGGGAGGTGGGAATAGGAATTTTGGACCTTGTCCATTGATGACTAAGACATTGTTGATCATGACTAAGACATTGTTGATCACTCCAATAAAAAAGGATTATTTTGAAATGAAAATGCTATAAATATCTTAAGATGTACTTCAGAAAGGCAATTAATGAGCCGATTTTTTATTTCTAATGATTTTTACAGGTTTATATACTCAAAATTGTTGTCTATTGAATTTAGAAAAATATATGATCGTCTGTTCTTTAACATTTTAAACATTTTGAAATAGTTTTGCACATATAATGTATAAAAACATGCATACTTCTCCAGCAACTTAAAACATTTTGACAATATGTATATAATTGATTGTTTTACATAGGTATCAGATCAGAAAGTCTGAACTAACTTTAAATACCATCATATATACTCACGGCTTTGTTTAATTTTGTTCGTAATTCATTTAAGTTCGCGTATTCAATCAAGTGTGAGAAAAAGTATTAAATATAATATACAAAAACAGTGATCTTTAACAGCTTCAGCTTATCTTTTAAAGTAATATATAGAAAAGTCGCGCATTACTTAAAGGGAGAAATTATTAACTATCACATATACATACAATACAGAGTTGCTAATCCTGACCTTATCCTTTTGTGGTTCGCGTAGCATTAATGTGGAGAGAATAAACAATAATGCTAGCATAAGCCCATCTTAATCAAGATTAGAAAAGATAAGGGACAAAATCTTGAGGAAATCTTAGACTACTGGTGGAGAAATAGAACATAAATAGACAACTCCTGCAACTCTTTGACTCAGACTTAGCTTAATAATTCAGTTTGTGTGAGATTCTATTACTATCAAAATAAGAAAGCTCCCCTACTTCTAAGTAAAGAAACCAACTGCTCCAATAAGGACAAAAATGGAGACAGCTTTTAGCTTATGTGTTCTATATATGGTCAACCATGAATTCATACTCTAACCAAAGCAAATATTAAAGTTAAGTTCTCAAGAAGCCTTATTCTTTCTCCACATGCATGTACTAGCTAGGCACAAATACTAGAAAGTGCTTTTGTAGTAAAATTATTGATAAATATATTAGCAATTTCTTAGTTAAAAAATTCTCTCTTGACTTTTTTTATTATACAGGTGGAAACTTTTACTTTTGTACTCATTACTTGTCAAAATTTTCTTCTTAAAAAAAATTTGGTTAATTTTTAAGGTAAAAATGTGTATAACTTATCTGATCTATAAATTATTTTGAATCGATTATCTTGCCTTTCAAAATTTTGTTACTATCTTATTTTTCAATTTGTTTTATTTGAGTCAGCCAATAGCATTTCGATTTTAAATTTTAAAAATAAAAATATTATTGGTTACTGACTCAAATCATGCAAATAGAAATATTGAGTAGTAAATTTTGAAAAACTAGTGTCACATTATGGGGCTGCTGATTTAGTCGGCTCGGACACGTGCACAGACCCCTGCTGAACGGCGGCAAGTCTTTTTTAATCCGAACGGAACGGTCACCTTCACATGACTCAAATTGAAGCAAGAAAATACACATGATGATATTAGAGTTAGCTATGAGATAAAAAAATATATATATGAAAAAAAAAAACTCTTATTCATTACTATCAATTCGGTACAAAAGGCTACATCAAAAGCACACGGCTCACTAATACAACAGACACTCCATTATACTAACAAAAGTTAAGGACGGCATAGCTAGACCACTAGCACTTATATTTGGCCACCTTCTTCTTGCGATTCCGCCCCTCACCAACCGTACTAACACCTGAAAATAAATAAACTAAGGAGAATGAAAACTACTAAAAATTTCTAATAGGTGCAAACACCGAGAAAGAATATTGTATATTTACTTTGTCTACAAGAAGTGTCAATAAACAGATAAGATAAACATAAATATTTAAATTATGAAAGCAGTAAAAGTTCAAGATACCCTAGGTGCCTCACCTATCCACTTACTAGGCTCATCTCATCTCTTGGTAGTTCTGGCTCCGATTTGCTGAGCGCGGTTCTAACCTTCGCAAAAGCTGAAGAGGTCTCACTTACCCCGATCTGTTGACCTGTACAAACACCGAGTGGAGGTCAACTGATTGAACTGCTCTCCCATTGACTGCTGGATACATATATCCTTGGAGAGTCAAGGAATACTCGAACTACTCTCCACCCGATTGGTCCATGGATGTCGAGTGGGGAGCTGAAAGATGTCGCACTACTCCACCAGTTGGTTAAACAATCATGTCGCCAGGAGAGTCAAGACATGCTCACATCACTCTTGGTGGGCCATACCCACGATATGCACGGCGTTTGGAGAACTAAGCCATGTCGCTCTCCGACGGGCTTAGACAGTTGATCAAAATTGAACCGATTCACCCGATAATTAGCCGAAATGACACATTTACCTCCTCCTGAGTGGATCGGCTCTCTTTAACGGTTCGGTTCCTCACAGTTAGACAGCAATTCAAAACGGTTCATAATTCGAATAATTTTTGTACATTTTTACCTTCATATTTGCCGAGTATATATTGCCTGCTATGAGAAAATAAAGCCAAACAATGACCAATTATTAAATGTTCTCTTCTTTATTTCGCTCTGCTTATTTTTCATGTGTTTTCAACTTCAAAGCTTCCTTTTACTTTTTCTATGCACGCGATTAATTTTATGTAGTAGCAAACGTAAGGTACATACTTGCTACAGGCTTGAATTAATTTATTGCATGTGATAAGTGTTACGAGGTATTTATTATTATCACGGGTATACTATATATTCTCCAATCCTAAAGCAAAAAGTGAAAATTATCTTGGAAACATTTGAAGGAGAAAGTCTCAGGGTTACACTTTTATGTGCATGAAATATCATGAACAAATATAAAATTGAGATATATACAATAGGGCCATATGTAGGCAATAATATGTATCTTAGTTGAATTATTTTTGTATCCTTAATGTTATAAAATCTTACACTATATATGACCAAGCATATGCAAAATTGCTCTCCAAAATAAACATTTAAGATCAAGCTATTCGAGAAATTAGTTATTTCAAATGATACCTGTAAAAGAAAATAAATTTTGAGTTTAAATCAAAATATTAAATTGTTTCATAGTAAAAGTAAAAAATAATGCGAAGCATCACAATTCACATGTTACAAATTTATAATAAATACCATGTATATAAAATTTCTTTGAAAAATATTTATGCAAGTATATTTGTCTTTAACCAACACGATTTTTTCTGAAATAAAAACACAATATATATATATATATATATATATATATATATATATATATATATATATATATATATATATATATATATATATATATATATATATATATATATAGATATATATATATATATATATATATATAGAGAGAGAGAGAGAGAGAGAGAGAGAGAGAGAGAGAGCATATATTCATAAATTATATATATTCTTCATAATCAATTTATATAATTATATTTTTTTTCATTCTTTCCAAAGAAAAACACAGTTATTAGAGATTTCTAGCCACATTTTTTCTTTTTTTAAGGTAGAGATTTCTAGCCACAATTAAAATTGATTCACATCATAATATTTTTCTTCGACACGTCAACTTCATGAATAGAAAGGTATCAAAGATGGTAGATATTTTTTTTTCTCCTCTTTAACATACTCACATATTTCTTCATTTATATATATATATATATATATATCTAAAATTACATAAACATCAAATTAATTAAAAAAAGTGTTTCCGTAAGTAATCTCAGTAATTCTTTTAAAAGTCGCTAATGCACTAATAATCACGTTTAGTTGCCCATTACAGAGGCATATGGTTAAAGGATTAGTCAACGTAAAATCTTTATTACAAAAATATTTAGCTTGATTAAGGTAGGAACAATTAATTACACATGCTTATTTCTTTTTTTTTTATTATTATTATTTTCAAATCCATGCACGGTGCTATATCTTCGTACCAAAGTCACGCGTGATGCATCCACATGTCAACGGTGTGAAATTTTTTTCTATTTTTGTAATAATTTTTTTAAAAATAATAATAATAATATAATAAAAGAGAACAATAAAATAATAAAGGTCCCACGTGGCAGGTGAGGAGTGGCTAACCATCCACCTAGATTGCCACGTATTCCAACCCTATCCACAACCAAATTAAGGAGCACCGTTAAACCACTGCATATGTATCCAAGGGCCCTCATGCTTACACATGTATTGATATGTTCACTCACTCCTCTACTTATTTTGAACCCTTTTTATTTATAAAAATAAAAAGTAATATCAATAGATTTTTTTTTTTTTTTTTTGGTGGAAGAAAAACAAAATTTATTTAATTTGATAAAATTTTAATAATAATTAGTATATAATCAGAATGAATAAATTTATTTACCAACGAAAAAATAAAAAAAATCAGTAACACTCACCACTCTATTCAAAACGCATTTAGCAAATTAATTAGTATCTAATATTATCGAAAAAAAAATAATTAAATAAAAATGAGTCTAAAAATATATACTTATAATCTGAACCGCATGCATGATGAATATAAAAATCACGTCAAATCGAATCCACGTGCTCACAAAACAATCATATACTACATAGATACCTTGTTATATAAACCATCAACTTCTTATTTTAGAAAATAACTCAAAAATATATTTGACACCAAAAAAAACCCTCCATATATATATATATATATATGAGCAATGCTACATGTACACCCCGAAGGGGTGTACATCATACACCTCCATCATTTTAATGGTGGCGATATTTTTTACGGGTCACATCAAGTGACCCATCATCACACCCCACCCTTGGATGGGTGGGGTGTATGATGTACACCCTGAAAGGGGTGTACACATAGCATTTTTCTATATATATATATATATATACCATCAAAATTCTTATTGATTTTTCTAAGACATACTTAAGATTTAAATGACAGCGATTTGACAATCAGCTTGAAAGCCTGATCCAATAAATGATAGATGAGTTCAGCTTTCAGATTGAGTTGCTGGAGGATCAAGGGCCACCTAAATTGATAAGCACAAAAAAAAAATTTGTAAGATTTTAAAACATTATATTTAATTATTTTATAATTTTTATAGTAAAAAAAATAGAAAATGCTATATATACACCCGGAATGGGGTGTATATCATACACCCGACCCTATTCAAGGGTGGGGTGAATTCCGCCGGTCACTTAAAGTGGTCAGTGAATAAGTCCCCACCTCTTGGATGGGGCTCTTGGATGGGGTGGGGTATATGATATACACCCCATTTGGGATGTATAGGTAGCAAAGCCCAAAAAAATTATCCTCACATATAGTAGTAAAATAATTGTTTTTTAAAATTAAATGATGGTATCTTATTTAATAATAGATCTTTATAGAAAAGCCAAAGTAAAATCATAGTTAATGTAAACTTTTGGAATAAAAAAAAAAAAAAAAGCAATTGCTTATATATTTTTTTTAAAAAAAATAGATTTTTTTATTTACTCTGCTTGGAAGGATAATATTAAAAATATTTTTTTAATATTTCAAATTCTTTCAAATTTATTTCTAGAATTAGATTTTGTTATGTTGAAAGTAGAGAAGTATATATGTATATATTATAAAGAGTATTGTGACAAACTAAAAGCTTTAATAATTGCTCTTGGTCTGAATACAACGATAAATATTATTTTACGCGTTTACTGCAAGTATATATAGCTTTTAATATAAAACAAAATTTTTTTAATAATAACCACTTAACAAGATTTTATCTTATCTCTAATGCCTAACCAACTAAAATTAAAAGATAAATTTAAACTTATCATAAATATTGGGTTACTTATCAACATCCTCTCTTAACACAATTTCTCACATTCCGAGTAGTCTTCGCAGCTTTACGAAATTTTTCGATGTCAGCGACTTTGTAAAAATATCGACGACTTGATTCTCGCTTCTGTAAAAGTGTAGCTCGATCTCATTTTTCTTCACAAGTTCTCGAATATAATGATAACAGATTTCGATATGCTTACACATTCCATGAAAAACTGAATTTTTTGTGATTGCTATAGCTGACCTATTATCAAAAAAAAATCTTGTATGTGCCTTTTGATATTCACCAAATTCTTCTAAAATTCGTCTAAGCCAAAATACTTGTGTAGCACTTGCTGATGCCGCCACGTATTCGGCGTCTGCTGTCGAGAGAGCTACAATGTCCTATTTTTTCGATGACCATGTAAATACACTGCTTCCAAGAAAAAATATGTTACCGGATGTGCTTTTCCGTTCTTCTATGTCGCCGGCCCAATCGCTGTCGGTGATTCCGATGAGCTCGGATTTGTCACTGTAAGCGTAGAAAATACCATAGTTGATCGTTCCTTTTATATAGCGCAAAATACGCTTAGCTGCTTGTATATGCATTTGAGTCGGATTTTCTATGTATTTGCTGATCAATCCAACACCGTAGGCTATGTCAGGTCTAGCTGCGGTTAAGGAGAGAAGACTTCCCACGAACTGCGGTTAAGGAGAGAAGACTTCCCACCAACTGTTTGAAAAATGTGGAATTAACAGACTTTCTGTTTCCTTTTTTGTTCAGTTTTAATCTGATCTCTATCGGAGTAACGACCGGTTTACAATCCGCCATCTGAAATTTTTTAAGTATTTCCGCTCCATATTTCTTTTGAGAAATAAAAATACTTTCATTTTTTTTTTGAAACTTCGATACCCAAATAAGAAGCCATATGTCCCATATCGATCATTTCAAATTCTTTAATCATGCTCTTTTAAAATTTCTCAATCATAACAAAATTATTTTCCATAAAAATAATATCATCAACATAGAGGGAAACAAAAAAAATATTACCACCAGAATTATTTTTAATGTAAAGAGCATGTTCGTAAGGGTATTTACGAAAATTGGCTTTTTGAAAGTATAAATCTATACGTGTGTACTAGGCTCGCAGGGCTTACTTCAAGCCGTACAATGCCTTTTTTAATTTATAGACCTTGTCTTCTTCACCTTATTGTATAAATCCTGGCGGTTGCTCTATATACACTTCTTCATCAAGAAAGTCATTAATGAAGGCGGATTTGGCGTCCATCTGATAGATCTTCCATTGTCTTTGCGCTGCTAAAGCAATTAGGAGCCGCACCGACTCCAATCTCGCAACGGGAGGAAACACCTCGTGAAAATCGACACCCGGCTTCTGCTTATAGCTCTTTACAACGAGTCTAGCTCTGTGGCGATCAATCGACCCGTCTTGCTTGTACTTGGTTTCCACTTTACGCCAATTGATTTTTTGCCTTTTGGAAGTTTTGTCAACTCCCAAGTTTTGTTCTTCTCGATCGCCTCAATTTCATCATACATGGCTTTGCGCCATTTTTCTTCTTTTGCTGCTTCATCAAACCTGATAGGATCACAATCTAAAAACGTGATGTAGTGGGTTAAATCACTATCATCATCGCTGTTAGTATCATTAAGAATATAATCTTTCAATTTTATGGGCATTATAATATTCCGTAGAGGGTTTTTTCGAACAACTTCCTTCAAAGAAGAAGGCAAAAAACCAAATGACGGTGAGGAAGGTAATGGTAGTGGAATAGGAGGTTCCGATCGATACATGTTGTTTTTCCTTTCCAATTCCATAATTTAGTTTCATCAAATTTCACATCTCTACTAATTATGATCTTTTCTGCGACTAAATCATATAATTTGTAAGCTTTCATATTTTCTGCATTGCCGATAAAAACGCACCTGACTGCTTTATCATCCTATTTCTTTCTCCATTTGTTTTGGAATATGTGCATAGACTAGGCATCCAAAAACATGAAGATGTGCAACAATAGGTATTCTTCCACTCCATGCTTCTTCAGGTGTTTTATTCGCAACACTACTTGTCGGACTCCTGTTTAATACATAAACTGCATATGAAATAGCTTCAGCACAAAAAAAAAATCAGTATACCTTTTTCAATAAGCATACTTCTTATCATATCCACAATGGTGCGATTTTTTTTTCCTGCCACTCCAATCTGTTGCGGTGAATAGGCTGCGGTACTTTGATGCTTAATATCTTGTGTCTTACCAAATTCATTAAATTCTGTAGAGAAATATTCTCCTCCACCATCAGTTCGTAAACTTTCAATTAATAACCACTTTGTTTTTCAGAAAGTGCTTTAAACTATTTGAATGCAGTAAAAGCTTCTGATTTTTCTTTCAAAAAATAAATTCAAAATTTTCTGCTAAAATCATCAATAAAAGTCATAAAATATTTATTGTTTCCAATGGAGCGTCTATCCATCTCACATAAATCCGTATGGACCAACTGTAGAGGCTTTGCCATATTTTTGGTGGCTAGAGTTTTCAAAGATCCAAATTAAATGACCAAACCATAAATGCCATAACCAGGAAAACCGGCCAATACTTAATAAATTGCATTCTAATCCAGCCATATAACAAATATCAAATATTATAATATGATCATGTAACGACCTGGCCCACTAGCAATAATAACTCGTTGGGCCCAAACCACAACCCAAAATGCTTAAGCCCAGTTGTTATTACTAGTGTCCATGTCTCCTATAAACCCAATGACAATTCCATCCACATCCGATGTGGGACTATTGGGGGCGTCACAGATCACCATTACGTGCACGAATTAGAATGTCACTTTTTCCTTGAACAACAATTTTTCTTTCATCTCCCAGTTTCACCATTGTATTTACTTTATCATCTAAATTTATAAGCATCTTCTTTTTACGGCACACGTGGTTACTACAGCCTGAATCTAAATATTATATATTATTTTTTGGTGTTTCCAACAACATTGCAAAGGAGAAGTATATGTGCATTATTTTCATCATTGGATTCCAAAATTTCATCCTTATTTTCAACAAAATTTGTATTAATAATTTTATGTTCATCGACCTGTTTTCTTCTGCATTCATATTGATAATATTCATATTTATTGCAATAATAACATTGAATCCAAGATTTGTAGTACTTTTGTTGATTATGGTAATTACCTCTTCCTCTTGCTCTTCTATTTGAATTTAATTCATTTTTATCACCAACGGCCGCTTTATCTGCCGCGGCCACGATTGCGTCCGCCACCACGGTCACGTCCTTTGCCGCCTCTATTTTTTCCCTGAGTTCTGTCACTGATTATCAGTTGGGTTTTGAGAGCTTGTTCAACTGTGCGCTGAGCTCTCAATTTTACACGTTGTTCGTAAACTTGAAACGATCCCAACAAATCTTCTACCGTTAAATTGTCTATGTCTTTGGCCACCTCAATTAAAGAAACAATATGATCATATTTGCCAGTAACTGATCTCATAATTTTCTCAACAATTAATTTTTCGGGCCAGTTTTCTCCATTCATCCGTATTTGATTTGATACGGATATTACCCGACTAAAATACTCATAGATTAATTCACTTTCGTTCATTTGTAAATATTCAAATTCTCCTTTAAAAGTTTGGAGTCGTACCCTTTTTACTCTATCTACACCTCTGTAACTCCTCTCGAGCATATCTCAGGCCTCTTTCAATGTCTTTGCATTTGATAGTCTACTCTATCTGCACCTCTGTAACTCCTCTCGAGCATATCCCAGGCATCTTTCAATGTCTTTGCATTTGATAGTCTCTCAAAAATAACTTTATCCACCGCTTGATATAGAAAGAATAATGCATTTCTGCCTTTTTTCCGCTTTCTTCCTTGCAACAGCTAGTGAGCGTTTCAAACTCACAGTCGGTGACATCTTTGAAACTATCCTTTACAATATCCCATATCTCCTGAGATGAGAATAAGTATTATATCTGGATACTCCAGTAATTGAAATTTTTTTCTGTAAACTTCGGAAGTTGTGGTCGAATCATCCCGTGTATGGCCGTTTAGGACCATGATCAACTATTAATATCGATGTCGATGGAAAGCGATGCCAACACGTTTTACGTCCTCGATCACGAAGATGACGATCTTCTTCTTTGTCGTAAAGCTTTTTCAACTTGGCTCTGATACCACTTGCTGAAAAGAGATGAGTATATATTATAAAGATGTATTGTGGCAAACTAAAAGCTTTATTAATTGCTCTTAGCCTGAATACAACGATGAATATTATTCCAGATATATATAGCTTTTAACATAAAATAAGAAAATTTTAATAATAACCACTTAATAAGATTTTAACTTATCATTCCTAACCAACTGATATTAAAAGATAAATTTAAATTTATCATAAATATTAGGTTAGTTATCAACATGTTAAGTGGGTTGTTAAAAATAATCGTTATCTCTGTAAAATTACTATTTTGCGTTTTCAAATAGATTATTTCTACCACCACTAACTTTTTTTTATTTATTCTAGACAAAAAGAAGTATTTTGATTTTTTCTCTTTCAAATATAATTTTCTATCATCATCAACTTTTCTTATTTTTCTTAAGTTAGGGACAAAAAAGTTATTTGGACTTCTTTTTAATTTTGAAAAAAATTTAACTCGTATTTAATCCGAAATGACTTAACGAGTACTAATAGCGAAGATATTTTTAAATAAGGAAGAAATATACAAAAAAATTATATTTGAAATAAAAAAAAATTGGGAATATATTAAATATATCAAAAAATTTGAAGGGTATATAAATAATTATATTAAAAAATCTGCACTATATCACAAGATAACTTAAGTGTAATATTTTGAACCATACGCAGTAATACATGTGTCGATCTAAAATATTCAGAAAAGTAAAAAAAGAATATATATATATATTATATTACTATTAGAGTGGGAATCAAAACTAAAGTCTCTAATTTGTTACTGTAAGCCCAACCTACCAAAGTAGACTCGCACATAAGAACAATAACAGTAGTTCAATTTTTTTTTTAAAAAAAACGAGATGTGTGACCAGTTCTTAGATTGTTTCATGTGCACGCAATCACTTGAATCTAATCATAAGCATCGCGTTTTGACGTGACTCATTTTGTTTGTTCATATCCAATCTCATCTCATCTATTATAATTTTTGACGTTACATCGTGTCTGGGCCTTTCCTTCTCCCCAGTTTTATTTTTGTGCTGTTCACACATAACAACTATTATTTAATCAAATTTGGACTAATACAGATCTTATTCAGCACAAGTGATACAAGTTTTCGATGGTCAATATTTGAAATTTTAAACTTAAAGTTTAGTAAATTATTTTATGTTTTTATTTAATTTTTTTAAAAGAAATAAATAAAGTTACAGCATGCTAGCATTCTATCAGAAAAAGAAAAAAAAAAAAAAAAAAAAAAAAAAAAAAAAAACTATGGCTAAATTAAACTATTGATGCTCAAACTATATGGCACGTGACTTTTGTTTTCCAAACTTTAATTTGTAATATTTATTTATTCAATATTTTTTCATTATTACAATTAAATTTCAGAACCAAATTAAATTTACTAATGCTGACATAAAAATGATACGACATCTTAACATCTTAATAGTGACATGATATAGCATCTTAATACTTTCACATTACTTTTGTATTGCCGAAACATCAATATTTACTTAACGAAATTTGCTTGTGGAATTTGATTGTAATAATTTAGAAAGTTTAAACCAGAAATTGCTATAAAATTGGGTGATCAAAATATCACACAGTCCTCAAAATTTTATAAATTTTTTATTTTATGGCAATTTCAGCCATAATATATAGTAAGCTTGTTAGATATGATTTAGTCTCCATAATAAGCTCTGGATTAATTAATATATATTACATACTATGCTATGCTTGTATATAGGGTGTCAACGAGCCGAGCACGAGCGAGCTGGGGTCGGCTCGTGTTCGGCTCGTTTAATAAATAAGCCGAACACGAGCTGGCTCGTTTAAATATCGAGCTGAAAAATTCGGCTCGTGTTCGGCTCGTTTATTAACGAGCCGAACAAAACGAGCCGAACACGAGCTGGCTCGCGAACAACAAGTTTGATTTTCATTCCTACTATTAGGTGTAAAGTTAAAAAAAAATTAAAATTTTAAAATTTTAATCTAATAAATAAAATTCATATAAAATTGATGGCTTAAAATCTAAATAGTAATATATATATATATATATATATATATATATATATATATATATTCGAGCTGTTATCGAGCTGAACACGAGTGAGCTGACTCCAGCTCGTGTTCGGCTCGTTTTTTAAACGAGCTGAAAAATTCGGCTCGTATTCGGCTCGTTTACTAAACGAGCGATTCGATATCGAGCTCATTTCGAACCGAACACGAGCTGGCTCACGAACAGTAATCTGGATTACCACTCCTACTTGTATAGCTATATATATATATATATATATATATATATATATATATATATATATATATATATATATATATATATATATATATATATATATATATATATATATATATATATATATATGTTGTCGCTTGGAATTGAATTGGAATATAGTGTGCATCTTAATTAGTTATTGCGAAAGGGCAAAATAAAGCAAACTTAGGGTTTACAAGCTTATGTAAATATTAAATTTAACAATTAAAATTAAAAATTTATTATGGTTTTGTAAAATTCCACCATCGCCGAATCACGAACTGTTGAAACCCAACACGTTTGACCAGTGATAAAAATCATTTAGATATTTACTATTTTGTGCGAATAGCATTATTTGCAATTGGTGGCTTGGTCCAATTGATGATATGTTTCGTCCAAAAAAATGCTTGGAAAAAAAAAAAAAAAAAAAAAGAGACCACATGAATTATGAGTTTTACGATCTGATTAACATAGTAAATCGATAGAATTGGACGGTTCAAGAGAACTGATCCAACAACGCATGTTATTATGCTAGCGAAAAAATATTGAACCTTGTCAATTTATTAAACTTGTTAATGATTTTCATTGGTTGTATCAGTATTTTTTTTTTTGATTAAACAGGGTTAAACCCTATTTGAGAAAGTTACAAAAGTAACCCAGATGGCCCCCCCGCACGAAGTCGGGTTAGAGCCCGACACACAAATAAAGAACAAAGTAAGTACCCCTACAGGCTCAAAGCAGTAAACACAGTATTGCAACAACAATAATTCACGTCAACTGGCTGCTCGCCACATTGCTCCTTCGACCCATTGTAATAGCAGCAGCCAATAAATACGGTGAGATAAAAGAAGTCCATGTGCATGACCATCCCAATAACCATACTCTGAAGGTCAACCTGCAAAATTCAGCATTGAATACCCACCCACCCTAGGCCCTTCTTCAGTTGATAAAGCCTTCCTATGTCCCTCATTCCTCCAATCCTTAGGTTTCAACAGTGGTCTCGTTCTTTCAATCCTAGATCCATGAAATGAGCCTCAAAAGTTCCCTTTGGAAGAAAATTGCGTAGGAACGAAATGGTGTCACAAGCTAAAGATGGCTTTAGTTAACTCTCTAAAGTTGTTCCTTTTCCAACAAATCTTGGCAGGTCTAACAAAGATAGCATAAATCAATCCAAAGGGAAACTTGCAGTTTCTCTAAATAAGTGTGATAACCTGTGAAAGGCAGCTGCAGCTGCTGTTGAGAGAGATAGAGCCGTCGGTTTACACGCAGCAGTCGAGCACTATCTCCTCCACCGTCTTCTCAGAGCGATAGATGAGGTGAGATGGGTCCTCAGATGAATGCAGTCTCTATGTAAACTGTTACAAGAGACATAGAGTGTCGAGACATTGCCTTGCCCTTAACAATGAAGCGCCGTAACCACACCAAGAGAGACACCACTACAGCAGAGTAGGTTCCCAACAGCAATGAAATTCCAGATTTGATCCAAACGCCCCATTCGTTTAACCCATCCAAAGCACAAACGCGCCTAAGACATCAGCCAATTATAATAGGAGCGAAGGCAAAAACCGAGGAAGCCAAGTGAAAAGTAGTAAAAGGATAAACCCCGGTGAGTAGCCCGTCGGAAGGAAGGGATCGGTATCCTTTGAAGCTCAATAGTCAGACGAAACGAATGCTTGCCATCATCGGCAAAGAGTACACAGCAGAAAACAGCTAAAGTCCGAATTCTAACACCTCAGTAGTAGAACAAACCAGCTAGAAAAAGTGCTGAATCTGCTGAAAGAAAGCTTGCCATCGTCGACATAGTGTCCTAACCAAATGCTGAGAGACAAATTTACAAATTCCAAGTTCCAGAAGTTAGAAGAAGTTTCCCTCACCGCCACTTTCCTGCTTGAACCGTCTGGTAGAAGTAAAACCTCCAATCAAGAGAGAAAAACTGGACCTACAGTTATCCACACGTAGGGCTCCACCAAGGAAAATGATTTAGTAGCTCGGAAGCCGCAGTTACGGTGCCTCCTCCAAAAAGAAATGAGACCTAGCTTCCAGAACTTGGGAAGCCCAGATAACAGAAAAAACCCCCTTGTCAAATTCTAGCCTTCTTGTCCCCCCATAAGTGTTAAGCTAAAGATCTGAATAAGAAACGCCATGCAGGCGACCCACCATTGTATGAGTCCAGCATCGTCCATAGCGACCACAACCGGAAGCCAAACCAACCGTAGAGCAAGGGATCCCCGACTGTTGAAACCGCTGCCCCGAAGATCACCCTAGAGCCAAGGTCCAGAGATATATACTGTTCTGAATTCTAATCTCACAAGAACCGCTCTGGGAAAAACTATTAGAGAAAATGCGCCTGTTACGTTCAAGCCAAATTTCCCAACAGGTAGCGGCGAATAGTTGATCGAAATGCTCTCTAGCTTTACCCGTCAAAGTCAACCTCGCTCCTTCCCACCTACTCGCGAGATCCCCCGAGTAATAAAGAATCCTGTTACGAGTGATAGGCCGGAGCCGAAGTAACCCCTCCCAAATCGCCCTCGCAAAATTGCAATAGAAGAAAAGGTGATCCAGATTGTCGTCACTTGCCCCACAGCCCATGCAGATTGAAGGTCCTTGCCAACCTCTTCTATTAAGCAGCTCCGCCGTGAGCAGCCTGTATCTAGCTGCTATCCACAGAAAAATTTTAATCTTAGTCGGGATCCGAATACCCCACAAATTTCTGATCTTGCTGTCATTCACCCCGTCGTAAGCCATGAAATTGTAAGCATTCTTGGCCGAGAAAGTCCCGTTTATGCTCCATCTCCAGAAGACCGAGTCTTCAGAGTTCGAGAGAACGAGGCTAGTGGTCGCAGCCTTTAAAAGAGGTAGTTCCCGCGTAGCCTCCGGACAGAGATTGATATCAAACCCCAAATTAGATTGCGAGCCAAAACGGCGGATCCAATTAGATACCGAGAGGTGCTTGAAGGGAGCCACAGCAAATAAATTAGGGAAACGATTTCTTAGTAAAAGGTCCCCACTCCAACGCGCATTCCAGAAGCTCGTCGACTTGCCGTTTCCGATTGCGAAGGAGGTGGAAGAGGTGAAGATAGGAGCGGTAGAAAGCATACCCTTCCAAATAGGGCAGCAGCCCGCCGGTAGCGCCTGTACAGACAGTGGAGGCCTACGAGCGTAATGTTTCCGGGACAACAGTCGCACCCAGGGGAGCGCCTTAGAATGGTGAAAAGTCCAAAGTCCTTTCAAAAGGAGAGCCGAATTGGAGTTGCGGAGGTCACGGATGCCCAGTCCCCCGGTACTGATTGGTCGACATAAATGCTCCCATCTAACCCAACAGTGGAAACCGCTATTCAGAAGTTTTCCCTTCCAGAAGAAATTCCGGCGAATCTTGTCAATCGATTTTACTACCCAGCTAGGGAGTCTAAAAGCAGCACAAAAGAAGGACGGAATGGATGAAAGTACCGAATTTAGAAGCACCAACCGCCCCCCCCCCCTAGAGAGCAAAAGACCCTTCCACCCCGCCAGACGCTTATCCAATTTCTCGATGATAGGGAAAAAATCGGGTTTGCGCAGAGCCTTAGGTGATAAAGGTAAGCCCAAGTACTTGATGGGAAACCCCTGAGTAGAGCAGCCGAAAACGGATGCAAGCACCTCGGTGTTAGAGCTCGGCAGATTAATCGAAGAAATAGAGCTTTTGCCAAAGTTGATTTTAAGCCCAGAAGTCTCTGTAAAGGCATCCAAAATGAGTTTGATGACCCTCGCCGATCTGACAGAACCGTCGAAGAAGATAAGAAGATCATCGGCGAATTGGAGAGTGTGGACCTTTATATCCCCGATGCCCACCGAAGGGAGCAAGTTGGAGATAGCCGCCGCCTGGAGCATTCTGAATAGCACATCGATGCAAAGAATGAAGAGGAGGGGCGATAAAGGATCGCCCTGACGCAGTCCGCGCTTGCAAGGGAATGAGTGCCCCGGGTTGCCGTTAAGCAAGACCGCCATGCTGGATGAAGATAGGAGGTCCGATATCCATCCAGTCCACTTGGATCCGAATCCCCTGGCTAGAAGCAGATCCTGCAGAAACCTCCAGTCGACTTGGTCGAAAGCTCTCTCAAAGTCGATTTTAAGAATCGCAGCTTGTTGGTTTGTTGAGTGAAGATGATGAGTTAGAATATGGGCACAATAGAAGTTATCGAGGAGTGATCTTCCTTTAATGAAAGCCGTCTGAAACGGGTTGATAAGCTTTTCCAAGATGCGCTGAAGTCTATTAGCCAAAACTTTAGCGATAATCTTGACCAGGCTGTTCTCTAAGCAGATAGGCCTATAGTCGCTAGCGAAGAGAGCTTCGCTCTTCTTAGGAATGAGACAGATCCAACTATCGTTGATCTCGCGGAGATCGAGGCCACCGTTGTGGAAGGTGGAGAAAAGTTCCAGAATGCCCGCTTTGATAACTGGCCAAAAGCGATGAAAGAACAGCATAGGGAAGCCGTCGGGACCAGGGGCCTTGTCCGGAGCGCAAGAGAAGATCGCACCTCTTACCTCCTCCTCCTCGAAGGGGGTCTGGAGACTCAGATAATCCACCTCCGAATCTAAAGGGGGGTACAGCGAGTCGAGGTTGAGAGCAGATCGCCTTCCAACGGCCACTCCGAGTTGACCCATGAAGAAGGAGAGCAGAAGGGCAGCGATGTCGTCGTGGGTGAACCGAATGGTAGCCTCGTCGGCGAGTTGAGAGATGAAGTTTTTGTTCCGCCGACCGCTAGCTTTAAGATGGAAGAATTTGGTATTAGCATCCCCTTCCCTTAGCCATTGCACCCTTGATCTCTGCCTCCACTTAATTTCCTCCTGTAGGCAGAGTTCTTCATATCTCATTTTGAGCTGGGGTCTAAGGCCCCTCTCGCACACGTTAAGAGGCCTAGCTTCTTCAGCAAGATCTAACCACTCGAGCCACCCAAGGCAAAGATCAACTTGGATAGAACAGGAATTCTTGAGCCCCGCACTCCAGGAGCTTAGAGCAAACTGGACGCTCTTGAACTTTGACGCGATTCTGCTAACGGTGTCGGCTCCGCTAAGGCTATCATTCCACGCCTTAGAAATCACCTCAGGTAACGCCGAGTATCGCAGCCAGTACGACTCGAACCTAAACACATTAGGGGAAGGCACGAAAGAGAACGCCGTTAACAGTAAAGGAGTGTGATCAGACCTTGGCCGAGGTAAGGCACGGAGAGTAGAGCGCGGAAATGAGAGAAGCCAGTCTTTAGACACGAGGACACGATCGAGACGTTCCAGAGTAGGGAGACGTCTGCCGTTAGACCACGTGAAAGACTTGTTCAGAATGGGAAGGTCGATGAGGCCGATATCAGACACCACACTCCTGAAGTTGAGGATGTCATTCAAATTCGAGGGAGGACCGTTCTTATCCCGCAGGGACAGGAGAACATTAAAGTCCCCTAAGAGCGACCATAATCCTGCCGATTGAGAGCCAACAGAACGAAGTTCCAGGAAGAATGCCGGTTTTAGAGCCGCTGCAGTGGGACCGTAGAAGTTGGAGACGGTGAAAACCAGTCCGTCCACCCTTCTTCTCAAGACGAGGTTAACTGAAAAGGCCCCGACCCAATCGTGCACACAGTCGAAAAGGGTGGGGTTCCAAGCGGTCAGCAGGCCGCCCCTCGTCCCGACAGCATTGAGGGTGCGAAAGTCCCGGAGATGAAAACCACAGAAAGTAAGGAATTTGGAAAAGGAGGTGGACGAAAGCTTGGTCTCTTGGAGACAAACCACACAGCAATTAGCCTTCTTGATAAAGGACTTGACCGCGGCGCATTTGGAAGGATCATTAAGGCCGCGAATGTTCCACGACATGATTTTATAAAGCCTATTTCTGGCCATGCAAACGAGGGAAACACTGACAGCAGGAGGGAGGCTTGGAGGGCTAAAGAAACCCCTCAGGCCACAGGGCCGTCGCCCTCCATACCACCGCCACCCAAAACACCACCCGTCCCAGAGGAGGTAGGAGTGTCCGAAGAGATAATACCACAGGCTTTCTTGATCAGTAGGACTTCCACCAATGAAAGAGGGGTGTGAAAGTCCGATCTGGCGGAGGGTGCAGGCCCGATATGCGGGGATCCGGGCGGCGCAGACGATGACGGGAGAGATGACGAACTGCCACCCACAATTGCCGGAGGGGCGGGGGGAGGAGCCGAAATGATAGCGCATGCATCTGAAGCCGGGCGCTCGGTCGTCGAGGAGAAGCGCGCCAAATTAATTTTCTTGCGCCTGCAGTCTTGGGCCCTAGGAAGAGAAGGCTTAATATCTCGACGATGTTTGATCGCCAGCCGGGGGCTTCGCCAATGATGCAAGCGCTTTCCGGTTGCAAGAAGGTCCATGCGAGGGGATGAGAGCAAACCCTTGCCGCTGTCCACGGCTTTCCCTGGAGTGACTTCCCTCGTAATGCCCGAAACCAAGGTGGTAGGCTCCCCCAGATCCACCACTCCCGGCTGAAGAGCCACACAAGAAAGAGAACGATCGACTTCCCCTGAGTGGGATCTAATCGCCAGGGTCGAGACCGGGAGAGGGGAGGCCGTCGCCGGACCGGCCTTAGCCTGAAGGCGAGGGAAATTGGACTCCGAGACCTCCAGAGGATCGACCCTCGGTCGTCCAAATCCCGAACCGCCTGCCCCCACAGAATCAGAGATCCGCTGAACTTCAAGCGGAGGCCGGACCGAGTCAGATGCAGGAATGTCAGAGAATCCCGAGCGCGTAATGAAGTCATCTTGAGCCTCCGCCGTGTCAAGTCCCAGATGGTGGTCCAAGGTTTCTCCTAGAAGGATAGGACTAGCTTTCTCCCACGAGTCAATGAGGATATGAATGCGAAACCGTCTATCCTCCACCATTAGATTGAGAGTCTCGGGAATAGAACGAACGTCGGAACAGCGGATGCAAATCCTAAAACTGGAGACGTCCTTCAGATCGGTGCATCGGTTGTCGCATTCCCACAGTTCTCCGAAACCGCTCACAGCGGCCTTCACATCATCCGCATTCCAACATAAAATGGGCCAATTACATAACCTGATCCAAGCCTTATGATAAAGGTGGCCCCTGGCTACCTCGCTCGTTTCCTCCCAATTAGTAAAAGAGAAAGAAGTACCTTCGAAACGAAGGGGGCTGCGGCCGATTGCAGATTCCCTGGTCACCCAACTCGGGAAGAAAACAGCCGACGAAGAAGCCCGAAAAGTCGCCACCAGGTAATCGGTTGTGGATCCCCCGAACCGGCTAGCCAACCCTCTCGAGAGCAACAAAGGATCCGGATTGGAAGGGGAGCCGACGACCGTCACTCTCGCGACGCGTCCCGACAAAGAAGTCTGCCCCGATGGGGTGGGCGCGGCCGGGAGGTAGGCGGAGATCCCACCAGGGCGGCGGACCGGGATGAGCGGCTCCATAGGACCAGAATCAGGGGGGGCTCTGCACTTGGAGGCGGGGTGACCGACGCCCATACAAAGAAGACACCGGCGGGCCTTCCTGCAGCGCGCCGCCCGGTGCCCCTTTTCGAAGCACCGAAAGCAACGCCCGCGGAGCGAGGGGTTGAGGAGGAAGCGTGGCGGGGAGGCGGGCAGGGCGACAAGGCGGGTGGACCCCGAAAGCCTAGGGGGCTGAGAAGGAGAGGGTGGACTCGGAGGTGGCGAAACAACCGCGTCCTTGTAGGTGAAGTGTGGGCGAACTTCGGCTCTTCGCCGGAGCGGTGGGGGGGGGGGGTGGAGGGGGGGGGGGAAGAGCGGCTGCTCCGAGGGCGGGAGCACCGCGGAAGGAAGGCTGGGGCGCGCCCAGATCGGCGGCAACAGGCGAGGTGCCGATCGGGTCTGAGGGGGTCAAAACGGTGCAGAGCGTAGCTGGGGGCACGGGGTTGGAGAGGAGCAGAGCAGGCGGCGCAGGGTTGGGGCAGCAAGAGGCTGAGGATGCTGGTGTTGGTCGGGGAAATCGAGGCCTGAAGCGGGAGCGGGGCGGGATCGGGGGTGGGTGGGTAGGGCTGGGAAGAGGCGATCGGGAGGGCCCCCTCATTCTTTTTGATTTTATGTTTTTATTTCGCTGACAGTTTTTAGGATGCGGTGTATCAGATCAAATATTTCGCTGACAGTTTTAGGATGCTGACAGTTTATTTCGCTGACAGTATTTTTCAAATCAAATATTTAACACAATTACGTAGTTGGTTGAGCTTGATTGACAAGAACTGGAAGTGACCTTAATTTGCTACATAGTGATTATTTGGTTAATGTTTTGCTAATTGAAAAAAAAAAAAAAAAGAAAAGAAAAGATGAGAGAGGTGTCTTCTAGCTAGATTTTTTGTTATTTTGGTGTCTAAGTACTATATAAATAGAATTATTTGATAAATAATAAAAATATTTTTTTATAGAATTTCTCTAATATATTTATTTGTTGATTTTTAGGAAATAGAAGCTTATTCTTTCTACTCAGATGTTTCTCTTTTTTTTTTTTTTTTTTTGGTAATCTAACTTTTTCTTTTATTTAATTCTTTGTGTAGTTGGACCAAATGGTTTTGAATTTTATGGATATTTGGATCCATTGCAAAAGTGGGGCATTTACCCTTTTTTTTTTTTTTTCTCTATTTCAGAGAAAAACACTGTGCCTTTTTTAAAAATAAATTTAGCTAAAAATATAAAATAACTATATTTTAAACTAAAAATCTCAAGTACGAATTATTAAGCTTTTGCCACCTTTGCTAGGGTAAAAAAATAAAAAATAGTAATGCATTTATTTAATACAAAATTTTTGATTAGTCATATTGGCTTAAAGGAGTCAATATTCTACTTTGTGGTAGGAGGTCAAATTGGATCGAGTCAAGTTAGAAATAGCTTGAGGCGGATTGTATTAAGTCACAATCGAGACCCGTAGATATTGTATTTATATTATTTATATAAGTGAATTGATTATATATTTTTAATGATTCAAATTTTTAAAATTAATGGCACCAACAATCCGACAAATCATGTAAATTTGGATTCTTTGGAGCACTATAAAACACAACAAAATAACTACAATCATATATAACTTCCCAATAAATTCTAAAAGAGCTCAAATTAACCCATCTAATTTTGGAGTAAATTGTGATTAAACAATTGTTTACCCTTCATTTCCCATCTCTCTCTATCCCTCTCTTTGTAAAGATAAAATACTTTTTGTGAAACCCAAAAAGTTCTAAAGAAATTCAAACACCTCAAAAATATAGTTTTTTCACCTTAAGTAATATTATTTTGGACAATTCTAACATTATTGAAAAAAAAAAAATCTCTGTAATAAATTCCAAAGTTCTCAAACAAGCCCTAGTATTTCACTTGTTAGCAAAGAAATACATGCAAATTAAAAAGAGAAAAAAAAAAAGTTTAAAAAACAAGATACTTGTGGTGGAACAAATTAGGTAAAATTATATAAAATTTATTTGAACTACAGATCATTTTTATTCAACTATTTTATATCTTTCACTCATGCAACCTTTTAACTTATTTGATTTGGTTGATTTGATAACTCTTCAGATATAAAATTTAAACTAATTATTTATTTTAATAAAATTGTATTTACGTTAATTGTATAAAATACACTAACTAAATTTGTAATAATAATCGACAGATTCAAATTAAGTTTGAAGTAAACGAATCACTAACGGGCTCAAAAAAAAATAAAATTAAAAGAGTAAACAGTAAAATTAAAAATTTTAAGAATTAGATAAATAGATCAAATCAATAATAGTTGAGATAGATTTTATATATTTTTACCAACAAATTAAGATAATTCCTTCAAAAATGTCTTCTATGGTTTTGAGGTGTTCAACTCCTTTGTTTGTTTGTGTTTGTGTTTGAGTTTTTGTTTGTGTGTGTGTGTGCTATTTATTTATTTATTTATTTATTTATTTATTTATTTATTTTGCGGGCAAAGTTGAGGTGTTCAATCTTTTCTTTTGGGTCATCACTTAAATGATATCCTTTTATAGAGTCGAATTTGAACACGCCATGTTTGATTCATATGATTTACATAAATAATGAGGCACATCTCCACATGATATTGCCTTTGTCAAAAAATTTAATTATGAGAGTGAAAACCACTTTTGAAAATGTAATCATCTTAGTAATGCAATTCAATGTCCTAATTAAATCTTGCTAATTAATTCTCCTTGCCCTAGCTTTGAGATCTCCATGATACCAAAATCCTTCCTAATGTGTTAGATATGTCGTAATATTCATCATTTCTCAAAATTTTTCATAACACTCTACTCTCTCTTTTTAGAATTGATTTTGTATTTTTTTTTCTTTTAAAAACAAAGGAGAACTAAAATGGTCAAGTTATGTCTATTAATCGTTGCGAGAGCAATTTGTATACCTTTAATTTGAGCTGACAATTCAGATCACTGTTCATTTAATAAACGATTTGAACACGAGTTAAATTTTTCAACTCGAAATCTTAACAAATCGAACACGAATTAGAACCGGCTCGCATATATTCGGCCAGAATATATATATATATATATATATATATATATATATATATATATATATATATATATATATATATATATATATATATATATATATATATATATATAAAAGCCAACTTAAATATAAAAAGACCTATATATTGTAAATTATAATTATTATATTAAAATTTTAATATTTTAATTTTTTTTTTTTACTTTTTATTTAATAATAGGGCTGACAATATAATTTATTGTTCGCGAGCTGGTTCATATTCGACTCGTTAATAAACAAATCAAACATGCGATCTTTTTTAATTTCAGCACGATAGTTTAACAAACTAATTTGTATTCGACTTATTTATTAAACCAGTCGAGCACGAACCTAACTTCAATTTATTATTATTGTTTCTACATATCTAGTTGGTTTAATTGAGCCAATTTTCTTAAATTGACAAGACAAGCTACCAAAGTGTCTCAAATAACTTCGATGGTTACTCCTACTTTGATGTTTTCAATTTGATTTAAGAATCGTAAACCAATTTTCTCTCAACATTTATTTTTTAAAAATTTCTACTTTTATAAAAACCTGTTTGGCCAACTTTTATTGCTGCATATATATATATATATATATATATATATATATATATATATATATATATATATATATATATATATATATATATATAGGCCAATCATTTTCATTAATTCTATTTGATTTGATTGTTCGACTCGATTTTAATCGAAACATTTTTTTTTACGATCTGATCTAATCTAATTGATCACTAATTCAACCAGAGTCAAATACTATTGAATTAACTTTTTAATCCTTACATTTATTATAGTACCACTACCAAATAATATATCCCAGATATTCAAAGAATATATAAAAAGTTGATAACAAACATCTGCAATTAATTAATTGTATTAAAAAAGCGACTAATTAAGTAGGAGCACTTACAATTTTTCCATAACTAATATATATATATATATATATATATATATATATATATATATATATATATATATATATATATATATATATATATATATATATATATATATATGCTATTTGTAGAGTTTGCTTACAATATAAATACATGTTGCTATAAAAGTACCTATTTATGTTTCATTTAATTCAAGAGATTTAAAAAATAAAAATCCCCAACAAATTTGGCAACCAATTACATGACCAAGTTATCCAAATTTGGATGGCTTTGTTTTTTATTCACAAAATTTCAAGTGAGGTGGCCATGCATGCATGTGATATTGAAGAGGCAATCAAAGCCAACGTTCTCAAATTGTCCTTTGCTTACCTTTTTTTTTATTATTTTAATGCAGTAATAATAATAATTGATTGTGGATTAAATAAACATTCCATTTTTGCTTATTTGTTCACAATCCCACTCGTTCGCTTCTTTCCTTTTTTGGCTATCACCTGAGAAATATTTCCCTTGTGGGGGGCCTCATTTGAGTTGTCATATACTTATAAATAAACAAAACAAACACAAACACTGAATAATTATAATAAATCCACCCTAAAAGGAGAGACATCTAGTTCAAGTTGCCCACTTTAGGGTTCCTCGATCTTTAGGTTTTGTCTCCGCCGCTGGTTTGGGGAGCCCTAGATCGGACGGTGTCGAGCGGTCGGTCGATCGATCATATACACCGACTCATGCTCACTTATCAGGGCGACCAAATAAATAGTAATATAATGTTTTGGATATGAAGTGCAAAGCGAAACAGGCCCAAGTGTGAAACAATAATAAGGACATGTTCGTTGGGAAAGAAGTGGAAGGAAGTGGAGAGTCATGAAATCGTTTTCAGTCATTTTTGCTGTTTAGCTAACCGTAATCGGAGGAAATGGAGAGTGGTGAAATTATTTTCGGTCATTTTTGTTGTTTAACTAACCGTAATAAAGATATGTTCGAAACTCAGTTACTCAAAACAGTTTAATTGGTTTCGATCCACAATGGGCCCAAGTCAATTACAGTAAAAAAAAATATAGAAAAAAATTAAAATAATACAAATAATAATATAAGATATATTTAACTGTGATACTAATTACTCTTTTATTTAGTTTATATATTTAAATATAATAAAAATTAATTATTTAAGTTTAGTTTGTACATCTATAATACGATGAAAATTAATATAATTTTATTATTATATTATGATAATTTATGTATAAAAATATATATTTTAGTTGTTTTAGATTATATTTTTTATTTAATATATTATAATTTATTATATATTAAGCTATTTATTATTTATATATAAATTATAGTTTTTATGAAGAAACTTCACTTCTATAATTATAGAAACAAACAGCAAAATAGAAATAGCTTTTATCTAAATTTTATTTCAAAGCAAAGTTCACTTTCGACAAAAAAAAAAAAAAAAAAAAAAAAATGCAAAACAGAGTTTATAATAAGTTTGGGAAAAGCGAAATCTAAATTTGATCATTTGAATAATGGACTTCGGATTCTTGTAAATGGAAAGGAAACCGAACCCGGCCCGTAAAGATCCATCCCTAGATAGTAGAAATTAGAAAGTTTGACCCATCCCAAAACAGAATTTTGTTAGGGCGGTTACTTATTTGTTTTGGTCTTAAATTTCGGTTAAAAAAGTAAATCGCAGTTAGTTGGGGGGGGGATTTAGACCGGGAGTTATAACCGTTTTTACTCTTCCTACGTTACCACAACCAAATCAATTAAACTCCGTTTTGTTATCCTCCAATTTTCTCTCCCCAAAAATTAACTAAAAATAGCAAAACTAATTGTAATAAAATAAAACTCGTGTTAAAAATTAACTTAATCCGTGTTTTTTTTTTTTTTTTTTGGCTAATTTTCTCTAGGAACCGTTGGGTCGCACGTGTGACTCGTGTGCGCTAAAGCCGTTATGATAAGGATTTAATTAATTAGCACACAATTAATAAAAAAATTAATTAATTAGAAGACCTTTTAAAAGATTCATCAAATTGATTTTGCTGCTGCTGCGTCATCTGATGTTAATTTGCTGATGAAAAAATAATTTAAATGATGGATATATATATATATATATTCAGCAAAATTGATGATGGTTAAATTTTACAAAATAAGATTTATTTTAACAATAAATAAATATTCTTTTCAAGCAGAGAAAAACAAATTATGGCATCAAGTTTATTATTAAAAAATATTAAATAGTATTATTATACATCCTCACTCTCTCAATAAACCTAATATTAATTATCAGATTTTTTTGTGTACTAATTTCACGTATTATTAAAAGTTTATAAAGTTTTTAATTTATTTTTTAAAAAAATAGCAGCTAAAGCGCAACTATAGCAAAATAATAATAATAATAATAATAATAATAATAATAATAAAATTATATATATAAACATATATGTATAGAATTAAAAATTTTGAATTATAGTTAGAAAAAAAAAATTATAAACTATGTTTATGTATTTATCAATAAAATTATAAAAAATATATCATAATTTACTCATTGTGATATACAATGTATAAAATATTAATATGGAGAGTGTATTTTTTCATCAATTGAAAAATATATATATATATATATATATATATATATATATATATATATATATATATATATATATATATATATATATATATATATATATATATAGAGCAATGCTACATGTACACCCCCAAAGGGGGTGTACATCTTACACCCACCCATCTAAGGGTGGAAGGGTCACTTCATAAATTGTGAAGTGACCCCTCACCACATCCCACCCATTGGATGGGTGGGGTGTGTGATGTACACCCCCAAATGAGGTGTACAAGTAGCATTTTATATATATATATATATATATATATATATTAAAAGAATAAAAAAAAAAGAAAGAAAAAAAAAAAGTTGGGGGTGAGAATATCAAGGTGAGGAATTGAGCGCGCTTTATCCCAGTCCGAAGCGTGCTCGCGCAGGAAGCAACCGATGCGCGCAGGCCGGTCAACGTTCTTTGACCAACCCGAAGCCGCAATTACTCGCAACACCCAGGGGCAAAATCGTTATTTCATTCCCAACCAAGTTTTTTCTTTTTCTTTTTATTATAATTATTATAATTTCCCCCACTTCCCACCCCATTCTCCTCCAATATATATATATATATATATAAAAGAGGACTTATCTCTCTCCCTTGTCTCCTTAAGAGGAAAAAAGATGAGGACGAGAAACGGGCTCTGCTACCCTAAGCGCGAGGATGCGGCGCACGTTAGCTGTCGCCACCTCAGGAGGAAGAGGCCGCGGGAGGAGGACGCAGCCACCGCCGGGAAGCGACGGCGCCGAGCGGCCACGGCAGCGGCGGGGGTGGACATGTTCGAGGCGCTCCCCGACGACCTCGTCGTCGCCGTGCTCTGCAAACTCGGCGCCGGCGCGGCGTTCCCCGCCGACTTCGTGAGCGCCCTCTTAACGTACTCACCATCCTCTCCCTTTCTCCGATCCCAATTTTTTATATTTTCTTTTGTTTTTATTTAAATTGGGCGTGTGTTCTGAATAGGAAAATGGTTTTTTTTTTTTTTTTTTTGGAGAGCAGGTGTAAGAGATTTAATGAGCTGGGGATGCAGCGGATGGTGCTGTCGAAGGCCTCAGCGAAGGCGGTGGCAGTGCGGGCAAAGAATTGGTCGGAGCCAGCGCACCGGTTCTTGAAGCGCTGCGCCGACGCCGGGAACCTTGAGGCGTGTTATATCCTCGGCATGGTGAGCCTCCCCCGCCCTTGATTTTCTTTTCTTTTTTTTTTTTTTTTTTTTTTTTTTTTTTTTTTTTTTTTTTAACTATAGATTTAAAAAATGATATTTATAGACATGAACGGCTAAAATTTGATTTCGTGTTCTATTGGGGTCTTGTGTGATGAATTAAAATTCGATTTTTTATGAGGGCGCTTAAAATTTGGGTTCTTTTTTTTTTTTTTTCCTTCCTCTCTGTTTTGCGCTAAAATTTCAATCTTTATGCTCTTCTTCAAGAAGAGCGAAAACTTGGATTTTATGTTTTTTAGAAGGCTTAAAAAAATTAATTATTATTTCTGTTTGTGAGGTTGAATTTTAAAAAAATATATAAAATTTAAATATTGTTGGTGAGTGGGTGGGTATCGGTATTTATTTATTTATTTATGTGTATGTGTATGTGTATGTATTTATGTATTGGTGCTGCAGATTCGATTCTACTGTTTGGAGAACCGGGGGAGCGGGGCGTCGCTGATGGCGCGGGCGGCGGTGGGGTGCCACGCGGCGGCGCTGTACTCGCTGGGGGTGATACAGTTCAACGGGAGCGGGGGGTCGAAGGGCGACAAGGACCTGCGCGCAGGCGCCGCCCTCTGCGCCCGCGCCGCCGCCCTGGGCCACGTCGACGCCCTCCGCGAGCTCGGCCACTGCCTCCAGGACGGCTACGGCGTCCGCCGCTCCCTCCCAGACGGCCGGCGCCTCCTCCTTCACGCCAACGCCCGCGAACTCCACCTCTCCCTCCGCTCCGGATCCCGCTCCCACCAGGCCCCGCGCTGCTGCTCCCTGCTCAGCGACTTCGGCTGCCACGCCGCTGCCGGGGAGGGCCACCCGGCCAACCGGTTCCTTGTCGAGTGGTTCGCCTCCGGGAGGGGGAAGAGGATGGCGGAGGAGGACGGTCTACGGATGTGCTCCCACGAGGGCTGCGGCCGCCCGGAGACGCGGCGTGCTGAGTTCCGCCGCTGCTCCGTCTGCGGCGCCGTCAACTACTGCTCCCGCGCCTGCCAGGCCCTCCACTGGAAGCTCTCCCACAAGTCCGACTGCTCTCCCCTCGACCGCTGGCTCCTCCCCGATCCCAACCCCATCATCCCCGCCCCCGCCCCCGGCCCTGCGGACGAGGATATAATTTGATCCCGCAGGCGGGGCGCTACGGGGCGCTACGGGCGAGAATAGATGGATGGAGTGACTGGAGTGGCTGCAGGATTGCAACTCATTTTGGATGGTAGACCTCCTCGTCTTCGTCGTTCGTTCGTCCGTTGCTCTCTTTTTTGTTTTTCGTTTTTTTTTTTTCTTTTGTAAATGTTATTTTGGGATTTTCTCATGAGTTGAGGGATATTTTTTTTTTACGGTTTTTTTTTTTTTTTTTTTTTTTTTCTTCCTCCTCTTGGGGTTAGCTACGACAGACAGACTCGCTAAAAAGTCTAACCGAGAATTTATTTTCTTCTCCCGATTTCGTTTTGAAAATTTTGCTCCTTCTTTTTAGTAAAATAAGAAACGCTGGGACGGATGATTTGTAATATTTTTTGCCGCTCGTAGAATTTATCACTACCTTCTTTTTTTTCTTTTTTCTTTTTCTTCTTCTTCTTAAAAAAAAAAAAAAAACAAATTCAGTAAAATTTAAAACATAGAGTGATAAAAACCGAGATGGTTGTAGAATTATAATACACCTTTGCATTGAATACTAAATATATATATACAGCATCAATGCTCTTTAATAGTAATTAGTAAGAGCATTTTCCTCTCATATAAAATATATTTGTATTCCAATTTTTTTTCCTTCTTTTATTCAGCAGCCAAATTTTTAAAATTTTATCTGAAAATAATATATATATATATATATATATATATATATATATATATATATATATATATATATATGCATTTCAATGTATTTTTAAAATGGGTTAATCGCATACGGCTCCATATAAACCTATCGAATAGTAGGTATATTTTTACAAAGTTTAATTTTTTATATTTATTTTTTTTAAATTTCAACGTTATTTATATATATCTTTCGGTTTATTATTGTTAGTTCACTGTTTATTTTTTAACAGATTATATGTATAATAATAGTTTTTTTTCTTTCAAAAATATTCTTTCAAAAAATAATACAGAAATATCTGAAATGATTAAAAAAATAAATTTATCTCACAAACTAATCAAAATTAAGTATTTAATTTATAGTTAACTAGATTTTTCTAACAGAAATAGACGGTAACAATATATATGAATAACGTTGGACTTTTGAAGGAATAAGATAATATATTTATAGTGAGTGGTATGTAATTAATTTTTTTAAAATTTATCACTTTTGTATTTTGGTTAGGTTGGTTTTAACTCGTGGCATCAAAAGGTGGTTTCTCATATTTATTGTTTTAGGTGTGTGAATTGTCATAGCCGTGAGCTTTACAAGTCCCTGGGTGGGGGCGTTACAAAATGAAAATAATAAATTACATTATAAAAGTGTGGGGGCACTGCAAAATAAAAATAAAATAACTTGTTTGTTTGCATTTTCTCGTATTTGTTTTGTTACGTGGTACGTTTCGCTTTGAGCTTAATAATATTGGAAACGTATATACGTGGAGTTGAGTTACTGATGACGCTCTTTCATTTCGACGGTCCAGATCTATATAGTTAGGACAATGATGATCTCAACCCTGCTTTTAAAAAGAGAAAAAAAAGAAAAATTTACTATTGAATGCTGTGTCTATGAAAATGCCATTGCATGGACCCCATGCATTATGTAGCACATCATAAAACCTAACTAGTCATTCAATGCATATAGTACACCGCGAGGTTATGAACCAGGCCTTTTTTTCAGCAATGTGACTTTCCAATAAACAATTTTATATGATTTAAACACGATCTAGAGTGTAAGAACACGTAATTTTTTTTTTGACATTATTTATAATAATTTCAAAATTGATGAATCTTAAATGGTCGATCTAATGTGAATGTGAAGTTACATGATTAATTACTGGATAAATGATACACGTGAAATTGAAAATTTTGTCTTCACGATCGAAAAACCATTGATTTGGTTTTCAAAGTATTCTAGCTTCTTCATTCATTGGGGATCAAACAATTTTTTCTTACTTTTTTTGTATTTTGATTTTGAGTATTTGATGTCTAAGCAATAACTTTTTAAAACTTACATTTTTATATGCATGACCATATGCACGCTTTAAATACTATAAATTATATTTAAGTAGTGCTATACATAACTTATCTGAATTATATATATGTATAATTCTGAATTAATTATCTAGTCTTTTAAAATTTTGAGTCGGCCAATAGTACCAGCTCTCGCCGTAACACTGATCATAATTATAAATTTATTAAAATAAATAACCAGCTTAAATTTTAAAATTAAAATATCGTTGACTAATTCAAATTAAATAAATTAAAAGATATTTAAAATAATTTATAGTTCAAACAAAATTTATCCGTTTCTACCTTATATTTATTTAAAAACTTTATATAATTTATATGAATACTTATACAAATGCTCTCTCTCTCTCTCTCTCTCTCTCTCTCTCTATATATATATATATATATATATATATATATATATATATATATATATATATATATATATATATATATATATATATATATATAGAGGGAAATGATACTTGTACACCCCATTTGGGATGTATATCACACACCCCATTCATCTAATGGGTGGGGTGTGATGATGGGTCAATCGATGTGACCCGTAAAAGATATCGCCACCATTAAAATAGTGGAGGTGTATGATATACACCCCTTCGGGGTGTACATGTAGCATTGCTCATATATATATATATATATATATATATATATATATATATATATAATATAATATGGTGACTAACCAATAAAAGTAGAAGAGAAGAGAACACAGTATACGTGTGGTCTTTGTCTACTTGCCAAGTTGTGTTGTCATATAGATGAAAGCGTGCATGGCTCGTGATCTCTCTCTTTCTCTCACTACTTTTAATAAAAATCTAATAATAATAATAATATAAAAAGCAATATTAAAAACAATAGTAATAATAATAATAATAATAATAATAATAATAATATTAGGAGAGTAGTACTTTTTCACTCGCACGAGGTGGACCAAGTTAAAACGCCTTTGCGTTGGGGTTAAGCTTGTGACTTTGAGGTGGAATAAAGGTGCTCCCTCACTCACTTATCTTATTAATTAATAATTAATTAATAATCTTATTTGTATTTTAGAAATCTAAATATTTTAAGTTTGAATTTGAGAATGAAAAATGATGCTTAAAAAAAAAGTGTGAAGGGGACAGGAGATAGTGGAGGAGGGAGAGTGCCAGGAATCTAAAGCTATATATATTGCGAACATGACATAGGAAAATTCCATTCTATTTCTTTCATAAGCTATTCATAATTTTTATCATAAAAATAAAGAATATATATATATATATATATATATATATATATATATATATATATATATATATATATATATATATAGAGGGTCCGGCTACTATACTCTTATGAGTAAAAATTTTTTATACTCATAAGTATTCATCTCTGGGATGAAATAATATGCGGTTAGGATTATAGTAATCCTTAAGATTTTTACTATTTTCCAATAATTTAGTAAACTCTGGGAGAACCACTATTATTCTAACCGCACATTTCTTCATCCAAAAATAAAAAAGTTATAAGTACAAATGAGTTTATACTCATAAGAGTATAGTAACCCTACGCTATATATATATATATATATATATATATATATATATATATATATATATATATATATATATATATACACACACACGAACAACCTTCTTTAGAACCTGATTGATATTAGGAAAAATCATAAAAGATTGTTATCTGATAAAAAAATATATTTTGTGTTTCGATAAAAAAATTAAAATATAATTTTGTTTTATAAAATATATATATAAAAAAAAAAAATTGGAAACCAAAAAACATATTCTCTTAGCCAGAATATAAAAAATTTATTGGAAAATCAATCTCGCCCGTAATGATATGCCATTTTGAAATGAAATGGCTCCCTAGCTAATTTTTTTTTTTTTTTTTTTTTTTTTTTTTTTCAATGATAGTGACTTTACTTTTAATTTGTTTTGAGCTGAGTTATGCTACTTAGTCAAGTAAAAAGTATTGGTTTAAAATGGGGGATATTGGTTTAAAAGTGCGGTGGGAGATAAGAGTGGATCGAGTTATTTTTAAAATGACGAAAGATCGAATTATATCGAGTCATGTTCAAAATGACGTGAGACTAATTTGTCTAAATTATAATTGAGACCAATTTATATTTGTACATCTTAAATGAATTAGTTGCGTATTTCTAACAGTTCAAATTTTTAAAATTAATAGTTAAAACCAATAGTCCGATAAATAGTATTAGAGTTAGAGACATGCTGTAAATGTATATAGGTGCTAGTGAAATTTTTTTGTGATCCTAGTTCAATTCTCATATGTTACGAATGTATGCAGGCGCGGAGGGCGGGAGTATAATCTGACTAATGATATATTAGATACTCGTTGGATTGTGGACGATCCGACTAATGATATATTAGATACTCATTCAATTCAAATCCTGTGTAGGTGCTGGAGAGGGGGGACTAATGATAATCTAACTAATGATATATTAGATACTCGTTGGAATCATGGACGATCCGACTAATGATATATTAGATACTCATTCAATTCAAATCCTGTGTAGGTGCTAGGGGGTGGATTATTGACGATTGGACTAATGTATATTAGATAGTCGTTGGGATTGTTGGCGATCTGCTAATGATATTTTAGATATTCGTTCAATAAGTGGTATCAAAGTTAGATGTCAAGGGTTCGATTCCTGCATGCTGCGAATATATGTGGGTGATGGAAGAAAATTATTAATAATCTGACTAATGATATATTAGATATTCGATGTGATCGTGGACGATCCGACTAATGATATATTAGATACTTGAGGGGTGGATTGTTGACGATTCGACTAATAATATATTAGATAGTCATTAGAATTGTCGGCGATCCGACTAATGATATTTTATATATCCGTTCAATAAGTAGTATCAAAGTTAGATTTCAAGGGTCCGATTTCTGCATGTTGCGAATATGTGCGGGTAATGAAAAAAAATTGTTGGCGATCTAATTAATAATATATTAGATGATCGTTAACTCACAGGGATAAATTAATTTGATGAAATTTTTAGTAACCTTAGAGGGAAGATCAGATGTCATCCAAAAAATTGATTCGATAAAAGGTAATCCATAAGTATTAATTTTTTTTTAAAAAATTTATTTAATTTAAGAAAATAAAAAATTAATAAGGTGTCTATAAAAAAAAAAAAAGTTCAGATATTTATTTCCAAATGACCTATTAACAAGAGTAATCTATAAATATTAATTTAAGAAAAATTATTTTAATTTAAGAAAATAAAAAATTAATAAGGTACCTACCCATCAAAAAAATTAGAAATTCAGATATTATTGAGGGTGTCTACGTCTTTTTTCCTCGAGGGATTTCTGCTTGCATGTTCTAATTAACTACTATTAAAAATATTATTTTAAAGTTCAATCTCATTTGTAATCTCTAGAAAGAATAGATGATTTTTTTTTTTTGAAATCAATAAGGACATTTAACTATTCAAAAATAAACAAAATATTTTTAGAGTTTTCAAAGAAGCGTTAAATATTACTCTTTTTCCTTTATATAATTATATATATATATTATATATGAAGATAATATGATATAAGAAAAGTTGAATATATGGATATGAGTCCATGTCAAAAAGCCATTTTGAGAACAATTGGTGGTGTTGCTTTCACTGCTCCCGAAAGACCAGAGGAAGTGCTTTCTTATCTTTAGCTTCCATACCTTCTAGCTAGTGGGAGGACTCAAGCATTCAACTTTCCAAGTCATTTTTCTTAGTTAGAATTTTTTTTTTTTTTTTTTTTTTTTGATTAAACAGAAATATACTTTATTTGAAATTGAAAGTAAAAAGATACAGGGAGGTACAATTCATGCGAACACAGATAAAATGTTCGAACTCTAGCTACCACAACAGAAGGAGACCACTGCAGCTGCCGTAGTCACCGCAGCGCACCACTGCAGCAGCGAGGTCTGCAACATCAGCGACACATCAACAAGAGCGTTAAAAGGACACACACAAACAACAGCCCCAACTAGCATAAAAAATATAAAAAAAACAAATCAAAATCGATGAGACTCAGTCATGACAGATAAAGATAAGCTCAATCCGCGGCCGCTTGAGGAAGCCCAGATCCGAAGAACCTTGTAAAGGAGTCGAGCCCGAAGGAATGAGATGAACAGGCCAACAACTAATTAATCCTGTTGAGCACAGCAAGGCACTAATTAGTCCCAAAAGCCAAAGTTCAGAGGTTGATGGAGTTGAAAACTCTAATAGCACTCTAAGTTAGAATTTAAACTCGGATTTAAATTTAAATTCTATTGGAAATGCGATTTGATTTAGTTGTTTTGACAACTTGGGACCCATTATGAATCATGCATCCAAAATACGCCTGTCTCGTTCGGTTGCCATACATTTAGGTTCTTTTCGGACGTCGGAATAAGTAGTCCAGCTATAGCTTATGTGTTGTGAAAAAAAATTTGTGTGTGATCGGAAGTTAGAGTTTGATTTTGACATTTATTATTCGACACAGTGGTGTATTTCACCTATAAAAATTTTGAGCAATGCTACATGCACACTTCAAAAGGGGTGTACATTCTACGCTCCACTCATCTAAGGGTGAGGTATTTTTTAGGGATAGCTTGAAGTGACTCCTTACTACACCCCCACCCCACCCCACCTATTAGATGGGTTGGGTGTGGAATATACACCCCACAAAAAATGTACAAGTAGGATTTTCTAAAAATTTTCAACTTATTTTCTTTTGTGATTGCAAGTAGAGTTTCATTTCGACATTTTAAAAGATTTTAGCATTTATTATTTGACGGGACAATATATTTGACCTATAAAATAATTTATCTAATTTTAAAAAATTAGGTAAATTATCTGTTATCTGTCCCACTCTGTTTATTTTTTTATTTTTTTTCCTGTTTTTTCTAGTAACCTAGCTGTCTCACTCATCGTGCTTTGTTCAGTTTCCGATTGAATGAAACTGATAACGTATTATTTTCTTCTCAAAAAATAAATAAAAAATAATAAATAATAAATACGGTATATCTTTCCAGACATTTAATCATCCGAACAGAATCTTAATCCTAACATACAGTGAAACATTATTAGATGAAGTGTCTTATGTGCAATACTTCTTAAAAAAGTTTTATATTAAAATTCATTCAAAATATCGTATTGTTTTCAATTTATAAAATTCATTCGATTTCTTTATTTTTACCAAAATAAATTTATCTGAAAAATATAAAGTAACTAAATTTCGAACTAAAAAAAATAATCATTTCAAATTTTATGAACGAAAGTATAAAGAAAAAAAAAATCAAAATAAAAATAAATTATTATAATTAAGAAAGTAGGTGGCTAATTTGTTACCTAGCATTGCCTCGAGTAACATGTGTGGAGCAGTTTCCTTTTAGTAGGACAGCAGAGGAAGATGCTCGGGGCATTCCAGTTTTGTATCCAAAAGATTTCTGATTCTGTTGGTAAAACGACAAGTGATATTACTACCCTCTTACAATGCCATCAATGAACTACATCAGGTGTCCGCGAATCGGCTGGCCTTATACACTGTTAAATATAAAATTATAAAAAGATTAAATTATAAAAAATTCTCATGTAATATTTCGTTTTTTCATTTTGTTCCTCTGTCTTTTAAAAGTCTACATTTTGCTCCCGCGTAATTATCGAAATATACATTTACCCCGTCGTCACCATTCCGTGAGTGAACCGTCAATTTTTTAAAAAATATTATTGAATATATCCAAACTATCCTTCAAGAATGGCGAGAAATAAGCTAAAATCAATTCTCTCTAATATAAGATAAGAGCATTTTCGTCAATTTATTTCCTCCGTTAACGCCGTTGCCCCCTAAAGACAATTCGGTAATTACGAAGAGGCAAAATATAGACTTTTAAAAGACAGATGGACAAAGTGAAAAAGCAGAATATTACAGGAGGGTTTTCTGTAATTTAGCCTTATAAAAATTATAATTCTCTACTCATTTAATTTTTTCAAAAATAATAATTATTTTATATAATTTAATATGATTATTAACTCTATAAATTTTTTTTTAAAAAAAATATTAAATATAAAAATATTATTCTATACTAGTTTAAGTTTTTAAAAAATAATGGTTACATAATTTAATATGACATTACAGTAGCATGTTGCCAATTTAAGTCAGGCTCATAGTATAATTAATGTCCATTCATTTAATTCAGTTCAATATTATGAGTTTATCAAAAAAATCTCGAACTCGTGAGGAAAAATTTTACATATAAAAATATTATTCTTTACTGGCCTAAGATTTTTTATCTTTCGCAAAAAAATAATTTATTTATATTTCATTTGAGCAGATGTAATAACAATTACTTTTAAGTATAAATAATTTGTTCGGTATCATGAGGTTGGAGATATAACATTAATAAATTTTATTATTTTTTATATAAAATATTAAGATTATGAGTCCCACAGCGAATGAACAAAACTAATCCTTCAATTAGGTTAAATCTATATTAGCATATCTTGTTTTACTTGAAGTCAAACCGAGGAGAACATAGTATTCTTCATATATTCGGTATACGGCAATTAAAATTTGATTTGTATTAGAAAAATGTTCAGAGTAATTTGTTCTAAAAGGATTTCGTGCAATTCCATATTATTTTTCATCCCAAAAAGGGTGGATTTGTTTGAAATCTTATACTCGTCACATTATCAGATTTTGTAAATTTATAATTCATTCTGATACCGATTGATTGTTGTTAATTCGGTCTGATTGTTAAAATTTCGTAATAGAAGAGTCAAATCAAAATTTTATCATAAATTTATTTTTTCAACATAAATTGAAATCAGCACAACTACAAAATAATAAAAAATATCAAAGTAAATAATACAGATAAAATAAAATTCATTAACTAAGAAAAAAATTACTCCTAACTGCTCTTCTACATAAAGTAGTTTCAATCCGAGCGCTTTTCATGAATCTCGCTTATCTTTCTCCTATCTTTCATAAATTTTAAAAAAATTTCTTTTTAAACGCACCCGTGACGTGAACTAGATACATCCAAAATCAAGAACACCATCGTCATATCATATGGATATGACAAAATCATACCACCACCAAATAATAAACACCTATATTATATTTATAGTTTACATAAAAAAATATTCAAATGTGAGTTTAATTAAATTTCTACTCTAATTAATATTTAAATCTTAATAAAATTATTTCTAACATATTTAAATATTTATCATAAGCTAGAATCCATTTACAAATCTAACCAAATTATATTAGGATTTTTTCTAATGTGAGCATCAAAACTACAATTTCAAGTGATAGGATTATTTTTGTACAATTTATTGTATTCTTAATTTGTTATTTAGTTATAAAATTAGAGCAATGCTACCTGTACACCCCGAAGGGGTGTACATCATACACCTCCACCATTTTAATGGTGGCGATACTTTTTACGGGTCACATCAAGTGACCCATCATCACACCCCCACCCTTAGATGGGTGGGGTGTATGATGTACACCCCGAAAGGGGTGTACACATAGCATTTTCCATAAAATTATCACTTAACCATATATATATATATATATATATATATATATATATATATATATATATATATATATATATATAGGTCCGGCTACTATACTCTTTGTAGTGATCTCGATCCCCGTGTAGCTTTCCCCATGACCCATGCAGTGGAACACCTATTAGTGGTGTGTCGGACCAGCAACGCGTAAAATAGACGCGTTGGACGGGCTCAGTGAGGTTTCTGGATCAAGCCTGTCCTTCGGCTGCTTTCGCCGAATTTTAGAAAGGGTTTCAGGCTAATCCGAGACCGGATTTAGATTCAACGCGGAAAAACGTCGAAAATCGGCTATTTACTTGTCTTTTTCGGAGTTCGGATGCCCAAAAACAGACCCCCGAAAGTTTTCTGCGCGTTTTGGTGCATGGCGGGAGCTGTAGACCGAAGGGAGAACACGTGGAAGCCCGGGATTGGCCGACTCACGCGCGCGCGGTCCATGGGAGCACGCGCGAGGAGCCGTGGACCCTGGCGGAGCCACGTGGCATATCTGGATTGGTCGGCTTATGCGGCTTGGTCCACACGGTGCTGCGGGTGCACGGTCCATGGACCTGGCGCGAGCGCCGGGCTCAGCGAGCACCGAGGCAGGACGTGTGGCAGCTGCGGATTGGGCCGGCCACTGTGCGGGTCGTGCGCGGCATGGCGGGGCAGGTGGCCGTACGCGGGGGGCAGGCGGGCGCGACGTGGGCGTGCCACGTGTCGCGCGGTGGTTGGCCGACGCCAACCACCCGCGCGCGTGGGTGCGCCGCATGGCGCGGCCTGGGTGGCCACGCCTCGTTGTTGCGTAGGACAGGCAACGTGGTGCGCCCGGGTGAATCCGGGCGTTGCCGTGGCCGTTCCCTGTTCGGCGCCCGAACATTTCGGGCGCCCGAAATCATACCCGAAAGGGGTATTTTCTCCCCCCCCCCCCCCCTAGGCTATAAATAGGTAGTTTTCTTGGGCCTTTAGACCCTTTTCCTGAGCGCCTCTGCGACAGAGCCCTCAAGCAACTTTGTTCCTCATCTTGTGCTGCATCTCTCAAGGGAGTTTCGGAATTTTTGGAGGGCGCGGCATCGACGGCTTCGGCGATTCGGTGCAGTGCGACGTTTCTTCTTCGGTGGCCCATTTCCCAGGAGGAGATTTTGGGTGTTTTTGGGCCCGTTGGAATCGTGGGAATTCGAGGATTGTCCCCGTTCAGTTTCAACCTTTTTGGATCTTGGATTGACGCGCGCTTCAGGTGGGTTGCTTTATCTCCAAAACCGGTGGACGGTTCTCTAACTCTATATTGTTAGTGAGCATGCATTATGCGAGCAGTATTAGAAAGCATATTGTATCAGATAGGATTTTCTAGTGTGGTGATTCTGATCATGTTGATTATTACTTCCTATCTGTGTTGATTAAATGTTAGTATTGAACTTGACCTAGCACCCTGTCATATGTTGCATGTGTAAACATACTGCTAGAAATCTGTCACTTGGGCTAGGTTCTTTTATGTTCTAGTTTCCACCTCTTGCATTCTTTTTTTCTGGACTTAGAGTTTCCCCTCGCCCGGATAGCGGGCCGAGTGGCCGGGTTATTGTGGGATGCATTAGCACTCGTGCCCGGGGGCCGAGTGGAGTCTGGTAGTTGTGGCTAGTGTTGTGGCAGTGTTGGGAGCCGTTTGGGTAAACGGTGGTCCCGGGTTGTCGGGTATTCTCAAACCAGTGTCATTAACACTGTGTTTGTAGTAGTGTTGAACTGGTGATAGCAGGACCTTGAACCCAGACTGTTTTTGGACACACATAATTTTAGTAAACTAATATTTTCCTACCGAATTCCGAAGGGTCGCCGGAGCCTATTCTTGTTTGATAGGGTGAAGGCATTAGCCCTTTGGGGTTTGGAAAATAAAACTTGTTTTAACTAATTTTCTTAAAGAACTAAAATTCATTAAATTGGGTTTCTTAAATAAAAATATTTCTTGGTAATAACTGTCATCTTTTCTTACAAAACTTTCTCATCCGAGGGGGTTTGAGTGATCCGGATTCTAGGGGCCGTTTTCTTATTGGGGATGAAAGTTACGGGGGCTGTGCCTAGAACCTGTTCTTGTTTGATAGGGTTGTAGGTGCTAATCTCCCGGAACTTTCGGATCCTGATTCGTTCCCTCCGGATGTTTTTCCCTAGGGAGTTGACTTTTCCGAACTTTAAGGGGTCGAGAACTTCGAAAGGTTGAGTCTGGAGTCTGTTCTTGTTTGATTGGGATTCTAGACACCGACCTTTCGGGATTCTCTGACCCTTACTGTGTCGGTTGTGTAGTGTTCTGGTTTTTCCCATGCAACCTTTCCGATGAATCCACCGTGTGCACGGCGGATCTGTGGACAAGCCCGGGTTCTGGTTTACACCCGGGGCGTGACAGGTTGGTTCTTTCTCGTCTGTGAGTTGGATGTCCTGTTTTGGGAGCCGTTGGGTTGACGACGGTCCCGGCTGTTGAGTACCTCCAGCCAGTGGGTTAGTATTGTGAGTTGGACATTGTCGATCTGATTGATCGTAGATTTGGATTATAGCATGTATGAGCCATATTGAGCTCGACAGAGATGCGCTGATACTTTCCTCGGTGTGATCGCGCCCCTCGAGTGCCACTCCGAAGTTGGGCCTGTTACTTTGCTATCGCGACTTATCGACACAGTCCCTCTGGCTGGGCCAGTTTTGGCAGTCACGGACGCCCTACGTAAGTCCAGTCCTCCGTGGATATAATGGCAGTAGGTGGGCGCAGGTTTGACTGGACCCCATGTGGCAGTCACTGTGATTGGGTTGATTGAGTATTTGGGTTAGAGTTGATGCATCATTTTCATCTGTATCACCCTTTGAGCATTATAGATAGAGGCATGATAGCTGTAAACTCTTTCCAGCTTATCTTTTCATTATTACAGTTTTTCGGTTATCTTATGCCTCTAGTAGACTTAGTGGGCATACCGTCGGGCTTGGTGGTGGTACCCACTGAGAACTACGTGTTGGTGTAGTTCTCACACCCGCCGGGGATTTTTCCTCCTCCCCTTCCTCTTTCCTCTCATTTGTTTTGCAGAGTTTTCTGCGGGTGTTGCTGATCCTTCTGTTGCTGACCGAGGTGAGGGAGTCGCGAGCTAGTTCCCTACCCATCCTTGGAGTATAGCTGTACCCCATTTTTGGAGCTTAGTAGTACAGTCTATTGGATTATTGTTATTAGTTACTTTTGAGAGTTTTACTTTTGAGAGACTTTTGTAATGAGGTTCAGACTTGTACTTTTGGAGTTGTATCATTTCTTATTTCAGTAGTTTACTTTTCAGCTCTGATATCTGTATAGCTATAGTATCATTCTTTTTGCAGGTTAGACGCTTCGTCTATACGGCCTTCCCGTATGAGCGGCGGATCTGTTGGCGGGCCCGGGTCGCAGTTTCGACCCCGGAGCGTGACACTTTTATGAGTAAAATCCTTTTGTACTCATAAGTTTTCATCCCTTGGATGAAGGAATGTGCAGTTAGGATTATAGTAGTCCCTAGGATTTATACTATTTTCCCAACAACCTAGTAAACCCTAGGGGGATCACTATCATCCTAACGGTACATTCCTTCATCCAAGGGTGAAAAAGTTATCAGTATAAAGGGATTTATACTCATAAGAGTATAGTAGCCCTACGTTATATATATATATATATATATATATATATATATATATATATATATATATATATATATATATATATATATATATATATAGAGTTAGGCTGGAATACTATTAATAGCACCAGGTCATTGGTGCTATTAAGTTTTTAACCCTTAGATTAAAAGATGTGTGGTTTAGATGATAGTGGGTCCCTTGGGTTTAATGGGTAGTTGGAAAAATAGTAAAATCTAACGGGTGAAAATGATTAATGAGGTTGATTTAAGGGTAGAAAACTTGATAGCACCAAATACTTGGTGCTATCGATAGTATAGTAGCCGGACTATATATATATATATATATATATATATATATATATATATATATATATATATATATATATATATATATATATATATATAGTAGGGCTCATATGCTTTTAAAAGTACAAGTTCATCCATATTTGTAAATTTTTTACCATTAGATTTATATTGAAATTTATATTTTTTACTTTATCTTTCTCTCTATTTAGTTGACTTTACAAAAATACAAATTCCAATACAAATTCAATTAATGATAAAAAAATTCACAAGTATGGATGAGCTTGTGCTTTTAAAAGCATATAAGCTCTACTATATATATAATTCGGCTAGAATACTATCGATACCACCAAACAATTAGTACTGACAAATTTTCAGTCCTTGAATGAAAGGATGTGCGGTTGGAATTATAGTAGTCTTCTAAAATTTTTACTATTCAACCAATCACTAACTAAACCCTAGGGGACCACTATTATTCTAGCCGTACATCTCTTAATCTAAGGGCTAAAAAATTGATAACACCAATGACTTGGTGTTATCGATAATATTCCAGCCTAATTATATATATATATATATATATATATATATATATATATATAGTAGGGCTTATAGACTTTTAAAAGTATAAAAGTATAAGTCTAAATATACTTGTGATTTTATTATTATTAGATTTGTATTGAGATCCGTGTTATTGTAAAATTAACTAAACAGAGAAAAAGAAAAAGTAAAATAGCACGAATCTCAATGCAAATCTAATGGTAAAAAAATTATAAGCATGATTGGATGTGTGTTTTTGAAACTATATAACCCCTATTATATATATGGGATAATTGCCTGTGTACCCCTGAAATATGAAGAAATATCTGATTTACCCCTCTTATTTTTTTCTTTCCAATATACCCTTCATATATTCCACCGTTATTAAAAATATCCCTACCGTTTCCCTTTGTTAAGTTAACTAGGGTTAAACTAGAGTTAAATAATAATCGGAGTTGAAAACTATCAGATATACCTATTTTGCCCGGGTTTAGAATTTAGGGTTTAGGGTTTAGGATTTTTTAGGGTTTTAGGGTTTAAGATTTAGGGTTTTAGGGTTTAGGATTTAGAATTTTTTAGGGTTCTAGGGTTTAGGGTTTAGGGTTTAGGATTTTTTAGGGTTTTAGAGTTTAGGGTTTAGGGTTTTAGGGTTTAGGGTTTAGGGTTTAGGGTTTTAGGGTTTAAGGGTTTAGGGTTTTAGGGTTTAGGGTATATTTAAAAAGGTAAAATAGTAATTACACACAGATAACGGCAGTTTCAAACGGTACACTAACAGAGTTTAACTTCAGGGATATTTTGGAAAGAAGTTGGAACGTAAGAAGGATAGTTTTAATATTAGCTTTCTAAGAGGGGTAAATCTGAAAACAGAAAAATTTTTAAGGGTACGTAGGAAATTGCCCCTATATATATATATCTATATATATATATATATATATATATATATATATATATATATAGAGTTGGGCTGGAATGCTATTGATAGCACCAACCCAACTTTGCCACCCACTTTGTCGCCATTGGATCGCATTGAGATGTGTGAAGGCTCTTTAATGAAAAAATAAATAAAAAGAAAAAACAAAAAGTAAAAAGCTATTCTTTTTAATTAAAGAGTTTGCACGAATCTCAATGCGATCCAATGGCTACAAAGTGGGTGGCAAAGTTGGGTTGGTGCTATCAATAGCATTCCAGCCCAACTCTATATATATATATATATATATGCTGGAATACTATCAGTAGTAAATCGGTTCATTTGCCACCCATTTATTTTCGATAATGGAGTTTCCAAATCGACGATCGGTATCGTTGAACATGATCATGACCATTAAAACTATTTAGAAATTAAATTTTATAATTTTTCGATATTTTTTTCTAGTCTATTGAGTGGACAAAAATATAAACGGCCGAAAATAAATATCTTTCAAAAAGTAATAATTTGAGTTTTGTAATGAAGATCAAGAGTATAGAGCTTGTTTTAAATTGTTTAATTTTTTTTTAATAAAAAAATAATTAATTTAGATATCTTTATACTGTTAAACGATTAAAAGACTTATATATACCATTAAAATTATAAATTATAATTTTTTGATCATAATATCAATGATGTCGAAAAAATTTATAATTTAATTTTTAAATATCTCTAGTGGTCTAGATCATATTTAACAGTGTCGATCATCGATTTAAAAATTTCATCATCGAAAATAAATAAATGGCAACTGAACCGATTTACTACTAATAGTATTCAGCTAAACTCTCTCTCTCTCTCTCTCTCTCTCTCTATATATATATATATATATATATATATATATATATATTACGCAATTGATAGTCGAACCATAGCTGATTTTAATGATTTAGACTTAATTAGCTTGTATCCAATATTTAGTACCACACATTTCTCCCTCTTATGTCAATCGTTCAACTTTATTTCTCAGTACTATTTCAAATTTCAAATTCATTGATATTTTGGCACTCAAATCGCATTTATTGATAGTCATATCAGTGCGGATTTTGCAATCCTTGGTGTTTATCAATCTTTTTCATATTGATTATAGAAGAATCAAACCTTCACCATTAATTTGGATCACAATAATATAGATAAAGTTAATAATGAAAACATCATGGTACTACCTTAGTACTAAAACTAACAAACCAAAATTTTTCACTCACATTATAATTTAAAAATTATTATTAACAAAATAAATTTGTTGAAGCTAATTTACACAATACATTACGCGAGCCTGATATTATTACAAGAGCTAATTTTATAGCTGACGCAATCATAATTCAAATTGTATTTGGGCAGATCCATTGATTTCATAATAATACTGATTTTTTTGTTTACAAAATAATTTATTCATAATTTTTTATATTTTTATTTATTAAAATTATATTAATTTATTTTTTGTTAAAACAAATGCTCGTAAGCTACAATAGGAGTCTCATAATTCAATTCGATGGAGTTGCAATTAGGGGTGTAGGTGATTAGGATAAACTCCAATCACATTCGATACCGGATTTGATCGAATACGAATACATGCAGATGACAAAATTATATATCCGATCGAATTCAGATTTGAATTCAAATGCTATATTTATAGTATTTTTGAATTTGGATGCAGATATAGATATATTAGAATATTTCAAATTCGGATATTCAAAAATTAATATACGTGATTAATTCATATATTATGGAAAAATAAAAAAGATGGTTCTTTAACTTAGATAGTACAGAGCTTTCTAAATTTAACAATAATTATTTAAATTTGAATATATAGTTAAATTTAAATTAAGATAATCATAATAATAAAATTATATCCGAATATGAATACATATTCGATTATATATATTCAAATTCATTTTTAACAAATATAATAATAAAAATTTAACATTTGAGTCTGGCTACTATACTCTTATGAGTAAAACCTCTTTGTACTTATAAGTTTTCGGTTCTCGGATGAAGGAATGTGCGGTTAGGATTATAGTAGTTCCTAGGATTTATACTATTTTACCAACAACCCACTAAACTCTAGGGGGATCACTATCATCATAACCGCACATCACTTTATCCGAGGGCCGAAAAGTTATAAGTACAAAGAAGTTTATACTCATAAGAGTATAGTAGCCATACGCTTCAATATATATACATATTAAAATTCGCATAGGCAAAAAATAAAAAAGAAAAGAAAAAGCCAATTTGCATAAAAAATTTCTTTGCTTTTGCGTTTCGACAAAAGTGGGTCGCATTTTTTATTTTTACAAATTTCATCTGAATTTTTAAAAATTGATCAAAATATATACCCATATTTTTTTCTCTTTCTTTTGTTTATTTTTCTTTCTCCGCTCAAGATACGTCTTTCTCCTCTATTTTTTTCCGTGCTCCCCGCCTCGCTTTCACGCTCTACACAATGTCCAAGCCGCCGTCGACATGTATCTTGTCAAAACGCCGCCAAGTGGCACCACGCCGGCTCACGCTGCTCCTACGCTCGTGCCTATACGTATCTGATGGGCACAACGTCGTGGGCGTAAGCGCGGGCACTATGGGAGCAAGTGCAGCTTCGACGGACGGCACTCCGTTGGGGCTCATGGTGGCAGCGAGGGCGACGGCAGCACAAAAAAAATAAAGAGAATAGAATATATATATATATATATATATATATATATATATATATATATATATATATATATATATATATATATATATATATATATATATATAGGGTTCGGCTACTATACTCTTATGAGTAAAATGTTTTCGTACTCATAAATTTTTATCCCTTGGATGAAGGAATGCGCGGTTAGGGTTATAGTAGTTCCTAGGATTTATACTATTTCACCAACAAACCTAGTAAATCCTAAGGGAACTACTATCATCCTAACCGCACATTCCTTCATCCAAGGACGAAAAAGTTATAAGTACAAAAAGATTTATACTCATAACAGCATAGTAGCCCTACGCTATATATATATATATATATATATATATATATATATATACATATATATATATATATATATATATGATAATAGCATTATTTATCGTCACTACAATAAGAAAGGACTACAACCAGAGAATAAGAAGGAAAAAGATGAAATTATACTCTTAAGATAAAATTGTACTATTTCAGAAAAAATTTGCATTGTTTTAAATGAAAACTATGCTTTTCAATATGAGAGTTATACTTTTTCAACGAAAGTTGCATTTTTTTTGGACTAAATTACACTATTTCTCCATCCTCTTCTACTTCCCCTTCGCTTTCACGTGCTTATACTGCGCCCAGTTGGGACGACGAAGAGTTGTATAAGGATCTCTTGCGCTTCCTCTCGTCCTTATTTCTTGGACTAAAATTGAACTATTTTTTCTCCTCTTTCTCATATCCCTTTACTTTCTTTTTCTTATTCTGTGCCCATCCGAGACGACAAAGAGTGGTACGACTCCTCATCGCCTCTACTTAATTAAAAATATATTATTTTTTAATTTAGTAAAATTTCTTGCACTTTCTCGTATTGGGCGTAGAGAACAGAATGAACACACCTCCTGCGGAGTGTGGAGAAAGATATGAGAGTTACACTTTTTAGATAAAGTTGTGTTCTTTGTCCTTCTCCTCTTCCTTCCTATCCGCTTCATCGTATTTTTTCTACGCCTAGCTGGGATGAGGAGGAGGAGGAGGAGTCGTACAAGAGTCTCGCCTTCATTTAAGAAAAAATTATTTTTTAATTAAGAGAAATTTTGTGCGCTTTTTTATATTGGGCGTGGAGAAGGAGATGAGCACGATTAGGAAGAGTCGTGCGACGAAGTGCACCCTCGAGGGGCACATGCAAAGCGTGCCTCCTCCACCTCCACCTTTGCCGCCCTCATCTTCGACATTGTCGCGCTCTCCTCCCCCTCTACCATCCAGATGGGCCAAGAAGAAACACGAGAGAGTAAAGAGGAAGAAGGGGGAAGAGGCTGAGGAGGAGGAGAAATAGTACAATTTTCGTCTAAAGAATACAATTTTAACATAAAGAATATAATTTTCATATCAAAAAATATAATTTTTGTCAAAAATAGCGTAAGTTTTGTATAAAAAAGTGTAAATAATTTTTGAAACAATATAATTTTATTTTTTCTTTATTTTTCTTTGATTCTTGGTCTTTTTATAAGAAAATTTTCTTTTATTTTTATTGTTTTTAGTTTTCGCTATCATCCCCTCGTCCTCTACCACAGCCACCGCACTTATCGGAAACGCTCTTTGGAGAAGTGCGAGTGCATCTTCGTCCTCACCTTCACGCGCGATAGTGAGCACCAATTCGGTAACGACTTCACACCTCCATTCTTTGCTCTCATCTGCGTTCGCGATAGCATTCTTCTCCTACGGCGCCGGTGTCGGTGCCCGCGCCGCCAAAGAAATAAAGTGGAGGAAGAGGAAGCAGCGCCGCCCTCGTTACCGTTGTGGAGCGCCGTGAAAGCAATGGAGTAGGTCTGCGAAGACGGTGGAGTAAGAAAAAAAAAAAAGTAAAAGAAAAAAAAAAGTAAAAATATTTTGATTAGCTTTCTAAAAATGCAAATCAAATTTGCAAAATTTAAAATAGTAACGTGCTTTTGCAAAATCTCAAGATGAATAATTATTTTACATAAATTAGCAAAAAAAAAAAGAAAAAAAAAATCAGAATACAAATATTATTTTATTAAATATTCGAGCATATTCGGTCGGTAGTTGATCATGGAATGACATATGCCACGTGGCGTCCGGACAAAGGACACAGCTACCCACTATAGCTAAGGCAACGTCCGACCACCGTACACGTGTCGTCATGCGCCAGTGTTCTTTTATCGGATTGATGATGCAACATGGGCCGTTGGATCGTCGTACGTCACGTGCAACGTGCACGTAACCGTGCAAGGCGCCAACGAACCCACGTGAACGCGTTAGGACGAGAAGAGACCGAATCCGAGAACGCGAACGCGGGCTCGAACCTGAACCCGCACCCGCGTCGCGCTCGGGTTTGGCTCGTCGTCTACATGTGTCGACTCGTGTAACCACAGTACGGCATTATTTATGGACACGTGTAACCACAATGCATAGGGTCAGTTTTTCTTCTTCTTTTTTTTTTCTTTTTTTTCTTTTTTTTTTTTTTTTTTTTGGAGAGAATATTAATCGTGTGGGATCGCTATCCATGCGATCCCAATAATAGTTGATCTCACTCCTTTTTTTTTTTTTTTTTTTTTTTTTTTTTTTTTTTTTTTTTTTTTTTTTTGATCTCGAAAGTAAACCTCTATTTGCTCACATGTGTTAAAAAGTGGGTAATTTTTTAAAAAATATTTTTGTTTTTTTATTTTTTTTTTTTACTAGTTTTACATTTTTAGTAAAAGTGAGATATTTATTTTTATTTTTGTATATACAGATTAAAATTTTTGAAAATTAATTAAAATATTTTTATTTTTTAAACACAATATCTCTTCTTCCTCCGTCCCTCTTCATCGGTGGTAGTCTTGAGCGCTCATTTTATCACCGTCACCTACATATCAACTCCTCCATCGCATCCATGTTGTGAACACCTCTCAAGCACGAGGAACAAAAGGAACTTGAGCTGCTTGTCGTCGTGGTCCTCATGACTGCTTGGCGTTTCTCTCGAGGTGAAAACAAAGGTGGTAGAGGAGGATGACAATGATTAATGGTCGAGACTGCTTTCGAAATATGTTCGTGATGAGCATGGGACAACGAGGTGGTGACGGTAGTGATAAAAAAAAAATTTGACTGACGGCGCAATGTTGTATTATTTAGCAAAAAGATTACACAATTTTATAGTTTAATATACGAATCAAATAGTACAATTTTTTTATTAAATAGTGCAATATATATTTGTATAATTCAATTTTTATTTTCAAATGATGTGATATCACGTTATCCGCGAGATTTTTCTCTTTTACTGCCACTACCACTTCGTCGCATCGGACATACTCGCGAACCCGCTTACGAACCTATTTTAGGAGCATCCTTGACCAACGATAATCGCCCTCATCCTTCACGACCTCCGTTTCCATCCTCGATAATGCTCTGAGCTAAGTAATCCTCGTCTTTACCACAATGATCTTGTCGGAGAACGCCAATAACAACTATAGTCATGGCCATGATCAAGTCAAGTTTCGTCATCGTCCTTTCACTCACGCGCGAACCCACTTACGGACCTATTTTAGGAGCATCATTGACCAACGATAATCGCCCTCATCCTCCACGACCTCTATTTCCATCACCGACAATGCTCTGAGCTACGCCATTCTCGTCTTTACCGCGACGACCTTATCAGAGAACGCCAATAACAGCCATAGTCATGGTAAAGTTTCGTCATCGTCCTTCCACTCATGCATAAACCCGCTTACGAACTTATTTTAGGAGCATCCTTGACCAACAATAATCGCCCTCATCCTCCACGACCTCCGTTTCCATCATCGACAATGCTCTGAGCTATGCCATTCCTGTCTTTATCGTGACGACTTTGTTAGAGAACGCCAATAATAGCCATAGTCATGGTCATGACCCAGTTAAGTTTCATCATCATCCTTTCACTCGTGCGTGAGGTAGGAGAGGAGTATGACAGCGACGTGGGGGCGGTGTGGAGGAGTGAGAGAAAGCGGAAAGAGAAAGAGAGCAAAGAGAGAGTGTTTGCTATTTATTATTATTTAAAATATGTTCAACTTTCTATCTCGTGACGATAGACCTACAAGAGTAATAAGTTGAGTTAGGTGAGCCCAATAAATGAATGGAGTTGCGGCCCACAATAAATATAATGGCAATAGATCAAACAATAGACCTAACGTGAAGATGGGTTGAATAGGTTGAAACCCGTGAATACTATGATTGAACCTTTAAGTACGATGGGTGCGTTCTTTTTTTTAACATGTGCTTTTGAAGTAGTTAATTAGCGTTTATGATTGTTGATACCAGAAATTTCGCCACTTAAAGGAGTAGCATGTGGTGTATACCATCGGCCAAAGACACCAGCCGACAAAAAAAATGAGTCCACAGAGAGAGATCGACCCGCATCTTGACCAAGACCGGCATCGATCACGTGAGAGTGCGACACGTGACCCGCGTCTTGACCAAGACCAACCTCGGTCACGTGAGAGTGCACCACGTGACGCGTGTCCATCGGCTAAAGACATCAGCCGATAGGAGAAGCAGCCGAGATCGTATCATCCGGAATCGATCTTGGCCGAAGGTAAATATTAAACCGTCTCAATAGAAACGACGAAAAAGGCGAAGTCAGGGTCAATTCTCAGTTGATCTAGCCGCAGAAGGAAAGACCATGGAAGAAAAAAAAATGAAGTTTGTGCGCGAATCTCGTAACAACTTCCGGAACAGCAAGCGGCGCCCAGCATTGGAAAGTGCTGAAGATCACGTTTCGGCGCGTCGATTAGGGAATGAACCTAGATGGAAAAACGGCTACTATCTTACTGAGGAGAATCGACTCAAAAGGAAGTACTTGAAAAATTTACGATGATTCTCCTTAGATCACGCCGATTACTAAAATCGACAATTATACACTTGGTTCGTAAATGTATAAATAAGTGAACCATCGAAGAAAAAGGGGTCCTGCAACCTCGTAAGTCAGTGATCACCCATACTTTTTATATCTTTCATACCTACATTTACTGTTTTTCTAGATAATCTTTACCGCATTTTCTAGAGTAGATTAATGTGACACCCTCGGAATTTGGATTAGTCCTATATATAAATGATATAATAGGACTAAATCTCTAACCCGGCTATAGCATTTTGGATGGTAGCAAGATCCAAGAGGAACATGAGAGTTAAGCGTGCTAGAGCTAAGTTCTAGGATGGGTGACCCCCTGGGAAGTGGGGCGTCACAGTTGGTATCAGAGCCATTCACCAGCCGGAAATGTGAGATGGGTCTCGGCTGAGCCAGGGTTATATAGCGGGTAGAGTGTGGCTCCCCAGGCTAATGACCGTTGTAGGTGGAGTGCAGCTCCCTACAAGGTCGGCTAAGGCTAGCGAGACGAGTCTCACATCGCCTGGTGCTTGTGAGTGTGCTTGAGCCTGACGTGGACGTCAGGGCTTAAAGGGGGAAAGAATGTGACACCCCCGGAATTTGGATTAGTCCTATATATAAATGATATAATAGGACTAAATCTCTAACCCGGCTATAGCATTTTGGATGGTAGCAAGATCCAAGAGGAACATGAGAGTTAAGCGTGCTAGAGCTAGAGTAGTTCTAGGATGGGTGACCCCCTGAAAAGTGGGGCGTCACAATTAATCTGTAATCGGTTCCCAGTTACTCTTGTAACCCCACTTCAATTAATACAAATTCTTAATCGGCTTTTTAGCCATGTCAAATTCTTGTCTCCTCATCTCAGTTCGGCTACTCTAGGCCGAACTTTATTTTCCTCACAACCCCAGTTCGACTAATCTAAGCCGAACTCATTCGAGAGTTGATTGGGAAGAATCCGGCCGAACTTTATTTTCCTCACAACCCCAGTTCGACTAACCTAAGCCAAACTCATTCGAGAGTTGATTGAGAAGAATCCGGCCGAGCGGATCCCTTATCGGCCTGGTCGCTTTATCCATTGGCATGCGGCGCATCACATTCAGAGGGTCACCCCCATAGGGTCGATCAGTCACCACAACTTTCCGGCGTAACAATGATACATACAAAAAAATAAAGATATTTGGGTTATTTTTTAAAAAAATGCAAACCAAATATAAGAAAATGAAAAAAAGAAATGAGATACTTTTACAAAATCACAAAATAGACTTTTTATGCAAAAAGGCAAAAAAATTTACACTCTTATTAGATTTTGAAGGGTATGTAATATACATCTTTAATGAGATGTACGAATATCACTCCTCATAAATTTTTGAAATAAATTCATAGGACTTATCCGAATTATGAATCGATAACACTTCAAAATTTTGATTTTAATTACTATTTAATTTTTTAATCTGTTAAATTTTAGTTAATCATGATCTTTAAAATTTAAATATATCGTTTATTTTTATAACCAATATAATTTTATTAAGGTAAACAATTAGCTTAAATTGCGGAGATGGGGTTTAGGGTTTAGCTATACGTCTCAATTAGGTACACGTCTTATTACGAATATAGTTCAACTGTAAAAAATAGATTTTGTGGGGTCCAGTGCTATACAATGGTTGGATGCGAGCACCTACTCTGCCGGTGGTTTGGGGTACAACGGGCGTGGCGGCTGAGAGATTGACACGTGGATTCCCGCGCTGTTACACAAAGTGCGCAAACAATTCAGTTCTATTACATTAGATACACAATGGTCAACTACTCAACTACTTTTAAGCCACGGAATATGCCAAAGTATTACTTTATTAATTAATATTTATTTTAATGTCATTATATAAAGTACAATTGTAACACCCAATTAGGGCCGTAGCCATATAATTAAATTATAGCTTACAAACTTTTAAAAGTAAACATGATACTTTCGGCGATAAGTGCGTATCTGCATCAATGGTCGGCATTGATACTTAGCTATGATCTTAAACTATTTGAGTTGAATTTGGCAGGAATCGAGTTTCACAGGATTTATCTAGTGTTCAGATCATTCTAATTTTTATAATTTTTAATAATTAATATAAAAGTATTTTGTCATTAGAAATGAGGCGAATGTACACTCTTTGTTTGTGGCCGCAACTATTTTATTTACTGTAATTTAAACAATCCAGTTTGAAAAGCATTACATAGAAGTATAAATTATTTATTGATGTAAGTGTAATATCTATGTACGTATACGTACGTATGTACTTACGGCTATGAGAGATGTATGCTATGATTACCTAACATGCATGGACAAACAACATGCCTCGATAAACCATCATGACCAATTTGATATCAATTCTCCTCAGTTATCACTAAGTGGTATAATGATATTGTTAGGCCGAAAAGTGTCGTGGCCGTTGATCTGGTCCTGTCTGTTATCAGTTTCGAAATTAACCCTCTTGATGTGATGCGCCGCGTGCCAAACGATTAGGTCGGGGAGGAATCTTTTCGACCGTGTTCTTCTCGATCAAACTCGAGACACGGTTCGACCTAAAAGAACTGGAGATCAGAATTGACACGGCCGAAAAGCCGATTGAATATTGTATTGCTTGAAGAGAACAGGTTACAAGATCCGATTATAATTAGAACTATTCCTAGGAAAGCTGTAAAGAAATACGATAAATCTATCTAGAAAAACTGGAAGAAAAATAGTAAATACATATATTAAAGGTATTGAATAGCAGGGGTGGTCACTAACTTACGAGATTGTAGAATCCCTTTTTTTCTTTGATGGTTTGTTTATTTATACTTGTCCGAATCACATATACAGCTGTGTATATCGTAATTTATGGAGAATCATCGCGTATCTCTCAACCACTTCCTTCTGAATTGATTCTTTCCGGCTGGACAGTGGATCTTTTCTGTCTACGTTCATCCCCAGAATTGGCGCGCCGAGATGTGATTCTCGATGCTCATTAGTTGCGTGATCCGCGCTCGAAATCTCGTGCCTGCCTTCTTCAGTATCTTTTCTTTTGTGTTCGCATATACTCCTTTTCGGCTTGAGCAACCAATTTCCGATTCTGATTTCGTCTCTTGTCGTCGTTCAATTGAGACAAACGACGATTTACAACCAACCGGAGTCGGTCTTGGACAAGACGCAAGCACCTTTCGTCGGCTCTTTTTTTTTATCGGCTGATATTTTCAGCCAATGATTTGCACCACGTATCATTTTTTGACTTGATCGCAGCACATTCCATGTGACAACAATTTTGACCTCAACAATACTCACTCGACAATCGCCTGATGTGCCGTTCAGGTGATTGTCGAAATTCAATTAATGATCGATGTGTGTCACGGGATCTCTGATCATTCTTTTTGTACATTGTCATCATACGGCCTTTACGTTTTATTCGCTCTCTGATCGAGGGATTTGAATTCAATGGTCGATCTTCCCCTCTACTTTGATTTGGCTCCCATCGATCGCACTTCAGCCATTTCCTCATTAAAGTTTTATTTTTTTTATTTTTGCGGTCGTTCGTCGCACGTGCCGATCTGACATCACTGGTTCATCCAACGGCTCGCATCCGTCCGTGGATCGTTTCACCATAAATGTCGTCGCTTTTCGAGGGAAGGCTGTTACTGTTTCATTCCCTCGCTTTTGCCTTTTTATCTTGAGGCGCACGTCACTCTCCGGGACTTAATTTTCTTTTCGCGCTGAAGTTTGTCTTCTTTCTCTTCTTCTTGCACTACATGGCTTCCCGCGCAACTCCACTGCCGTCTAATCCCGACGTCGACTTCCGACTACTTCTTCCGTCAGATGAGAATCTGCTGCATTTCTTCCATAGTCCTTCCTTCATCAAAAACTCTTCCGATGGAACCTTTCCATTTGCAATCGACAGCATCCTGTTGCTAGCAGATAAGGTTTTCCTCCGTACATGGGTCCCTAACAAGGTCTTCGGGACGTACCTGGCCCACTGCTTCCGAGTCCTATGTGCGGTGGCTCGATCAGGTCCATGCCGTTTATGAGGATTTGTGGAAGAAAGTCGACATTTTTGATACCATCCAACTCTCCCGCAATAGTTACCAAGCCGATACGCTTCTCTTGGCGTTTGCCTTATGCTTCTGGTCGCCGCATTCCAATGTCTTCTTCTTTCGTTCCGGACCATTTACCTCGACGTTGATGGACGTGGCCATCATCACTGGCTTTGCCCACATGGCATCATTCTCTCCTCGGCCTTCACGGCCGAGGTCATGAATGAGTTCACCCCCGATCTGGATTCGAAAACAAATCTCGCGTACAAAAAAATCGCGAAGATCTTTACTGGCCACGGAGCAAAATCGGTCTCCAATGAAGAGCACACCGCCTTCCTTTGGTATTGACTATGTTATAGCCTCTAAACCCGAGGGGCTAATTATCATCCTACTCATACATTTTTTCATCAAAGGGATAAAAATTTACAAACACCAATGCCTTGATACTTTTAAAAATATAGGAGCTCAATTTTATATATATATATATATATATATATATATATATATATATATATATATATATATATATATAGAGAGAGAGAGAGAGAGAGAGAGAGAGAGAGAGAGAGAGAGAGAGAGAGAGAGAGAGAGAGAGAGAGAGAGAGAGTAGAGCTTATATGTTTTCAAAAGTACAAGACAATCCATACTTGTGAATTTTTTACCATTTGATTTGTATTGAAATTTGTGCTTTTTATTTCATCTTTCTCTCTCTTTAGTTGACTTTACAAAAGCATTAATCCCAATACAAATCCAATGAAAAAAAATTCACAAGCATGGATTGTCTTGTGCTTTTAAAAGCATATAAGCTCTACTCTCTCTCTCTTTCTCTCTCTCTCTCTCTCTATAACATTGTTTTGGTGATTTGAATTCAATAAAATCACAAAAAAGATTATTAAAAACATGTCATATTAAGCCAAGCATTATCTTGCTCTAAATTTGTGAGACGCAAGGTTTACCTAGGACCTGTATGGTTTTAAAGATTATACAAAATGTCACTGTATCAGAAAGAGTTGAAAAAAAAAGAACATATTGGAATATGCTTTGTTTTTCATTAGGACTACAAAAATATATCATACTGTAATCCAATCCCTTTAGTCTATTTTGTCCGATATCTATTACGAAAGTAGATGGATTAATATTCTTCTATATATTGCACCTTAATTCTCACAGTATATAATGCATTTTTCTTACAATTCCAAACAGAGTCTTAGTCTTCTGGAGTCAGCTGTCTTAGGGTAGTTGGATAATGGTGAGCATGAAAGAGACATTGATTAAAGCATTTTGCTAAATTGCTTAATATTTGCTAATTGTTTGGTTGCATTCGTGGGGGGCATGCATGTGAGAGCTCGTGGTTTGCATGATTTTAGCTTAAGCCTTAAGTTTTATTTTCAAGCTACCACCACCTTGGGCCATGCATGCACGTGCGCCGACCTTTATGTGCATGGGTAAAATTAAAATGGTTATAATACATATTAATTTTAGACCCACACACAAAGGTTCTCGAATATATTCTCTCTCTCTAGATGTTTCTTTCTCTCATATGATGCCCAGGTATAAGCATGTTTGGGCTTTTTGAGTACTGATCATTGAGTGTTTTAGATAAAGCTAGCTTGGTTTTGCTTTCCCTTAAGTATACATGCTGATCGATTATAAGTGGCATGCATTATGATGGAGTCACCTTGCTAATATTTCACTCTTTTTAGAGCTCTTAATCGGAGGAATTAATATGGTTAGGAAACTGTAGAGAAATTTACTGGCCACACAAGATGGATATATAATGTTTGTTTAATTTACAAAGACACAAGTTTAATTAAGAGATCAGATAAAAAGAGTGTGGAACAACGCTTGTTTTTTTATCGCATTTTACAAATAATTCTACAAATATTTGATTTTTACTAATCAAGTAGTTTGGAATAGGACGTGCAAGGCTGGTTTATTCCAAGATCTATGTATCACGAATATTTTTATAAGTCTCGCGTGTTTTTATTGGACATACACGTATCTAACATGAATACGTCATGCACGTTCGATGCAGCTAGGTCCATTTCACATCCCATTATATATATATATATATATATATATATATATATATATATATATATATATATATATATATATATATATATATATATATAATTTTTATAATTTTTTTACAATATAAATAAATTATGTGAGAATTTTTATTTTTAAATTATATTAACTAAGAAAAATAATTTTATTAACTTTCATTCGCATGCATGAGAAATCTTACAATATTTTAACCAAATTAATATTATATATATATATATATATATATATATATATATATATATATATATATATATATATATATATATATATATATATATATATATATGGAGTTTCTATGCTTTTAAAAGTACAAAGTTATTGATGCTTATGAGTTTTTAGTTTTTGGATAAAAGAATATGTGATTAGGATATTAGTGGTCTCCTAGTGGGTAAATGGTGGAATAACATATATGGTTTATGAGATGAAATTGATTAAAAGAATAGATCATGAAAAATTTATAAACAACAAGTCTTTTGTACTTTTAAAAGCAACATAGTTGGACTCTTATTATATTAATAATATTATATTTTAATAGTGATTTTTATGTTATGTCCGTGTCCTAATATTTTAGAAAAAAATATTGAATCGCCGTATTCGAATCGTGACATGTCTCATATTTCGTGTGTTCGTGATGTCTAAAGAAGGATCAACGCATGTGTAGAACTTGATTTGAGTTCTTTATTCGTGAATTAGTTAGATCAAACCAAATTATAACTAGATGTTACGAAAAGGAGACTTTTAATTTAAATCCAACGGAGAATGGCCTAACATATATTTTGTGCTCATATAGTTTGGAGTTTAATTATATTCTTAGATGATATCAGAAGAGTTATTTTGTTTTTAATTATTGATTTTGTCTTACACTATATATATATATATATATATATATATATATATATATATATATATATATATATATATATATATATATATATATATATATATATATATATATATATGATATGTCATGTTTTATATTTTTAGCTTAATATATATTTCACTAGATATTGCAAGGAATCATTTGGATCCTATGGAATTCGGGTTGTTGAAAATGTAACAAGCCGATCCAATTCATTAGTGCGGAGAGCTCATTAAGACAAAACCACTAGTTTAAAATGTTTATGCTCAAGTTATACATGCTGGAGTACCAAAGCATTGTCCCTTTACTATCCAATATACACTATCGGGTTGGATTTGGGAAAGAGAGAAATTTAAAATCCTAAATACAATACTAATTCTATGAGTGGAACAGGACCTAGGCTGCCTAAAGAAGGCCTATTGGGTCAGGTTTTATTTGGTCCGAACTTTGGATACCCGAAATAGGATTTGCAGTTGGGCCAGGCCGTTAAAGTTTGGTGTAAATTAAATTAGCGTTGAGCCTATTTGATCTTATCCAAACAACGGTCTAAAGCCTAAAACTATGAGGTATCGTTTGGTAACGGAATAACCAGAACTAGCTATTCTGGGGATAGGTATAAAGTACGGAATAAGAGCGAAAAAACGTTTGGTTCGGCTCCAGGGATAAGAGATTTTATGTTTGGTATGAGAATGAGGAATAAGAAGAATAAAGAGGTTGTGATGATGAAAGTGTATTGGGAAGGAAAAGAGAGAGAAGAGAGAGAGGGATTTGTGATGATGAGAGTGTATTGGGAAGGAAAAAAGAGAAAGGAGAGAGAGAAATTTGTGATGATGAGAGTGTATTGGAAAAAGAGAAAGGAGGGAAGGAGGGATAGTTTAATAAAAAAAAAAATTATAAAATAATAGATAAGAACTGTTGTTCCAGCTTATTCTGCTTGTACTAGAACTACTGTACCGAATAATCCTTGGTGCGTTTGGTAGAATAAGGGAAATAAACCTCTTATTCTCGGTTCTAGCCCCGAAACAAACGATACCTGAGAGTGTGTGCGTATGCAGAGATGCCAATGGATTCAGTTTCAGTTTTAAAAATCCAAACCAAATGAAATGACCGACGGAACAAGTTATTCCAATCAAAACAGATTATTTTGGATTGTATTAAAAATTATTTATGAGAGAACTATGAACAATTTTATTTTACTCTTTTATTTTTTAAGATAAATAAATATATTAATATAAATATTATTTTAATGATAATATATATATATATATATATAGAGCTAGGCTGGAATACTATTAATACTACCAAGTCATTGGTACTACTAAGTTTTTAACCGTTGAAATAAGAAATATGTGGTTGAGATGATAGTGCGTCCCTTGGGTTTAATGCGGGGTTGGGGAAATAGTAAAATCTAACGGGTGAAAATAATTAAAGGACTTGATGTAACGGTAGAAAACTTGATAGCACCAAATGTTTAGTACTATCGATAATATACTAGCCGGACTCTCTCTCTCTCTCTCTCTCTCTCTCTCTCTCTCTCTCTCTCTCTCTCTCTCTCCTCTATATATATATATATATATATATATATATATATATATATAGCGTAGGGCTACTATACTCTTAAAAGTATAGACCCCTTTATACATAACTTTTTCGCCTGTGAATGAAAGGATGTGCGTGCAATTAGGATGATAGTGGTCCTCCTATTGTTTAGTGAGTTGTTGGTGAAATAGTATAAATACTATGAGACCATTATAATCCTAACCACACATTTTTTTCATCAAAAAATCAAAAACTTATAACTACGAAAGGATCTATGTATAGTAATCGGACTATATATATATACATATATATATATATATATATATAGAGAGAGAGAGAGAGAGAGAGAGAGAGAGAGAGAGAGAGCTAGGCTGGAATACAATTAATAGCACCAAGTAATTGATGCTATTAAGTTTTTAACTATTGGATTAAAAAATGTGTGGTTGAGATGATAGTGGGCCCCTTGGGTTTAATAGGTGGTTGGAAAAATAGTAAACTATGGAAATGATCAAAGGGGTTGATATAAAGATAGAAAACTTGATAGCACCAAATGCTTGGTGCTATTGATAGTATAGTAGTCGCGCGCGCGCGCACACACACACACACACACTCTCTCTCTCTCTCTCTCTCTCTCTCTCTCTCCTCTCTCTCTCTCTCTCTATATATTATATATATATATATATAATATATATATATATATATATATATTATATATATATATATAATCCGGCTACGATACTCTTATGAGTACAGACTCCTTCGTACTCATAAGTTTTCGACCGTTGGATGAAGTAATGTGCGGTTAGGATTATAGTTGTCTCCTAGGGTTTATACTATTTCACCAACAACCCACTAAATCCTAGGGGGGCCACTATCATCCTAACCGAACATCCCTTCATCCAAGGGCGGAAAAGTTATGAGTACAAAGAGGTCTATACTCATAAGAGTATAGTAGCCCTACGCTATATATATATAGAGAGAGAGAGAGAGAGAGAGAGAGAGAGAGAGAGAGAGGGTGAGAGAGCTAGGCTAGAATGCTATTAATAGCACAAAATCATTGACGCTATTAAGTTTTTAACCCTTAAATTAAAAGATGTGTAGTTGAGATGATAGTGGGCCCCTTGGGTTTAATGGGTGGTTGGGAAAATAGTAAAACCTAACAGGTGGAAAATGATCAAAGGTGTTGATTTAAGGGTAGAAAACTTGATAGCACCAAATGCTTGGTGCTATCGATAGCTTGTAAAACTACAAAGTTATTTGTGCTTGTGAGTTTTTTACCATTGGATGCAGGAATGTGCGGTTAGAATGATGGTGGGCCCCTTGGGTTTAGTGGATGGTTGGTGAAATAGTATAATCTAAGGGATAAAATTAATCAAAGGATTAGATCAAACGGTAGAAAACTTACAAGTACCAATTGCTTGGTGCTTGCACAAGCACAGTAGCTGGACTATATATATATATATATATATATATATATATATATATATATATATATATATATATTAAGTTTTTAACCGTTGAATTAATAGATATGTGGTTGAGATGATAGTGAGCTCCTTGGGTTTAATGGGTGGTTGGGGAAATAGTAAAATTTAACGGGTAAAAATAATTAAAGAGATTGATCTAACGGTAGAAAATTTGATAGCACCAAATGTTTGGTACTATCGATAATATACTAGCCGGACTCTCTCTCTCTCTCTCTCTCTCTCTCTCTCTCTCTCTCTCTCTCTCTCTATATATATATATATATATATATATATATATATATATATATATATATATATATATATATATATATATATATATATATATATATATATATATATTAGTCCGGCTACGGTGCTTTTAAAAGTACAATGCATTGGTGCTTTTAAGTTTTCCATCATTAGATCTAATCTTTTGACTAATTCTATTTCTTAGATCATACTATTCCACCAACCATCTACTAAACCTTAGGGGCAACTATCATCGTAACCGGACATTCCTTCATGTAAGGGCTAAAAATTTATAAGCACGAATGACTTGGTGCTTTTACAATCATAGGAGTCCAATTATATATATATATATATATATATATATATATATATATATATATATATATATATATATATATATATATATATATATATCTATATATATATATATATATATATATATATATATATATGTATATAACCCAAAATGACCGTTATCATCCTAACCACACATTTTTTCATCTAAGAATTAAAAACCTATAAACACCAATGACTTGGTATATATACATGTATATAGTAATGCTCCTATACTATTGATAGTATTAGGGTTTTATTACTATAGTCCCATTTTAAATTTTAAGGTGTTCAAATCAACGATCCACACCATTAAATATGATTTAGAAATTATTAAGTTTTTAGAATTTTTTTTTTTTTTTTTTATAATTTTTCAGAATAGTTTACTTTATGATTAAACAATTTCAAAATTATTAATTTTCAATAACTATTATGATGAGTTTGTGGTTTACGGTGTAGAAGAATATAAATTTATTCAAATTTTGATAAAAAATATTTTTAACCATTTAAATCAAGATCAGCATTTTTGATCTTAAATTCATAAGTCCTAGAGTAGTTTTAGGATGGATAACCCCGGAAAGTTGGGGCTTCATAGCGCATATAAAATTTTTATTCAACATATGGCGAGTTTCTAGATGAGAAATGTTTTCTTGAGCCTAATGCATATTAATGCTTTATACACCACACAAAATATAAGATTATTAATAAATTATTTGATAAGTAAAACTGTATAATATAATATAATATACTATATGCACTATAAAATATTTAAATAATTTATTGTACTATAAAAATTTATTTTTAATATATATTTTAGAGTTGGTTTATGGTGCAACAGGTGCACTCAAGATTTTTATTGGACATGTGGCAAATGTTTATTGGTTTATATGTTAAGTGGCAACGTGGCTATTCTATAATCCTCTTTCTTGATGTGACAAAACTCTTGATTAATGTATAGGTGTGATATTTTAATAATTTCAAATCGGATAGAAATAGAGTTGTAATTAGATATATAAGAGATAATGTAATTAGACTTAAAATATTTTGGACCGATGGTTTGGGTCCAACGAATTATTATTGCTACTGAGTCAGGTCGTTACATTTGGTATCAAGCCAATCGCCAGCCAGAAGTGTGTGACGAGTTTCGACTGAACCAGATCTGAATGACAAAGTGACAGGCTATGTCAAAATCTGAATGACAAGGCTAGCGAGACAAGTCTTACATAATATGGTGAATTTGGACTGTATGTGTGATTTGGCTGGCGAGAATGTCAAACCGAAATGAGGGAAGTCTGTGACACCCAATAGTCCCACATCCCATGGACCGATGATTTGAACCCAACAAATTATTATTGTTAGTGAGCAATAGTATAGATATAGATTTTAGTTTGGTTTAGTTGAATCTTTAATGGAAAAAGGATTCAATTACGGGTTACACAGTCTCGAGAAAAAGAATATACTAAGTGGGCTAAATACTGATTATAATATAGCTGGAGAAAGTTCTAATACCTCATTGTTAGAATTGAAATTAATTTTGAAAACTTAAATTAAAATTAATTAGTGAAATATATAAAAAAATGTCACCACGTGGAAGGAGGCACCATCGAATCGAAAAGCGACACATGGCACAAACTATTGTTCGAAGACATCAGCTGAGAGAGGAAGGAGCCGACAAAAAAATGCTTGCGTCTTGATTAAGGCCAGTTCCGATCGGCTGTGAGTCATCGACCGCGTTGACTGAATAACAACGAAGGATGAAATCAGGATCGATATTGTAGTAACCGTGATTTTAAAATCTAAAAATTTAAGTTTAAAATAATTGCTTGGGTTTAAAATAGTAAAATTGAACTTTTAGTGGTGCAATTGTGGCCCTAAAATATCGACTTTTGATCGGGGCCTGATCTTGAAAATCCGAGATCACCATTGCAACCGTCTCGTCGAAACATGAAAGATTCATATACATATGTTTTCGATCCAACGGTCGGATTATCCAGAAATCAGCAAAGATCCGGGCGGGCCCCACAACTTAAGTTGTAAATAGTAACCCCTGTTTTAAATCCCCCGTCGATCGACGTCGGCCGTTTCGCTGTCTAGACCCTGAACATAAGGGTGTGAGTAATCAATCTTAGCTATTGTTGACGTTCTGAGCGCAGTGGCGCTGACGAAATTTACATTTGACGAGCCTAAAGCCTCGTAAAGCGTGCCGAACTGTATAATTTACAGTATAAGATGGATTTTAAAAATTATGGAGCTGAATTTTAGTGAACCAACATCGCTACCTGATAGGTTTCGTCGAGCCGGAAGTCGTGGCGGTGTCCATTTTTTAGTTTGACAACTCGGTTGTCTCGAAAAGCGTGAAATATGGGAAAAATCACAGTAAATTGCATAAAAGTGCTATATTTTATGTGTCCTTTTGTACCAAACTTATAGAGGAGGGTCTTAGTCGCAAATGGGTTCTACAGTGAGGGACCTAGCTGTAAATAATGTTGGTGGAGGGGTCTCTTGGCATTTTATGCAATGTGCATATATAGCAATTTTAGGGTTGCTTGTGAGAACCCTAGCCTCAGCCCATCTAGTAACCGCAACCACCCACGACCTCTCCTCTCCTCTGCAACTTTTTCTGTGTACCAGCCACCGTCGGCCGCCTCCCCGTCGCCGGAAAAATCCGAGATAAACCAAGTATTAACCTCGGTTTTGGTGTTGTTGGTGGGGAAGCTATCCGAGGAAGTTTAGGTTGCCCCAAGCAACACCTGTGAAGTCTTCTGTGAAGTTGGGACCCAGCCAAGGAACCCCGGTGCCAAGATCCGCCGTGCGCCGCCGCGGGGAAGAGCCACCTTCTTCCTCGGATCCGGCAAAGGTGAGGTCCTTTGTTTTTCGTTTTCTTTGCAACTTAGGTTAGTGCAGTAGAGTAGTGAAGTCCTGGGGATGTCCCCTGCTGAACCCCGAAGTCGGGTTTGCTTCCGGTCGCCGGCGGGGAAATTGCACCCGCCGGAAACCGAGAAAGCTCCGCCGCGGCCGATCTCCGTAACCATTGAACCAAAATGGCTCAAAATTGGTATACCAGGACTATAGGGCCTGTGGAACCTCCCCATGAAGTTTCATAGCGTTTCGTGTAGCGTGCGCTTCGCAGTCCCGTGCCCTAGCTTTAGGTTAACTCGGGTTCGCCCGAGGTTGCGCCGCCGCCGCCGCCGCCGCTTGTTGCCGCCGGCCACCTGCCCAGTTTGCTTCAGCATGTCGAGACAGAGCCATGGGTACCTTTGCATGAGACCCATACTGGCCTGTGATGATTTCACCATTGTTGGTGTTTGCTCCGGCCAAGGTTGCCCCCGCCGCCGCCGCCACCGTGTTGCGCCGCCGGCCGTGAGTCGGCAAGCTTCTTAGAGTCGTGTGGCACCTACTGGTGCTTGTGCTTGAGATCCAGAGCCCCTGTGTGGAGTTTCACCATTAGTGTCTTCAAGATTGTGTGTTAAGCTTTATGCCCACCATGTGTTCGAAGAAATGCACGAGAGAACTAAATTGGTTCTATGCATCCAGCAAGAGAGCATTCGACTTCTGCAAACCTCCTGAGCATGATTCTCATTTTATTTCAGCAGATTATTGAGTAGATAGAGAGATCTTGCATGTAGAGCTCTTTAAGCTTATGTTTTTGGAGTCGTTTTGCTCCGGCGATGTCTCTGGTTTCCCCACAGCACCTAGTTGGTGAGCCTCTAGGTTCTTTCGACCCACTGAGCATGATGCTCACCTTAAATCTGAGTTTGGTTGAGTCTAGGCATTTAAAGTAACAATGTGAGCCTAATTGCATAGTAATAGTTGACCCAGAGTTGTCCTCGGGTTCCGCGTTGCTTCCAAAAGGTGAGCACGGTGTCCAGCAAGTCGAGAGCCACCTACTGGTGGTGTCGGTTCGTTAAAATAGCATTCCAAAATTAAATACAAGCCAAAATAGCATGAAAATACATGCTTTTATGCAATTTGGTAAAATCCTGGGGGCTTAAATGCAATTGTGACCATACTAGCTGCTTTGTACAGTGTTCACATGATCTCTAAAACTTTTGTTGGAGGTCCGATGCTTTTCGTTGAATGGGAATTGGATCCTGAACCGTAAATCGGCAAAATCGTCGGTTTAACGGCGATTCGGCGTTAATCATGCAATTTAGAAAATTGCGGTGATTAATTGGTGATGCCAGGTATCAGTAGCTGTTCCCGGTGCTGTTCTAAAGAGCCCGGTGATTTTAGTTTCTCGTTTGCAACTTCCGGAGCCAAAATGGGCTTCCCGGGAATGTTTCAGTGGTTATGGCTTTGCCGGTGCACAGGATTACCCAGAGTCTGGTGTTAGGGCCTAAATGTCTTAAGTTAGACATTCTTGGGCAGCACGTGAAGTTTCACGAGTTTTGGTTATTGTTCAGCACAGATTGAGTCATAGTGGATCTATCGGCGGAATTCCGAAAATTCGGAAGTTTCCGGGACTTCAGCGAAGTTTCCTGTTTAGCTTGTATGCACACAGTGTGTCAGTGGGTTGGGTATGTGTGAGAGTCTATTTCTGACCCGTACTTATGATTCAGGTCCCAGCAGTCTGCCGCCATCTTGCGAGCCATCCAGCAGCCACCGTGATCATTGAGGTGGGTTTATCTTCGGTCCGGACTTTATCAGGTTGGCCCTATGGGGTGCCGTGGTAGGTTGGACCCCTGTTTTTGGTGTAGCCCTGAACCTATGCTTGAGCATTTCTATTTGCTCTCACTCCAGCATTCATTGTATATAGTTATGTAGCATCGATTTGCAGTTCAGTTCCCGATGTGATTTCATGTTCAGCATTTAGTATATTTATATACACAGCTTGCCATATGCCATGTCTGATTGGTTATCAGCCTAGTTATATCAGCATTTCCTGTTCTATGATGCATGATAGAATAGGAGTACAGTTCTGCTATTCAGTTTCAGTTACAGTTCAGATATTCAGCTCCTGTTGCTCAGATTCATTTATTCAGCATCCGTGATTATTACAGCTTTCAGCATCCCGACAGGGATTATCTGGCTCATTGCCGATTGTTCAGTTTCTTTGACTGTGAACTTGAGCATCAGCCTTATGATCGCCATAGCACTAGCTGCTCATTTCACGTACGCAGTGGGATTGATCCCCCACAACGCGTTCTTTACCGGTAAAGTGGTCGATAGTGGCGACCCGTGAGCCCCAGGCTGCACATAGTGGACGAGAGTGGCGACACGTGTGCCCTGAGTGCACCGATGGTGCCGGGTTATATGTCAGCCGAACGTGCCAGCTTTGGCATTGGTCTAGGTCCTTGTGACTGATGACGGCACTGATTGGGTACTTACAGTTATTATTATTCAACACTTTCAGTTTACAGCATTGTTATATGCTAGCTTTGTTTATAGCATGATCATTTCCTGCTTACTAGATTTATCAGTTAAAGCATGATCGATTACAATCACGAGTACCCTGCTTCCCTTCCGTGATCATCAGCATTCCCTGTTTACAGCATTGATATTATTGATTATCATACTAGCTCTGCTCTATAGCATGATTAGCTCTTGCTTGTCTGATTTATCTGTTACAACATGCTTAGATTTTATATCTGCATCTTACCTTTCAGCTTCAGTATTTCTTGCTCTTACTATCCGCTTATCATTGTATCCGGTAGGTACGACTTGCTATTTCTCGGCCCGTCGTGCCCACTGGGATACATGTAGAGTGTATCTCACACCCCCTGGGTGACCATTTTTCAGGTCAGTCGGATGCTGGGAGATTGGGACGATCCAGTGAGCTGTTGCGCTAGAGTTGTCCCCTGCTATTGGCCGCAGTGGCCCAGTGCTAGTATTTACAGTTACAGTATCATGATCGTAGTTGTCTCTGTATTTTTGAGTTGGAGTATATGTGGATTATGTCGTGAGTAGTTGTGGATGTATTAGTTGTAGAACTTTATGTTTTTGGATTTAACTGTTGATTATGTTGCTCTCTGATTGTATCACTGCAATTGCCTAGCCGAGCATGTATAGGGGAGACTCTATCCGTGTGGACAGAGGATTTCCTATGCATGTGGCGGTCTGTTCACGTCCTGAGTTTAAAGTTTGAACTCTGATTTTTTTTTTTTTAAAAAAAAAAATTCTACCGCTGTTTTGAAACTCGGGGCGTGACAGATATTCGGCTCAATGAGCCGAGAAGGAATACATTCAAATACAAAGGAAAAAATCCTGACGAAGATAGGCACGGAATACGGGGCGCCGATCACATAACAGACACAAGATTGGCAAGCGGCGACCTACATCAATGATAGCCTAGGATCCTGCCTCGGTGCGCAGATCTCCAGAATGAACGTAGGTAAAAAAAACTACCATTCGGCCGAAAGGAAATAAACTCAAAAGGAAAGTGGTTAAGAGATATGCAACGATTCTCCATAAATTACGCCATACACAACTATACACATGATTCGAATGAGTATAAATAAGCGAACCATCGAAGGAAAAAGAGTTTTGCAACCTCGTAAATCAGCGACCACCCATATTATTCAATATATTCAATATCTACATTTATAGTTTTTCTAGATAGAATTTTCTAAATAAGTTTTTCATTTTTTTATAACTTTTTTAGAGTAGTTCTAATTATAATTGAATCTTATAACCTATCCTTTTCGAGCAATACAATATTTAATTATTTTCTGTTTCCGAATCCTAGTTCGACACTTTTAAGTCGAATTGTGTTTCGAATTTGATTGAGAAGGATCCGGTCGAGAGGATCCTTCTTCAACCTAATCGTTTGGCACGCGACACATCATATCAGAGAATCAGTTCCAAAGTCGATCGCGGATCGGACCAGGTCAACAATCAACGCGACATTTCAGCGCAAACAACATCTAAACCCAAAACACAACTAGATGGCCTATAAAGCATATTTTAATTTTATGGATAAACATGGCTCATTAGGCTCAACAAATATACAGCATTGGTAGTTCTTATCTCCTCAAAACCCACTACTTGTAAGTAGGAATTAATTGAAAGTCGATTTTTTTAATTTTTGAAAGTGATAATGTGTGGCACGCAGGTTCGATTATGATATAATTTTGGCAGCTTCCATGGAAAAATAAACAAATATATTTTATATATGTTTTTGCTCTAAACAAAGAGCACATTTTGCTTTTTTTTTGAGGGTCAAGCTGCTTTTGCCTTGATAGCTATCAGGAATGATGTTTTAACACAATGGCCATATTTGAATGTCAAAATATAATTTATGCATAATAACTGGAGATGATAATGGATCGAATTCAAAGTGAATTTTTAAAAATTAATTAGAATTTAAATTTGACTATCAAATCTAAAATTCAAATTCAACGAATTTTAAAAATTCATATCCAAACCCATTCAATCAAAAAATCGAAATTCGAATTTAAATCCGAAATAATTATTCCTCGTTATCATATTTCAAAATATATTACATTAAATAACCTAGGGGACCACTATTATCCAAACCGCACATCGCTTAATCCAAACGTTAAAAAATTAGTAGCACCAATAACTATATGCTATCGATAGTATTTCAGTCTAGTTATATATATATATATATATATATATATATATATATATATATATATATATATATATATATATATATATATATATATATATATATATATATATATGGATCCGGCTACTATACTCTTATAAATAAATTTTTTTTGTACTCATAAGTTTTCATTACTTGGATGAAAAAATGTGCAGTTAGGATTATAGTAGTTCTTAAGATTTTTACTATTTCCCCAACAATCTAGTAAACCGTGGGGGGACCACTATAATCCAAGGGTGAAAAAGTTATGAGTACAAAAAGATTTATACTCATAAGAGAATAGTAACCCTACGCATATATATATATATATATATATATATATATATATATATATATATATATATATATATATATATAAAATTAATTAATTATTTTGGATTCGGATTGGGTACAGACATTTTAGAATGGGATGTAACTATTAGTCACTTGGAAGTAACTAGTAAAATTCGCTCCACCTGCAATCGGTTGGATGGTGCACAAGAAACATTTCCCTAATAACTATTTGTAAAATCTTAGTTTTAATAATTTAATAAAATAACATATTTTATTTACTATGTAATTTATAATAGAGTGGTGCTACCTGTACACCCCCAAGGGGGGGTGTACAGGCTACAACCCACCCATCGTAGGGTGGGATGACACACCCCACCCTAGGATGGGTGCCCACCCTAAGATGGGTGGGGTGTAGCCTGTACACCCCCTTGGGGGTGTACAGGTAGAGTTTTCCTTTATAATATATCGAAAAAAATAATTAGAAGGTTTCAAAAAACATAAAATTTAAAATTCAAACATAAAATTTAAAATTTAAATTTAAATTTAAATTAAAATAAAATTTTAAAATTTGAATTTAGAATTAAAATTAGATTTTAAAAAATAAATTTTAACTTATTCTGATTTTATATTTTAAAATTTTAAAAATATAATTTTGATTCACCAGAGTATTTAATAATATTACTAACGAATTTTAATTTTAAATTTTAAAAATTAATTTTAAAATTTAAAATTAAAATTCGTTAGTAATATCATTAAATACTCTGGTGACTCAAAAATTATTTTTGGGTGAAAAATTAATTTTTTTTTTAGAAGTTAGGCTAATCCCCCACATTTATTCTCTCTCTCTCTCCCCCCCCCCCCGTGTCCAGCATTTGAGCCTCTCTCTCTCTCTCTCTCCCCCCCCGTGTCCAGCATTTGAGCCTCTCTCTCTCTCTCTCTCTCTCTCTCTCTCTCTCTCTCCTCTCTCTCTCTCTCTCCCCCGTGTCCAGCAATATTTGAGGGAAAATGCTATGTGTACACCCCTTTCGGGGTGTACATCATACACCCCACCCATCTAAGGGTGGGGGTGTGATGATGGGTCACTTGATGTGACCCGTAAAAAATATCGCCACCATTAAAATAGTGGAGATGTATGATGTACACCCCTTCGGGGTGTACATGTAGCATTGCTCATATTTGAGGCCACTATCATTATTACAACCATGATGTGAAACCACTACACACCCATACACACCATACACACCATCGTTTCCACTGTACTCCGATGTGGCTATATACTAAAATTTTTTTGATAAAAATATTTTAGAACTTGTCTAAATTATAAATTAATTTTGAATCAGTAATATTTAATTTTTTAAAATTTTAATATATTATCTAATCTATTAATTTATTTAATTTAAATTAGTCAATAACATTTAACTTTAAATTTTAAATTTATTATTTATCATTAAAAATTTAATTTGTATATTGTATTCAATTTTTATAACTATAAACTCATTAAAGAAAATAACTACCTTAAATTTTAAGATCAAAATATGAAAAATTAAATAGTAAAATCAAAATTTCGAAAGATTAAATAGCCGGTTCTTAATAATTTATAATTTACATGTTAAGTAAGCAAGCGACTGATATAGACCAAAAAAATTATTAATTATGTGATCTTTTAATTACTATGTAAATAATTTTTTAAATTTATAAAATTTAATTTTTAAAAAATATAAATACTTTAAATCAACTTTAATGATTTCCATCATCAACTCAGAATCTCTATCTCCCCTCCTAAAAGGATAATTAAATACCCTTCCTAAAAGGATAATTAAATAGACTCTCTCTCACTCACACACACACTCTCTCTCTCTCTCTCTCTCTCTCTCTCTCTCTCTCTCTCTCTCTATATATATATATATATATATATATATATATATATAATTGAGCTCATATATTTGTAAAAGTACAAAATTATTTATGTTTGTGAATTTTTTACTATTAGATATAGGAATGTGCGGTTAGGATGATGGTTGGCCTCTTAAATTTAGTGGGTAGTTGGTGGAATAGTATGGTCTAAAGGGTAGAATTAATCAAAGGGTTATATCTAACGGTAGAAAACTTACGAGCACCAATTGCTTGGTGCTTGTACAAACACTTATATATATATATATATATATATATATATATATATATAGAATTAGGCTAGAATACTATCGATAGCACCAAGCCATTGGTGCTATCAAGTTTTTAGCCGTTGGATGAAAAAATATGCGTCGTTGGATGAAAAATTATACGGTTGGGATTATAGTGGTCCCCTAGGGTTTATTAGGTGGTTGGTTGAATAGTAAAAATCTTAGGAGACCACTATAATTCCAACCGTATATCTTTTCATCCAACGGCTGAAAACTTGATAGCACCAATTGTTTGGTGCTATCGATAGTATTCTAGCCGGACTATATATATATATAGAGTCCGGCTAGAATACTATCGATAGCACCAATATATAGAGTCCGACTAGAATACTATGATAGCACCAAACAATTAATGCTATCAAGTTTTCAGTCATTGGATGAAAAAAATATTTGGTTAGGATTATAGTGGTCCCTAAAATTTTTACTATTCAACCAACTACCTAGTAAATCTTATGGGACCACTATCATCTTAACCACACATTCTTTAATCAAAAAACTAAAAACTTGATAGCACCAATGATTTGGTGTTCCAGCCTAATTATATATATATATATATATATAGACTATTATACTATTGATAGTATTAGTGTTTTATTACTATAAATTTTTTAATTCTTGGATGAAATGATGTGCGGTTAGGATTATAGTGGTTTCCTAGAGTTTAGTGAGTTATTGGTGAAATAGTATAAATACTAGGGAACCACTATAATTTTAACCGCACATTTTTTCATTCAAGAGTCGAAAATTTATGAGTACGAAAATATTTTACTCATAAAAGCATAGTAGTCGGACCCTATATATATATATATATATATATATATATATATATATATATATATATATATATATATATATATATATATATATATATATATATATATATATATATATATAGTCCGGCTAGAATACTATCGATAGCACCAAGCAATTGGTGCTATCAAGTTTTCTGCCGTTGGATGAAAAAATATGCTGTTGGGATTATAGTGGTCCCCTAAGATTTTTACTATTCAACCAAACACCTAGTAAACCCTAGGGTATCGTTTGGTTCGGGAATTAGTGTGAATTAGTAGTACCAGGTATAAGTATAAAGTTGAGTATAAGGTAGGATAAATAAAAATAGTGTTTGGTTGGGATATAGGTTAGTACCGGTATAAGAAAAATAGTGTTTGGTTGGGATTGAAGAATAAGAGGGATAAATGGTTGACTTTTGAGTAAAAAGACGAAAATACCCTTATCTTTTTATATGTATTAAAATTTGATAAATAAATATTGTATTATAACTTTTTAAATATAATAATTGTAATATATATTATGTAATTAATTAAATAATATATAAAATTAGTGTTAATTATTTATATGTAAAAAATGATTAATATTATATTAAAATTTTAATTAATTTTTCTGGTAAGATATTTAATTTTAAAAAATCAATATTTAGTGTTAATTAGTGTTTAAATTAGTGTTAATTAATTTTACTTATAAAATTTTCATTAATTATTTATTTTGCGTTCGGAACGAGGATGCGGTACGGGGGAGAGGTTTTTTTAGCCGGCGGCGAAGAATAATTTTTCCGGATAAGATATAAATATTTAAAAAATTAAAAAAAATTTCGGATAATTTTTCCGGATAAAGATTGGGAACAGGGGCAAAAGAGAGAGAGAGAACCAAAAGAGGGGAATACTTGTTCTGGGGGAGTGGGTTAGAATAGGCTTGTACCGGGACAATTCTACTTTATCCCGGAATGGCTTGTTCAATAGTGTTTGGGTACAAAGGGAGGGATATCCCCCTTTGTACCCCAACCAAACAATGCCTAGGGGATCACTATCATCTTAACCACACATGCATTTTTTAATTCAAAAGCTAAAAACTTGATAGCACAAATAACTTGGTGCTATCGATAGTATTCTAGCCTAATTATATATATATATATATATATATATATATATATATATATATATATATATATATATATATATATATATATATATATATATATATATATATATATCAATAATAATAAGCCCTATTATGAGCCACATTTGTTCCCCACTACTCTTTTAGTGCCAATTATTATTAAGGCACTAAACCTAGGAGATTGATAGGGTCTATTAATTACCTATCTATTAGGTACGTTTTGCCCTAAGAATTAGCACTATCGGTGGTGACAATCCATAAAGCCTCATTAGTTACAAATGAAGCATAGCATATAAATGTTAGAGTAATGCTACATGTACACCCCGAAAGGGTGTACATCATACACCTCCACCCTTTTAATGGTGTCGATGTTTTTTACGGGTCACATCAAGTGACCCCTCATCACACCCCCACCTTTAGATAGGTGGGGGTGTGAGATGTACACCCCTTACGGGTGTACAAGTAGCATTTTCCTAAATATTATTATCTGACAACTCAACAGTCCACTTCCGACAAAAATAAAATTATAATTTAATATATAAAAATTTATAAATTATAATAATAATAATTAAATTTAAATATTTTGAACTCGTAATTTAAGTTTAATAAATTATTATTATTATTATCAGGTTGAATTATTTCACAAATTGAAAGTGTGAGTGATGGAATAGTCACATATATGCAAATCCAAAAATTAAGTATATATATATTATACTTCTAAATTCCAAAACTTAAATAATTTTTTTTATTTTTAATGAAAATAAAAGAAAATAAGCAATTGTGGAATATTTACCATTAAATAATTAAAAACTTAGCTGCTAATGTGGCTGCCAAAGCTTTCGAAATTGGTCTAGCGAGCCGGCTTCCTCGCCCGATAGATCTGGTGAAATATATAATATGTGCACTGCTTGTACTGGCTGGTTTTGGGAAGATGTATTAATGCAGTTACTGAAGATTTATGCCTATCATAACTATTACGGAAGTTTTATTGCAAGAAGTATGCTCATTCTAACTGAAGGGTCAATGCCCCACTTTTGAATCTGATGCTTCTTGTCCTCTGAGTTGGCAGGCTTTTTTGCTTTCGAGATCCATTGGCTGTGTACAAGATGAAGTGTTGTTTCCTTCGGATCCTATTGAGTTTCGACACTAATTATGTTTACTCGATTGAACGGGCTAGTGTAGTTTGGTTTCTTAATCTGGCATCTGCTTCGTCGATCCGTTGCTTCGGTATGGTACTAGTGGATTTGATGATTTGCTTCGGTACGGTAAAAGTGGACTTGACGTTTTCTTGTTAGCTGTCTGGCGTTAAATGAAAATTGTGTACAAGGAAAATCAATGGCGTCAATCTTCGTTACTTATTCGGGGAATATAAATAACTTGGAGCTGTGCGTCTTTGTTTGAGCAGTGCTTCTCCTCGAGCTGGGATACAAGGGTTTTGAAGGACTTGGAGCTGTGCTTCGCTGATTATCATCTACTGTTAACTATTAGTGGCTTATGGTTTGGGTCTGGAGTTTATTCTCAGCGACGGCGAGTGCGGTTTACCCCAACAGGATACTTTGTCTGCTTTACTCTATTGTTTTAGCTTTTGTAGTTGTTTGTTCTATTGCGAGTTCACTCGCCAAATATTTGCGATTCGACCTCTTTTGTCGGTTCGGGCGCTGGGCCACTTCTTGTATTTTGTGAAGTGTTGGGTCTTTTCTTTCAGTCATTTTCTGTACTTTTCAAATAGGGTATATCCCTGTTTAATCAAAAAAAAAAAAAAATTAAAGAGGTGTAAAATTTGCATTTACTTGTGGATGAACAAATAATATTGGTCAATAAAGAAATAATTCAAATGGACACTTTATTGATCGATCAATGCTATCTATATTGAACAAAACAACACCAGCATGTTGGTTGCCTTGTGACCAATCATTGTGTAGTGTTAACAAATTATTGTTTGCTTGTTAATCGGTTACCGAGTCCTTAGGGTCCGTTACACTGGTTGTTATTCTGTTATCGAGTCCTTAGGAGTAACAAATTATTGTTTGCTTGTTAATCGGTTACCGAGTCCTTAGGGTCCGTTACACTGGTTGTTATTCTGTTATCGAGTCCTTAGGAGTAACAAATTATTGTTTGCTTGTTAATCGGTTACCGAGTCCTTAGGGTTTGTTACACTGGTTGTTATTCTGTTATCGAGTCCTTAGGAGTTGTTACACTCTGTTTTTTGAAGCTATCAGCCTATATAAAGGTATTGATATGCATTGAATAAATTTAATGTGAGAATAGCTTCTTCCCTTCTATTGTTTACTCTCTTTAGAGGTTATTCAACCATTCTGTCATCTTGTTGTTTTTCTACATTTGGTATCAGAGCCAGGTTCCGGGTATTTTTGGTGAGAATCCTTATTACCAAAATGGGTGACTTTCAAGTCGTTGGCGGAATCAAGAAGCTCAACAATCAAAACTACAATTCTTGGTCTACTTGCATGATGTCTTACATGCAGGGCCAGGATTTGTGGGAGGTTGTGAATGGAAATGATGTGAGACAACCGGAGGCTGAAGATGCGAATGGGACATTGCGAAAATGGAAGATTAAAGCGGGCAAAGCCATGTTCGTTTTGAAGACGACGATTGAAGAGGATATGCTGGAGCACATCCGGGATGCGGAAACTCCCAAAGATGCCTGGGATACGTTCACCAAACTGTTCTCTAAGAAGAACGATACGAAGCTCCAACTCTTAGAGAGTGAGTTGTTGTCAGTGGCACAATGCAACATGACTGTCGCTCAGTATTTTCACAAAGTGAAGACGCTATGCCGAGAGATTTCTGAGTTGGATCCAGAGGCTCCTATTGGCGATACCAGGATGAAGCGCATCATCATCCATGGTTTGAAGCCAGAATTCAGGAGTTTTGTTGCTGCCATACAAGGATGGCAAACCCAGCCATCGCTTGTAGAATTCAAAAATTTGTTAGCGGGTCAAGAAGCCTTAGCTAAGCAAATGGGAGGAGTCTCGTTGAAGAATGAAGAAGAGGCCCTCTATGCCAATAAAGGCATGCAGGTGGAATTCCAAGCAGCATGTTGACAGTGGATCCAAAAAGAGCGACAACAAGGTGAGAAGTCATCAAGGTGAAGGGAGCATTCGTGCAGGGAGAGGTTCTAAGAACTATGGCAATGGCCAAAAGTTTGAAGGAAAGTGCTACAACTGCAAGAAGAAGGGTCATATGGCAAAAGATTGCTGGTCAAAGAAGAAGGTCGTCGAGAGTAACTGTGGTGACCTGGATCTCTGCAGGGCTTCTACAACGTGACCAGCAGCTTTTGGAGGCCTATGTGGCGTGTCGGCGGTGTTTCTGCACTAAATTGGACACAAGTGTTGGACTTCGGGTGTTAAATGGATCATATAAGTGATCGGAGGACCCCGTTGGATGTTTAGAAGTAATTTCGCGCGAAGTGGATATTAAAAATGGACTCAGCGCGAAGTTTGGACCAAGAAACACCTTTCCGGATGCCTTCGGCAATTTTTAGGAATGGAATTTGGCAAATCGGACACCGGATTTGGACTCAGCGCGCGAAAACGATCAAAATGGACTATTTACATGCATTTTTCGGAGTTTGCTACAGTAAATTACTGTTCACTGGCCGGAACAGTGTTCCCGGCGATCGCCGGCGGCGCGGGCAGCGGCGGAAGGCGGCGGCGCAGGCTCGGGCAGGCGGCGCGCGGCCGCGGGCAGGCGCACGGGCGCGCGGGCAGGCGCGCGGGCGCGCGGGCAGGTGCGCGGTCCACGGGCGAGGCGTGCACCAGGGGAGGACACGTGGCGGCTTGCTATTGGAGCGGTGTTGTGCGCGCGGTCCATGTAAGGAGCGGAGTAGGTGACCGGGGCAGGTGGCCGTACGGCGGGGCAGGTGGCCGTACGCGCGGGGGCAGGCGCGCGACGTGCGCGGTCCACGGGTGTCGGTGCCACGTGGCGCGCCGCCATTGGCGGGCGCACGTGCACCAGGCGCAGCAGGTCGCGGGTGGGCTGCGCAGCGGGCCGCGTGGCGGGCCGTGAGGATTCCGGGCCCGTTACTGTAGCAACCCGATTATTTCGGGCGCCCGAATCCAGGGACATAGATGGAATTTTGACAATTGTTCTTTGGTGGCTATAAATAGCCCCCTTTGGCCTGCGTTTTGGAGCTTTTCCCGTGGTCATCTTCTCCTGAGCCCTGAAGCAAAGTTCTTCATCATCTTGGGCTCTATCTTCTGAGGAAGTTTGGGAATTTTTGGTGGCACGCACTTCGAGGTTTGCGGCTCTTCGGCGCAGTGCAACTTTCCTTCACCGGTGATCCCCTTCGTCGCGTTTCGGTGCGCAGGCTCCCTTGGCTTACTCAGACCATCTTTTTCAATGATTTTTGTGGAAGCGCTTTCACGAGAGGTAAGACTTCGTTTTTCGTGTTGATTACTTCTCCGCATTTCAAGTTTTTGGCACAGTTTCCGAGGCATCTCTGAGCCACTGTTTTGCTGGTGGATTCTTGGACAGCGGAGGCTTGTCGGATTTTTATCTCTGTGCTCGTGCATCGGAACGAGACGTTTAAAGACTCGATTGATATCTACTCTTCGAGAGGAACGCGTCCGTATTTTTATTGGATTTTTATGAGGTCATTTCGAGGGTGAGAATTAAGCTTCTTTACTGCTGTTTTTCCAGCAGGACTGTGTTCTTGAGGGAATGGCTTCCAACGTTGTCAGAATTGTTTCTTGGCCTACAGGTATCAGAACGGAGCGTTTAAAGAGTCGATTTGGGGCTACTCGTCGCGAGGATCGCAACGTGATTTTTTGGGAATTTTTGGAGGTCTGTGTACAGGTGAAAAGGCTTCTTCTATCTGCTGGTTGGTGGAAAACAGCGTGTGCTGTTTTGAGAGTTTTGATTGTGGTGTAATTAATCCTCGGCTTCGATGTTGTTTGTTGGAACAGTGGTTTGTGCGACTGTTTACCGAGGGTGCGGTTCCGGCGGATTTTGGATTTCGTGTGGCTGCGTACTTCACCGACTTCGGCTTTGCCTGCGGAATGCGTTTCAGGTGGGTGCTTTGTTCCGAAAACCAGTGGACAGTTCTCTAATTCTATATGTTAGAATGGCATGCAGGTGTAGGGTACAATACCTGGGATTAATCGGTAAGCTTAACAATGTGGATATTATGGGAATTGTAAGTTAATTGTTCATTTTATGTAATAACCGCGGCTTTATTTGCCTTTCTAGACCTTCTTTTAAAATTCTTGAAAATCCACTTTTCGACTAAGGGGTCCGGGGGTGAATTATTTTTCTTTATCTCTGGGCAGACTGTCGGGGCTCGCGGGTATTTTTAGACAATAAAGCTCGCGAAATGGATTTCGGCGGCGCGATCGGATCTGGATTCTGACCCCGGAATCTCCCAGAATAAATTCCGGAAGTTGGCAGCAGTTCAGGCGACTTACACGTCCTTCGGGGCGGACCGGACCCTGGTTCGCACCCAAACTCATTTCGCCGAGATTGATTTGTATTTTGGGACTTAGGGTTAAGTTCCCGTGTATGGAGGCGGCTAATATTAATACGTATGTGTTGGGTTTAGTTTTGGAGATTTCCTACGGTTCCTCTCACCCAAACCCTCCTCTTCCCACCGATCGGCGCGAGGCACCGCGGCGGAGCAATCGAGGAACGGGAAGAACACCGCACACCTCCGGAACCGGGCACGCAAGAACGGGATAATCCTCGTCTCTCCCTCCCTCTCCATCGGCGAGTCGGAGGCGCATTGGTTCGGTGAGTTTGTCTTTATGTTCTTTTTGAGCTAGGGTTTCTTCCGGAGCGTCGCACGGGAAGGGGGGAAGGCGGCACAACCCGGCCGGCCGCACCACCGCCGTCGCAAGCGCCCTTACGCGCAGGGCTAGGGCACCGGGCGTGCGGGTCTGGCACCCACGCGGGCCTGGGCGCCGCGCGGGGTCACCCGTGCATGCGGGTCTGGCACCCGCGCGGGGTCGCCCGTGCGTGCGGGTCTGGCACCCGCGCGGGCCTGGGCGCCGCACGGGGTCGCCCGTGCGTGCGGGCTGGGCGCCCGCGCGGAGCCTGGGCGCCGCGCGGGGTCGCCCGTGCGTGCGGGCTGAGCGCCCGCGCGGAGCCTGGGCGCCGCGCGGGGCCGCCCGTGCGTGCGGCCTGGGCACCCGTCCTGGGCCTGGGCGCCGCCGCTGTCAGGGAGCCGTGCGGGCATCACACCGCACGGAGCCTGATGCGCGTGCGGCCAGCGCGGCAGCACGCTCGCCGCCGCCTCGGGTTCCGACTCGGCCGCCGCCGCCGCCGTCGAACCCGGGAGCCCCGTTCCACGACGGGACCCGAATGTCTGTTCTTGACCCTTGTTTTATGTTGTTTAGTCACTGACTTCTCCCCGGTGGACTTTTTGTAGTTTTGGGGAGCGCACCGGGACACACGGGGGATAGCGCTTTGTTCATCGCTCGTAGAGGTGGGTCTTTACTCCTAAATCTCAACATTTAATTCTATCTTGGTGGACGGGGTCATCCTTAAGTGTACTTGGGTTAAACCTAGTAGGGAGGCATCTATTATTCGTTATGGCCTTACGGTACTCGTGATTAGATATACATATGGTTTCATGACGCTCTCTTGCATGTATAGGAGTATGCTGTGAATTTATATATATACTGTTTCATTTAGTTATCATGCACGGATATGTATATGTTAATTCATACGTTTTTCATACATTGATATATTTATATGGTTCACGGTTACTATGCTCGGCTGCAGCACGCGCACCCGCGGTTTGGCCACCGCAAAGGGTGTGCTTTTCCGGAAAAGTGGTCCATGACCCGTGTATACCCACAGGACGGCGTGGGGCCTCTTTAGTTGTGGGGCATGTATGCGCCAAGGTGTGAGCGGTGCGACCCGTCGGTTTAGTTGTCCGACGTGGGAGCGGTGCGACCCATTCGGTTTAGTTGTCCGACTTGGGCGCGGTGCGATTCCGTCGGTTTAGTTGTCCGACGGGATCGGGTATTGCAGGTTTACAGGTGGTTGTTTCTACTTTTCCCTTGCGGGGGGAGGGGTGCTTGCTCCGGATAGACTACGGTTGGATGTTTCTTTACCTGCTTTATTAATATTATTATCATTTTTGTTTAGTCGCTGACTTCCCACTTTGCGACAGGGTCCTACAGGGGGGAGAGTTAGGCGACGGTGAGGCCGCGGCTAGAGGTGTTGGGTCTCAGGAGACCGGAACAGTGTTTTACTCCTTACTTTCGCATTCCATTTAATATTTGTAGACTGTGGATGGTTCTCGATACCCTCGTGGGGTCGATGTGGACGTTGGTACGGTGACATTTGGATTGTCTGTTTTTCTTTATATTTCTGTGGGCCGTTTTGGAAAATAAAATAGCAAACAAAAGAACGGATTGCGAAAACTATGATTTCAAAACCCAAGTGTCGTGTGGGCACTGTTTTCAAAAACCCTGAGTTTATGTTGCTTTCAAAAACGGTTTTCAAAATATGGGTGCCGGGTGGGCGCCGTTTCAACAACTATGGGTTTTATCCTTTCAAACTAATCGGCCGTGAGTTAATTCAGTATATCGTGAATGGTTATACGTTTGGGATTGTTGTGATTGAATGTTTACTCGTTATTGGACACTGTACGAACTGCGACGCCGTGCATATACAGGGGAGACTCTGTCCGTTTGTAGAGTGATCCTGTATATGCGGCGGATCTGGGTACGCGCCGGGGAAGAAGGTTTTCAAAAAAAAAAAAAATACATACCCTTTTGTAATCCGTTTCCGCTAAAAAAAAAAAAAAAAAAAAAAAAAAAAAAAAAAAAACCCCCGGGGCGTGACAGATTAAGATGGTATCAGAGACTTAGCTTTCAATCACAACAATTGGTGCCGACGTCCACAGGAATACCTCACTTAACTACAAAGGAATGGAGTGGATAGATTATAGCAGAGTAGGACGCGAGTGATCGAGGGGGGGAAGAATGTGACATCCCCGGAATTTGGATTAGCATAACCCGGCTATAGCATTTTGGATGGTAGCAAGATCCAAGAGGAACATGAGAGTTAAGCGTGCTAGAGCTAGAGTAGTTCTAGGATGGGTGACCCACTGGGAAGTGGTGACAGACATGGCCGTACTAGATCATCGGCCGGGGACGCAGAGTCAGAGTCCGAGTCCTTTCTCTCGCTAAGTGGATCGATGTGCCGTTGCTTATTAGCAAAGACTAAAGCCGACCTTCTTTGTGTGCATCCAGATAGAGTGCCGACTCAGCAAGCAACCGACGACGGAAATGGACATCGCCGACGAAGCCAATCGCCTGCTCCGCAACCAGCTGCGCGACGTGGCTGGGCAACTGCTGACTCTCGCGGAGCGCCTGAGCATGCTGACACAGGAACTCGAGGGCGTCGACCGATTCCGGGGCGGCAGCAGAGGCGTTGCCCCTCCCGGGGTGCCACCGACGGGCCCTCCCACCGTCCAGGAGGCTACTAACCTGACCGTGCACACCAACGTAGAGCGCGCCCGGCAGGAATACTCTTACCCCGAGTCGGCCGGGGACCCCCATCGGAGGGGCCGGGCGAGCAAACGCCCGAGAGCCGGGCAGAACCTCGGGCAGACGACGGAGGAGAGATCTAGGCCACCGAAACCGTGCGTCATATGCGGCAACGCACACCTCATGACGAGCTGCCCGTGGCGGGACGGACACTGTTTCCGATGTGGCAGGCCGGGCCACACGCGTTATGAGTGCCCTCTGAAGCCGTCTGTCAGTAGACCCCCGGCGCCGCGACATGCTGAGCCTAAGGGAACTGCTGCCTCCACCCCTCAAGGGGGCACCGATCCAGAGAACCGACCTAATCCACGCCCGACGCTAGCACCGAAGGTCGAACGAGGGCTTAAGGGGAGCGCGCACGTGCAACCGGGATCCTGCGTCATCTGCAAGGGCGCGCACCCAGTGACGGAATGCACTTGGAGGTACCACTATTGTAACCGGTGCGGCTTGCCAGATCACGATCACCTATCCTGCCCCCAAGGGCCCACCCCCGCCTCTGCCGCCGTGCCACCACCGCCAAGAGAAACAGAGAGCGCGGCGGCCCCCGTGCAGACAAAGAACTCGCCCGACGACCAACGATGCGCGGACTCTTTAGACAGCAAACCCCCTCCCCAACACGCGGTGCGACACTGGCCCAAGGATTGTGGGCGGACTCCCCCGGCCGCCCCGGTGGACGACGCGTCGTCCCGAAATAGGGAATGACAGGTACTTTTTCATTTTATTTCCCTATATTTTTTTTTCCTTGTTGCCTTCCCTTTCCTTGGCTATATAGAAACACCGTTTGGGCCGGAGCAGCCCGACCCTACCTGACCCTTGCGAGCCCTCCTGCCTTTAGCCCTACCTTTCGTCTCGTCGACCGTTCCGGTCTAGTGTGCTTACGGGCGAGGAAGCAAATCTAACCTTAGTGATTTGCGTACCGGTCTGGTTTTCGGGATCGTTGTTAGTGCAGGGTCAGCCGAGGTCATGGCTTCGGCCGTGGGCCTGGTGTTTCAATGGAACCTGAGTGCTCGGATCAGTTCGGTGGTTAAAGGTCAAATCACTATTCTTGCCGGATTCGTCCAGCTGATGGCACAGCAGTAGAGGACTGCTTTTCTCGCACTGGCCTCACAGTTTGCGTAGAGGTTGAGCAAGTTGTTGATCCTTCAGTGTCCCCGTGTCGCAATTCAATGGCCCATGGACCCGAGGGTAACCCTGTTTTGGGACGGATGCAAATTGACCCCACCCTTGCACGGATTTTGTGGATCGACGTGGACTCGCCTATGTGTTAGTCATGGTGATGGTTACGACCACGAGGCGGTAGTAATCCTTGATAAAGGTTATGTTTTTGGCACTGAGATTGTGTTGGGAGGTATGTGATATACCTTCCAATAAGAATTACGTCCCCAACTTGTTGTTGGCGACAAACCTTTGGTATTCCGCTGTTCTTTTGGGTAAGCACGTTGGCTGCAGGCAACGGACTGTCGAGAGAACTGAGGAAGTACTCTGCCCTGTAGTGGGGAGTATCAGATTGGGTCTAAATTAGTAGCCTTAGAGTTGTAAATACCATGCGACTAACCTGTAGCCCCCGATTAAGCTTTTGAGCATTCTCAGAATGTATGACTTCAGGCTGTGAGAGTGACGGCGTCTTGCGGTTCCGTGGGCGGTTCTGTGTACCGGATTCGCCGGAATTGAAGGAGGAGTGTCTGACAGGGGCACGAAGATGTACAGGGACCTCAAGCAGACCTTTTGGTGGCCCAAGTTGAAGGGGGATGTGACACGACACGTTGCTCACTGCCTGGTATGCCAGCAGATAAAGGCAGAGCATCAGCGGCCTGCAGGAAGATTTCAGCCCTTACCGGTGCCGATGTGGAAGTGGGATCAGATCACTATGGACTTCGTCACCGGGTTCCCACGTTCACAGCAGGGGCACGACCCGATCGGGGTCATTGTGGACTGGCTAACCAAGGCAGCTCTTTTCCTACCCATCCACACAACCTGGACCAGAGAGCAGTTGGCTCAAGTCTACCTCAGCGAGATCGTGAGACTGCACGGAGTGCCGGCATCGATCACCTCGGATAGAGACACCCGCTTCGTCTCGAAGTTTTGGCAAAGTCTACAGCAAGCCTGGGGACCAAGCTACACTTCGGCGCAGCTTTCCACCCTCAGACGGACGGACAGTCGGAGCGAGTAATTCAGACCCTCCAGGACCTGCTGCGCGCCTGTGTACTTGACTGGGGAGTCGGCTGGGCGCGCTACCTACCCCTCGTGGAATTCGCCTACAACAATAGCTACCAGGCCAGCATCCAGGTGGCACCCTACGAAGCTTTGTATGGGAGACGCTGCCGATCCCCGATCTGTTGGGACGACTTAGGGGAAACGGAAATTCCTGGGACCCGACTTGGTGGAAGAGACTGAGGAGAAGGTGCGCCTCATCAGGCGGCGGTTGCTGACAGCCCAAAGCCGACAGAAGAGCTACGCAGACCGACGGCGCCGCGATTTGGAATTTCAAGTGGGGGAAACACGTGCTCTTACGAGTCTCGCCATCCAAAGGGATCAGACGTTTCGGGCTGAAGGGCAAGTTGAGCCCACGGGTTGTGAGGCCTTTTGAGATCTTGGAGCGCATAGGCCCGGTGGCGTACCGCCTTGCCCTACCCCCCTAACCTCGACCGGGTCCACAACGTCTTCCACGTGTCCATGCTCCGGAAATACCTTTCCGACCCGTCACACGTGTTGGACGTCTCCACATTCGAGCTCAAGGAGGATTTAAGCTTCGAGGAAACCCCCGTGCGTATCCTACCAAGGGAAAGCAAAGCACTGCGGAACCGAGTCATCCCCTACGTGAAGGTGCTCTGGAGCAGCCAGGAAGAACGAGAAGCAACATGGGAGCTGGAATCTAAGATGAGGGAGTGCTGCCCCGACCTCTTCACCACCACCCGGGTTTGAGTTTTGAGGACGAAACTCGTTTTTAGAGGTGAGTGGTGTAATAACCGCGGCTTTATTTGCCTTTCTAGACCTTCTTTTAAAATTCTTGAAAATCCACTTTTCGACTAAGGGGTCCGGGGGTGAATTATTTTTCTTTATCTCTGGGCAGACTGTCGGGGCTCGCGGGTATTTTTAGACAATAAAGCTCGCGAAATGGATTTCGGCGGCGCGATCGGATCTGGATTCTGACCCCGGAATCTCCCAGAATAAATTCCGGAAGTTGGCAGCAGTTCAGGCGACTTACACGTCCTTCGGGGCGGACCGGACCCTGGTTCGCACCCAAACTCATTTCGCCGAGATTGATTTGTATTTTGGGACTTAGGGTTAAGTTCCCGTGTATGGAGGCGGCTAATATTAATACGTATGTGTTGGGTTTAGTTTTGGAGATTTCCTACGGTTCCTCTCACCCAAACCCTCCTCTTCCCACCGATCGGCGCGAGGCACCGCGGCGGAGCAATCGAGGAACGGGAAGAACACCGCACACCTCCGGAACCGGGCACGCAAGAACGGGATAATCCTCGTCTCTCCCTCCCTCTCCATCGGCGAGTCGGAGGCGCATTGGTTCGGTGAGTTTGTCTTTATGTTCTTTTTGAGCTAGGGTTTCTTCCGGAGCGTCGCACGGGAAGGGGGGAAGGCGGCACAACCCGGCCGGCCGCACCACCGCCGTCGCAAGCGCCCTTACGCGCAGGGCTAGGGCACCGGGCGTGCGGGTCTGGCACCCACGCGGGCCTGGGCGCCGCGCGGGGTCACCCGTGCATGCGGGTCTGGCACCCGCGCGGGGTCGCCCGTGCGTGCGGGTCTGGCACCCGCGCGGGCCTGGGCGCCGCACGGGGTCGCCCGTGCGTGCGGGCTGGGCGCCCGCGCGGAGCCTGGGCGCCGCGCGGGGTCGCCCGTGCGTGCGGGCTGAGCGCCCGCGCGGAGCCTGGGCGCCGCGCGGGGCCGCCCGTGCGTGCGGCCTGGGCACCCGTCCTGGGCCTGGGCGCCGCCGCTGTCAGGGAGCCGTGCGGGCATCACACCGCACGGAGCCTGATGCGCGTGCGGCCAGCGCGGCAGCACGCTCGCCGCCGCCTCGGGTTCCGACTCGGCCGCCGCCGCCGCCGTCGAACCCGGGAGCCCCGTTCCACGACGGGACCCGAATGTCTGTTCTTGACCCTTGTTTTATGTTGTTTAGTCACTGACTTCTCCCCGGTGGACTTTTTGTAGTTTTGGGGAGCGCACCGGGACACACGGGGGATAGCGCTTTGTTCATCGCTCGTAGAGGTGGGTCTTTACTCCTAAATCTCAACATTTAATTCTATCTTGGTGGACGGGGTCATCCTTAAGTGTACTTGGGTTAAACCTAGTAGGGAGGCATCTATTATTCGTTATGGCCTTACGGTACTCGTGATTAGATATACATATGGTTTCATGACGCTCTCTTGCATGTATAGGAGTATGCTGTGAATTTATATATATACTGTTTCATTTAGTTATCATGCACGGATATGTATATGTTAATTCATACGTTTTTCATACATTGATATATTTATATGGTTCACGGTTACTATGCTCGGCTGCAGCACGCGCACCCGCGGTTTGGCCACCGCAAAGGGTGTGCTTTTCCGGAAAAGTGGTCCATGACCCGTGTATACCCACAGGACGGCGTGGGGCCTCTTTAGTTGTGGGGCATGTATGCGCCAAGGTGTGAGCGGTGCGACCCGTCGGTTTAGTTGTCCGACGTGGGAGCGGTGCGACCCATTCGGTTTAGTTGTCCGACTTGGGCGCGGTGCGATTCCGTCGGTTTAGTTGTCCGACGGGATCGGGTATTGCAGGTTTACAGGTGGTTGTTTCTACTTTTCCCTTGCGGGGGGAGGGGTGCTTGCTCCGGATAGACTACGGTTGGATGTTTCTTTACCTGCTTTATTAATATTATTATCATTTTTGTTTAGTCGCTGACTTCCCACTTTGCGACAGGGTCCTACAGGGGGGAGAGTTAGGCGACGGTGAGGCCGCGGCTAGAGGTGTTGGGTCTCAGGAGACCGGAACAGTGTTTTACTCCTTACTTTCGCATTCCATTTAATATTTGTAGACTGTGGATGGTTCTCGATACCCTCGTGGGGTCGATGTGGACGTTGGTACGGTGACATTTGGATTGTCTGTTTTTCTTTATATTTCTGTGGGCCGTTTTGGAAAATAAAATAGCAAACAAAAGAACGGATTGCGAAAACTATGATTTCAAAACCCAAGTGTCGTGTGGGCACTGTTTTCAAAAACCCTGAGTTTATGTTGCTTTCAAAAACGGTTTTCAAAATATGGGTGCCGGGTGGGCGCCGTTTCAACAACTATGGGTTTTATCCTTTCAAACTAATCGGCCGTGAGTTAATTCAGTATATCGTGAATGGTTATACGTTTGGGATTGTTGTGATTGAATGTTTACTCGTTATTGGACACTGTACGAACTGCGACGCCGTGCATATACAGGGGAGACTCTGTCCGTTTGTAGAGTGATCCTGTATATGCGGCGGATCTGGGTACGCGCCGGGGAAGAAGGTTTTCAAAAAAAAAAAAAAATACATACCCTTTTGTAATCCGTTTCCGCTAAAAAAAAAAAAAAAAAAAAAAAAAAAAAAAAAAAAAAAAAAAAACCCCCGGGGCGTGACATTTTATGACAATGGTATTAATCAATTATTCATAATGATGATTAGTGGAAGCTTACCTAAAGCAAGTCACCCTTTATGATTAATTATCATGCCATGTTAGCACATAACCTTTTATGAGGCTGGTTTATGCAAGGGAATAGGATTATGGAGTTATATGCAGATTCTACTCTAAGGAGCGATTATGGTCCGAGGATTATTGGACAGGTATAGTCAGTGATAATTTTGGCATGAGGTTATTTTCTTTATCCTTCTTTGAGGACAAATGCATGCTTGTTTGGACACATAGTTAGGCCATCTTTTACTGCTGCACTACATATTGGAACTTGACTTAGGAGAAACCATGTTATTCCTTTCTCCTTCTTGTTAGTCAGGCGGTCTGTGTTGCTCGGGTGCGAGCAGGGGTCTGGGGTAGTGTAGCAGGGACATTGGTGATAGGGACGGGTTGTGCTGGATTGCGGCTGGCAGGGTTTTGGCGGTGACCGCGGACTTTGGGCGGTTGACCGGAGGTCGGTTATAGTACTTGGTTATGGACGACAGGGTATTGCGGCAACCGCGGATATTGGGCGGTTGACCGGATATTTATTGATGTATCAGATTGGGTATTAGACTTTCCTCTAGTGGATGGAGTTTTCACTTATTGTTTACTGTTGTATCAGTTTGGGGATCGGGTTTCCCTTTAGTGGATGAGTTTTTCCACTTTGATCAGAGTCGTGATCCAGTCCTGCTATCTCGTGATACTTGTTACAGTGAGACTTGTTACAGCGATACTTTACTCGTGTGGGTCGCTCCCCACGAGTGCCACTCCGAAGTAGGCGATTTATATATGGCCAGTGAGTGCCAGACATTGTCTATGGCCAGTGAGAGCCAGACCTTGAGTATCGGTCAGTGAGTACCGATTTGTTAGCAGATACTTGAGACAGTTTGAGCAGGCAGTGCCAGTTTTTACTGGTCCATCGATTGGGTTTAATCAGGAGATACTTTTTGTTACACTCGTGCCTGGGGGACCGAGTGGAGTCTAGTAGCTGTGTTTAGACCAGTGCTAGTGTTGTTGGGAACCGTTCGGGGTTTGACGGTGGTCCCGTGGTCGTTGTGAGTTCTTTGGCCATTGTGTGAGAGGTTGAGCATCTTGAGTCTATCCGTTCTGAGAGAGAGGGCATGGATTTTGACTATAGCCTGCATGAGCCACTACTCGATAGCAAGTTAGTCCGTTTGGACGCCCTACGTAATTCCTGCCCGTTAGCGGGAGGTGGTTGTAGGTGGGCGCAGGTTTGACTGGACCCGATGTGGCAGTCAGCTCGATTGGGTCGATTGAGCACCTCGTGTGCGAGTGTTGCATATCTTTATCAGAGTTTCCCCATTTGAGCTTTTAGATAGAGGCATGGTAGCTGTAGAGTGTCTCCAGCTTCTTCTTTTAGTTTTATTGCATTGGTCATCTTTTGCCTCTTGTGGACTTGGTGGGCAGATCGTCGGACCTGGTGGCGACACCCACTGAGAACTCCTTTTTGGTGTAGTTCTCACACCCGTTGGGGGTTTCCCCCCTTTTGTCCCTTCTCTCCTTGTTTTGCAGAGTCTTAGCGGGTGTTGCTGATTCTGCGGTTGCTGTTCGAGGCGAGGGAGTCGCGAGCTAGATCCCTACCTATCTTTGGAGAGTAGCGGTACCCCTTTCAGAGGAGATCTTCAGTACAGTCGGTAGATTAGTGTTTTTTATTTTTCTCTTTGAGAGACGGATGTATTGTGAGGATCTGACTTGTACTGAGAGTCTGTACATTGATGTATTATTTATTTATTCAGGATTACCTCCCTGTTGAGTCCAGAGTTTGTATTTGAGGTTATGGGTTGATTATCATTTTTGGGAGATGGACTGTGTACCTTTATTTCCAGTTGTACAAATCATTGGTTTTAATTTTACAGCAGTTTTATTTTTTTAGCTCTGATATCTGTTTAGCTGTAGCACTTTTCTTGCAGGTAGGACGCTTCGCCTATGCGGGTTTGGTATAGGTGGCGGATCTGTTGGCGAGCCCGGGTCGCTGTTTCGACCCCGGGGCGTGACAGAAACGCTGCCACCTCCAAAAGTGAAGAAGAATGGGATGTTGAGGCTCTTCTTACTATAGAAAAAGAGGAGCTAGCTCTTGCTGCAACAACCCTCAATCAGATCAATTATGAGAATGATTGGATTGTCGACTCAGGCTGCTCAAACCATATGACAGGTGATAAAGAAAAGTTGCAGAACTTGTCAGAGTACAAGGGAAGTCGAGTGGGTGGTGGCAGCAAATAACTCAAAGTTACCGATAGCCCACATCGGCAATACGGTAGTCTCTCCCCAGTGTAGTGATACCAAGGTACCACTCCAAAATGTCTATCATGTTCCAGGTATGAAGAAAAATCTTCTCTCGGTAGCACAATTAACATCTTCTGGCCATTTTGTCCTGTTTGGTCCACAGGATGTGAAGATATATCGAGATCTTGAGATTACAGAAGAACTGGCAATGAAAGGACGAAGATTGGAGTCAGTCTATGTGATGTCTGCAGAAACAGCATATGTAGACAAGACGAGAAGGAACGAGACGGCATACTTATGGCACATGCGGCTGAGTCATGTTAGCTATTCCAAGCTAGATGTGATGATGAAGAAGTCGATGTTGAAGGGACTTCCACAACTTGTAGTGAGAACAGACAGTGTATGTGCAGGCTGTCAGTATGGGAAAACGCACCAGCTGCCGTATGAAGAGTCCAAATTTAAAGCAAAGGAACCATTAGAGTTGATTCACTCTGATGTGTTTGGACCAATTAAGCAAGCCTCCATTGGTGGGATGAAGTACATGGTGACTTTCATTGACGACTTCTCGAGGTACATATGGGTTTTCTTTATGAAGGAAAAATCTGAAATTCTTTCAAAGTTCAAAGAATTCAAGCAGGTAGCGGAAGTGGAGGTTGGTAAAAGAGTCCGCTGCTTACGCACCGACAACGGAGGAGAATACACCTCAGATGAGTTTTCAAATCTCCTTCGGGAGTGCAGAATACGCCATCAATTCACGTGTGCCAACACTCCACAGCAAAATGGAGTAGCAGAAAGGAAGAACAGGCATCTAGCAGAAGTATGTCGAAGTATGCTTCATGCAAAAAATGTTCCGGGACGTTTTTGGGCGGAAGCGATGAAGACTGCAGCCTTCGTTATCAACAAACTTCCTCAACAAAGGTTATGTTTTCTCTCACCTTTTGAAAAAATATGGAACATGAAACCTGCTGTTGGTTACTTTCGAGTTTTTGGATGTGTATGCTATGTATTTGTACCTGACCACTTACGTAGCAAGATGGAGAAAAAGGCTGTTAGGCGTATCTTTGTAGGATACGACAGTCAAAGGAAAGGGTGGCGATGTTGCGATCCAACAACCGGGAAGTGCTACACATCTCGAAATGTGGTGTTTGATGAAGCTTCCTCATGGTGGTCATCAAACAAGGAAGTACTACCAAACTCAGATTTTTTTAAGGAAGTGTTAGAAACTTCTCAATTCCAGTTGGGTTCAAGTGAAACAGAGGTTACAGACAATGATGAAATTGTTGAAGAAAGCATAGCTCAAAATCCTTGGCAAACAGGTCTATACCAAAGGCCAAGCGAAGAAGATGAGTCAAGAACACCAACCGCACTTAGAAGATCAACAAGAGCTAGAAAGTCAAATCCCAAGTATGCCAATGCAGCCATAGTAGAAGAATCAGATGCAAAAGAACCAGAGACATTTGAAGAAGCATCCCAGAGTCCGGAATGGATTAAAGCTATAGAAGAAGAAATTGATGCATTAGAACAAAATCAGACTTGGGAACTCGCATCAAAGCCAAGAGATGTGAAGCCTATTTCTTGCAAATGGGTGTACAAAATAAAGCGTCGCACAGATGGATCCATAGAGAGGCATAAGGCTCGTCTGGTAGCCCGAGGATTTTCTCAACAATATGGACTAGACTATGATGAAACGTTCAGTCCAGTTGCAAAATTTACAACTGTACGAGTTTTACTAGCACTTGCAGCTAGCAAAAGTTGGAACCTATGGCAAATGGACGTGAAGAATGCTTTTCTGCATGGGGAGCTAGATCGGGAGATCTACATGAGTCAACCGATGGGTTTTCAGAGTCAAGATCATCCTGAGTATGTGTGTAAACTCCGGAAGGCTCTCTATGGATTAAAGCAAGCACCGAGGGCTTGGTATGGTAAGATTGCCGAGTTTCTTACTCATAGTGGTTATTCGGTGACATCTGCGGATTCTAGCTTGTTTGTCAAAGCTAAAGGAGGGAAGCTAGCCATTTTATTGGTGTATGTGGATGATTTAATCATCACAGGAGATTGTGAAGAAGAAATTCGTCAGACTAAGAAAAATTTGTCAGCTCGCTTTCAAATGAAAGAACTTGGACAGCTCAAGCATTTCCTTAGTTTAGAGGTCGACTTCACTCAGGAAGGAATATTTCTCCATCAACAAAAGTATTCCAAAGATCTGTTAAAGAAGTTTGTGATGCTTAAATGCAAACCAATCTCGACACCGATGGAGCAAAATGCAAAAATGTGTGCTCATGAAGGAAAAGACTTAGAAAATGCTACCATGTACCGGCAGTTGGTGGGTAGCCTTATCTACTTAACTTTAACAAGACCTGATATTTCTTTTGCAGTTGGTGTGATAAGTCGCTACATGCAAAGTCCAAAGAAGACTCATTTGGAATCAGTTCGTCGAATCTTGAGGTATGTGAAGAGTACGCTTGGCTATGGCATTATGTACAAGAAAGGTGGGGATTGCAGACTAGTTGGCTATTGTGATGCTGACTATGCAGGTGACCATGATACCCGACGTTCAACTACCGGGTATGTTTTCATGTTTGGGTCCGGAGCAATCTCTTGGTGTAGCAAAAGACAACCAACAGTGTCTTTGTCAACCACGGAAGCAGAGTACCGAGCGGCAGCAATGGCAGCTCAAGAAAGCACTTGGCTTATGCAATTATTGAAAGACTTGCATCAGTCAACCGAGTATAGTATTTCTTTGTATTGCGACAACTTGTCAGCAATACGTTTGGCGGAAAATCCAGCTTTTCATGCAAGAACTAAGCATGTGGAGGTGCATTATCATTTTATTAGAGAGAAAGTCTTGCAAGAAGAAATTGAGTTGGAACATATTCGAAAATTTATGTCATCAGCTCGGATTGGTGAAAAGAGTAGAAGCTGGTGTTGATGGGGAGTATTGAACAAAGCAACACCAGCATGTTGGTTGCCTTGTGACCAATCATTGTGTAGTGTTAACAAATTATTGTTTGCTTGTTAATCGGTTACCGAGTCCTTAGGGTCCGTTACACTGGTTGTTATTCTGTTATCGAGTCCTTAGGAGTAACAAATTATTGTTTGCTTGTTAATCGGTTACTGAGTCCTTAGGGTCCGTTACACTGGTTGTTATTCTATTATCGAGTCCTTAGGAGTAACAAATTATTGTTTGCTTGTTAATCGGTTACCGAGTCCTTAGGGTTTGTTACACTGGTTGTTATTCTGTTATCGAGTCCTTAGGAGTTGTTACACTCTGTTTTTTGAAGCTATCAGCCTATATAAAGGTATTGATATGCATTGAATAAATTTAATGTGAGCATAGCTTCTTCTCTTCTATTGTTTACTCTCTTTAGAGGTTATTCAACCATTCTGTCATCTTGTTCTCATCAGATGAAGATGGTCCTTCACGGCCAAAGTACCATGTCTTCAACAAAAAATATTTGGAGAGAACAGAACTAAAACTAGGAATGAAATTAATTTGCATCAGCTGGAGAGTTTAGAACATTGCTGAGGCATCATGCAATATCAAATGGATATGACTTTAGTTTTGTCAAGAATGATGGTGATAGCATTATTGTGAAGTGTAAAAAAAATACTACTGAGCAGGAAAAAAAAGTGAATGAAAGGTGCAAGCATCTTGAAATACATATGAGAAATGCTTACAAATAAAGTCTCTGCAACATGAGCATAAGTATGGTAGGCAATTCGCTACTTCATCATGGATTGCAAATAAATACTTGGAGCAACTGAGAGATGATCCTACATGGGGGACATCAACAATGAAAAAGACAATGAGGAGGAAGTTGTGCATTGATGTCTCTAAGAGCCAAATATATAAAGCTAAGAGAAAGGAAAAGGAGATTATAATGGGATCATATAGAGAGCAATTCATGAAATTGTAGGATTATTGTAATATCATCTGGGTCAGAAATCAAGGAAGCCTTACTTTTTTACATGTGGAAAGGCCTCATCTTGAGTTACCCCAGTGTTTCAAAGATTTTTTGTATCATATGATGCTCAAATCAAAGGATTAAATGAAGGGTGTAGACCTATCATTGGCATAAATGGCTGTCTTCTAAAGGGAGTATTTGGTGGACCGCTTATCAGTGCTATTGCTAGAGATGGAAATAATCAGATGTTTTCAATTGCAATTGTTGTTGTAGAAGCCGAACTGTAGGATTCATGGAATTGGTTTCTAACCAATTTGCTACAAGCTATTGGACCAGTAGAGCCCAAGAAAGGAAAACTTAGCAGAGGAGGTAAGAACTATAAATGTAAGAAATGTAAAGAGTTTGGACACAACACTCAATCTTGCACTAAAATTGCATCTAGAAAGGAAATATCTGGTGAGGGAACAAGTAAATGTAAGGGAGGGAACCACTAGTGAATCGAGGAGGGATGCCACCATTGAATAAAAGAGGAAAACCACCACTGAATTGAGGAGGCAAATCACCACTTGGGAGAGGAAGGGCATTAATTGGGAGAAGAGGAAGCAATACTGCTGCTAGAAGAGGGGAAAGCAATACTGCTACAAGGGAAGGAAGGGTATCAACTGGGAGAAGAGGAAGAAATACTGCTTATAGGGGAGGGGAAAGAAATACTGCCACCAGGGGAGGAAGCAATACTGCTTCTAGTAAGGTTGGGATAGTATTAATTGAGAGAGGTAGGGGGTCCATGCAAGATTTTTCCACTAATCTGCAATCAGCATCATCCAATATAGGAGTTCCAGCCACAAGAAATATATCCAATCGAGCTGGAGGAGCTAGTGGAGCAATGGGTAAAGCATCTAAGACAAATGAAGAATCGGTTATAGTGAGATTGGGACAGAGCTTATGTGGTGCCCCGGCTTTTGCTAAAATAGTAAAGTGTGGATAAGACGTCCTAAACGTGTTTAAAATACGAGTAAAGAGAGTTATAGTAAGTTTGGTTCGGAGCAAAAAGCATTCAGACTAAAAGTGAGTTGAAACCGAAATTTAAAATAAGTTACAAAAAAAAAAATTAGGTGAAAATTGACCATGGAACAGTCAGAGTGGTTGTAGACATGTTAAAGAATGAGTTCCGAGCATGTTGGAATGATCCCATGGAGTCTAGGGCCTCGTAAAGCAAAAATACATTTTTTGAGGCGAAGTGATTTTGGAAATTTGACCTTCGGGGTCCGAACCCTATCAAAAGGTCCCCACCGCGTACAAAAAGGTATGGACTTTCCTCGTGCACAAAATTTGGACGTTCGGGGTCTGAACCGTTTTCCCGAAGGAGTCCGAACCGTCACGGGCCTGACTGTGAGAGAGTGGCAGTTTTGTAATTTTTTGTTAGGGCCCATGTATATAAGGGCTGGGGACTCTCTCTCCCAACCACAAAACACACCTCTCCTTTGCTGTCCCTCACTCTCTCTCATCTCTTTATCTCTCTAGCAAAAAGAATAATCCAAGCTTGGAGAAGAGGGTTTTGGTGGGTTTCATCTTTTTCGAGGCCATGAAACGGAAGAGGAGCACCAGGGGAGCATCATAGGAAGAAGAAGAACCTCCCCCAACCTCTCCTAAGCAAGGAATCAAGAGGTGAGTTTCTAGGATTTTTAGAATGTTTGGAAGTTTTAGGTTTTTAGAGCTCCAAAGAGGTTTTTATGATCTCTTATGGTTTTAACCCATGTTTTAGGGATTTTTCTTGAAAATTAGAAGATCAAGCCCCTCATTTTCAAGGAGCTATACAATAGGTAGGGGATTTCACCAAAAATAGATGATTTCATCTCTTTTCCTTAGTATTCTTTGATTTTTGAAGTTTAGTTGTAAGAATAGGGTTGTGCTGGCACCTTAGCTCTTTTGGATATGCTAAGTTTTAACTGTAAGTATGATCAATGAAGTAAATACAAGGTTTAGCCTTGTTCTAAGTGAGTTTAACCTATAATTTAGGTTTTATGTGGATTTGACTTAGGAGAAAACCTAGGTCAAAGTAAGGTGACATGTGTGGCATATAACCTAGGGGATGAATATCTAGGTTGACGAGTGGCATCTAGCTTAGGGAATAACCTAAGAGATAAAGTTAGAGTTAAATAATGAGTCACTGAACTCGAATGTTAGAGTGGCAAGTAAATGTCTAGATCTTAGTGACACTTGGACAACCCTAGAGTAATAATTTAGGGTTAATGTGAAATGTGAGTAACCAAAAAATCTCTAACCTAAAGTGGTGACCTACGGACACCTAAGCTACCCTAGAATTTAATAACCAAGGGTAAGAGGCAAAAGTAAAATGGGCAAAGCAAAAAGGCAATGAATATGACACCTTTAGAGTTGGGACTCATATTGGGAATGTGAGAGCGTTAGTCGCCTCCCCGGATAGAGGCCCTTGTTAGCGTGCCCTCCGAATAGTATGAGTAGCACCAAGGGTGCGAATGGCGCCTAGGATTTCCTCGTCTTTGGTAGCAGTACTATGAGGGCACGGGCACATTGGACGAGGTATATCCAAGGGATAAGCAAGTGAAACTAAAGCAAATGGTTAAATGAACAAGTAAAGTTGTCGGGTTTGGAGTAATCCTACTTAGCGGCCTAGTGGCCAAGTATGAGCATGATAGCCTAGTGAGGTTTAGCATAGTAGCTTGCAGGGTAGTAGTAATGTAGTGATTAAATTATCAGCATGCTAGTGTAATTTTACTGTTGTTGAGACCAGAACTTTCGCCACTTGAGGGAGTAAAACGTGGCGTCCACCATCGGTTAAAAGACATCGGCCGACGAAGTTTGAGTCAACAAAGAGGAACTCGCATCCTAATCTGGACCGATCTCAGTTGCGTAAGGACACATGACGCGACGAATGCCATCGGCTGAAGGCACTACCCGATAGGAGAATCAGCCGATAAGAGAAGCGGTCAACAGGAGGATTATCGTCTCATCGAGGACCGTCTCTCGGTCGAAGACAAATATCAGACCGTCTCAGTCAAGCGACGGAAGAGGCGAAGTTAAGGTCAACCCTCGGCTGCTCGAAGCCGCAGAAGAAAAGACCTTGAAAGGAATGAAGGTGAGATTTGGGCGCAAATCTCACAACGAACTCTGAAGCGGCAAGCAGCATCCAGCATAGGAAAGCACCGAAGATCACGTTTCGGCACGATAATAAGGGGATGAACCTAGACAGAAGAACAACTATTATATTATTTGAGGAAGTTTCGACTCAAAAGGAAGTAATTGAGGATTTCACGATAATGCTCCCCAAATTATGCCAATATTTCAAAATCGGCGCCTGTAAGCATGGTTTGGAAAGTGTATAATACCCGAACCATCGAAAAAGAAGGAGTCCTACAACCTCATAAGCCAAAACCCCCCCTGCATTTTCATATCTTTACTGCTTTCCTAGATTAAATTTACTACTTTCCTAAGAGTAGATTAATTGTAATTTGGCTATTTGTTACTCTTGTAACCCTACTTCACTCAATACAATTTCCACCCCACATCGGCTCCTTAGTCTTTTGTGTTTATTGCGTCTGTGCGTCTTTCTCTATCTCCATATCCCAAATCGGCTATTCTAAGCCGGACGATCGCGAGAATTACTGAGAAGAACCCGGCCGAGCAGATTCCTTTTCGGCCCGATCGCTTGATCCATTGGCACGCAACACATCACATTTCAGAGGGTCAAACAAACGTCCGAGGTCGATCGACGACCGACATTTTTCGCCCCAATAATTATTTTCACTAATTATTTATAAATATCTTGCTACTAGTGCTTCCTTTGGAACAATAGGTGTATAACATTTATTCTCAGTGGATGAACTCACTGGGAACTATTTATAGTTCTCACACCATATTTTGGTGACCACATTACAGGACCAGGTACATCGGGTGAGACACTCGATAGGGGCAAGGGCCCGGCAGAGTAGTGGATCTAGCGGGTCTGGACATCGAGTACCCTTTTTGTTTATTTTGGAACTGAACAATGTATTGAGAGAAGAAAGAAGTTGTAACTATCACTACAACAAAAACGGTATACAACGACACTTTTATGTGACGGTATATGTCAAAAAAAGTGCTGCTGGCTAACTTACCAACACTTTTAAAAAGTATTGCTATATGTGGGGTCGTTAGGTATATAGCGACAGTTTTTAAGAGTGTCGGTATAAACTAAAATGAGTGCTGCTAAATTACCGATACTTATTTAACTTTTTAGCACCACATAAAAATGATACAAAATTATAATATAGCAATACTTTTTTTTTTTTTTATTTCAGTAACACTTAATAAATGTCCCATTTTTTAAAAAAGTGTTGCTATTTTTTTTTTTTTGATACGTAACACTTTTTAAAATATAATACCACTCTATGATAACTTATTATCATTAAGCATACTTAGCATATCTTTAATTTGATTTGTTTTGTTTGAATTAACAAAAAAAAATATAATTTTTTTTTATAGTTATACTAATTAACACCAAAATATCTCCAAGTAGTATATGCATATCTTTAAATAAGTATTTAGTCACTAAATCACAGCACCAATAAATGCAAGTTTTTTAACCCAGGAGAAAGACAAATGAGAACAAAAAGTAAAAATATCATATCAGATCTAGTTTTAATGAGCTCCGCAATTAAGATGTTGAACCTATAAATTCAATAATACTCAAGTTAATAATAGATTAGTCAAATAATCTTTTAACATAAAAATTAATAAAGATAAGTTTAATGTTTACCATATGGGCAATGAGATTGTGGATGAATATTATGAGCGCTAGATGCGTCTGAAACCTAAGGCTGCGTTTGGAAATAGGATAAATTTGAGGAGAATTAATTTTTTTATTCGCATAATTCTATTATATTCTAGGATAGAAAGGAATAAAATGAATATTGTGTTTGGTAATATTCTATCATATTCTATTGAATAAAACAAATATTGTTTGGTAAGTTTTTTCTAATTGGAGAAGAATAATAGAAAACGTAGATTTTTGTAATCCAAAATACCAAATTTGCCCTTATATATTAGTGCATATTACATTATTGTATAATCAATATACAATGATGTACAACATAGGTAAAAACTGCATTTTTTGAATTTTAAGTTTTTAAAATTTAAAATTGAAAATTATAAATTTAAAATTTAAAAATTAAAATTTTAAATTTTAAATTTATAATTTAAAATTTAAAATTTAAAATTAAAATTTAAAATTTTAAAATTTAAAATATAAAATTTAAAATTTTAAAATTAAAATTTAAAATGTAAAATTGAAAATTTAAAATTTAAAATTTAAAATTAAAAATTTAAATTTTTTTTTTAAATTTTAAATTTTAAATTTTAAATTTTAAATTTTAAATTTTAAATTTTAAATTTTAAATTTTAAATTTTAATTTTAAAATTTTAAATTTTATATTTTAAAATTTAAAATTTATATTGTAAATTTAAAATTTTAATTTTAAAATTTTAAATTTTAAATTTTAAATTTTAAATTTTAAAATTTGAATTTTAAATTTTAAATTTTAAATTTTAAATTTTAAATTTTAAAATTTGAATTTTAAATTTTCAATTTTAAATTTTAAATTTTAAATTTTAAATTTTCAATTTTAAATTTTACAATTTAATTTTTTTTAAATTTTTAATTTTAAATTTTAAATTTTAAATTTTAAATTTTAAATTTCAAATTGTAAATTTTAAATTTTAAATTTTGAATTTTAAATTTTAAATTTTAATTTTAAATTTTAAATTTTTATTTTTTATTTTTTATTTTTAATTTTTAATTTTTAAATTTTAAATTTTTTGCATAACACGGCCTCTAAATATTAAAGATTACAATAATACGTTGGCTCACAATGTTTATGCCAAACAGCCACATTTACTGCTATTAATATACATGTACCTTTTACACTTTGAAAATTAATGCAATTTGCATAACATGTAAAATTAATATTACATCTAACTCAACTAAACAAATGATTCACATAGACAAACATTGCCAATTCAACATCAATACACATGTAAAACAACTTAGTAATATATCCATATCACATAAAGAGTGTGTAGTTGCAACATTCAAGAGTACATACAACCTCTGATTAGGGAAACACTAATACAACGCATGAATCTATAATATTCTAACACCGGACATTACAAAGAAAGTCATAAAATTCATAGTACATAACCAAGCAGCCATAAATGTTTCAACCAAGCAGACATTCCAACTTTTAGCATTACAAAAAAAATAAGGATAAAACTACTGATTGCTCCATAATTGCTCCGTGATTCTTGTGCGAAGATTGTCACCGCGTCGCGACTCATCAGCGCCAACGAGAGGAGTGTGATCCTCTTCTTGCTCCTCCAGGGGATTAGTCTCTAGTTGCATGTTGAAATATATATCGCTTCCTTGGTGCCTCTTTATAAAGTTGTGGATGATACAACAAGCTAGAGCTATGCGACATTGCACCTTGTAGGGAAAGGGAGTTGCTTGGCGGAGCACTTTGAATCGCTTCTTTAAAATGCCGAAGGACTTCTCAACAGCATTGCGAAGTTGAGCATGTCTATGATTGTACATATCTCGCGGTCCTCGATGGGTGCGCGCCCTTGCATTGCCATCAAATTGGCTCAAGTGGTACCGCTCTCCTCTATAGGGTGCGAGGAACCGATCTGTATTGGCATAACCCGAATCCACCAAATAATATTTTCCTATACAAGAACAAGTTATAGTTATTTAAATTAAGTAAAATATAAAATCAAACATTTTAGAATTACATGTACCTTCTGGAACCATTAAGCCCCCGCTCTCGCAACACCAACGTAGCACTCTCATATCAGATGCAGAACCCTCCCATCCAGTGCATACAAATAAAAATTGATGATCAAATGAACATACAGCCATCATATTTTGGGAGGTGAAGCCTTTTCGACAACGATGTCGGGGTTGCTTGCTCTTCCTCACCACCACTGGTATATGCGTCCCATCTAAAGCGCCAATTGCATTCTACAATTTGTAAAAAGATTAAGAATAAAAGTTAGAAATAATGATCATTTTGTAAATATTGCATACTGGGTTCATGACTCACTTTGAAAGGATGGAATAAAGGGGTATCTCTAATTTTTGGGTGCATTCCAGTGTTACTACTCGGCATCTGTATATAGTCATGCCTAAGCTCGACCACACCACGTAGCTCATTATTGAAATACCTACTTATAGTCTCCCCCGAGTGTTGAAATGTTTCAGCTAACACTCGATTTGTTACCCCATGTCCCACCCCAAATAAAAATATACCGAGTTGTTCATCAGCCGTAAGATGTCGAGTGCCCTGTATCAACCCTCTCCCGACCAATTCATCTCTAAGTCTTATGAACGTAGTGTTTGACATTCGAAAATGTTGATATCCTCGGTCGGGATGTCCACTCAGTATATCCATAATAATTTCGTGCCCGCTATATGGTCTAGTACGACAAGGTACCTTATTCATTGTATTTTGAAATGCGAAGGAGGCTTCGTTGAGGAGAATTGTTTGCACTTCTTCACAATAATCTTCCTCCTCATCTAGAAAGGTCATAAGGTTGGCCATACTTTGAGATGAAAATACATGCTGATAGATTAAACCACTCATAACTGCATATACAATGAAAATATCAAAGTGCAATTCACAGATAAGGAAATTTCAACTAGGAAAAGAGAAGTAAATGGATCAAGTTAAGAAACTAGGAAATGCTGCCAGCAGAAAGCTTTTGTAATGAATGCAATTCAAACACATCAGAGCTAGCAGTAAGCCTTTGTAAATACATGATAAAGAGAAGAAATAGTGGATTTTATATATGTTGGCTCAGGATTAAAAGAGTTAAATTTGGAAATGGTGGCTGCAGTAGTTGATCCACTGCCTCCCTACCATAAACATTTGCAACCCTTTTAAGCATCATAGCCTATCATGGACAGGAGGCAAACTGCATCATAGCATTGAAGTCAACATCATAACCAATATGCAATAGAGGGTCCATCGAGCACTTGCAAAATGTAGGATATAGTGCAAGATATTGGATGCAGTAAAAGTAACTTCATAGCAAGTGTATATGCTGCCATCAATTTCACAAGAATGCCTAAAGTACATCCATTTACAGATACTTGAAGAAAGAAAGATACAAACTGTATATAACTGGCCATAGGGGGTGTATTTTCAACCACATAACACATGTGAATATGTGTGCAGAGAAAGAAGAAGTTCAAGAGAAACAGAGTATACTGCCATCATTTCCTTTGATTTATGCCACATTGCAAATTTGTAAATACTTGATATAAAGAAGAAATGGTGGATGTAATATGTTGGCTCAGGATTAAAAGAGTTAATGTTGAAATGGTGGCTGCAGTAGTTGATCCACTGCCTCCCTACCATTAACATTTGCAACCTTTTTAAGCATCATAGCCTAAACCTCACTTGAGGCAAACTGCAGTGGTTTAGCAAAATAAAAGTGACTGGCTAAGGCTCACAAACTTGGAAATGCTGCAAGCATAGGTCTCTTAATCCATGAATGCAATTCAGCCACATCACAGCAACTAACACCCAAGTAACCCATCACAGCTTTTATACTGCCATCAATTCCATACAATTATGCCACACTACCAAATTAATAAGTACTTGATATAAAGAAGAAATGGTGGATGTAATATGTTGGCTCAAGATTAAAAGAGTTAATGCTACAATGGTGGCTGCAGTAGTTTATCTACTGTCTCCATACCATTAACATTTGCAACCCTTTTAAGCATCATAGCCTAAACCTGCACAAAAGTGATGTAACACCCAATTCACTAGCAGCCAAACATATTCCTTTGAGGAGTTCAGAGAAAATGTAAAAGATGTCTGACCTTTGAAGTAAGTACATGTTCAATTAGTACCATAATTCTCATGTTCAACTCCACATTCTCAAACACATATGGCAAGGAGGATTTGCAACCATTTTAAGCATCAGAGCAAAGGGAAAAGGTCTGATATAGTGCCAGGTTAAAAAAGATATTGGATGGTGTTAAATAACTGCATTGCAAGTCTATATGCTGCCATAAATTCCACACGAATATTAAACTGCATCCACTCATAGCTAATTGAAGCACAAAGGAGCAAAGTATGTACAGATGGGCATTGAGGGTGTAGTTGCAAGAATTTTATTAATCATCATAGCCTATACTGCAGAGGAGGTAATCATCATAGCAAAATTATTAAGTATCACCCAATTTGGAATAGAGGGTCCTTCGAGCAAAGGTAAAAGTACATTATGCTTCCAGAATTTTGCAAGGTAATTAATGCAAGTAAATCAACTTCAAAGCAAGTCTCAAAGACAGCAAATATGCAAGACAATAAGTAGTGAAAAGAATAAACCTTGAATCAATACAAGAAGGCCCAGAAGACAACAACTTTTAAATAAATAAAGTTATGTTGGCTGATTGTCTTTTAGACCCAGCAGAGCACTCAGGGGGGAGCATGCATGACACAACAATGAAGATCACACCCCATTTTCCCTCTATTATCAAGACCAAAGGAGCAAAGTAGCAAAGTATGTACAGATGGGCATTGAGGGTGTAGTTGCAAGAATTTTATTAATCATCATAGCAGATACTGCAGAGGAGGTAAGCATCATAGCAAAAATAGTAAGTATCACCCAATTTGGAATAGAGGGTCCTTCGAGCAAAGGCAAAAGTACATTATGCTTCCAGAATTTTGCAAGGTAATTAATGCAAGTAAATCAACTTCAAAGCAAGTCTCAAAGACAGCAAATATGCAAGACAATAAGTAGTGAAAAGAATAAACCTTGAATCAATACAAGAAGGCCCAGAAGACAGCAACTTTCAAATAAATAAAGTGATGTTGGCTGATTGTCTTTTAGACCCAGCAGCGCACTCAGGGGGGAGCATGCATCACGCAACAATGAAGATCACACCCAATTTTCCCTCTATTATCAAGACCATCATATTTTGTGCGATGCAGCTCCATCCAGCACTCACACAAACCGCCCCACCACCCGATCCCACCAACACAACCCAATATGAGAATGGAATATTTGAGAATTTGAGAATAGTAATTACCTTTCTAAAGCACCACATATTTCTTTTTTTAAGAAAACAAGCCTAATGTAACTAGCATTAATATATGATGAAGTTATCAAGATGCAGTTGGCTGAATTTGCAAGACATGTATGTTTGCAGATAGCCAACGGTTAAGTACATCAAGTACAACACAAAACATAGCACAGGATATATAGTAAGGCGTTGCTAACCATACGGAAAAGACAAAATAGGATAAAGTTTGTATGCAACACCAACAAAACCTGATTGTAGAGCTGAAATAGACTTAATTAGTTAGGAGGGAATGAGGGTCCATCGGGCCTTGGTCCAGTGGACATCCTTTGCGTCACCATTTGTCGGTCAATCCACATGTATAGAATATCACCACTCAAAGTCATAAAGATCGATCTGTTGCGCTCGTCCTTCAAAGCTTCGCATGCGGATAGGATTGCTTCAAGAGACAAATTTGGGAGGTCATATAATCTGACCATACACTCCTCTATGGAGTGAACCTTTGGACGCGCATCGACCTCACGCTGCAACATCTTCTCCGCAATGTTCAATCTTTTTTTCCCTAGTTCCACCAGCTCTTGGATTGCATCAGCATTCGACTCACTTCGTCCCTTGCGGTTTGAAGTCGGAGTTGTTTTGCGTGAGGGAGGTGATGTTCGACGTCTCTTGGCAGATGAAGTATGGCCTGAAGCATTGCTAGCATTTGGATTTTTGCTCTTCGCAGGTGTTGTAGTATGGGAACAAGAAGTTGCGTCATTGACACAATCATGCAATGGCGACATAGGCACGGGAACATATGGAGCAACATTTGATTGCCCGACTCCTGAGAGGCCAGCCATGGATTGCTTGATTTGTTGTAAATTAGCGGTTGTAGTAGGCGAAGAGGAGGATGTGCTGCGCACATCCTCACCTTGCATCACTGTTGTGAAACCATGTCTACCCGTGGCAGTGGTCTTTCCGGAGAGGAATTCAATATCTTTATAAGCAGGAAACGGTTTGTCCCTACACCTTGCATATGATGGATTTTCCTGCGAAGAAAACATTTTGATTAGGTCTTTGACTGACATAGTAGTATATTAAAAGAGAAAATGGCGAATATAATTACATACCGCTATCACCGCTTCCCAATCACTCGAATCGCCGGCGGTTGGAATGTTACGATCATAATCCCACCCCCAACCACTCTTGTTAGCCAAAGTTTGGTACATTACAAACTGTCGCTTCAACACCTTCAATCGATTTTGAAGATGGCTTTTGAGGAAGTTCAATTTTGTACGTGTATTGAAGTCAGTAATGATTCTGTTCCAAGCAAGCTGAGTGAAACTCCCATTCACAAAATTTCCAAGCACTTGTTCCTCCGTCATCAAGTTAAGCATTTTCGAATCCATTACATCTGTCCAGTTTCTAGATCGTACTCTACTTTTGGACGATTCTTGACCATAGCTTTCAATACGTTGGCTATCAGTTGATGTAATGTCAATGACATTATGATATTTTCTAACAAACCGATTGGCCGGTTTGCTTTGATGGGCCATCTGAAGGTGCCAACATATACAAGTAAGATATTATTAAGTGGCCATGTTGCAAGTAAAGATTCTAGTATGTAAAGTTGGCTCAGGGATAAGAGGTTGCATAGGATTTCAAGGTGGCTGCAATGCTAATAATAGATTGCCACCCAACCTTGAAATTTTACTCTCTTATCCATGCATCATCGCCTAAATTGTCTCATATGCATGCATCATCGCTTAAAGGCATCCGGAAATTATACACTTGTAAGGCTCAGGGATAAAAGGTTAAATACAAATCAAGGTGGCTGCAAATGTAAGTAGAGTTTGCCACCCAACCTAGAAAATTTACTCTCTTACCCGTGCATCATCGCCTAGATTGTCTCATATGCATGCATCATCGCTTAAAGGCATCCGGAAATTATACACTTGCAAGCCTCAGGGATAAAAGGTTAAATACAAATCAAGGTGACTGCAAATGTAAGTAGAGTTTGCCACCCAACCTAGAAAATTTACTCTCTTACCCGTGCATCATCGCCTAAATTGTCTCATATGCATGCATCATCGCTTAAAGGCATCCGAAAATTATACACTTGCAAGCCTCAGGGATAAAAAGTAAAATACAAATCAAGGTGGCTGCAAATGTAAGTAGAGTTTGCCACCCAACCTAGAAAATTTACTCTCTTACCCGTGCATCATCGCCTAAATTGTCTCATATGCGTGCATCATCGCTTAAAGGCATCCGGAAATTATACACTTGCAAGGCTCAGGGATAAAAGGTTAAATACAAATCAAGGTGGCTGCAAATGTAAGTACAGTTTGCCACCCAACCTTGAAAATTTACTCTCTTACCCGTGCATCATCTGTCACGCCCCGGAACCCGGGCTCGCCAACAGATCCGCCGTGCACACGGGATTTCCCGCGTACACGAAGCGCTGGTAACCTGCTCCGATATAATATGAACAATAAAAGAGCATAATACAGAGCTGAAGTAGAAGAACCACATAGTATCTCAGACTGAAACTACAAATAAAGCTGTAATAAGTACAATAATCTCCCAGCTCACCAAAATAATACAGCCAGCTGGCCAGCGCCAGACCCAAAATACCACAGTCTGAGTAAAGAGTACAACATCTGTCTAATATCCACTCTCAGTCTCACAGGAGATCTATCTATTCAGCGATCCCCTTACCTTTATCAGCTGCCGATGGCCTAGCAGCTCCCGTAGACGACTCTGCAAAAATAAAGAAGAAGAAAAAGAGAAACAACAATGGGGGTGAGAACTACCAGATAAACCAGTAGCCTCCCCTAGTGGGTAAAAACCTCAACTCTGACGCACTGAGGCAACATGAAAGAACAGTGGTAAGCTATAAAGGCTGCTGAAAAAAAAGGAACTGTCACTACTATGCCTCTAAATGCCATGTAGCATGAAATGACTGTATGCAACAATACCAAACATGCCTGCCTGAAATAACTCAGTCTTGTGTCACTAGTAAAACTGGTACTGCCTGCTGTGCCTTGCCAAATCGGGTATGCTGGCCAATGCATAACACCGATAGGGGATAGTTGCCAAATCGGGTATGCTGGTCAACGCATAACACTGATAGGGGATAGGAGTCTCAAAGACTCTAAGCATGCCTGCAACACACTCCGGAGTAGCACTCGAGGGGAGCGACCCACACGAGTAAAATATCTCAGTAATAAGTATCAGAAGTGCCATAAAACAGCAGGACTGTATCATGACTATGATCAGAGTGGGAAAACCATCCGCTAGGAAAACCCGATCCCCAGCTGATAAACCAGTCTCAACCTCAATCTGATGCAAGGATAAACATCTGGTCGACCGCCTACTGTCCGCGGTCACCGCAAGACCCCACAAGTCCACAATCTAGTATAAACTTGACTATACTATCCCAACCCCTGCTCATACATGAGCAACAAATATCTAGATGCAAAGGACAATAATGAAACATGTTCAGATCCCAATATGATAGTGGCCTCACTAGATGTTCAGTCATGCATGCAACTGTCTTATCTTTAAAAGCTGTAAAATAGTGTCAAATATTTATTTTAAAAGAAGATTGATTTACTGAATAAAAGTTATTTGCATGCGAGATTATAGCCTTTGTCCCAATCACAGTGTCCCAATATAAGTCATCATATAATCTGTGGGGTTAAATTTTAGAAGAGTTCGTCCCAGCGGTTCTCGTCAATTGTCATATTAGTTCGCCCCAATAGTTCTCATCAACTGTCCTGTTAGTTTGTCCTGTTAGTTTGTCCTGTTAGTTTGTCCCAATGGTTCTCATCAATTATCATATTAGTTTGTCCCAGTGGTTCTCATTAATTGTCATATTAAATTTTAGGGGAGTTCCAGTAATCCCAGTGAGCTTGTCAAAAATGAGGTAAGCAACAACCGCCCACCTTGAACAGCTCAGATCACACCCAGATAGTCTCCTGGCTGTCCACAGTCCCCTAAAACTGCTGTCTGCCGAAAATGATGCCCTCTGTACAGTGCTCAGAAAAATCCATAAAAATTACGGTTGCGTTCCTCGCGAAGAGTAGATCAAAATCGACTCTTTAAACGTCTCGATCTGACGCTCCTACGCTAAGATAAAAATCGGAGAAGCCGATGCTGTCCAGAAATTTCCACAGCAAAAAGGAGGGTCAAAGAGACCTCGGGAATCGTGCCAAAAGTACGAAATGGATCGAAGTGATCAACACAAAAATCGAAGCCTTACCTCTTAGGAACGCGCTGCCGCAAAAATAGTCCAAAAATTCCTCCTGGTTAGCCCACAAGGAATTTTTGACTGAACTGCGACGGGAAATGGGCCGAAAAAGAAAACCGTCGCAGTGCGCCGCGTCGCAGCTAACTCACTATCAGTATCTTCAAAAATTCTAAAATCTGGAGGAGAGAGAGAGGAGAGAGAGAGGAATAATTTTCCTAAAGGGCCCAACCTCTGATTCTCTCTCTACGGCACAGAAATCGAGGTAGGAAAATGAGAGGGAGGGGGATTCTTATTTATAATGGGCCTGGGAATCTCCCACACGAGATCCGGGCAGAACAGGAAACAGCGAAAAGAGCTAACCAAAACGCGCCACGCGTCCACAAAACAGGAAACAGCCTATGCAAGGGCCACTCGGAAGCCGCCACGTGTCCACGTGGTGCACAGGCCCGGTCCCCGCGCCGGGTCTTCCGGAAGATGTTGGCCAATGGGGTGCTGCCACGTGTCACCTTCCCACAAGTCTTCTAGAAGCCGGCCGGCCAATGGGGAAGCGCCACGTGGCAACACGGATCTTCGGTGCTCCCGGTGCACGCCATGCCCGTGGACCGCGCACCCGCGCCTGCCCGCGCCTGCCCGCGCCTGCCCGCGCTGCGCGCTTCCGCACTCCGCCGCTGTGCCGCCGCTGCACCGCTGCCCGCCGCCGTGCGCCGCCGCCCGCCGCCGCTCGCCGGTCGCCGGAACAGTAATTCCGGCGGCCGGAGTTACGGTTCCGGCATGAACAGTACCCATGTGCCAAAAAAATAAAGTAAATATACCGTTTCGATCGTTTTCGCGCGCTGAGTCCAAATCCGTTGTCCATTTCGCCAAATTCTCATCCGAAATTTTGCCGAAAGTCCCCAGAAAATCCCATTTGCTCCGATTTTCATGCCGAGTCTATTTTAAATATCCAATTTCGATTCTACAAGCTCCGTCTCACCGTATGCGCTCTCTACAGTCACTGTTTAATGTTGTATAGTTCCTGCGGGAGTCCGGATCATCACATCCTCCCCCACTAAAAAGAGTTTCGTCCTCGAAATGAGACTAAATAATAATCCTCAGTCCGATGTCTCGAATAAGTAGGGGTGAGCATCCCTCATCTCCGACTCGAGCTCCCATGTAGCCTCGCGCTCGTCATGATTGTCCCATTGGATTTTCAAATAGGGAATGGCCCGATTGCGCAATTCTCTCACCTCTCGGTCCAGAATTCGCAGTGGGCGCTCCTCATACCTCAAATCTTCACTAATCTCGAGTGGTGTGAAGTCGATGACGTGCGATGGGTCGAAGACATACCTCCTCAATGTAGAAACGTGAAATACATCGTGGACACCAGCAAGCCTTGGAGGAAGCGCAAGTCGGTAGGCCACTCGCCCGATACGCTCTAATATCTCAAAGGGCCCAATATATCGGGGGCTGAGTTTCCCACGAATGCCGAACCTCCTGATTCCTTTAGATGGCGAGACTTTCAGGAAAACATGATCACCAACCTGAAACTCTAAGTCTCGTCGCCGTACATTGGCATAGCTCCTCTGTCGGCTTTGGGCGGTCTGAAGATGCTTTCGAATCACTCGGACCTTCTCCTCTGCCTCTATCAATACATCTGGTCCCAAGGTCCGCCTCTCGCCTACGTCACTCCAATAAAGCGGTGATCGACACTTGCGTCCATACAACGCTTCAAACGGAGCCATCTGAATGCTCGCTTGAAAGCTATTGTTGTACGCGAACTCAACCAAAGATAAATGCCGAATCCACCATCCGCCGAAATCCAGGATGCAAGCCCTCAACATGTCCTCCAGGATTTGTATAGTCCGCTCTGACTGCCCATCAGTCTGCGGATGAAAAGCAGTACTGAACCTAAGCTGAGTCCCCAAGGCTGTCTGCAAACTCATCCAGAAACGCGAAACAAACCTCGGGTCTCTATCTGATACAATGGAGGCTGGTACTCCATGTAATCTAACTATCTCGTCTAGATAAAGCTGGGCTAGTCGCTCAAGTGGCCACGTAGTCTGCATGGGCAGAAAGTGCGCCGACTTGGTAAGTCGATCTACAACTACCCAGATCGCATCGGCTCCTCCTTGTGCCTTCGGTAGTCCGACCACAAAGTCCATCGTAATGTGGTCCCATTTCCACTCGGGAATTGGAAGACTCTGTAACTTGCCAGCTGGCACTCGATGCTCAGCTTTCACCTGCTGATAAGTTAAACACTGGGCCACAAATCTCCCAATATCCCTTTTCATGCCTTTCCACCAGAAGTGTGCCTTGAGGTCCTTATACATCTTAGTCCCACCAGGATGTAGGGTATAAGGTGTATAATGGGACTCTCGCAATATCTGTTCTCTAATCTCCACATCTATTGGCACACATGCTCGGTTCCTGTACCTCAGTACTCCCGAGGCATCTACCGTAAAGTCCCCAGACTGATTACTCGGAATCTGATCTCTAATCCTGGTCAAGTGGGGGTCCTCACTCTGTTTCTCCCTGATCCTGTCCAGCAGAGTGGGCTGCAAGACTAAAGATGTCAGTCTAGCAGTGACCCCAGGGGACACAACCTCTATCTCGAGTCGTCTCATCTCCTCTAATAGCGGTGCTTGGTCTGTGATCAACATAGACAACTCTTGCACCGCCCTTCTACTCAAGGCGTCAGCGACCACATTAGCCTTTCCTGGGTGGTAGAGAATATTTACATCATAATCCTTTAATAGCTCTAACCACCTACGTTGCCTCAAATTCAACTCCTTCTGCGTGAACAGGTACTTTAGGCTCTTGTGGTCGGTGTAGATTTCACAATGCTCCCCATACAGATAATGGCGCCAAAGCTTCAGTGCACACACCACGGCAGCAAGCTCCAAGTCATGGGTAGGGTAATTCTTCTCATAATCCTTGAGTTGCCTTGATGCATAAGCAATTACCCTCCCTTCCTGCATCAACACACAACCAAGTCCACTGTGTGATGCGTCGCTGTAAATCACATATCCTTTCCCCATAACAGGGAGGGAAAGGATAGGAGCGGTCATTAACCTATTCTTCAGCTCCTCGAAACTCCTTTGACAGTCCTCACTCCAGATAAACTTCACTCCCTTACGCGTCAAGCGAGTGAGGGGTGTGGAGAGCTTCGCAAAGCCTTCCACAAACCGACGGTAATACCCAGCTAAACCCATAAAGCTACGTACCTCAGAAACCGTCGTTGGTCGGGGCCAATCCCGAACCGCCTCAATCTTTGCTGGGTCCACTGCCACACCTGCGGCAGAAATCACATGGCCTAAGAAGACTACCTCCCGAAGCCAAAACTCGCACTTTGCTAGCTTGGCAAACAACTTCTTCTCTCGCAGAAGTTGCAGCACAATCCTTAAGTGCTCCTCATGCTCAACATCACTTCGGGAGTAGACCAAGATATCATCAATGAACACCACCACGAACCGGTCTAAGTATGGTCGGAAGATCCGGTTCATCAAATCCATGAATGCGGCAGGGGCATTAGTTAGCCCAAAAGGCATAACTGTAAATTCATAATGCCCATACCGTGATCTAAATGCCATTTTCGGAATATCCTCGGCCTAATAAAGCCCTTGTCCATCAAGTCCTGGAGTTGCGCCTTAAGTTCTCGCAGCTCAGCTGGTGCCATCCGGTAAGGAGCCTTTGAGATTGGCGCAGTTCCCGGAACTACGTCAATCACAAACTCAATCTCCCTATCTGGCGGCATGCTAGTCAGCTCAGGTGGGAAAATATCCGGGAACTCGCGGGCAATAGGGATATCCCCGAGTTCCGGTGCCGCCGTAGTCCCCTCAACAATACTAGCCAAAAAGGCTACACATCCTCGACGGATCATCTGCCTCGCTCGGGAAGTCGAAACCATAGAGGTAAAGAAGGCACTCTGACATCCCCGATATACTAACATCTCCTGGCCTGGCTCTCTAAAAGTGACAGTCCTTGCGGCACAGTCAATAGTCGCGAAATATCGAGCCAGCCAGTCCATCCCGAGAACCACATCAAAGTCCCTTAACTGTCTCAAGACCAACAGGTCTGCTGGCATAATCCAGGACTCGACTTGCATCGGGCAGGACCAACAGCACTCCTCCACGTGCAAAGTGTGATCGGGAATCTGAACCTTTCGTGCACGTGGTAAAAGACCTACCTCTAGCCCATGCAATAATACAAACGCTCTACTAATAAAGGAGTGGGATGCTCCGGTATCAAATAAAGTACGAGTCCTAATGCCAGAAAGTAAAGTGATACCTGCCACCACGTGATCTGCTGCCGAAGAGTTCTCTACCTGCGCAGCATACACTCGCCCACTCTGAGCTGGAGGACGATACTCCGTGGGATAGGAGGAAGATGGCCTGCTTGCTGGAGCATATGGCCGCTGAGCCGTCGACCGTTGCTGTGATGAAGATGGAGCCGATGCTGAAGAATGAGTCGTTGATGGTGCATAAGGGCAAGTAGCTCGGAGGTGGCCAGACTGTCCACACCGATAACAGCGGCCAAACCTCAGATCACAAGCATCAGAGGTATGTTGTTCCTGGCAGAAAATGCACCTAACTGTAGCCTGGGGCTGCCTCGCCTGCTGCCTCTGTCGCGGAGGCCCTTGCTGCCGCGACTGCGATCTCTGCTGATGCGAATGCTGTTGCTGCTGATGCTGCGGTGGCCTCTGGGATCCACCAGGCCCTTGCCGCTCAGAACGCCCACGGCCGGAAAACTGAGGCCGTGGCGGTCGTGGCGGCCTCCAAGAACTGGCCTGTCCCCCGTCGTCCTGCGCTGGTCGCTTCCTGTCTGCACCTTGAGCGACCAGGCTCCCACGTCTGGCGACGACGTGGTCTCCCCTCTCGACCCACTGGGCATGCTCTGCTGCCTCCTCCAAGGTCTGTAGTCTCTGAGCATGCACCAGAGTATAGATTTCTGGGCGCAGGCCTGACTCAAAGAGCTCCACCTGATGCGGTCCGTCCCTGGCGACATAAGGTACGCAGTTGAGTAACCGCGTGAACTCCTGAAAATAGTCTAATGCCGTCCGGTCGCCTTGCTGAAGATTCTTCAAATCATCTTCCAGCTTTTTCTTCAAACTCGTGGAAAAGTACGTATCCAGAATCATTTTCTTGAACTCAGACCAGGGTAGCTGTCGAGTGATTTGAAATTCCAGTGGCTCCACCCGACGCCACCATGCATCAGCATCCCCGTCTAAGCAGTGTACAGCCAAATGTACCCTGTACTTCTGGTCAATGAAGAAGTCCCGGAATAACTTCTCCATTGACGAAAGCCAAGTCCCGATCTCCCACGGCTTAATATTCCGCCCTGAAAACCTGGGCGGTCCCCGTTTACAGAACTGAGTAAGTTTGTCAGCAATCTCCTGCTCCTCCGCAGGAGTCAATGGCCGGATTGCCCCCTGAGCAACAGGGGATGCCGTGGTCACTGGTCCAACTGGGGAAGCCACAGCAGGGGAGGGTGGTACGGGAGAACTCTCCGGGGGTGCAACAACAGGCTGCGCCCTCTGTTCTAACATCCGCGTCAGCCGACCCATGGCCTCCTCCTGACGCCGCACGGCCTCTGACATCAGGGCCATCTGAGCCTGAAGCTCCTGCACCTCACTCTGCTGGCCCTGCTCGGACTCCTCCGGCTCGGGCTCAGAGGAAGAAGGCTGCGAACGCGTCAACATTCTACGTCGCGGAGGCATCCTACCACAAGAAACCACACTCAGTATCATCACCCCACACGACCCAATCTAGCGAAAGTTAAAGACATTCTCCTATTTCTGTGACTTTATGTTGTCTGCAGCCAACATAACAGTCTACCAGAAGTAGGCTATGTCGATCCCTCTTCCTTCATTGGAAGAGTTAAATAAGTAACACAACGACTTCCGCAAAATTGTCACGTCTCTCGCACCCTATCATCCTAGGGTCTGCCAAAAGCCTAGGGTTTCCTAAGTCCCAACTGACCTATCCCTAAGCTCTGATACCAAATTAATCTGTCACGCCCCGGAACCCGGGCTCGCCAACAGATCCGCCGCGCACACGGGATTTCCCGCGTACACGAAGCGCTGGTAACCTGCTTCGATATAATATGAACAATAAAAGAGCATAATACAGAGCTGAAGTAGAAGAACCACATAGTATCTCAGACTGGAACTACAAATAAAGCTGTAATAAGTACAATAATCTCCCAGCTCACCAAAATAATACAGCCAGCTGGCCAGCGCCAGACCCAAAATACCACAGTCTGAGTAAAGAGTACAACATCTGTCTAATATCCACTCTCAGTCTCACAGGAGATCTATCTATTCAGCGATCCCCTTACCTTTATCAGCTGCCGATGGCCTAGCAGCTCCCGCAGACGACTCTGCAAAAATAAAGAAGAAGAAAGAGAGAAACAACAATGGGGGTGAGAACTACCAGATAAACCAGTAGCCTCCCCTAGTGGGTAAAAACCTCAACTCTGACGCACTGAGGCAACATGAAAGAACAGTGGTAAGCTATAAAGGCTGCTGAAAAAAAAGGAACTATCACTACTATGCCTCTAAATGCCATGTAGCATGAAATGACTGTATGCAACAATACCAAACATGCCTGCCTGAAATAACTCAGTCTTGTGTCACTAGTAAAACTGGTACTGCCTGCTGTGCCTTGCCAAATCGGGTATGCTGGCCAATGCATAACACCGATAGGGGATAGTTGCCAAATCGGGTATGCTGGCCAACGCATAACACCGATAGGGGATAGGAGTCTCAAAGACTCTAAGCATGTCTGCAACACACTCCGGAGTGGCACTCGAGGGGAGCGACCCACACGTGTAAAATATCTCAGTAATAAGTATCAGAAGTGCCATAAAATAGCAGGACTGGATCATGACTATGATCAGAGTGGGAAAACCATCCACTAGGAAAACCCGATCCCCAGCTGATAAACCAGTCTCAACCTCAATCTGATGCAAGGATAAACATCTGGTCGACCGCCTACTGTCCGCGGTCACCGCAAGACCCCACAAGTCCACAATCTAGTATAAACTTGACTATACTATCCCAACCCCTGCTCATACATGAGCAACAAATATCTAGATGCAAAGGACAACAATGAAACATGTTCAGATCCCAATATGATAGTGGCCTCACTAGATGTTCAGTCATGCATGCAACTGTCTTATCTTTAAAAGCTGTAAAATAGTGTCAAATATTTATTTTAAAAGAAGATTGATTTACTGAATAAAAGTTATTTGCATGCGAGATTATAGCCTTTGTCCCAATCACAGTGTCCCAATATAAGTCATCATATAATCTGTGGGGTTAAATTTTAGGAGAGTTCGTCCCAGCGGTTCTCGTCAATTGTCATATTAGTTCGCCCCAATAGTTCTCATCAACTGTCCTGTTAGTTTGTCCTGTTAGTTTGTCCCAATGGTTCTCATCAATTATCATATTAGTTTGTCCCAGTGGTTCTCATTAATTGTCATATTAAATTTTAGGGGAGTTCCAGTAATCCCAGTGAGCTTGTCAAAAATGAGGTAAGCAACAACCGCCCACCTTGAACAGCTCAGATCACACCCAGATAGTCTCCTGGCTGTCCACAGTCCCCTAAAACTGATGTCTGCCGAAAACGATGCCCTCTGTACAGTGATCAGAAAAATCCAAAAAAATTACGTTTGCGTTCCTCGCGAAGAGTAGATCAAAATCGACTCTTTAAACGTCTCGATCTGATCCTCCTACGCCAAGATAAAAATCGGAGAAGTCGATGCTGTCCAGAAATTTCCACAACAAAAAGGGGGGTCAAAGAGACCTCGGGAATCATGCCAAAATTACGAAATGGATCGAAGTGATCAACACGAAAATCGAAGCCTTACCTCTTAGGAACGCGCTGCCTCAAAAATTGTCCAAAAATTCCTCCTGGTTAGCCCACAGGGAATTTTCGACTGAACTGCGACGGGAAATGGGCCGAAAAAGAAAACCGTCGCAGTGCGCCGCGTCGCAGCTAACTCACTATCGGTATCTTCAAAAAATCTAAAATCTGGAGGAGAGAGAGAGGAGAGAGAGAGGAATAATTTTCCTAAAGGGCCCAATCTCTGATTCTCTCTCTACGGCACAGAAATCGAGGTGGAAAAATGAGAGGGAGGGGGATTCCTATTTATAATGGGCCTGGGAATCTCCCACACGAGATCCGGGCAGAACAGGAAACAGCGAAAAGAGCCAACCAAAACGCGCCACGCGTCCACAAAACAGGAAACAGCCTGTGCAAGGGCCACTCGGAAGCCGCCACGTGTCCACGTGGTGCACAGGCCCGGTCCCCGCGCCGGGTCTTCCGGAAGATGTTGGCCAATGGGGTGCTGCCACGTGTCACCTTCCCACAAGTCTTCTAGAAGCCGGCCGGCCAATGGGGAAGCACCACGTGGCAACACGGATCTTCGGTGCTCCCGGTGCACTCCATGCCCGTGGACCGCGCACCCACGCCTGCCCGCGCCTGCCCGCGCTGCGCGCCTCCGCACTCCGCCGCTGTGCCGCCGCTGCACCGCTGCCCGCCGCTGTGCGCCGCCGCCCGCCGCCGCTCGCCGGTCGCCGGAACAGTAATTCCGGCGGCCGGAGTTACTGTTCCGACATGAACAGTACCCATGTGCCAAAAAAATAAAGTAAATATACTGTTTCGATCGTTTTCGCGCGCTTAGTCCAAATCCGTTGTCCATTTCGCCAAATTCTCATCTGAAATTTTGCCGAAAGTCCCCGGAAAATCCCATTTGCTCCGATTTTCGTGCCGAGTCTATTTTAAATGTCCAATTTCAATTCTACAAGCTCCGTCTCACCGTATGCGCTCTCTACAGTCACTGTTTAATGTTGCACAGTTCCTGCGGGAGTCCGGATCATCACATCATCGCCTACATTTTCTGATTCAAGGCAACCAACAACTAAACAGATATAAGGCAACATGAAACTGAATTGATGGCAGCATATCCTTTTCCATGCTCTACTCTTTATGTAATTTGGTGTTCTAAACACATACATGGCTCTAAATGCATGAAACTTTCAAAATGCAACCAATTTGTTGAACTTCTGTGCAGGCAACAAAATAAACAAAGCTTATAATAGAAAGGCTCACCTTCTGAAAGTTCAAATAGTGCACGGACAGTATGCACTATAGAGATCGGCGTAAAGTAATAAGGATAAATGGATCTTCTGCGCCAACTATTTGCAGAAAGAGGGTTTTGGATGTATCGCACATAAGCCAATTTAAAGAGATGTAAGAAGCCTTACCTCTGTTAGAAAGTAGTGGATAAGACTAAGTAATGTGGCGAGTTGACAAGTCGATACTAATGTAAGATCTCAGGGACAATCTTTTTGCCGAGATAGATCGACTCAATTCATGACAAATCTTTGCAGAGAACCGAGAATGTGCCCTCTATTGATGGTTGGGAGAGGCAGCATGAACTCCAACTAGAGCAATAAAGTTGGGGGTTGCAAAGAGTAGGTTGAAATCCCTCCTATTCCGAGGGTCAGAAGAAGAAGTAATAGCTGTACGCGAGATGACAACTCGAAGCAACTCCTCTATCAGCGAAAAAGATTGCCTCTGTGCACTCGCTCAACATCGCTAAAGTCATCTCGAAGCAACTCCTCTATCAGCAGCGGTAGATGGCCACTCCTTGGTAAACAATGGAGTTAATATGAAAGAGAAAATATCGGCGAGCTCGGAGAGAGGAGTAAAGAGGGTTGGAGGGAGAGGAGTAAATAGGGTTGGAGAGATGAAGCCAGATCTGGTAGAGAGGAGTAAAGAGGGTTGGAGGAGGAAGATGATGGCGTCTCAGCGAAGGGGCGAGGGTAGGCGGGCGGGATTACCGAGGAAGCTTTGGGCAGTGAGAAAGAAAAAGTGGGAAGATATAAATTTTGGTTTACCATCGGGATAGCCTAATTCCAATGGTTGGAGGGGATTAATTAAACGGGTTATTCTCTAAACAATGGGAATTACCCGGTTTGACCGGGATAATTTTTTTTGGCAAAAAAGGATAGTGTTTGGCCGAATAAGAAGTATTATTTGCATATATACCCCCAAATTCCAAAAACAAACACAGCCTAAAAGAATATATTTTCTAGTATTAGATTATCATTTCATCCTAAAAAAAAGTATTATCTGACAATGAACAATATATTATTAAAGTGAAAGATTATCAAACTCAAAATACAATTTGATACATGCATCTCTATTTGGTATATAAATTTAAGCAAGAAAAAGAGAACTTACAATTTTTTTAGAGCGTTTAAAGCCTTTTAAGCTTTGAGTTATTCTGTGCGCTTGAGAGCTGTAGAAAAAAAAAAAAAAAAAAAAAAAAAAAAAAAAAAAAAAAAAAAAAAAAAAAAACCATCTAGTTTGTCATACATCTTTAAAGATTTGGATTTACTGTTAGATTTATTCCAACAGCCAACAATGGAAGTGCAACATTTGTTGGATGTAAAATGTATAAGTGAAAATTTCAGGGATCAAGTCACATCAATAATCAATAAAAGATAATAAATTCTGAAGTGTGCCGAGCCTCTGTGGAGGCTTCCCAGGCATCCCGAGCCGACGTGACGTGCATTCCTTGCTTCGTACACCTGCTTTGCTTTGGAGTTCCTGTTTTTTTCTTTTCTTTACTTTTGTCTGCAGTTTTTTCTCTCTATCAAGTCCATGTGCTTGCACATGGACTTGTCTGCAGATTTTTTCTCAACCCCCCCCCCCCAATCCCCTTCTCCTTCCATGGAGCTCGATCGCGAGCTCCCCTCCTCCTCCTCCTCCTCCTCCGTCGCGTCGTCCTCCTTGTCGTCGTCGTCCTCTTCCTCCCTGAAGCAGAAGCTCTGCTCCTCGATCTGCTTCTCCTGCTTCTTCAACGTCCACGGCAGCGGCGGCGGGGGCGGCGACGACGACTGCGAAGATCGGCCGATCGCCCTCGCGCGCCTCCTCCCGGAGCTCGGCGAGCGGTGGCGCAACGTGGCGGCGCGGATCGGGCTCCAAAGCCGCCGCCTCGCCGGCGAGTTCAGGTCACTTCCCCATTTCCCCATTTCCGTTCGCTTCACCGACGAGAATAAAAAGAAAGAGTTTTAGAAGGAGATCGGGGGCGTGGGGGTGGGGAGAGATGTACGGATCGGAGATGTACGGGCACGGGCGGGTGGGGAAGGATTCGGATTTGAGTTTGGATTTGGAGGCGGGCGGCACTCTGTACCCGGGGCTGTCGTGCGGGGAGAGCGACCTCCGGTGGGGGTTCGTCCGCAAGGTGTACGGCACCTGGCCGCCCAGCTCCTCCTCACCACCGCCGTCTCCGCCGCCACGGTCCTCTACTCCCCCGTCAACGCCCTCCTCGCCGGCAGCCCCGGCCTCGCCCTCGCCCTCGCCTTCCTCCCCTTCGTCTGTAAGATCCCAATTCCCCCCCAACCCACCCTGTTAGATTTGCATAAACGCCATTCGCTAACAAATTAAATTTAACAGGAATCGAACCAAATTTTTTGGTACCCAAAAGATGAAAGATCCATGTAGTAGGAAACGACCTAGAATTAGTGTTAATTTTCTGGCAATCGTGTTAATACCTTTGTCGCACTCCTGACGTGGAAATGATGTTTCCAGCTTGAAATAATGGAGAATGATTATAGAAATAGAAAATTCCATTTTAATTGGTCCGTTATGTTATTGTAGCGATGACTGTTGATTTGAGTTGCTTTTTTGAATTTTTTTGCATTTAGTGTTTGTTGATTTTTTCTGTATAGTTGTTTACATTGGGAAAATGGATTCATAAATGGGGTAGGTCCATCTTATGGAGAATCGTCATTTTGATCTGTTATTGGCTTGATTGGTGTGCCAATCTAATAGGTGATTGGATATAGATCTGCTATCAGCATAATTTGGTTCGAATGATTTGGTTTTCCGGGTTGATGGTAGGGAAATTGCATCTCTCTGTTTCATGCAGTCGACTTCTTAGAAATGAGTCATAATAAGAAGGTAATGGATTTAGGACACGTACCGAGTTCAGGTACGACCCCCTCAGCTATTCTGTGTTTCATGGAATATATGACATATGCATGTGTGTGAACACATCGTGTTTTTTCAAAATAAAATAAATTACCACTTTGGTGAAATATGTTATCCTGCAATTCGTGTATGCCATCATTTTTCAAGGAGCAAACAATAAACTACTAGCTTCCAATCACATAGCAAAATCTTCAAGCCGGACAAGTTGTTATTGAATATCTTACTTTGACATCCGAACATGGCATAAATGTCTTGAAGGGTATACTATATTCTGTTTCTATGCTATTATTTTGAAATAAGATAAATAAATTTGTAGGTGGAATATATTATTCAAACAAATCATGTCTGCCAGTACAACTTCCCAAGGAACCCAAGGGAGAGTTTTAGACTGTAGTCATATAAGAAAATTCTAATGATGCACAAGTTATCATCAAATAACTTATTCGGTCATCCAAACATGCCATTTTGGAATAGGCCCCTCAATTTTGCTACCTTTGATTGACATCCCTTGACTTTTTAGTCTTTTCATTTGGGTTTTTCTTGTTAGTAAAGTTTTATTATGTCTATTAGCTATTAGTTGGTAATTGTTTTAATTTTGTTAGCTAAAAGGAATCAGAATCATTGGTAAATTTGATAAAATCCTCATTTATTTGGCTAAAATCGCTTGGTCCCAAAAAATCAACAGTTGAGGGGGTGTCAATAAAAGAATCAAACTGAGGGGGCAACTCCAAAATGGACAATAGTTGGGAGGATCCTGTACATTGTTATTTAGTCTTATATACTTTAATAGGTATTTCTCTATCCTCTTAGTAAGAATTTATGAAGACACCCTCAAGTATAGACTGTCTTGAAACCATTAACTTTTTCTATTTCCTGTTGAGATCCCTCAGCTGTCATTCATTTCATATTTAAATTAGTTTGTCAATCAAAGTGGAAATTTCATTAAAATTAGCAACTTCATTCATTTTTAATTGTGAATTCTGAACAGAATCTATACTTCAGCTTACAAGTAGTTAGAGCTGTGAAATTTGGCAAAATACTGATGATTAATGAAATTCTCAACTCAATTAAATTGAATGATTCAAGTTAAAACAAATAAAAGATGTAAGGAAAGAAAAAAAAAAAAAAAAAAAGGTTTCGACAATTGATATTGAAATTACCTATAATTGAGGGCGTGCCCATACATTTATACCTTCTTTTCATTTGATTTTAATGGTTGTGTAAAGGGAGATGTTGCAGGATCATTGGCAGAATTTGATCGAGCAATCGAGTTGGATTCTCGGCAAAAGGCATGTATGGATCTATTTACTCCTATTTTCCCTTTATGGTTATGTTTTTGGTTATTCTTTTTTCCGAATGTGAAACTGATCTAAATTGCAATCTGCATTGAAATGAGTTCAGATCTTTGGCAGAGAGGGTTATCTTTGTACTATATGAATAGGTACATCTCTTTACTGAATATATTTTCATGTAGTTGCTAAATGTGTGATTAATGGGAGGAAAAGGATATAAATTTTGTTGTCAATGATTGCGTAGTTTTTTATTTTGAGCTTGGTGTGTTATTGACTTTGATATATGGTGGATTACTATTTGGCGAGCTGTTGTTGAAGCAGTAGTTTTAAGTGAGACGCTATTTTGAAAATTTGAATTCTCCCCAACGGCTTATCTTCACGGGAGAATGGACTCCTCAAATTGGCGTTGCAACTTTTGGGCACTTTGGAGTCTTGGTTTCTGCTTCCACCACAATAACAGATTGCTTGGCCTAGCAGTTCCTGTTGTCTCTTCATATTGAATAGAGAAATTAACCTCATATTTATATTTTTACTTCTTTTTCCTCGCTTTTTCCCCGGAGTGAATGGAGAATTTATATGAGCCTCACATATTTACTTACTTTTTTCCATCAAAAAAAAAAAAACAGTCTAGGTGTGTTGGGAACTATGGAGAAGAGGATGAAAACCCATTATACGAAGAACCTCTGTTATGTATCTTTATATTCTCTGTTTGGTCTATTATTTCTATTTTGTGCTTGCAGCCAAGTGAGCAGAACACCTATGCTAATAGTGAGGCTGCTTATAGATGCCTTATGAAACTTATGGTGCTTGTGAGGAGGATATTATTTATATGGTCGATCAATTGGTAGGGGCCCAACTCTGGATCTACCACTTCGTTTGCCTTAAGTTGTAGTCTTACGAAGACTTTCATTATTTTTTGATGTTTTTTCCTTGCTTCCTTTTATAAAACAATGACGATAAAAAAGAGAAGAAAGAAAAATCATATTGATATTGATTTTCCTAGCACGTAATATTTGTCGAACAGCAGAACATAGAAGATAACATACAGTTCTCTTATGTAAATGTCGATGGCATATTCTTTTAGGCAGGGATGATCTAGAGGAAGAGGAATGTCAAGGTTCGATGACCTAATTCTTGGGCAACCACTTCCAGCAACCATCTCATGCGGTTTGGCATATTCTACTTTATTTGCCTTACTTGAGTTCAAATATTAATTCACCTCCTATGTCTAACATGCTTATTTCCTTGCTTGGGTTGTACATTCAAGTATTGATAAAAAAAATATAGTCACTTACATATAATAGTTCAAATCTTGAGAAAATAGAAATGGTTGCTGTCAGTGTAGTATACTTGACTATGAAGAAAAAACAATTATCTACTCACTTCTTAAATATATACCCGTGATTTTCTATGTAGTTTTGGCTACTAATTCTACTTTCGTCCTGCTAATTTGTGCTTCATTTCCTCCACTTGACTATTTGTGCTAACTATTCCCTCCTAATTTTTCCTCATTTCTTACCTATTACTTCGTCTTAATTGGATGGAGATTCCAAAACTATAGAGCATTTTATAAACAAATCCCCTAACTTTCCTTTGGTGTAGATCTACTAACAGTTTTTCCCTTTTGTTTTCCTTTTTTTTTCCTTTCTTTTCTATCCCAATCCTATCTTACAATTTTCCTCATTCAATGCGTTCAAAATTCATTAATGTTCAGCTGACAACTCATGTGATTACCTAACGTAATGTGGTATAACTATTCCGAATTTCAAAAACTTTAGCCCAAAACAACCAAAACTATTAAACAAGATTGGCTAACCAAGAAACTGTTATCTCCAAATATCTTGAAGACCCCTAAATTGTGACATTATAGATTTAGGGGCCTTTTGACAATGTGTGGAGTTGGCACTGGTTGAAGTTGGCTGAGTTAAACGGTCATGGTCTGTCATATGTTCTTGAATGAAGCTATAACAAAACAAAAAAGAGTGCCCTTGGCATTTTTTACAAACAAGCTTCAATATATGTATTCTTGGGTTAGCTTAAAGTTCCCTTTGTGAAAGATCATATATTAATAGTTTTAGGAGGTTTTCTTTGCTTTATTTTTTCCCCTTTTGTATAGTTGTATCAAATTTATTTGTTGCATGTTTTATTGAGTCGTGTAGCAAAAAAGTATAATATTAAAGAAAATTGTAGATTCTGGTTTCTTCTCTCCAAAAACCTGAGAAGTGTTTTTTGTTTTGCAAGCTAGACCCCTAAAAAAGAGGGGAAATTTACGGAAACCCCTAAATTAATTTCCTCTAATTTAATCCAGTATGCATCTAAAATATAGAACAGATGTGACAATACAGATTTTGAGACAAAAATTTTAGATGCAGATTTCCCTCTGAGGTTTCAATGGATGCAGAAGAGGAGGTCTCCCTCTATAGTGCGAGATCTAGAGAGTTCGCTCAGCCCGTCGTCGCCGCCGCCGCCCGCGCAACGATACGCCCTCGACAAGCACGAGATCACCATCGAGTCCTTGGCCTCCTCAGATCCTTCCCCTTTGTCGATCCCGCCAAGGTTTTATCTCTTCCCCTATCAATTCCCTTCTCTAAACCCCTATCGTGGGGATTGCTTCTGATTGTTTGGTCCTAATCACATAATTTGATGATCGTAATGGTGTTTACTGTGATAAGGGTTGGGAGCTGTTGTCTTTTGTCTTCAACTTGATTTATAGCATTCACACAATCGCTCCTATGAGTGATTGGCGTGTGGCTAATTTTTGACTTTTGCTGTCTTGGAAACGCACCATATTAGTATATTTATCTTCGTTCCTAACTGAAGCAAAAACTGCAAATTGTTCTCTTTACCAAACACCTCTTCTAGAGACTACTGCTAAAAGCAAAAAAATAGAAGCAAGGTCAACATATTCTTAGTTGAATTAGAGCAAATTCCTATAATTTGTTGGAGCTGTTGTCTTTTGTCCTTCAACTTGATTTATAGCATTCACACAATCGCCCTATGAGTGATTGGCGTGTGCTAATTTTTGACTTTTGCTGCTTGGAAACGCACCATATTAGTATATTTATCTTCGTTCCTAACTGAAGCAAAAACTGCAAATTGTTCTCTTTACCAAACACTCTTCTAGAGACTACTGCTAAAAGCAAAAAAATAGAAGCAAGGTCAAACATATTCTTAGTTGAATTAGAGCAAATTCCTATAATTTGTTATCGTAGTAGCAAGTTCGGTGTTCAAAAGCAATGTCAAAAGCAACGAGTTTCTATAAAGTCTGCTATATTCCACACAAGAATTAGATTAGGTGTAAAGCTACATATTCTTAGTTGAATTGGAGCAAGTTCCTATAATTTGTTATCGTACTAGCAACTTCGGTATTCAAAAAGCAATTTCAGAAGCAACAAGTTTCTATAAAGTCCACTATATTTCAATTAGATTACGTGTAAAGCTGGAATTGATTATGAATATTACAGTAGAGAATGATGAAGTAATTACTCCTGGAACATAAACAGAATTGCTTTCGCTTGGAGTAGTTTAGGTAATAAGTAAATATTTGAGAGCTTTCCAACCTTATAATAACTGAAGGGTCTAGAATTAGGTGATGTTTTTGCTCCTAGATTGATGAGGAGTTCGCTTTATTTTTACTTGAGATTAGATTATTGTATCCACAACTTTTCATTTCCTGTTCTATGTTCATCTTCAGATTTTTTTCTACATTTGAGGGAGAACTTTAAATACCGCATTATGGTATATTAATTTTGCATTCTGCCACATCTATTTCGGACTGTAACATTTTCATGCCCTCATGTAGCTGATAAGAAATTTTGACCAATAAATTATGCCATCCTCATCTCTTTTCATTTAATACAATAAATAATGGAAAAATGATCATTAGAATCCAATTTTCTGATGAAAAAGGTCATTTTAATTTAGAGTTTGGGACAAGAAACACAACGTGGACTCAATTTCCCATTACTTCACATATTGAAAAGAACATGTATATCATCTTTGTCGGCCACTACAACCGCGCCAACCGCGACAACGACAAGCACGTCGTCGGCGCCCTCACCGTTGAAGTCACTACCAGCTACGGAGGTCTATTTCTTAACAAATAGCCCCTGACGTTAAGGAAAGTTCAATTGACTATAAAATATGAAATTAAAAATATAATTTAAATTTGAAATATAAAATGTAAATCTGATCTTCAAAATTATAATTCAAATACAAACTTTTATTTATGAATTTAATTTAAAATCCATATAAATTTTGATTCATATGTTGAATATAAAATGTTGAATTAAAACTTCTGTACAAATTTGAATAAGATATTGAATTCACAAATTAAATTTATGTTCAAATTAAAATTTTAATAAAAATTTACATCCACTGCCTAAATTTCTAATCAAAGTTAGAATCCAAAATTACCAGTTTTAACTTAAAAGTTTAATTTGAAATAACTTTCTAATGGAAAATTACATTGTCTTTGGATGTCAACCTTCATGTATGGTTCTTGTTCTCTTTTCTCACCTATATGAATCAACATTTTCCCGCCTATATGAATCGGTGTGTTATTCTTTGCAATGTTTCTACTTAAGGCTGGAATAAGTTTGTTGTATTTTTTAAGAACCTCTATTCCATTCCTTAATGTATTTAAATCAGCTGAAGCAAGAACAAGAGGTTCAAAAAAACGTCTATTCCCCTCTTCTCCTTCATAACTCAAATGAAAACGAGAACAAGGTAACGGTCAGTTCCCGATTTGTGGTCCATTTTTATGCATTTCTATCCTATTTCCCACACTATGTTGTCTCTTTCCAGGTTGAGCAGCCCAAACTTATCTGTGCATGATTCAGAGTATCAGTGAAAAACACCAGCAACTTGGTAATGAAATAGACAAAGAGGTTTGCTCTATTCATGGCACCGTTCTCTTTTTCTCAAATGTTGTGTGTTGCTCACCCTCTAATCGAGGTTTCCGTTGATATTCATATAAGCATAGTTCTCCACTGATAGATTCTTTTTGCATGATCAACTTGATGTATGTTATTTTATATTTTCAATTGAAGTCTTGAAGTAGGTAGAGGAGTTACTCAGAAAAACTTAAGTACATATGAAGGGCACACTATAAACTTCAGCATTGCTTCATTTTTTTTCCCTTTAAAAACCTATTGTATAGTCTTCCTTCTTCTAATGATAACTATGCTTCCAATCTCCATCCACATTACCAGCTCTTCTCCATTTGCAGAATTTCAATTAGTTCACTTGGACTATACCCATTTTGGAGAAAGATATAGAACAAAAATGGTGTACTAAATTTTCCAACTAGACTGTAATAGTTACCTATGTCGCCCAAATTTTGACAGCAAACATGACTTAAGTATTTATGTTATACTAAAAGAAAAGGTTAAATAATATGATTTGAAACTTTCAATTTCTATAGGTTTCTTCTTAGATATCTTTAAGAACCTACCACTGCACACTTCCTCTCCTTGCAGTAGGTTAATATTAATTTGGTTCTTAATGAGATATGCTTTTTACATTTTCAATGAAAAAAGTCCCAATATGTTTCCCCAAAAAAGAGCTTGGTGCGGGAATCTAATTGTACCTTTTTGTCTTGCATGTATTGCAGGTAAATCAATTTCAATCTATTCATTCTTGTGTTTCATGAAATTTGTGATTACCTATAGTGTTAGGTTGCATTTCTCTTTTACTTCATATATTTATGGAATAATAATACTTCACAAAACTTTGGTGCTATTTAGGATTTGGTTTTTTATTTTATTTTATTTATTCTTCTTATATAATATATATATATATATATATATATATATATATATATATATATAATATATTAATCTATATATATATATATATATATATGATCCTACATTTGTTAGTTCCTAAATTGGACTTTAAAAGTGTATAGTATTAATTAATTCAACCATATTCTTTACCCAATTTTAGTATGCATTCAAGTATAATTATTTGATAAAATTAGAGAAAAGTTAGAACTTTTGTTTATCATTTATAGTTCTTTTTCTGGAATTCTGCTAGGGTTTCTTTCTATGTAAGTTTTACCATTCTTTTTAATCCATATGTATAGAATTTAAGTTCTCCCAGTTCAATCATATTCTTTGGGTTCCTTTTCGGATAATAATAAAATACAAAAAAAAAATAGACAAAACTTTGGATGACGTACTCTCTAACCAAGTCCTTGGACATTATCATTAATCGATTGAGATCCATTGAATGCAAGAGGTTTTTTTCAACACGTAATGATAATAATATAAAAGAAAGCAACTTTGGATTGCCCTCATTTCCAGGCAACCAGTTGGAGGCTCTCTAGGCAAATACTTGGAGATGATCATTGAATCAATTGAGACCCGTTTAGTGGAAAGTTTCTTTTGGGTTAATGACGATAATATAAAAGAAAAGCAACTTTCCATGGCCTACTTTCTCGCTTTCACAATTTTAGTGCAAATGTGGTGGTTGATGGTAGCACTGTGAATTTAGGTTTGTGGGATACAGCAGGTAGGTTTTGTTCTTTCTCAATTTATGCTCCTTATTTATTTCCATCGATTTGCATATCTTCCTTTCAAGGCCCAGTTGATATGGCACTTTAATTAATGAAACAGGGCAGGAGGATTACAATAGATTAAGACCATTAAGCTATCGCGGTGCTGATGTTTTTCTCCTGGCGTTCTCTCTCATCAGCAAGGCGAGCTATGAAAATGTTGGTAAGAAGGCAGGGGTTCTTTTTTTTTTTTTTTTTCTTTTTTTAATTTGTGTTTGTTTTCCTTGGTACTCTGCATCCTCTCTGTTTTTTTCTTGCTTTGTGATTTCTGATTCTTTGAATCTCTATTGCTGGTTTTGCTTATCCTCAGTGGATTCCTGAACTGAGGCATTAACGCTCCTGGTGTACCTATCATATAATTCTTGTCGGAACAACGCTTGGTAAGATTTATAATCTTAGCTATATCTTTCTACTGATATCTCCAGTAAAACTAAATTATCTATACATTCATCTGTGGTTCTTCCTTTCTTTGTTTGCCTTACTGAAGTAAACCTTTTCATGCAGTATGCCAAAATAAACTGCCCTGCTCTGGTAAAGTAAAACTAATTCTCTAATTAGTCTTTCAAAGATGAACTGTTTATGATTCGACTGGAAGCTGCTAAAACTGAGCTGTGTAAGGCATGCCTTATGGATGAGAAATGCATCTCCACAAAGTGAAGGCGAACCATGTATCAATTATTGATTTGTGGATTCTTTTTTTCCTTTTTCATGGTCCTAATTATTCTTGGTTAGGGCATGTATAACAAACTCTATTTGCATTTTTCAATAGCAGATCACTGGATATATGATATGTTTATGCAACAATGCTTGTGGAGCAACTTAAACAACATGATAACATTCTCTGTGCACCTACTTTTCGAAGTTAGACATCATTTAGTGGTTTTGCTAATTAATCAAGATGTAATATTTGATATTTTTATGTGTGCATATTGTAGGGTTTTCAGTAAATTGAGCTGGGATGAACTGATTAACAGTCTTCAGAGTCCTTTTTCATGGGTTTAATAATTATACTGTTTCATGGGTTTAAACTCACATGATTCGATGGAAATTTTCGCTGAACCTAAATATTTTTTGTTAGTATGGATTAAAAACCCAAATATGTAGATTAAGAGAAAAGTCAAAACTTCTCTTTGTTATTTGTAATTCGTTTTATGACATTTTTCGTATTTAACTTCTATTTAAGTTTTGCTCTCTATAGCTTGAATTTATATTTCTTTCCTTTTCAAAATCTATGTTTACAAATTTTGAATTTTCTCATACTTTGGATGCCTAGCTCTTTAAGCAACTAACTAGAAATGGTCGTCGAGTCTATTGAGGGCACTTTAGTAGAAAGATTTATCATACTAAGTTCCAATATATCTAATTACTATTTGCATACCAGCAACATTCATTAAGCAATTTGGGAACTATGGAAGCATACTAGATTTAGTGAAGTATAGGCTTCAAACACTGGCAAATACAATTAGACTGTGTACATATATATATTTTGCAATTGGCTTCAAACTCGAAGGATAGCATTGGATTGCCAACTCTGTTCTCAAGGGCTGAAATGGAAAATAAAAAAAAAAATTCATTAGCAAGTCTTGAGTCTACTCTTGAAAGTAAGCCCTTCTATCTTTTTCAAAATGAAGAAAGAAGGGTCGAAGTTTAGACCGGAGAAAATAACAAATAGGTTGGGAGAGGGATTATACGATCATCATAACAAACTCGAAGGATCGACCGAAGACGGTTTGTACTCTCACCGATATGAAGTATGTCGTGTTCCACCAAACGATCAGCACTTCAATTGAAGGAGCTTATCAGGTGTGACATGTTGTGCATTGAATAATCAATAAGTTTAAGCTTGAAATTGGAATTTGTATCTGAATTTGGAGTGTGTTTTCTTTTCAGGAATACTACATCAGGCATATTAATGAGCACCCATTAAATTCTGACGCCGAAAGACAGTGCGTAATTCAGTGTCTTGAGGCGGCAATTGAGCAACGCACATCAGAGGTATGTATTTTATTTGAGCAACACATCATCTGTTATGCGGTTAGAGAAATAAAATTTGAAAATATAAACTATATTCTCAATTGTACATGTATACGTCTCTATTTTTTACTACAAGGACTTCTATACTATTTAGAACTGTTTACACACAAGCTAAATGACCCGGTTGCCTCTATATGAAATGTAATGAGTGGAATGCTTTAGTATTAATTAGAAAGCTTCTCTAATTGTGGTTAACCACAGTTTTAAATGGTTGCACTTGGTTTTATGAAAGATATGATTTTAAGTAAATTGGGTGTTCTTGACTAGACTTCGACATGCTTTTGAGCCTCCTGCTAATATTTTAAAGGCAAAAATGTACAAAGACTAGCTGAACTATATTGCATTTGAAATGAGTATCAAAATTTTAAATTACGAATTTACTACCTAACTTTCCATAATGCTTTATTTCAGTTCCTCTCAATCAAGTTTTATCGGACTTAAACAGTTACCACGAGAAATACTTATAGAATATCTCATCAAGTAACATAATATTTCGCTAATTTAGAAAGAATGACCACATTGTTATATTATGATGGAGAGGTATTGGAAGGTTAGGTGATTGAAAATCAGTATTATTGTTTTGTTATTGTAGTACCCATTTTAAACTGGCCTATAGTTTAAGTTGTCTCTATTTTTTACCTATTTTAATCACTTTAATGATTATGGAGCCGTATTCTGCTTTGTGTTAAATTCACAAATACTTTATGTAATGTCGATTTTTCTTGCAGCTTTGGTAGTAGAAAAACCTACACTACCCAGTATTTGGTGAAAGAAAAAACTTTCGGGCCGTTCATTTTTTGTTGGGGAGGTTCTCTCTATCTTGGGACCGCTTATATATGACCTCAGTAGTATGAGCATCCTATCGCGTGCTGCTACTCGACCTCACAAAATCGGAGTAAAATTTTATCAACTCTCTACCTACGCAAAAAATGAGGCAAGTGCACTTAAGTTTCTTAAGATGGATTATTTTTTTACTTATTGTGTGAGGTGCTTATTATGGGTATTAAATGGCATGACCCAGTTGGAAAGAAGAAAATTGATATGGCCGCCTTCTTGTGTGAAGTCCTCATTATGCCTGATCTTTACAAATCACAATTTACAATTTACAATTTATAGAGAAAGAGAAATCATAATTTACAAATTTTGCCATATTTTTAGTAATAATTAAAGAAATCTTTCAACGTACACTTAATGAGTGATGCTTGATTATTGGTACAAACCGTTTAACAGTCTACCTGTTTAATGTTGAGTAAGTAATATAGCAACTCTAGAGACTATAGTTAGCCACTCTAAGCAACTTAGCACTGTTTGGTATGATACTAGAGCAGTACTCAAACATCAATTACAACTTACTCTCATTCATAACATAGCTTTTGGATCAATTTGTCAGGTAGAAAGATGATACTAACAGCTTTAAGTAATAATTGGTTGAATTCCAACTAACAAAAAAAGAAGTTAAGAAGTTTGAAATTCTCAATCGGATTCCGATCATCTAATCTGATTTGGAACTAACATAGCTTTTGGATCAATTTGTCAGGTAGAAAGATGATACTACCAGCTTTAAGTGATAATTGTTGAATTCCAACTAACAAAAAAAGAAGTTAAGAAGTTTGAAATTCTCAATCGGACTCATTTTCCATTTTGATTGTTTTCTAGACTTATCAAAGAGTTTGAAAGAGTGATGAAGGAGGAAGAGAGCAAAATACTCGTGAAACCGTCAAAATGATGAACGATAAAAAACAATCAATCGTATTATTTCATAAAATTATATAGTATCTAAAAGGTCTACTCTGACATCTTCTTTAGTACTTCTATTTGTAACTTTATGTTCTACTAATTGGAAGGTTGGCTTCTTTGCAGATTAAAGAGTTAAACTCATATGTCGCTCTTAAGCAACAGTTAGTTTTCATCTCTTGGACTAATTCTACGCTTATTTATGCATATGCTTATTAACTCTCTGTAAATTGGATTGTTTGATCCGAGACTTCATGCTCACAGGTTTTCTTGGTTGCAATGCTGTATTTTGATCTCGAATACTGTGCTTATTCTAATAGCATCAACTCAGAACCCAATCAATATGTAGGAAGTGCAATACTTGCCTCAAGATGGAAAATAAATGGGCTTATAAGACAAATACAAAAAAACATTAATTAGGGAATCTACCTGCAACTTCTGTGCTCTAAAAATAATGTCCTTAAAGGAATAATATGAGGGAGGAGGCACTTTATCATTTAAGTGCCACATTACATCGTAAACAGGTCTTTTAAGGAGCAGTAATTGGAGGACATTCATGCAGGATTGTGGGCTGGAGCCTGATTTGGTTGCACTTGTGAGTGCCATTCTAGCTTCTGCTCAATTAAAGTTTTTTCATGGTTCCCTTTAGTATATGGTAATAAAACTTTCTTGATGTTCTATTGCATATAAAGTGGACTGCTTCAACAAGTACCCGAAACAAAAAACAGAACTGGTCCTCTTTCTGCATCACGTAGTAAACAACAAACTAAACAATTGTTAATAACTGCTAAACTTCAGATTCTTTTGAGTGCATCACTTCCTGAACAAAGAACTGTTATCTCCAAATATATGGAAATTTGATCCTTATATTTACAAAATTACTTTAGATGAAATCACTGAAATTATTTTTAACTTACTTTGCAGGGTGCTTCTCTACCTGCTGCTGGTAACAGAATACAAGGACAAGGAAAACAAAAAA
>CM055073.1:7123801-7418801 GCA_029204045.2 Tillandsia leiboldiana
TCTTTATGTAATTTGGTGTTCTAAACACATACATGGCTCTAAATGCATGAAACTTTCAAAATGCAACCAATTTGTTGAACTTCTGTGCAGGCAACAAAATAAACAAAGCTTATAATAGAAAGGCTCACCTTCTGAAAGTTCAATAGTGCACGGACAGTATTGCACTATAGAGATCGCGCGTAAAGTAATAAGGATAAATGGATCTTCTGCGCCAACTATTTGCAGAAAGAGGGTTTGGATGTATCGCACATAAGCCAATTTAAAGAGATGTAAGAAGCCTTACCTCTGTTAGAAGTAGTGGATAAGACTAAGTAATGTGGCGAGTTGACAATGTCGATACTAATGTAAGATCTCAGGGACAATCTTTTTGCCGAGATAGATCGATCCAATTCATGACAAATCTTTGCAGAGAACACCGAGAATGTGCCCCCTCATTGATGGTTGGAGAAGGCAGCATGAACTCCAACTAGAGCAATAAAGTTGGGGGTTGCAAAGAGTAGGTGAAATCCCTCCTATTCCGAGGTCAGAAGAAGAAGTAATAGCTGTACGCGAGATGACAACTCGAAGCAACTCCTCTATCAGCGAAAAAGATTGCCTCTGTGCACTCGCTCACAACGCTAAAGTCATCTCGAAGCAACTCCTCTATCAGCAGCGGTAGATGGCCACCCAATCCTTGGTAACAATGGAGTTAATATGAAAGAGAAAATATCGGCGAGCTCGAGAGAGGAGTAAAGAGGGTTGGAGTGAGAGGAGTAAATAGGGTTGGAGAGATGAAGCCCGATCTGTAGAGAGGAGTAAAGGGGTTGGAGGAGGAGATGATGGCGTCTCAGCGAAGGGGCGAGGGTAGGCTCGGGCGGATTACCGAGGAAGCTTTGTGGGCAGTGAGAAAGAAAAGTGGGAAGATATAATTTTGGTTTACCATCGGCGGATAGCCTAATTCCAATGGTTGGAGGGGATTAATTAAACGGTTATTCTCCTAAACAATGGGAATTACCCGGTTTGACCGGGATAATTTTTTTGGCAAAAAGGATAGTGTTTGGCCGAATAAGAAGTATTATTTGCATATATACCCCCAAATCCAAAAACAAACACAGCCTAAAAGAATATATTTTCTAGTATTAGATTATCATTTCATCCTAAAAAAAGTATTATCTGACAATGAACAATATATTATTAAAGGAAAGATTATCAAACTCAAAATACAATTTGATACATGCATCTCTATTTGGTATATAAATTTTAATTTAAGCAAGAAAAGAGAACTTACAATTTTTTTAGAGCGTTTAAAGCCTTTTAAGCTTTGAGTTATTCTGTGCGCTTGAGAGCTGTAGAAAAAAAAAAAAAAAAAAAAAAAAAAAAAAAAAAAAAAAAAAAAAAAACCATCTAGTTTGTCATACATCTTTAAAGATTTGGATTTACTGTTAGATTTATTCCAACAGCCAACAATGGAAGTGCAACATTTGTGGATGTAAAATGTATAAGTGAAAATTTCAGGGATCAAGCACATCAATAATCAATAAAAGATAATAAATTCTGAAGTGTGCCGAGCCTCGTGGAGGCTTCCCAGGCATCCCGAGCCGACGTGACGTGCATTCCTTGCTTCGTACACCTGCTTTGCTTTGGAGTTCCTGTTTTTTCTTTCTTTACTTTTGTCTGCAGTTTTTTCTCTCTATCAAGTCCATGTGCTTGCACATGGACTTGTCTGCAGATTTTTTTCTCAACCCCCCCCCCCCAATCCCCTTCTCCTTCCATGGAGCTCGATCGCGAGCTCCCCTCCTCCTCCTCCTCCTCCTCCGTCGCGTCGTCCTCCTTGTCGTCGTCGTCCTCTTCCTCCTGAAGCAGAAGCTCTGCTCCTCGATCTGCTTCTCCTGCTTCTTCAACGTCCACGGCAGCGGCGGGGGGCGGCGACGACGACTGCGAAGATCGGCCGATCGCCCTCGCGCGCCTCCTCCCGGAGCTCGGCGAGCGGTGGCGCAACGTGGCGGCGCGGATCGGGCTCCAAAGCCGCCGCCTCGCCGGCGAGTTCAGGTCACTTCCCCATTTCCCCATTTCCGTTCGCTTCACCGACGAGAATAAAAAGAAAGAGTTTTAGAAGGAGATCGGGGGCGTGGGGGTGGGGAGAGATGTACGGATCGGAGATGTACGGGCACGGGCGGGTGGGGAAGGATTCGGATTTGAGTTTGGATTTGGAGGCGGGCGGCACTCTGTACCCGGGGCTGTCGTGCGGGGGAGAGCGACCTCCGGTGGGGGTTCGTCCGCAAGGTGTACGGCACCTGGCCGCCCAGCTCCTCCTCACCACCGCCGTCTCCGCCGCCACGGTCCTCTACTCCCCCGTCAACGCCCTCCTCGCCGGCAGCCCCGGCCTCGCCCTCGCCCTCGCCTTCCTCCCCTTCGTCCGTAAGATCCCAATTCCCCCCCAACCCACCCTGTTAGATTTGCATAAACGCCATTCGCTAACAAATTAAATTTAACAGGAATCGAACCAAATTTTTGGTACCCAAAAGATGAAAGATCCATGTAGTAGGAAACGACCTAGAATTAGTGTTAATTTTCTGGCAATCGTGTTAATACCTTTGTCGCACTCCTGACGTGGAAATGATGTTCCAGCTTGAAATAATGGAGAATGATTATAGAAATAGAAAATTCCATTTTAATTGGTCCGTTATGTTATTGTAGCGATGACTGTTGATTTGAGTTGCTTTTTTGAATTTTTTTGCATTTAGTGTTTGTTGATTTTTTCTGTATAGTTGTTTACATTGGGAAAAGGATTCATAAATGGGGTAGGTCCATCTTATGGAGAATCGTCATTTTGATCTGTTATTGGCTTGATTGGTGTGCCAATCTAATAGGTGATTGGATATAGATCTGCTATCAGCATAATTTGGTTCGAATGATTTGGTTTTCCGGGTTGATGGTAGGGAAATTGCATCTCTCTGTTTCATGCAGTCGACTTCTTAGAAATGAGTCATAATAAGAAGGTAATGGATTTAGGACACGTACCGAGTTCAGGTACGACCCCCTCAGCTATTCTGTGTTTCATGGAATATATGACATATGCATGTGTGTGAACACATCGTGTTTTTTCAAAATAAAATAAATTACCACTTTGGTGAAATATGTTATCCTGCAATTCGTGTATGCCATCATTTTTCAAGGAGCAAACAATAAACTACTAGCTTCCAATCACATAGCAAAATCTTCAAGCCGGACAAGTTGTTATTGAATATCTTACTTTGACATCCGAACATGGCATAAATGTCTTGAAGGGTATACTATATTCTGTTTCTATGCTATTATTTTGAAATAAGATAAATAAATTTGTAGGTGGAATATATTATTCAAACAAATCATGTCTGCCAGTACAACTTCCCAAGGAACCCAAGGGAGAGTTTTAGACTGTAGTCATATAAGAAAATTCTAATGATGCACAAGTTATCATCAAATAACTTATTCGGTCATCCAAACATGCCATTTTGGAATAGGCCCCTCAATTTTGCTACCTTTGATTGAATCCCTTGACTTTTTAGTCTTTTCATTTGGGTTTTTCTTGTTAGTAAAGTTTTATTATGTCTATTAGCTATTAGTTGGAATTGTTTTAATTTTGTTAGCTAAAAGGAATCAGAATCATTGGTAAATTTGATAAAATCCTCATTTATTTGGCTAAAATCGCTTGGTCCCAAAAATCAACAGTTGAGGGGGTGTCAATAAAAGAATCAAACTGAGGGGGCAACTCCAAAATGGACAATAGTTGGGAGGATCCTGTACATTGTTATTTAGTCTTATATACTTTAATAGGTATTTCTCTATCCTCTTAGTAAGAATTTATGAAGACACCCTCAAGTATAGACTGTCTTGAAACCATTAACTTTTTCTATTTCCTGTTGAGATCCCTCAGCTGTCATTCATTTCATATTTAAATTAGTTTGTCAATCAAAGTGGAAATTTCATTAAAATTAGCAACTTCATTCATTTTTAATTGTGAATTCTGAACAGAATCTATACTTCAGCTTACAAGTAGTTAGAGCTGTGAAATTTGGCAAAATACTGATGATTAATGAAATTCTCAACTCAATTAAATTGAATGATTCAAGTTAAAACAAATAAAAGATGTAAGGAAAGAAAAAAAAAAAAAAAAAAGGTTTCGACAATTGATATTGAAATTACCTATAATTGAGGGCGTGCCCATACATTTATACCTTCTTTTCATTTGATTTTAATGGTTGTGTAAAGGGAGATGTTGCAGGATCATTGGCAGAATTTGATCGAGCAATCGAGTTGGATTCTCGGCAAAAGGCATGTATGGATCTATTTACTCCTATTTTCCCTTTATGGTTATGTTTTTGGTTATTCTTTTTTCCGAATGTGAAACTGATCTAAATTGCAATCTGCATTGAAATGATTTCAGATCTTTGGCAGAGAGGGTTATCTTTGTACTATATGAATAGGTACATCTCTTTACTGAATATATTTTCATGTAGTTGCTAATGTGTGATTAATGGGAGGAAAAGGATATAAATTTTTTGTCAATGATTGCGTAGTTTTTTATTTTGAGCTTGGTGTGTTATTGACTTTGATATATGGTGGATTACTATTTGGCGAGCTGTTGTTGAAGCAGTAGTTTTAAGTGAGACGCTATTTTGAAAATTTGAATTCTCCCCAACGGCTTATCTTCACGGGAGAATGGACTCCTCAAATTGGCGTTGCAACTTTTGGGCACTTTGGAGTCTTGTTTCTGCTTCCACCACAATAACAGTGCTTGGCCTAGCAGTTCCTGTTGTCTCTTCATATTGAATAGAGAAATTACCTCATATTTATATTTTTACTTCTTTTTCCTCGCTTTTCCCCGGAGTGAATGGAGAATTATATGAGCCTCACATATTTACTTACTTTTTTCCATCAAAAAAACAAAAACAGTCTAGGTGTGTTGGGAACTATGGAGAAGAGGATGAAACCCATTATACGAAGAACCTCTGTTATGTATCTTTATATTCTCTGTTTGGTCTATTATTTCTATTTTTGTGCTTGCAGCCAAGTGAGCAGAAACACCTATGCTAATATTGAGGCTGCTTATAGATGCCTTATAGAAACTTATGGTGCTTGTGAGGAGGATATTATTTTATATGGTCGATCAATTGGTAGTGGCCCAACTCTGGATCTACACTTCGTTTGCCTTAATTTGTAGTCTTACGAAGACTTTCATTATTTTTTTGATGTTTTTTCCTTGCTTCCCTTTTATAAAACAATGACGATAAAAAAGAGAAGAAAGAAAAAATCATATTGATATTGAGTTTCCTAGCACGTAATATTTGTCGAACAGCAGAACATAGAAGATAACATACATTTCTCTTATGTAAATTTCGATGGCATATTCTTTTAGGCAGGGATGATCTAGAGGAAGAGGAATGTCAAGGTTCGATGACCTAATTCTTGGGCAACCACTTCCAGCAACCATCTCATGCGGTTTGGCATATTCTACTTTATTTGCCTTACTTGAGTTCAAATATTAATTCAACCTCCTATGTCTAACATGCTTATTTCCTTGCTTGGGTTGTACATTCAAGTATTGATAAAAAAATATAGTCACTTACAATATAATATGTTCAAATCTTGAGAAAATAGAAATGGTTGCTGTCAGTGTAGTATACTTGACTATGAAGAAAAAACATATTATCTACTCACTTCTTAAATATATACCCGTGATTTTTCTATGTAGTTTTGGCTACTAATTCTACTTTCTGCTAATTTGTGCTTCATTTCCTCCACTTGACTATTTGTGCTAACTATTCCCTCCTAATTTTTCCTCATTTCTTACCTTATTACTTCGTCTTAATTGTATGGAGATTCCAAAACTATAGAGCATTTTATAACAAATCCCCTAACTTTCCTTTGGTGTAGATCTACTAACAGTTTTCCTTTTGTTTTCCTTTTTTTTTTCCTTTCTTTTCTATCCCAATCCTATCTTACAAATTTCTCATTCAATGCGTTCAAAATTCATTAATGTTCAGCTGACAACTCATTTGATTACCTAACTGTAATGTGGTATAACTATTCCGGAATTTCAAAAACTTTAGCCCAAAACAACCAAAACTATTAAACAAGATTGGCTAACCAAGAAACTGTTATCTCCAAATATCTTGAAGACCCCTAAATTGTGACATTATAGATTTAGGGCCTTTTGACAATGTGTGGAGTTGGCACTGGTTGAAGTTGGCTGAGTTAACGGTCATGGTCTGTCATATGTTCTTGAATGAAGCTATAACAAAACAAAAAAGAGTGCCCTTGGCATTTTTTTACAAACAAGCTTCAATATATGTATTCTTGGGTTAGCTTAAAGTTCCCTTTGTGAAGATCATATATTAATAGTTTTAGGAGGTTTTCTTTTGCTTTATTTTTTTCCCCTTTTGTATAGTTGTATCAAATTTATTTGTTGCATGTTTTATTGAGTCGTGTAGCAAAAAAGTATAATATTAAAGAAAATTGTAGATTCTGGTTTCTCCAAAAACCTGAGAAGTGTTTTTTGTTTTGCAAGCTAGACCCCTAAAAAGAGGGGAAATTTACGGAAACCCCTAAATTAATTTCCTCTAATTTAATCCAGTATTCATCTAAAATATAGAACAGATGTGACAATACAGATTTTGAGGACAAAAATTTTAATGCAGATTTCCCTCTGAGGTTCAATGGATGCAGAAGAGGAGGTCTCCTCTATAGTGCGAGATCTAGAGATTTCGCTCAGCCCGTCGTCGCCGCCGCCGCCGCCGCAAGATACGCCCTCGACAAGCACGAGATCACCAATCGAGTCCTTGGCCTCCTCAGATCCTTCCCCTTTGTCGATCCCGCCAAGGTTTTATCTCTTCCCCTATCAATTCCCTTCTCTAACCCCTATCGTGGGGATTGCTTCTGATTGTTTGTCCTAATCACATAATTTGATGATCGTAATGGTGTTTACTGTGATAAGGTTGGGAGCTGTTGTCTTTTGTCTTCAACTTGATTTATAGCATTCACACAATCGCTCCTATGAGTGATTGGCGTGTGCTAATTTTTGACTTTTGCTGCTTGGAAACGCACCATATTAGTATATTTATCTTCGTTCCTAACTGAAGCAAAAACTGCAAATTGTTCTCTTTACCAAACACTCTTCTAGAGACTACTGCTAAAAGCAAAAAAATAGAAGCAAGGTCAAACATATTCTTAGTTGAATTAGAGCAAATTCCTATAATTTGTTGGAGCTGTTGTCTTTTGTCTTCAACTTGATTTATAGCATTCACACAATCGCTCCTATGAGTGATTGGCGTGTGCTAATTTTTGACTTTTGCTGCTTGGAAACGCACCATATTAGTATATTTATCTTCGTTCCTAACTGAAGCAAAAACTGCAAATTGTTCTCTTTACCAAACACTCTTCTAGAGACTACTGCTAAAAGCAAAAAAATAGAAGCAAGGTCAAACATATTCTTAGTTGAATTAGAGCAAATTCCTATAATTTGTTATCGTAGTAGCAAGTTCGGTGTTCAAAAGCAATGTCAAAAGCAACGAGTTTCTATAAAGTCTGCTATATTCCACACAAGAATTAGATTAGGTGTAAAGCTACATATTCTTAGTTGAATTGGAGCAAGTTCCTATAATTTGTTATCGTACTAGCAACTTCGGTATTCAAAAGCAATTTCAGAAGCAACAAGTTTCTATAAAGTCCACTATATTTCAATTAGATTACGTGTAAAGCTGGAATTGATTATGAATATTACAGTAGAGAATGATGAAGTAATTACTCCTGGAACATAAACAGAATTGCTTTCGCTTTGAGTAGTTTAGGTAATAAGTAAATATTTGAGAGCTTTCCAACCTTATAATAACTGAAGGGTCTAGAATTAGGTGATGTTTTTGCTCCTAGATTGATGAGGAGTTCGCTTTATTTTTACTTGAGATTAGATTATTGTATCCCACAACTTTTCATTTCCTGTTTCTATTTTCATCTTCAGATTTTTTTCTACATTTAGGGAGAACTTTAAATACCGCATTATGGTATATTAATTTTGCATTCTGCCACATCTATTTCGGACTGTAACATTTTCATGCCCTCATGTAGCTGATAAGAAATTTTGACCAATAAATTATGCCATCCTCATCTCTTTTCATTTAATACAATAAATAATGGAAAAATGATCATTAGAATCCAATTTTCTGATGAAAAAGGTCATTTTAATTTAGAGTTTGGGACAAGAAACACAACGTGGACTCAATTTTCCATTACTTCACATATTGAAAAGAACATGTATATCATCTTTGTCGGCCACTACAACCGCGCCAACCGCGACAACGACAAGCACGTCGTCGGCGCCCTCACCGTTGAAGTCACTACCAGCTACGGAGGTCTATTTCTTAACAAATAGCCCCTGACGTTAAGGAAAGTTCAATTGACTATAAAATATGAAATTAAAAATATAATTTAAATTTGAAATATAAAATGTAAATCTGATCTTCAAAATTATAATTCAAATACAAACTTTTATTTATGAATTTAATTTAAAATCCATATAAATTTTGATTCATATGTTGAATATAAAATTTGAATTAAACTTCTGTACAAATTTGAATAAGATATTGAATTCACAAATTAAATTTATGTTCAAATTAAAATTTTAATAAAAATTTACATCCACTGCCTAAATTTCTAATCAAAGTTAGAATCCAAAATTACCAGTTTTAACTTAAAAGTTTAATTTGAAATAACTTTCTAATGAAAATTACATTGTCTTTGGATTTCAACCTTCATGTATGGTTCTTTGTTCTCTTTTCTCACCTATATGAATCAACATTTTCCCGCCTATATGAATCGGTGTGTTTATTCTTTGCAATGTTTCTACTTAAGGCTGGAATAAGTTTGTTGTATTTTTTAAGAACCTCTATTCCATTCCTTAATGTATTTAAATCAGCTGAAGCAAGAAAATGAGGTTCAAAAAACGTCTATTCCCCTCTTCTCCTTCATAACTCAAATGAAACAGGAGAACAAGGTAACGGTCAGTTCCCGATTTGTGGTCATTTTTATGCATTTCTATCCTATTTCCCACACTATGTTGTCTCTTTCCAGGTTGAGCAGCCCAAACTTATCTGTGCATGATTCAGAGTATCAGTGAAAAACACCACAACTTGGTAATGAATAGACAAAGAGGTTTGCTCTATTCATGGCACCTTCTCTTTTCTCAAATGTTGTGTTTGCTCACCCTCTAATCGAGGTTTCCGTTGATATTCATATAAGCATAGTTCTCACTGATAGATTCTTTTTGCATGATCAACTTGATGTATGTTATTTTTATATTTTTCATTGAAGTCTTGAAGTAGGTAGAGGAGTTCTCAGAAAAACTATAAGTACATATGAAGGGCACTATAAACTTCAGCATTGCTTCATTTTTTTTCCCTTTAAAAACCTATTGTATAGTCTTCCTTCTTCTAATGATAACTATGCTTCCAATCTCCATCCACATTACCAGCTCTTCTCCATTTGCAGAAATTTCAATTAGTTCACTTGGACTATACCCATTTTGGAGAAAGATATAGAACAAAAATGGTGTACTAAATTTTCCAACTAGACTGGAATAGTTACCTATGTCGCCCAAATTTTGACAGCAAACATGACTTAAGTATTTATTTTATACTAAAAGAAAAGGTTAAATAATATGATTTGAAACTTTCAATTTCTATAGGTTTCTTCTTTAGATATCTTTAAGAACCTACCACTGCACACTTCCTCTCCTTGCAGTAGGTTAATATTAATTTGGTTCTTAAATGAGATATGCTTTTTACATTTTCAATGAAAAAGTCCCAATATGTTTCCCCAAAAAAGAGCTTGGTGCGGGAATCTAATTGTACCTTTTTTCTTGCATGTATTGCAGGTAAATCAATTTCAATCTATTCATTCTTGTGTTTCATGAGAATTTGTGATTACCTATATGTGTTAAGTTGCATTTCTCTTTTACTTCAATATATTTATGGAATAATAATACTTCACAAAACTTTGGTGCTATTTAGGATTTGGTTTTTTATTTTATTTTATTTTATTCTTCTTATATATATATATATATATATATATATATATATATATATATATATATATATATATATATATATATATATATATATATATGATCCTACATTTGTTAGTTCCTAAATTGGACTTTAAAAGTGTATAGTTTATTAATTCAACCCATATTCTTTTACCCAATGTTTAGTATTCAATTCAAGTATAATTATTTGAATAAAATTAGAGAAAAGTTAGAACTTTTGTTTATCATTTATAGTTCTTTTTCTGGAATTCTCTATGGTTTCTTTCTATGTAAGTTTTACCATTCTTTTTAATCCATATTTATAGAATTTAAGTTCTCCCATTTCAATCATATTCTTTGGGTTCCTTTTCGGATAATAATAAAAATACAAAAAAAAAATAGACAAAACTTTGGATGACGTACTCTCTAACCAAGTCCTTGGACATTATCATTAAATCGATTGAGATCCATTGAATGCAAAGGTTTTTTCACCGTAATGATAATAATATAAAAGAAAGCAACTTTGGATGGCCTCATTTCCAGGCAACCAGTTGGAGGCTCTCTAGGCAAATACTTGGAGATGATCATTGAATCAATTGAGACCCGTTTAGTGGAAAGTTTCTTTTGGGTTAATGACGATAATATAAAAGAAAAGCAACTTTCCATGGCCTACTTTCTCGCTTTCACAATTTTAGTGCAAATGTGGTGGTTGATGGTAGCACTGTGAATTTAGGTTTGTGGGATACAGCAGGTAGGTTTTGTTCTTTCTCAATTTATGCTCCTTATTTATTTCCATCGATTTGCATATCTTCCTTTCAAGGCCCAGTTGATATGGCACTTTAATTTATGAAACAGGGCAGGAGGATTACAATAGATTAAGACCATTAAGCTATCGCGGTGCTGATGTTTTTCTCCTGGCGTTCTCTCTCATCAGCAAGGCGAGCTATGAAAATGTTGGTAAGAAGGCAGGGGTTCTTTTTTTTTTTTTTTTCTTTTTTTAATTTGTGTTTGTTTTCCTTGGTACTCTGCATCCTCTCTTTTTTTTTCTTGCTTTGTGATTTCTGATTCTTTGAATCTCTATTGCTGTTTTGCTTATCCTCAGTGGATTCCTGAACTGAGGCATTACGCTCCTGGTGTACCTATAATATAATTCTTGTCGGAACAACGCTTGGTATGATTTATAATCTTAGCTATATCTTTCTACTGATATCTCCAGTAAAACTAAATTATCTATACATTCATCTGTGGTTCTTCCTTTCTTTGTTTGCCTTACTGAAGTAAACCTTTTCATGCAGTATGCCAAAATAAACTGCCCTGCTCTGGTAAAGTAAAACTAATTCTCTAATTAGTCTTTCAAAGATGAACTGTTTATGATTCGACTGGAAGCTGCTAAAACTGAGCTGTGTAAGGCATGCCTTATGGATGAGAAATGCATCTCCACAAAGTGAAGGCGAACCATGTATCAATTATTGATTTGTGGATTCTTTTTTTCCTTTTTCATGGTCCTAATTATTCTTGGTTAGGGCATGTATAACAAACTCTATTTGCATTTTTCAATAGCAGATCACTGGATATATGATATGTTTATGCAACAATGCTTGTGGAGCAACTTAAACAACATGATAACATTCTCTGTGCACCTACTTTTCGAAGTTAGACATCATTTAGTGGTTTTGCTAATTAATCAAGATGTAATATTTGATATTTTTATGTGTGCATATTGTAGGGTTTTCAGTAAATTGAGCTGGGATGAACTGATTAACAGTCTTCAGAGTCCTTTTTCATGGGTTTAATAATTATACTGTTTCATGGGTTTAAACTCACATGATTCGATGGAAATTTTCGCTGAACCTAAATATTTTTTGTTAGTATGGATTAAAAACCCAAATATGTAGATTAAGAGAAAAGTCAAAACTTCTCTTTGTTATTTGTAATTCGTTTTATGACATTTTTCGTATTTAACTTCTATTTAAGTTTTGCTCTCTATAGCTTGAATTTATATTTCTTTCCTTTTCAAAATCTATGTTTACAAATTTTGAATTTTCTCATACTTTGGATGCCTAGCTCTTTAAGCAACTAACTAGAAATGGTCGTCGAGTCTATTGAGGGCACTTTAGTAGAAAGATTTATCATACTAAGTTCCAATATATCTAATTACTATTTGCATACCAGCAACATTCATTAAGCAATTTGGGAACTATGGAAGCATACTAGATTTAGTGAAGTATAGGCTTCAAACACTGGCAAATACAATTAGACTGTGTACATATATATATTTTGCAATTGGCTTCAAACTCGAAGGATAGCATTGGATTGCCAACTCTGTTCTCAAGGGCTGAAATGGAAAATAAAAAAAAAATTCATTACCAAGTCTTGAGTCTACTCTTGAAAGTAAGCCCTTCTATCTTTTTCAAATGAAGAAAGAAGGGTCGAAGTTTAGACCGGAGAAAATAACAAATAGGTTGGGAGAGGGATTATACGATCATCATAACAAACTCGAAGGATCGACCGAAGACGGTTTGTACTCTCACCGATATGAAGTATGTCGTGTTCCACCAAACGATCAGCACTTCAATTGAAGGAGCTTATCAGGTGTGACATGTTGTGCATTGAATAATCAATAAGTTTAAGCTAGAAATTGGAATTTGTATCTGAATTTGGAGTGTGTTTTCTTTTCAGGAATACTACATCAGGCATATTAATGAGCACCCATTAAATTCTGACGCCGAAAGACAGTGCGTAATTCAGTGTCTTGAGGCGGCAATTGAGCAACGCACATCAGAGGTATGTATTTTATTTGAGCAACACATCATCTGTTATGCGGTTAGAGAAATAAAATTTGAAAATATAAACTATATTCTCAATTGTACATGTATACGTCTCTATTTTTTACTACAAGGACTTCTATACTATTTAGAACTGTTTACACACAAGCTAAATGACCCGGTTGCCTCTATATGAAATGTAATGAGTGGAATGCTTTAGTATTAATTAGAAAGCTTCTCTAATTGTGGTTAACCACAGTTTTAAATGGTTGCACTTGGTTTTATGAAAGATATGATTTTAAGTAAATTGGGTGTTCTTGACTAGACTTCGACATGCTTTTGAGCCTCCTGCTAATATTTTAAAGGCAAAAATGTACAAAGACTAGCTGAACTATATTGCATTTGAAATGAGTATCAAAATTTTAAATTACGAATTTACTACCTAACTTTCCATAATGCTTTATTTCAGTTCCTCTCAATCAAGTTTTATCGGACTTAAACAGTTACCACGAGAAATACTTATAGAATATCTCATCAAGTAACATAATATTTCGCTAATTTAGAAAGAATGACCACATTGTTATATTATGATGGAGAGGTATTGGAAGGTTAGGTGATTGAAAATCAGTATTATTGTTTTGTTATTGTAGTACCCATTTTAAACTGGCCTATAGTTTAAGTTGTCTCTATTTTTTACCTATTTTAATCACTTTAATGATTATGGAGCCGTATTCTGCTTTGTGTTAAATTCACAAATACTTTATGTAATGTCGATTTTTCTTGCAGCTTTGGTAGTAGAAAAACCTACACTACCCAGTATTTGGTGAAAGAAAAAACTTTCGGGCCGTTCATTTTTTGTTGGGGAGGTTCTCTCTATCTTGGGACCGCTTATATATGACCTCAGTAGTATGAGCATCCTATCGCGTGCTGCTACTCGACCTCACAAAATCGGAGTAAAATTTTATCAACTCTCTACCTACGCAAAAAATGAGGCAAGTGCACTTAAGTTTCTTAAGATGGATTATTTTTTTACTTATTGTGTGAGGTGCTTATTATGGGTATTAAATGGCATGACCCAGTTGGAAAGAAGAAAATTGATATGGCCGCCTTCTTGTGTGAAGTCCTCATTATGCCTGATCTTTACAAATCACAATTTACAATTTACAATTTATAGAGAAAGAGAAATCATAATTTACAAATTTTGCCATATTTTTAGTAATAATTAAAGAAATCTTTCAACGTACACTTAATGAGTGATGCTTGATTATTGGTACAAACCGTTTAACAGTCTACCTGTTTAATGTTGAGTAAGTAATATAGCAACTCTAGAGACTATAGTTAGCCACTCTAAGCAACTTAGCACTGTTTGGTATGATACTAGAGCAGTACTCAAACATCAATTACAACTTACTCTCATTCATAACATAGCTTTTGGATCAATTTGTCAGGTAGAAAGATGATACTAACAGCTTTAAGTAATAATTGGTTGAATTCCAACTAACAAAAAAAGAAGTTAAGAAGTTTGAAATTCTCAATCGGATTCCGATCATCTAATCTGATTTGGAACTAACATAGCTTTTGGATCAATTTGTCAGGTAGAAAGATGATACTACCAGCTTTAAGTGATAATTGGTTGAATTCCAACTAACAAAAAAAGAAGTTAAGAAGTTTGAAATTCTCAATCGGACTCATTTTCCATTTTGATTGTTTTCTAGACTTATCAAAGAGTTTGAAAGAGTGATGAAGGAGGAAGAGAGCAGAAATACTCGTGAAACCGTCAAAATGATGAACGATAAAAAACAATCAATCGTATTATTTCATAAAATTATATAGTATCTAAAAGGTCTACTCTGACATCTTCTTTAGTACTTCTATTTGTAACTTTATGTTCTACTAATTGGAAGGTTGGCTTCTTTGCAGATTAAAGAGTTAAACTCATATGTCGCTCTTAAGCAACAGTTAGTTTTCATCTCTTGGACTAATTCTACGCTTATTTATGCATATGCTTATTAACTCTCTGTAAATTGGATTGTTTGATCCGAGACTTCATGCTCACAGGTTTTCTTGGTTGCAATGCTGTATTTTGATCTCGAATACTGTGCTTATTCTAATAGCATCAACTCAGAACCCCAATCAATATGTAGGAAGTGCAATACTTGCCTCAAGATGGAAAATAAATGGGCTTATAAGACAAATACAAAAAAACATTAATTAGGGAATCTACCTGCAACTTCTGTGCTCTAAAAATAATGTCCTTAAAGGAATAATATGAGGGAGGAGGCACTTTATCATTTAAGTGCCACATTACATCGTAAACAGGTCTTTTAAGGAGCAGTAATTGGAGGACATTCATGCAGGATTGTGGGCTGGAGCCTGATTTGGTTGCACTTGTGAGTGCCATTCTAGCTTCTGCTCAATTAAAGTTTTTTCATGGTTCCCTTTAGTATATGGTAATAAAACTTTCTTGATGTTCTATTGCATATAAAGTGGACTGCTTCAACAAGTACCCGAAACAAAAAACAGAACTGGTCCTCTTTCTGCATCACGTAGTAAACAACAAACTAAACAATTGTTAATAACCTGCTAAACTTCAGATTCTTTTGAGTGCATCACTTCCTGAACAAAGAACTGTTATCTCCAAATATATGGAAATTTGATCCTTATATTTACAAAATTACTTTAGATGAAATCACTGAAATTATTTTTAACTTACTTTGCAGGGTGCTTCTCTACCTGCTGCTGGTAACAGAATACAAGGACAAGGAAAACAAAAAAAAGATGATGATAAAATTGAAGAATTGATCAAAAACCAGCTGCTGCAACTACTGGTCCTTCCAACTATTGATGCTACTTCTCCCGGCTACTATTGATTCTAATTCTGCTGAACTGTTCCTAGTTGGCAAATACAAAAAAAAGAAGTTATCCAACCTACATTTGATCCTAAAACATTTTATTTAATCCTAAAATATATTGCCCAACCTCCATTTAGTACAGTTTTCGAATGTGAATGTCACCACACTTTGCCAATCATTTGTAAATGTTGTTGTCGTTCCCCAAATGCAGAGTGAATTCTATTGTCAATTTGTAAGTTTATTTCCTTTTGTAAGTTTGTAAGTTCGTGAATGTTACCGCACTTTGCTAATCATTTGTAAATGTTGTTGTCGTTCTCCAAATGCAAAATAGATTCTATTGTCAATTTGTAAGTTTTTTCCTGTTCTTCTCTTCTCTGCAAGCTGCCTTCCTCTCATGAAATGTGTCCATTCTCTCTGTTGTTTATGTATCTAAAATTTACTCTTCTCTTCTTTCTAAACTACATTTGTCTGTTCTTCTCTTCTCACCTTTTGTTTTTTGCTTAACATCTCCTTGGCTATATTTGATGTTTTCGTACTGGGCAATGATGCAACATAAATACTCTACTGCTAGGTTTATTTGCAAAAGAGTGTATCTATTGAGTTTGGTAAACATTTATTATTTTTCCCGTATCTTTTGATTTTCATAAACATTTATTATTTTTCCTGCCTGTTAACTCTGGATGAACTCGGTAGACTATTGCACTGCCTTTTCACAATGTGTGGACTTGACACTGGTTGAAGTTGGCCGAGTTTGTTAGTAGATTATTGTGCTGGATATTGAAATTGAAATTGCGTGACTACTGCAAGGTTATTTCTGCTTAGTTTACTTATATTCCTTTGTATTTACCTGGCTTTTCTTCTATACCTGTGTTGATGGACTGCAAGGTTATTTTGTAAATTAGGTAATAGTTAATGAAAAGAAAGAAATAAAAAATAATATTTATTGAAGAAATTATACCCGCGGCGCAGCGCGGGCCTTCACTAGTTATCATAATAGTCCAGGACTGTGCATACATTTTACCCTCACATGTTTAAACACAAGCGCTATAATGAGTTATTTAGTATTTTTTGTGAACAAAATATGTAGTCATAGATAACTATGCATGTTGCAAAGACAAATAATTGGGAAAGAGACATAGAATGCTATGCCTATCATCTAATTAATAGCTTAAAGGCAACCCTCATGCATGCAGTTGTGCATGTTACTAATTGGACATTGTAGTTGCAGCATGAGATTTTGCATTCATATATGCATGCATGCACATGAAGTGCTTCTATCGATAGTATCAATCTTTATTACAAAAAAAAAAACACTTGCCAAACTTCCCTTATAATTAAATTAATTCTGCTCGTGTGAAGGAATCATGCACAAACAAAATAAAATTCAAGATCTTTTTCGCCGAACTAATCACTTCTTACATAAAAAGGATGATCATGTGAGTACGTAGTATAGTGGAACAAATTCTAAATAAAAAATGCGAACTAAAAAAGGTGTTAGCTGTTGAGATTTAATTTTATATGTGTGTTTTGTTAGTTTGCCCGTCATTTGAACTTGTATTCAATCCTTTTGTGCTTTGATTATATTTTTAAACTGATAAGATAAAAGAAAATTGAGCCAAAAATTAAACACAAGCGCTATAATGCTTTATATTTCACTTCTGGAGGACGAATCCAAAATTAAACTACAAAAAGAACCAAATAACTTCATGATTAAGGAGAAAGAGATATTCACTTACAAGTTCTGGGCATTCATAATTAATTCCAGTATCTTTAATTCGTTTGCGCCGCTTCTCATCTCGCTTTACAATTCCTCGAACCATCTTTTGGTGCTCTTCCCCTGTTCTTTCCTGCAGTAATATTTTAGATACATAGTCATATTACCAAAGCTGGTCTATTAGATACATACTTGCAAACACTTTGATGCAAAAAAAAGAAGAAGAGAGAAAGCAAAATAGAACCTGGAATGGTTGATTATTTGCCAAGCATTGCACCATATATTTCAACTCAGCAATAGATCTATTTTGATCTAAGATAATTTTATTTTAGTTCTGTACTTGCATTTCCAATCGCTCCATATGCTCCTTTATTTTACGCATATTTTCTTCAACTATTGTCTCATCAAAATTTGTCATTCTTAAACCCTCAAACCGACGCAGACAAGATGAGTTGAATATATCTTTAGGCGTAGGATCTAATCCTACACCACGCACATATCCACGCTTGTCCTTTCCTATGATTTCGGAGTAAGGATGACCTTGCCATGCAACATTTTCTTGTGATGTTGACACCTCCGACGTTTCAATTAGCTTTTTCTTTAAGTCATCCTACAAAGAATAGCTATGTTATATAAGAAACCATTAAGATATAGTTTTAGTTCAAAATACTTTTAAAAACATGAAATTAAAATTATACAACTGCTTTTCCATCCATGAATGTTCCATCCTTATACACATGAGTTTTCAAATAAAATTCAGTACGTTGAGGCTTTTTCTTTTGTGGATGATATTTTCTCTAGAATAAACATAATAAAGTTATAATAATTACATATTAAAACTACTAAGATAAATATAAGAAATTAACACTATTAATCACTTTTATATGATAGAAATTACCATTTCCTTGCAATACGAACTAAACTTTTTGTTCATGCAGTGTGAGTCGCCATTAGCATTGTACGATTTTTTTTAATTTCTTGTGCTGCGTATCTGCGGCATTTAAACTCTTAAACCCATATAGAATCATACACTAAAATAATTTAATACAATAAACAACTCATATTTTTCAGCAATAAGACAATTTATATCTTTCCTTCATCTGATTTCCAAAAGTTTACAAAATAATTCTATTGATCCTTAATCACATCTTTAGTTATTTTATTATATAACTCCTTCAAGCTAGCATATTCATCAAAGTGCGAGGCCTTAAGATCGCACTTATAATCCTTCCACTTTCTTCCGGTTTATTTCAAGATGTACTTTTCGATTATAACTGGATATAAAAACTTTTCCTACATTTAGAAAATAAGGTATTGAAATAGATCTTCTAAAAATATTTCCTAATGCACATGCCATTGGAACCTATTATCTTCGTATTAAAACACTGTGCACTTAATTTCCTTCTATCCCCTAAATTCATATAATGGGCAAGAGACTTAGTTTAAACTCAGAAACTGGCCAGCAAATTAATGCATTAGTTTTTCTTTTTTGCAATTTATGGCAAATTTCTTGTAGTATTGATTGTTTCAGTTGATCCGGAAATGACAACAATTTTAACCGTTACATGTACTATTCAAGGATTAGCTCCTAATATACAAATGTAAGAGAGCTTGACAAAAAAAGAGAAAAAAAAAGGTTAAGTATTTGCAATTCAAACTCACCACCCCACCGTAAACGTAGCCAACTGCAATCCCAGTTGGTATACACATGTAGAAGATTGAGAGCCAAGCAGTTTTCTGGAGCCATGGGATTTAACAACAAAATAATTAGCTAACTACATCTTGCAAAGCCATAGCAATTTGAAAATATAACAGAGCATGCCATAGCAATCAGAAAACAGAACAGAGCATTACAAGTGTGCAAATCTGGTCCTAAAAATATATAGAGCAAAGAAGTAACCGCCTTCCCTTTCGAAGCGTTACTGGTGTATGCAGAGCATTATAAGTTACTCCTTTACTTTTGGTTAATGATAAAGCCCTTTACTTTGATGCTTACTTTGTAAGAATATTAGATTTCCACTCATGGTTCTTAATTTTGTTTTAACTTTCTCAAAATTACCAAAACCAATCGACAAGTTCTGAAACATCCTAACAACCTCAAAAATGGTCAAAGAAATTTAAACAAACCCGAGCTGCAGGGGCATTATCATCAATAAATGGAGCAGCAAGACTTACAAATGAAGCGTCACTGACACCAACCAACCTGCACAACAAATCTTCACCTCCCATCATTTCTTCCTACAACTTACACCCACCTTCCCTCATGTCTTCCCAAAACGTACGCCCCTACTTTTCCTCATATCCTACTCATTATACACCCTCTCGCCTACTCTCATTTCTTTCCAAAACTGAAGTCTGATATTTTCCTTTCTTTTGCAGGTACTACTGAAAAAGCTTTATACAAGACGAATGGCTGCAGATCTTGGTATCAGCAACATATATGCCTCGGCAAGGCAGTTGTTATGACCACGAACACGAGTAAGAAGGTGTTTAAGCTCATGAAAGAGTCGATGACATCAGATTTACATCGAAATTGTTTAACTTTTACGGGGAGTAGAATTAAGGTATGTTTTTTGCGTCACACACTTAAATTCCATCATTAAAAAAAATTGATAGCAAAATTTATTTGCACGAAATATTTATTGTAAACACAGGCAATAGTATTTTTCTTTTTCGATTTTTATATTTTTCATGTTGACTACGTATCATTTTACGAATTAAATAATAAAGCTACATCCTTATTTTTTGTGTAGATATTACATATTTCTTTTTTATAGAGACAACTTCATTTCAACTGAAGTATTGTATGAAATCAAAGAATGATCATTATGATTGAAGCGAGTTGCACCGTAAAAAACTTACATCTCTAATCTCTAAGGTATGTTGAAAAGGTATTTTATATTTTTTTAAAATGACTTGCCAGTAATTTGTCGCTTGGGATCATTTAGAAATTTACTATGTATTCATAGCTTTGTTGTAAGTTTTAATTCATATGATTCTATCTTACCTTTTTTATTTCTATTTATTTGATTTTGTTGTTAATTCTAATTTGAATGTTTCTATCCTTTTATCACTATTTGGATGGTTTATGATATAATTTTTCTATAAAAAATTAATTTATTTGGTTTTTTTCGTTTTTTTAGTTCTCCTATGTGTCTTTGTTTCTCTTTTTACATGAAAAGTGTTTGCTTCTTTGAAGAATAAGATTCCATAGTCAATTTAAAGATAATTAATTCATCTCAATACAAATTGTTGTTTTATTTGAATATATATAATTCTTTGTTTACTTCTCAAAATTTATTTATAGACTATTATTTGTAAGTTTTGAATTACATTCAGAGCAAAAGATCATTTTCAATTAGTTGTTTCACTTTGAGAATGAAAAATAAATTTTTTTATACTAATCTTATTACAATATTTTTTATTATTAATTATTATTTAAATTTAAATTAAATATATATATTTCTAATTGTTTTATTAATTAGTTTTACCTTTTCATTTTTTTGATAAATATTATATTTTTCTTATTTTTATTGGCAGCTTTTACAATTTTTACCCGCTACAAAGTGCGGGCCTCTTCACTGGTATATATATATATATATATATATATATATATATATATATATATATATATATTTGTGTGTGGGTGGGCGCGCATGTACATTAAACATTTTGGGTTGTGGTTTGGACCCAACAAGTTATTATTGCTAGTGTGTCGGATCGTTACATTTGATATCAAAATCAGTCACCAGCCAAAAGTATGTGGCGAGTCTCGGCTGAGCCTGAAAGACAATGTGACGGGCTATGCCAGAGTCTGAATGCCGAGACTAGCGAGACAAGTCTCACATCGCCTGGTGATCTTGGATTGTGTGTGTGTTTGGACTGACGATGACATCAGGATTAAATGGGGAAAATTTGTGACACCCCAGTAATCTCACATCGGATGGGAATGGGGTTATACTTGAATTTATAAGAGACATGGACGCTAGTAATAATAATTGGGCTAAAATATTTTGGGCTGTGCTTTGAGCCTAACGAGTTATTATTGTCAGTAGACCGGATCGTTACATTTGGTCGTTGCATTTCGTTATATTTATATACACACACATTGTGAGTGTGTGTGTGTATATATATATATATATATAGCGTGGGGCTACTATACTCTTATGAGTATAAACTTCTTTGTACTTATAACTTTTTTATCCTTGGATGAAGGAATGTACTGTTAGGATGATAGTGGTCCCCCTAGGATTTACTAGATTGTTGGAAAAATAGTAAAAATCTTAGGAACTATTATAATCCTAACCGCATATTCCTTCATCAAAGAGATAAAAACTTATGAGTACAAAAAAATTTTACTCATAGGAGTATAGTAGCCGATATATATATATATATATATATATATATATATATATATATATATATATATATATATATATATATATATATAATTAGGCTAGAATACTATCGATAGTATCAGGTCATTGGTGCTATCAAGTTTTTAGCATTTGGATTAAAAAATATGTGGTTAAGATGATAGTGGTCTCTTAGGGTTTACTAGGTGGTTGGTTGAATAGTAAAGATCTTAGGGGACCACTATAATCCCAACCGCATATCTTTTCATCCAACAGCAGAAAACTTGATAGCACCAATTGCGTGGTGCTATCGATAGTATTCTAGCCGGACTATAATATATATATATATATATATATATATATATATATATATATATATATATATATATATATATATATATATATAATTGAGCTCCTATGCTTGTAAAATTATAAGTTATTTGTGCTGGTGAGTTTTTTACCATTGGATGTAGGAATGTGCGGTTAGGATGATGGTGGGCCCCTTGGATTTAGTGGGTGGTTGGTGAAATAGTATAATATAATGGGTAGAATTAATCAAAGGATTAGATCTAACGGTAGAAAACATACAAGCACCAATTGCTTGGTGCTTGTATAAGCACAGTAACTGAACTCTCTCTCTCTCTCTCTCTCTCATATATATATATATATATATATATATATATATATATATATATATATATATATATATATATATATATATATATATATATATATATATAGCGTAGGGTTACTATACTCTTATGAGTACAAATCCCTTTATACTCATAATTTTTTTATCCTTGGATGAAAAATGTGCAGTTAGGATGATAGTGGTCCTTCTACGATTTACTAGGTTATTAAGGAAATAGTATAAATTATAGGGACTACTATAATCCTAACCGCACATTCCTTCATCCAAGGAATGAAAACTTATGAGTACAAAAAAATTTTACTCATAAGAGTATTGTAGCCGGACCCTATATATATATATATATATAGTTAGGTTGGAATACTATTAATTGGTGCTATTAAGTTTTTAACCCTTGGATTAAAAAATATGTGGTTGAGATGATAGTGGATTCCTTGGGTTTAATAGGTGGGATTGATCTAAGAATAAAACATTTTATATTACCAACAAATTTGTACTATTAATAATATAGTAGCCAGAATATATATATATATATATATATATATATATATATATATATATATATATATATATATATATATATATATATATATAATATTATTTATATAGCACTTTATCAAATAACATTGCAGTATTCAGAAGGCTCAAACAAACTTTAAGGATTTTTTTCTTTTAATTGAGTTTTCTATGAGTGCTATTGAGTTACATTATTCAAAAAAACCTTCGCAGCTTATTGATCAAAATCATTTCTACGTACAACTTAATTCATATTATACACGTCTTCTATTTGGATATGAAAACGGAGATAAGGGAGTTATTCCCTCCTTATCCGTTACCAAACGGGGTCTTAAGATGCAGTAGTAACAAACAAGTAAAAGACCATGTATAATATATTATCAAAGAAAATCAGAATTTTCAACATCATATCCAGCAATTAATTAGAACCAACATACATAATTGGCAGTACAAATGCTCTCTTTCATTTTGAAGTCTCAGTAATTACAGAGTTATATTTTTAGGTTAAGGGACCGTTTGGCAATCATAGAAAAATAAAACAGAGATTTTTTTTACAACGTATTTGATATGTTAAAAAATTCAATACTCTGTAAAATATTATTCTAATTTTATTGTTTGGATTGTGAACTTAAAAAAAAAATTCTGTTTTAAATTTAAAATTTCAATACAAAAAATTAAATTTAAAAATACATTTTTTTAATTTTTAATTTTAAAATTTTAAAATTAGGATTTAAATTTTAAAATTTAAAATTTCAAAATTAAATTTAAATTTTAAAATTTTAAAATTTGAATGTGAAATTTTAAATTTTAAATTTTAAATTTCAAAATTGAATTAGAATTTTAAAATTTTAAAATTTGAATGCGAAATTTTAAATTTTGAATTTTAAATTTTAAATTTCAAATTTCAAATTAAAAAATTTCAAATATAAAATATAAAATTTAAATTTAAAATTAAAATATAAAATTTAAATTTAAAATTAAAATATAAAATTTAAATTTAAAATTAAAATTTAAAATTTAAATATAAAATTTAAATTTAATTTTTACTTAAAATATAAAATATAAAATTAAAATTTAAAATATAAAATTAAAATTTAAAATTTAAATTTAAATTTAAAATTTTAAATTTAAAATTTAAAATTTAAATTAAAATTTAAAATTTAAATTAAATTTTAAAATTTAAATTAAAATTTAAAATTAAATTTAAATTTAAAATTAAATTTAAATTTTAAAATTTAACTTTTAAAATTTAAAATTTAAAATTTAAATTTAAATTTTAAATTTTTAAAATTTAAAATTTAAATTTAAAATTTAAAATTTAAAATTTCAAATATTTAAAAAGGCGTGAAATGCGAAAGAGGGCGATAGAAGTCGTACGCAGAAATAGAGAAATTTTTTTAGCCGGTCTGAGCTTTTTTTTTTTTTTCCAAAAAATGCTCCGAAACCTCAATAATACGTCGTTATCTTTTTACGTTGTTAGGCCATCCAAACAGGCTGACTAATAAAAAAACAAGATTTTTTACAAAACAGAGTAAAGTGATTCAAAACTCCGTTTTAAAGATTTTTCAAATGGACCTTGAGGGCGATCATTGAAAAATAAAATAGAATTTTATTTTATCATGTATTTAATATCTTAAAAATTTTAATACACCATAAAAATATTACTCTATTTTGTACTGTTTGAATTGTGAACATTAAAAAAAATTATGTTTTAAATTTAAACTTTCAATACAAAAATATAAATTTTAAAATATAAATTTTTAATTTTAAAATTTAAAATTTTAAAATTAAGATTTATATTTCAAATTTAAAAATTTCAAAATTAAATTTGAATTTTAAAATTTTAAAATTTAATGTGAAATTTTAACTTTCAATTTTCGAATTTAATAATTCAAATATAAAATTAAAATTAAAAATTAAAAATTAAAAATTAAAAATTAAAAATTAAAAATTAAAAATTAAAAATTAAAAATTAAAAATTAAAAATTAAGATATAAAATTTAAAATTTAAAATTTAAAATTTAAAATTTAAAATTTAAAATTTAAAATTTAAAATTTAAAATTTAAAATTTAAAATTTAAAATTTAAAATTTAAATTTAAATTTAAAACTAAAATTAAAATTAAAATTAAAATTTAAAATTTAAAATTTCATAATTTCAAATATAAAATTTCAAAATTTAAAATTGTATAATATTAATTTTAAGTTTTAAACATAAAATTTTATTATTTTAAAATAATAAATTTTATTTTTATAATTTTGAATTTTTAATTTCATAATTTCAATTTTAAATTTAGATTTTATTTTAAATTTTTCAATTTTAAATTTTAAATTTCAAATTTCAAATTTCAAATTTTAATTTAAAATTTTAAATTTTAAATATAAATTTTAAATTTTAAGTTTTAATTTAAAATTTTAAATTTGAAATTTTTAAAGAGATGCGAAATACGATAGAGGGCGTGGGAGAATTCATAGTTGAAATAGGAAAAAAAAAATTGCCATTTTAACCTTTTTTTTTTTTTTCAAAAATACTCCAAATGGACTAACTAATAAAAAAAATAATATTTTTTAAAATATAGAATAAAATGATCTAAAATTCTATTTTGAAATTTTTCCAAACGGCCCTGATGTTAGAGGAGTTAAGTATTTTGATTACATTTTTTTCTCCCTTGATTACTTACATAAAGAGACTACTACAAGCTTAATTTTGTACAATAATTTTAGTACAACTTATGGCGCACACCATCCTTTCCCTTTCATACACTCTCTTATCATCCCTTTCTACGTATTATCATGTCCTACTTCACAACTTGATCTCGCCGTACAACACGACAAACCAATGGCTTCTTCATTTCCATTGATAGCCGCAAGTGCTCAGATAGCTGGACTGGTCGACCGACAGACCAAATATACTCTTGTAAGAGTCGTGCTAACCATAAGTGGACAGTCGTCAGTCCCAACACCCTACCGGGGCACACTCGTCGGCCCGATCCGAAGGGCGCGAGCCTTAAATCAGAGCCCATTATGTTAACATCCTCCTCAAGAAAGCGCTCGGGCCGAAAGGCCGACGGGTCTTTCCATATAGACCCATCATGAGTAATGGCCCACATGTTCACCATTGCAGTGGTCCCCGCTGGCACGAAGAACTTATCTACATGGGTGTCACGGACCGCTAGCCGGGCCCAAGAGAGAAGGGGGCCCGGTGGATGCATCCTTAGGGTTTCCTTGACGACCGCTTGGAGGTATCGGAGTTTCGGTGTGTCCGAATCGGATACGGGTCGGGTACCGACTACAGAGTCGAGTTCTTCTTGGACTTTAGCTTGAATGTTTGGGTGCAAGACCAATCTGGCCATGATCCACTCCAATAGTATGGCGACTACATCAGCTCCCCGAAAAATCATTTCCTATTCATAAAATGATTATAAACAATAATTCGTGGAATTAGTTAATTAATATTGCTAATTTGAACTATTAGATTGCTATCTATAGACACATATTCTTGGTCATTAATATTAATTGTTGAATCTGTGATGTCCCTATAAAAAGCATGTTAACTTTTTAGTGTCGCAGATTGACAAGCCACATATGATATTTAGCTATTTTAATATTGAGATGGTATGAGAGTTCACAAGATAGTAGTTGAACTTCATTTTTCTTTTCCCATGATATACCTATATGGTCCATATACAGTGATGCAATGATAGTGATTAATTAAAGCTAATTAATAGGGTATTAGGTGAGAAGATAACAGCTTAATTAAACAATAATAACAATCTCTTCTTAGATTCCTTTCCCAGCAAATTAAAGTGGGATATTAAGGATTACTAGTAGGACTAAACTGAAAAATAAAAGGTTTAGAAAGTTTTCATATAAATCTCTAAACTTTATAAAAATTATGAGAAACCTAGGCAATTCAGTTGTAACACTAACTAAAAGTGTTAATTAATAAAATGGCGATTAAATACAATCAATTGAATTTCTATTTGAACAATTGTACCTATATACCCAAGCTAATTTTCAAATTTGACAAATTAATTTCAAATTAATAGTGGTTAATTAACCTACAATGAAATTCGTAATGAAAATATTGTCATTTTGATCACTTATTGTTTGTACGTACACTTTTTTTTTTCTCCTCTTAATAATCAGTAATACAGAAGTCAAAGCAAGGGGGTTTATAATTATATGGAGAGGACAGTATCATTTTTAAAAATAAACAAAATTCAAGGGGTTGCATGTAAAATTCCAAGAAAAAGATTCATATGGCCCCTTACTCCCCTGATAAGTACTCTTCAGTATCTTTAGATGCCACTTGAACAATTAGTTAGCATAAGATTATTCCATTTGGATGAACTAGAGTGACAATATTTAATACATAATATTAAAATGCTATTTTTTAAGTATTTTAAGGTCTTAAAGAAAAATGATTATGTTTTATGGTAATTGCAGGAGATTTTAAGTTCAATTGAAAACTCATCTAGTTTATAGTCTCAGCCAATTTTCTTTCATTTAATTAATTTTTTTTTTTTTTTATCCACCCATATATCAACGAGTAGTTACTAATATATATACTAATATATAGAGTTCAATTAAACTGCTATTAATAATATATAAATAATAGTTGTTATTCACTTTTTTTTGTATTCTTAAACTATTACTATTTCATTAACCACCTACTAGTAAATTATAAAAGCATCCAATAATCATAAAGTAGATAATAAATACTATGGGCATACTATTATTAATAGTGTTATAACGCAACTTGTCATATATAAATAAGGAAAATGCTATGTGTACACCCCTTTCGGGGTGTACATCATACACCCCACCCATCTAAGAATGGGGGTGTGATGATGGGTCACTTGATGTGACCCGTAAAAAATATCGTCACCATTAAAATAGTGGAGGTGTATGATGTACACCCCTTCGGGGTGTACATGTAGCATTGCTCTATATATATATATATGTTAAAATATTATTATTTAGCAGTTTAACAATAAATATATATATATATATATATATATATATATATATATATATATATATATATATATATATATATATATATATATATATATATATATATATATGTTAAAATGTTATTATTTAGTAGTTTAAGAGAGAGAGAGAGAATAGAGAGAGAATACCCAGAGCACTGCAATGATATCTGAATCACATAAACTCTCTTCCTTTGGTAGGGTGAGCATCAAGCTGAGAAAGTCATGTTGCATGTTGTAGTCCCCGTTCACTCTCCTCTCTTGTACTAATTTGCCAACAAGAGCCTTGACTCTACCACCCAATTTATTGCACCTCCTCCCTACCCCATAAAAATCCAAGAGACCACCACCCATTGATGGAAAATAATCCTCCAAATTAAACCTCCCTATCAACTCGTACCCTTCCTTAACCATTTGAACCAACTCCACCCTCTCCTCCTCCCCAAGTGACTCCCCAAACACACTTTTCACCATGGTCTCCAAAGACCCCTCTTGGAGCACCTCCCTCACCGCCACCTTTTCTCTCTCCTCCATCTCCCTCCACACCTTGCCTATCATGCCCTCCGCCGCTCGCCGCCGGAGGCCCTCGAGGGCAGCCACCTTCCGGGGGGAGAACATGTTCGCGGCCGCCACGTGCCGGAGGCGGCGCCAGTGGTCCCCCGAGGGGGCGAAGCCGATGGCCCGATCGAACATCAGCCCGCGGGCCGACGCCTTCACGGGCCGATCGCAGAATGCCGACCCATGAAGGATCTCGCGGGCGGTGTCGGGGCGGCTGCTGACGATCACCGGCGTGGCGCCGAGGCTGACGGCCATGAGGCGGCGGCCGTCGTGGGCCTCCGCCAGGCCCGCGAGCTTCCGGTGCGCCAGGGGGCCCATTATAGGGAGGCATCCCAATATTGGCCACCCTACTGGGCCAGGGGCAGTTTTAGCATTCCCACACGATCTACGCCATGCAAAACCACCAGCCACTAGCCAAGTCGAGAAGAAGAAAGATAAGAGGAAAGAGAAAGCGAGGAGAATAGAGAGAAAGAGCCATGGAGAATGGATAGAAGAGAGAGAAAACCATAATAAGATTATTAACAAGAGTTTGATTGGTATCAAGTGGTTTCTCATTTGGAAAAAGCTAGAGAGAGAGAGAGAGAGAGAGAGAGAGAGAGAGAGAGAGAGAGAGACCCAGAGGGAGGTGTGGGAATTGCATGTAATGGTTAGAGTATGTGAATCCTATTTATAGGGAGAAGGTAGTGCTGTGGTTGTTTGAAGCCCAAGATGGAAGCTTTAATAATAGTGTATTGTTTTTACTATTTAATTAATTTATCCACTACGATCTCATTTGGGCACTTACTATATTTAGTATTGGACTCTCTGGATATACACTGTAGCAGACGCATATTAATTAGCTGCATCAGACACAGTAGTGGTTGATCATGCAGTTACATGAAAGAATTCTCGAGTGAAAAATTCAACTGGGTCCACTGATAATGAGACCTTTGGTTTCTCACTAAAATATATTAAAAATAATAATTTAAAAAAAATAATATATATATATTCTTTTGAAATATTTAAATTTGTTGGTACTTGATTGGGCGTCATAATTTCTTCTCATTTTATGTGTGGGGGGGGGGGGGGGGGGGGGGGGGGGGGGGAGGGGGGTTTGAGATCAAAATAACATATTATCGCTTTATTCAAAAGTGATTAAATTAGGCTACAAAGCGAGGCATCATGGCCTCAGAGAAAAAGAAAAAAAAAAAGACCATTAGCGACAAGCTTGGACCCACAAGCTCCTGTAGAACCGAATAGCCAACAGTAAGCACCCAGCCGAATTTTTGCAATTGTCAAAAGTTCTCTTGTTTTGCTCCACCACCAGGCAATGGCGATCATCAGTAACTCCCTTCCCCCAAGAGAACCTTCTCTCAAACGGCTAGCATTCCAGAGTTGCTCGGCCAAATGGACAGTTAGAAGGGCCGATCTATCCAACAAGAGTCCCCGCAGGATATTTCTAGTATACTGACAACCCAAAAAAAAATTGTCGGCAGTCTCGGGTTCGTTCCGACACAAGACACATCTGTCATCTCCATGCGACCCTCATTTTTTCAATACGTTCTTAGTGAGAATCCTTCTTTTAACTACCAACCAAACAAAAATCTTAACCTTGAGAAGGGCTCTAATCGACCACAATTTCATAAAACTATTGTCAGAAACACCTCCATTTTGCAGAAAGTATAGAGCGATTTAACCGAGAAAGACTGTGAGTGGGCCCACCTCTATCTTACTTCATCTTTTCTGGACGGGTTGGGGGACACCGAGAGTGCCCCTTTTAATTCCGCAACCATCTATCTCTCTAGTGGGTTACTCGGAGAGAAACCCCCCAAAATCATACCTCACCTCCACCCATTTCTTCCCCAGCACTCCTTCACCTTACAACTCTTTCCTCTAACACTATCATGGATACTGGGGAACAGGGTTTGAAGGGAAGCCTGGCTAGCCCAGATGTCAGACCAGAAGTAGGCAGTTTGCCCATCACCTAGCGAAAACTCCACCCCGCATTTAAAGATATCCCTAACCGAGAGCACGTTCCGCCACCACTGCTAAAACGACCGAAATGAGGCTCCATCTCTTAGCAGTTTCCTCCTGCTGTAGTAGATTCCTTCAATAAGAGGGCCCCACAGGTGGCCCTTGTCAGAAAGAAACCTCCACCACCACTTGGCTAAGATAGCTGCATTCATATTCTCCAGGTCAAGTACTCCTAAACCTCCCTCTATTGTACTTCTACATACCGTCTTCCATCGAACTAGGCAGTGACCGCTAGTGATGGTAGCTATACCATTCCAGAAGAATGCCCTGCGCAGCGCCTCGAAGCGCCTAATAACCCATTTCGGTGCTTTGAACAACGAGAGGTGATAGAGCGGTAAGTTCGAGAGAACCGAGTTCACCAACACAAGCCTACCCCCCTGGGATAGGAGCTTAGCTTGCCACCCTTCTATCTGTTTTTCAATTTTGCCAATTACCCTCCACCAGTCTTCCTTACGGAGTTGTTTGTTGGTTAGGGGGAGCCCAAGATAATGCATCGGGAGGGCGCCGAGCTTACAACCCAGGATACCAGCTAAACGCCAGCCCTTAGATTCCTGCCTACCCAGGTAGATCCGTTCAGTCCTACTCTGGTTAATCTTCAAGCCGGAGGCCCACTCGAATAGATTCTAGATAAAACAAAGGTTAATGACCTGTCTACTCCTGGCTTCACAGAAGAAGAAGGTATCATCCGCGTATTGAATGATGCTGTCTTAGACGCTGAAGAAGGCCCCACCCCCTTAAGAAGCTCGTTGTCCACGGCCCTCTCCATCATTCTAGTCTGTCCTTCCGCAACTAGGATAAATAGGTACGGGGACAGTGGGTCCCCTTATCGTAGCCCCCTTTTAGTCTTGATCCAGTTGGTTGGGGCCCCTTTAACCAGTACGGCTACTTTGGCATTAGCGATACATTGTTCTATCCATCCGCACCATTTATCATTCGCCCCGAGCCATTTTAGGGTCTTTAGTAGGAAGTCCCATCTCACCCTATCAAAGGCTTTTTCGAAATCGGCTTTCACCCCAACCCCTTCCATCCTTATTTTGGAGCACCAGCTGGCGATCATAGTGGCAGTAGCGAAGAGTCTAAAATGGATCTGCCTTTAAGAAAGGCCGCCTAGGCGGGGGCGACGACGTCCTTAATTACAGCTTCCAGTTTGTTGGCCAAAATTTTGGAAATGATCTTCTGTACCACATTGATGAGACTAATAGGTCTAAAACTGTCTGCCGAATTGGCCCCTTCTTTCTTGGGGATGAGACAAGTATAAGAGTAGTCCACTGGGCCAGAGTTCAACGATCCATTATAGAGGTCCAGAAAGATGTACAGTAGGTCAAATTTAACCACCTCCCAGAACTTTTGATAGAAACCCAGATTAAACCCGTCCGGGCCGGTGCTTTATCGCTACCCAATTGGAATGTAGCTTTCTTAATCTCAGCTAGAGAGAAGGGAACAGTGAGATTGTCTGGGTTAGAGATAGTTTTAGCACCAAATAAAGAACTCCAATCGCCTATCGAATCGTATTGGGGATCATTTGGCACAAACTGTTCCTTGAATTTATTAAAAAAGTACCCCCTCTTATCCTCCTCTCTCAGCAAAATCTGTCCCTGATCTACCACCTCGCTAATAGCATTTTCACATCTCCTCCCATTAGCGATAGCATGGAAGAATTTCGTGTTGCCGTTGCCCTCCTTTAACCATCTCAGCTTTGCGCGTGTCATCCAAACTGTTTCCTCATCCACAACCATCCCTTTAAGACGGGCCCTAAGCTGTGCCCTCTTCTCGAGTTGCTGAGGCGAGAGAGAGTGGTGTTCCTCCAAACAATCAAGGTGTTGTATCTCAACAGTAAGGTCCTTTTTGGTTTGAAAAATGCTATAGAAGTTGGTGGAGCACCACTCTTTAATACGCTTCCTACAGTGCCTCAACTTAGCAACGAACGTGAGAATACTACTAGCCTTAGTGGGCATTTCATTCCACCAAATCGACACCAAATTACAAAAGTCTTCGCGCGATAACCAGACTTTCTCAAATCTGAACAGACGGGGGTTGATTTTCTGGCTAGTGAACAGCAAGATCGGTGATTAATCGGAGGTGATTCTCGGCACTGCAACCACCTTCGATAAAGGAAAGCTCTGGTCCTACTCAGTGGAGATTAGGAAGCGGTCAAGTTTGGCCAAGGATGGATTACTCTGCATGTTGGACCAAGTGAACTTTTGGTTACTCAACAGTAGATCAATCATCTCCAGCTCATTTAAAAGGTCAGAGAATAGGGCCAATAGTCGAGCACTCCAGCTTCTACCTCTCATTTCCTAAACATTCTTTGTTAGGTTGAAATCACCACACATTACCCACAACCCCCGACAATCACCCTTGAGGGCAGCAAGCTCACGGCAGAACTCCTCCTTACCATCCCACGTGGGAAGGTCGTAGACATTCGTAACAAAGAACACTGCGCCGCTTGGAATATGCCTTAACTGGACAGTTAACGAAGAAAGCCGAACCAGAACACCACAACAAATGAAAACCTTCGAACTCCAGCAGGTAATGATTCCCCCTGAAGCTCTATTCGATTTTACAAACTGACACTTATCAACGAAAGGACCAGCAAAGGACCTCAGAAAGGAGCGGAAAACCGTCTCCACTTTGGTTTCTTGGAAACATAAAACGGACTCTTTAAGCTTTGACACTACAGACTTGACAAGGCATCTTTTATTCGGGTCATTCAGACCCCGGACATTCAAACTGAACACTTGAAACACAACGACCAGAGGCACTCCACCAAACTGCACCCCCCAGAAACAGGTACCTCCTAGGTAGAGGCACAAATGAACCGCCTGAGCTCCTTGGCCTCAGCGTCATTAAGGAGAACCCCGCACCGAGCACTCTTTTCCTTAGTAACGTTGATTGACTCCTCTCGGGGAACCGCTGGCCTACCCTTCCTCAGGAGCGCTTTGCGTGCAATGGCTCTGCCCGACATATCTCCAATAGGGCGACCTGCCAGCCGAGCACTTTTTCTGGGGGAGAAGATGGGGGAGGGCGAAGCTACAAGGTCCAAAGCTACTGCTCCACCGTCGCATGGAGCATCAGGTAGCGTCGGGCTCTCAAGAAATGGGAGACAGGATAAAGTAGAGCGAACCTCGGCATCCCCTCCAGCCGGTTGAGAGTCTGGGTCGCAGTGTCCTATCCCGAGAGCGAAATCGTGTAGCGAGCCCAAGCCAGAGGGAGGCGGCACGACATCCATGACATCCACACCCCTTCCCAAAATCAGAGTCCCCCGAGTACAATCCATAAAAGGTATGCTCCACCCAGCCACCTCGGACAACATCCTAGCAGGTTGACAAAATGCAAAGTCAATTATGAAGGTGCAGATCCCCGAAAGAGAAATGATCCACGGGCCCAACCGGCGAGAGCAAACAGAAGGAAACAGGTTAGATGGGTCAGAAGGGCAAGCTGGGCCCGCTAGGCCTACCACTTCGAAGAAGAACGCCCCGCTCAAATCGACCAGTGAAGCGTTATTAGTAATGCGACCACACGTGGAGCCACACTCCGCCCTTGGACGCCACGCCACAATGGATCCCTCCTCATTTCTGTCGCCCTCCTAGAGTGCCACACCTTCTGGCACCCAGACCGAGGCCCGCCGCTGCCACCCTCTGCGCCCGCAGCAGCCCCCAGCGCAGAACAAGTACGCCCTCCTCTCCCAGTGCTAACGAGGCTCCAAGGTAAGAGCTCCTTCGTACCTTAGCAGGACCCCTAATCCCCAACACGGGAAAAACCACCTCCCCAGGTGCCCTAGGCCCGTTCGAGACAGAGGCAGAGTTTGAAAAACTACCGGAGATGCAAAGAGGGGGACTTCCGAGGGCCAATTCTCGAGAACTGTGTCGCCCCACACCTCGCCGCTTTGAAGCAACGCTCGAGGCAGGCTCTGGGCCCAACGGTAGCAGATATGGAGCCATCCCAACTACGCCAACTATCCCGGCCTCCGCATCGCCGGAGCGCACCGGAACGCGACAGCTTTTCGACGTCCGCCAGGAACTGTTACGCCATCTATCGCGTAATTCTGACGAGTTCTAGGAGCCATCAGATCTAGCATCTACACTCTCCGTGGAACTGTCACCGTGAGCCCCATCTCCATGATGATCAATTCTACGCGCAATATTTCTCCCAAGGGGGTCCGTTTGATCGGCCCCCTCGTTCGGGCCCCCGCCAGCAAACGAGATACCACGGTCGTCACCGCCGAACGGAGTCGTTCGCTCCAATTGCACTGCAACAGATAAAGTAAGATCCCCCAAGGTGATCAGCAGGTTCTTAGGAATCTCGGCGAGGTCGTCGACGACAATCTGGCAGCGAAACCCAATAAGATCAAGCATGTTTAGGCTGTCCTTGTCTCCACGAAGATACCTGTCGAAGCTGCTGACGATGGACGCCACCCTGGACTCCGCCCAACATTCAAAAGGCAAGTTGGCCAACCTGATCCAAGCCTTGTAGCGAAGCTGGGATCGACTCGCATCACGGTATGGGTTCCAAGCGAAACATCTGAGACGACAGTGCGGGAGCCGGATCAACTCCGTGCTAGTAAGATCTTCCGGCCGCACCCATTGAGGAAAGAGGATCACAAAACCCCGGTCCCGGTGCCGCGCAACATGAAAATCGTCAGACAACCCCTTGAATTTAGAGGCTAGGTCCATCGCCATCATCTCCTACGGACTGTGCCCCAGACGGTCCGGGCTAATCACACTAGCTAGGACGGCGTTCCGACACATCTGCTGTCGAGCATGGAACCCCTTTGACAACTGCACAAAGTGCTTCAAGGAAGGAGGCCGGAATCCCAGAGCTCTATGCATCTTCCTCGCCAGCGACGAGCCCCTGAATCGACAGCGACCAACAGAGTGCCCAAGCTTAAAACACGAACGACACCGAAGAGGCTCTCTACACTCCCGGACACGATGATCCCTTGCCAAGCATCTAAAACATCTCTCGGCAACCGAAAAAATAGGGATAAACGATCTGTGACGAGCTTTCCAAACCTTACTGTGGGGAGAAGGACCACTGTGTCTGGATGGATCGAGATTACAGAGTAGAGCGTCCTTATAAGAAGCCCGCACAGGAGTCACGTGTACATTCAGGGGAGCCTTGATTCTCCTCTGGATAGGAGAGGGATCCCTACTCCCTCTCTTAGCCTGAGAGGTCCAAGTAGGAGTGAGATGGGGGCTCCCACTCCTGCAGAGCTATCCCCAACGATTATACGAGGTAAGGGGAAATCCTCTATCATCAGTCCAAGAAACCAAGGTCTTTGTCTTCTTGCCCTTGATAGTCTTAAGGCCTTGTGCCTCGATCAGCCGCTTCGCCTCCTTCACCTTTACCTTCACCTTCACAGGATAGTCCTTCACCTTACCAGATTTGTCCTTCAGATGCTCCTTAGCTCCCGACCTCCTCCTTGTCTTGGTTGTCGTGATCATAACAAACAAACAATATTGTTACTGTCCAGGATCGAATTGAAACATGAAAAGAGGTATATTCCAAAACAAAAATTCGTAAAGTTATTTTCTATTGAAAAACATTAGGTGGCACCAAATTAACATTTTCATTTTTATTTTCAATGAGCAAATTTCAGGTCTTTAATTAATTATTATTATTATTATTATTATTATTATTATATATATATATATATATATATATATATATATATATATATATATATATATATATATATATACAGAAATTACTTATATATTTTAATTTATCAACCGCGAAAGTGTCTAATTTTAAAGCATGATCGTTATAAAGTTTCAAGGCGACCGATCCAAAGAATAATTGATGTGATATAATGCCATAGATAAAGAAGCAATAGTTTGTCGATGGGATATGGCGGCGATAGTCGAAGATCCTCTTTCACTTTTCATCGCACCATGCGCAAATAAAGAAGGACAAAATGCAAGTCCCAGAATCAACCAGATGTTGCAAAGAGAATAATATCAGATTACAACATCAACTTTACAAGCTGAAGCATGAATTGATTTCGAAACGAGACAACTAAAGAAGATGCAAAAATTGACGAAGTTAAAACATTACATAAACCGCTAAACTTGATTATTTATAGTGCTACAAATAGTCCTGTAGGATTTTCTAAAATAAAATGATATGCCTGCGTAGTAGTATTACGTGAATTGATACATTCCTAATTAAATGGCCATTATAATTACCCACATAATTAATATGACTACAAACTCGGGTATATATATCACATTACAAGATTTTCCAGAGAGTGCTATAAAAATTAAATAACTTAAAATTACAACAAAAAATAAAAATCTTTTAATATCTTTTTAATCTAGCTAAAATTACTGTGCTTCTCTCTCTTCTTTTCCAATGTAAAATTAAATTGGTCTGTCAAACATAAAGAAAAGGCCTTTTTCTAGTTATTAGCTCGGGTTCACAGGAATTAGGGTATATTACTTAATTAATGTGTCCCACAACTCATTTGTTGCACAGTTTCTTATCCCAAAAAAAATAATAATAAATAATAAATAATAAATAATAAATAATCTTAACTCTTGTTTGATGCTTTTGTTGATGCTCCGGAAAAAAATCATTCAAAATATGTCACCTTGTTTGGATGCCCAAATAAGTAACTCAGTAAAAATATATGCCATATGTTATCTTATTTTATGATTATAAGCCAGAAATTTGATTTTAGCTACTTAGAAGTTCTTGCAGCCAGATTTTGAGATTTTGTAGGATAATATATTTTATTTATGAGATAATCTTTTTATTTCAGCAAAAATATTCAAAAATTAAATATAGTATATCTATCTAGTACCTTAATTATATTTCTTTTCTATCAATTAAATGCAACTAGTTTTCGGAAAGGCCTTGTTTGTAATCTTTGGATATATATATACATTGTTTGCAAAACTTAATTGGTAAAATTTTTATTTTAAAAATATAGCACATCATGGATGCCAAGTTCTTTATTAAAGAAGTTAAAATTCAGCTCCGTTACTTGCTATCACACGCACACGCAAAAATAATAATAATACAAAATTTATAAACCTAATTTGCCTATTGGTATAAGATACCAACGATAATTTATTTAGTATACAAAGGTTTTTTTTGTATGATTAAAAGTTAAGAGTTTAATTTTTATTTCTGAATGCATGATCTTCCTTGACATTCAATTTCTTATTCTTAACTTTCTTATTTTTTTTGAGCCTTTTGTTGGATTATGTAAAATCATGTTTCGAGTCCATATGGATTTGATCCAATCTTGTTCTTAAAGATTAGGGATGATTTAGGAATATCTTAAAGATAATTCTTAAGATAATATGGACGACGACTAGAAGTGATTTAAAATCTCGGATGGACGGTGGAGATCGTTTCCTATTAGAATTAGGTTTTTAGAGTTATATTAACTCTTGCGATTCATCTTTTATTTTTAGGGCTTCATTGAAAAATCCTAATTGAGAGGAAAAACGTGGAGAGCCTCCGTGAGAGAGTTTCTTGTAATCCAATTTTACTCCTTGTACTTTTGTGCCGTGGATTAATCGAATAACGCATTGAGGTGGTCTTGCCCGTGGACGTAGGTTGACGCATTGTTGGCCGAACCACGTAATTCTCGTGTCCTTACATTCCCTTATTTGTTTTATTTCTTTTGTTATTCTCGTGCTTGTTTTCTACAATCGTTTTCGCCTACTTTCATCTACGAAAGATTCTGTTTCCGCTGCGCTCGTGTGCTGTGTGGGTTGAGGTGTGCTCGGTAACCCCACGGCCGGTCCCCCTTCAATTGGTATCAGAGCGTTTGGTTATTCGTAGTTCGTTAACGGCGAAACGATGGCGGGAAAAGTTTCAGCGACAAAGTATGAGATTTCTCGATTTGATGGAGCGAACTTTGCGTTGTGGAAACTGAAGATGCAAGCAGTTTTGATTAAAGATGCTTGTGAGATCGCCCTGCAAGGAATAGAGAATAAGCCGGAAGGGATGACGGATAAACAATTTGAAGAGAAGGACAAGATGGCTTTGGCAAACCTATATTTGGCACTGGATGATTCGGTGTTATTCAATGTGGAGACCGAGACTACCGCAAAAGGGATTTGGGATAAATTAAAAAATCTCTATGAAGGAAAGTCATTGGTGAACAAAATTTTCTTACGGCGACAATTGTACAATCTAAAGATGAAGGACGGTGCACCGGTACAAGAACATCTAAGTACATTCAACTCTATCGTGAGCAAACTCGCTGCCCTAGACGTGAGAATTGATGAAGAAGAAAAGGCAAGTATTTTACTTTGCTCGATGCCGGAAACTTGGGATAATTTGATTATGAACTTGAGCCATGTTGAAACCCTTAAGATGGAGTCGGTTGTTGCATCATTACTTACCGAGGAGATGAGGCGGAAGTCTAGCCAAGGAAGTTCTTCGGGGGAGGCTATGATAGCACGGGGAAGACCTTTCGAGAGGGAGTATGGTGATCGAGGAAAGTCGAGATCAAAATCCAAGGGCAAAAAAAAAGTAAAGTGCTGGAATTGTGAAAAGTTTGGGCATGTGAAGAAAGATTGTCGGGTTAAAGGAGTTGATGGTAAATCCGATTCAAATAATTTTCAAGATAATATAGCCGAAGCAGATGCTAAGTCGGCTAGTTCAGAAGACGGAGATGCGTTAGTCGGATTGGATAGATCCGAGCTTATTTATCATTGGATCTTGGATTCGGGGACGTCATTCCACATGACTCCCTATAGGGAGTGGTTTCATTCTTATAAGTCACGGGATTGTGGAGTTATCTATTTGGGTGACAACACGGCATGTCCGGTGGTTGGAGTGGGAGACGTTCGGATCAAGATGTTTGATGGTGTTATTCGGACGGTTTCTAATGCTCGACATGTTCCTGCACTTCGAAAAAGTCTTCTATCACTTGGAAAATTTTGCAAACAAGGGTTTAAATTCATCGGCGAGAAAGATCACTTGAAGGTATGTCAAGGTTGTTTGGTGTTGATGAAAGGAGAGCAAGTAGGTGGCCTTTATAGATTAGTGGGCGAGACTCAAGTGGGAGAAGCGGTTGTTGCAAGCGCAAAGGTGGAGTCTTCAACGGTGTGGCATCGCCGTTTAGGACACATGAGTGAGCGCGGATTGCAGGTATTATCCAATCGTGAACTTCTTTCAGGTTACAAGTCCGCACCATTAGATTTTTGTGAAGATTGCATCTACGGGAAGCAACGAAGGTTGTCTTTTTCTCTATCACATCAAAGAAGTAAGAAGCATCTCGAGTTGATTCATTCGGATACTTGGGAGTCGCCCGATACTTCGTTGGGCGGATGTTCTTACTTTGTTTCTTTTATTGATGATTATTCTCGAAAGGCTTGGGTGTATATTCTAAAGCGAAAGTCCGATGTGTTTGAGACTTTTAAGAAGTTCAAAACTCTTGTGGAGAATGAAAAGGATTTAAAAATTAAGTGCCTACGTTCTGATAACGGGGGGGAGTATTGTTCAAGAGAATTTGATGAGTTTTGTATTGAGCATGGAATTAAGCGGCATTTCACGGTACCAGGTACACCGCAACAAAACGGTGTAGCGGAGAGGTTAAATAGAACACTCATGGAGAGGGCCCGTAGCATATTGAGTACTTCAAAACTCGACAAGAGATTTTGGGCGGAAGCCGTGAGCACGGCTTGTTATTTGATTAATCGAGCGCCGACAAAATCACTTGGTTTGGAAATTCCTGAAGAAGTCTGGAGCGGCAAGTCCGTTGATTACTCCTATCTTCGTGTCTTTGGATGTGATGCTTATGCGTGGATACCGAAGGAGAAAAGGTCAAAATTGGATAAGAACTCTCGGAGGTGTATATTTTTGGCTATGCGAAAGGTGTTAAGGGGTATCGATTGTGGGACCCTACTACCCACAAAATAGTCATAAGTCGTGACGTTATCTTCAATGAAGGGTCCTTTCAAGGCACCAAGGAAAAGCAAGATGATGATGCTATGATTCCAATTGAGCTCTTTGAAGCGCGCGATGAGGTGCAAGTTGAGCAAGCACAACAGAATGATGAAGTGGTTGATGATGAACCTGACTTGGAATCTCCGCAATCATCCGAAGATACAAATTCACCGGTAGAGTCGCCAGCGGATTCCGGGCGTCCTAGTAGAGTTATTAGACCTCCTGCGAGGTATAATGACTATATTACTTCATTTATTCCTTCTGCAAACCATGTTAGTGCATATGTTGCTTTAGCGGAAGAAGATGAGCCGACTTCGTATAAGGAGGCTTGTGAGTCGACTGATGCTGGGAAGTGGCAATGCGCGATGGAGGAGGAGATGAAGTCAATTCGGAAGAACAAGACTTGGGAACTTGTTGATTTGCCGAAGGGAAGGAACGCGATTGGATGTCGGTGGGTGTTTAAGGTGAAAAAGAATACAGATGGGAATGTGGAGAGGTTCAAGGCAAGATTGGTGGTGAAGGGATATGCTCAGAAACCGGGAATCAATTTCGATGAGATCTTCTCACCGGTGGTTCGTCTTACCACTATTCGGGCTGTTTTGGCGATCGCAGCGGTTATGGATTTGGAGCTCGAGCAGATGGATGTAAAAACAGCATTCTTGCATGGTGACCTGGAGGAGAAGATATATATGTCGCAACCGGAAGGTTTTGTCGAAAAAGGTAAGGAGTATTTGGTTTGTCGGTTGAACAAATCGTTGTACGGCTTGAAACAGGCGCCAAGGTGTTGGTACAAGCGATTTGATTCCTTCATTATAAGTTTGGGTTTTGATAGGCTTGAAGCGGATCATTGTGCATATTTCTGCGATTATAATGACGGGAGCTTCTGTATTTTGTTATTATATGTCGACGACATGGTGGTCGCCGGAAATAACAAAGGCCAGATATCTATCTTGAAGACTCAGTTAGCCGGTGAGTTCGATATGAAGGACTTAGGAACTGTGAATCAAATACTCGGGATGAAGGTACTACGGGAGAGAAAGAATAGGAAAGTTTGGCTTTCACAGAAGAGTTATGTGGAGAAGGTTCTGCGGCGCTTCAACTTGCAGAACGCAAAGCCAGTTTCTACCCCGTTTCCTATTCATTTAAAATTGTCGGCCGAGCAATCACCGGGTACGGAAGCAGAAAAGACCGACATGGCTCGGGTACCATATTCATCGGCAGTAGGGAGCCTTATGTTTGCCATGGTGTGCACGAGACCCGACATTGCTCAAGCAGTGGGAGCAGTGAGTCGGTATATGGCGAATCCAGGTTGTGAACATTGGAATGCAGTGAAGTGGATTCTCAGATATTTGAGAGGTACTGCGGATTTCTCACTCTGTTATGGTTCTGCGGGTTTGGAGTGCGTCGGATATGTGGATGCAGATTTCGCAGGAGATAAAGACAGAAGAAAGTCTACCACGGGTTATGTTTTCTCCATGGGCGGTGGTGCTATTAGCTGGGAGTCGAAGCTTCAGTCGGTAGTCGCTTTGTCGACGACGGAGGCGGAGTACATAGCAATGACACATGCTTGTAAGGAGGCTATCTGGCTAAAAAGACTTTTAGGAGAATTAAAAGTGAAGCAAGATGTGGTTGGAGTGAATTGTGATAGTCAAAGTGCAATACACTTGGCGAAGAATCCGGCGTTTCACTCTCGGACGAAACACATTGATATTCGTTATTACTTTGTGAGAGATGTGGTGGATGAGGGATTTATCTCATTGTTGAAAATTCACACAGATGCGAATCCAGCGGATATTTTAACGAAATCGGTAACTCGAGAGAAGTTCAATTGGAGTATGACTTCTCTCGGTCTTGGAGCTACATGAGGAGAGTGGGAATTTTGGCAAGATCTTCAATTTTGTGAAATTCGGCACATGTTTTTAAGTGGGAGAATTGTTGGATTATGTAAAATCATGTTTCGAGTCCATATGGATTTGATCCAATCTTGTTCTTAAAGATTAGGGATGATTTAGGAATATCTTAAAGATAATTCTTAAGATAATATGGACGACGACTAGAAGTGATTTAAAATCTCGGATGGACGGTGGAGATCGTTTCCTATTAGAATTAGGTTTTTAGAGTTATATTAACTCTTGCGATTCATCTTTTATTTTTAGGGCTTCATTGAAAAATCCTAATTGAGAGGAAAAACATGGAGAGCCTCCGTGAGAGAGTTTCTTGTAATCCAATTTTACTCCTTGTACTTTTGTGCCGTGGATTAATCGAATAACGCATTGAGGTGGTCTTGCCCGTGGACGTAGGTTGACGCATTGTTGGCCGAACCACGTAATTCTCGTGTCCTTACATTCCCTTATTTGTTTTATTTCTTTTGTTATTCTCGTGCTTGTTTTCTACAATCGTTTTCGCCTACTTTCATCTACGAAAGATTCTGTTTCCGCTGCGCTCGTGTGCTGTGTGGGTTGAGGTGTGCTCGGTAACCCCACGGCCGGTCCCCCTTCACCTTTTACCCGTTAAGAAATTTAATTTTATTATATCTTATATATAGAATTATTTTAAATTTTGAAGTGTCACATCTTTATATGATAATTTGATAGAATAATATATTTTACTTATAAGACGATTTAATTTTTTTTTTGAAAAATTTATTTGAAAGGGATGACTTTTGAATTTAAATTACATTTCGAGTTTGGAATTTTTATATGATTAGTTAAAGCTAAAATTGGTATTTTTAAAATTTTTAATGTGAATGTGAAAATTTCATTTTAAATTAATTAAGTCTTTGGTGGACAGGCATTCCCGGCCAACGATCACGATTGACCGAGCTAGCTAGGTCACCCCAGCATCGTCCGATCCGACCACTCATTCTCTTTCTTTGCCTCCATATAAGGTCAGTCTTGATCCCGAGGTCGGCCGACGTGGGTCCTCCGGTGAGCTTTTGAACCTTGATTGTCTTTTATACTTTGTTTGATAATTAATTAACATTTAGCAGTAGTTGAGGATAATTTTTAATTAGGTTTCCTTCATGATTATTTTCAAGTATGATCAAAGGACTTTCTCGACCAATAGCTTAATTCTTCCTTGTGTATTACTACGTACGTACCATTGTTTTTATGGGTTTAATTATCTGACTGCATGATACTACGTGGAGATATGTTTTTCGTCGTAAGCCTATTGTATTGATCTCACTCATATATGGATCAATAATATATAGGTGCATATACTAAAAAAATCTGGATTAATTAACAGAGAAATGACCAAGTCATATATATGATAATATTATCAGATTTTATATATATATATATATATATATATATATATATATATATATATATATATATATATATATATTTAGGGATCATGTTGGATATTATGCTCCTTTTTCTGATCCCATTAAGCTATATCACATATCAAAATTATTTGAAACTTGTTACTCGATTCACAGTTGCTAGCTGACTTGACGATTGGCATTTTGGCATGTCACCTGATACCCTCCCTATTACTACCCCTTAACAAGTTCTGCACTCACTGTAATTTAGTGACATTTATTTCGCAATATTTTTTTAAATCATACAATATATTTACCAATATTACTTAATAATTGTCGCCATATTTAATAATTTAGCAGCAATTTATTATTAATATTATAAAATATGATAAATTAGCAACATAAATTAGTGAATATCACTCAAGTTTTCAGCATTTTATAAAAAATAATACTAAATGTAACAAATTAGTAGCATTTATTACTAAATGTTATTTCTAATCAATATATAATTATAAATAAATTTCATTTTGTATTTATATTGTATTAAAGTTCATTAACTCACAACAATTTTTTCTTTAATTTGCATACGGTTAATTTTAATTTTGAAAATAAATTTTAATTTGAATTAATAGTTAAATATATTTAAAAATCGTACCTCTTTTATTTTATTATTTAAATTAATTAAAATTTATCTGAATAAATATTTTATTACCGTACGTAATTAACTGCTTAAAATTTAGAAAATTTTATGAAACTCATGATTGATTTCACTAAATTTTATAATTTAAATTACACATAGAAATAAAACTAAATTAATTAATAATTAATAACTGATAAAGTTATTAAATTTGATAAAATTTTAACTTAACTAACAGTTAATAACTTAATTAATATTAAAAAATACAATCAAAAAAAAGTTTACGTAGTCCCACTCAAAAAAAATAAACTAATTTACTATAAAATAGATTTTTGAGTTGTATCTTTTATTTTCCAAATGCATTTAATATTTTGAAACACTATTTATACGTAATATGTATATAAATATATATATATATATATATATATAATGTAATGAAAGATTTAGATTTTTTATATTTTATTTTAAAATTATTAGTGAATGATATGACTTTTATTTTTATGGTGTAAAATTATAAAATATTTAGTATTAATTAATAAAATATTAATAAATATTTTTTTATTATTGTGACTACAAATTAGCTAGTATTAATTCTACACACTAAATAATTAATTTTAAAATAATTTTTTTATTAATTTTTTATAGTGCAAGTGGCAAAGAGTTTGATGATTGGTATTCGATGTCTCAAGTTTGATGGCTAGTTGAGAGATAAGATGCTTCATTTCTCTCTTTTAAAAAATAAAATAATATTAATTTTTATAACTTTCAGGAAATGTTGCTAAATGTGTTTGTATTAGCGGCATATTTTTAATGACACTAATTTATTCACATTATCGACATTTATTATAAATGCTGCTAATACTTAAACTTTCGGCGATATTTATTGGTCTTTTAGCAGCAGAAATAAAAGCCACTAATTCCTAATTTTTTAGTAGTGACATGAGTATAAGCTGTAGTTATGCCTGTGATGTTGGTTCGATTCATCTGGGATTTTATGTAGAGTTTTGTTAAACATGGATGTCTAATGCTCCGATCTGAGTCGCAATCGACTTGGGATTCTTCCACGAGTCTCGGATGGTGACAGTGATGATCTTGAGCACAATCACTCGAATCGGAGGCGCACAGCCAATGATGATCTTAACCTGAGGGTGACGGCGTCGATGAAGACCCAGGTCAGACACTTCATCTTCGAGTCTACCCTACTACCGATAATGTCGATGATCTTGAGGAGAAGGGGGAATTGTAGGAAAATGAGATGAATGAGAGAATAAGAAGAAGAAGGTGAGAGAGAGAAAGAGGGAAGCTGTATCTGTATTAACTACCTTTATTCAGTTACAACCACCCTATCTATAGGGGTGGTTTAGGACTAATTGCAATTTGTGAAAGGAATTAGTAGCTAATATGTGGTGGAAACATAGCAACCCATGGTTGGGTTCTTTTCTCACTGAGCCCGGGCCCATTCTTTATTGGGTTGAGCTACTGTGGACTCGCTAGGGCTTGGGCCCCCAATCCCAGGGCTTGATGGGTCAGGTTGGATTGTTCCATACCCGATCCTCTAGCTGTTCCCTTTTATCCTGCCTTATGGAGTTTTATTTTGGAGTCTCCTTCTGTATTTTCCTGTCCCTCGATCCTTGCGGCTCTACTTCCTCCATTACCGCTTCCAGAGCTACTTCCCCTTATTATGCTGTCGAAGCCCCAACTCCTGTCCAGGACAACTGTCAAGCCTCAACTCCTCCTATGCTGTCGAAGCCCCAACTCCTCCTATGTTGTTGAAGCCCCAACTTCTGTTCAGGACAACTGAGGAGGATCCTAAGCTAAGTACCCTTCTTTTCTACTTACCTCTGCTACTACCCTTTATTCTGCAATTCTAATGTATCTTCTCTTCTAGGTATAACAATCCACCCTCCATTGAGAAAATCCCTGTTCTCAAGGATCAAATTCTGGGAATCTGGAACAGAGAACTTTGCAGTCTTCCCATGTAGCGGCTTTCCTCGGAAGATTACTCCATGTAACTAACACCTCTTCCACCACCCGCCATCCTCGCTGGACTGTGCGTCTATCCAACACCTCCTTTGGTTCAGCGAGCGATTCCCCTTCTCTCCCTGTGAAAGGGGTCATGGGTGTAACCTTACTCTCAGATGAGGGACCTTGCTTGAGTTGTGATATATGGAACACTTGATGGATCTGGGATTCCTCAGGTAACCTTAATTTGTATGACACTTCTCCAACCCTTGCAATTATCTCGAAGGGTCCATAATACCGAGCCACAAACTTTGAATTTTTTCTTGTCGCCGGTGATACTTGTCTATAAGGTTGCAGCCTCAGGTATACCCAACTCCCTACAGGGTACTCTTTTTCTCATCTATACTTATCCGTTTGTCGCTTCATGCGGTTTTGAGCCACTTGCAACATGTCCCTTAATTCTCTAGTTAGCCCGTCTCTCTCTTGAACCCATTCCCTTACCTCTTGGGAGGTAGTTGCACCTGCAGCGACCACTAGGGTATTGGAAGGAGCTATTCCATAGAGTGCCACGTAAGAGGTAGTTCCCAAAGAAGAGTGGCAGTTAGTGTTGTACCACCATTCAGCTAAGAATAAGTATTTATTCCACTATTTGGGGTGCTAGGAACACACGCACCTCAAGTAAGTTTCCACGCAATGGTTAACCCTCTCAGTCTGCCCATCTGTTTCTGGGTGATAAGAAGTGCTCACCTTCAATTGTGTTCCCAACATTTTAAACAACTCTCTCCAGAACTGACTGGTAAAAATTTTATCCCTATACGTAACAATGCTCTTGGGGCACCCATGCAACCTATAAACAGTATTTAGGAGGACTTTAGCTACATCCATAGCCGAGAAGGGGTGTTTCAAAGCTATAAAATGTGTATATTTAGTCAGCCTGTCTACTACCACCAAATGGTGTCTTTACCTTCAGAATTAGGTAGAGCCTCGATGAAATCCATACTGATATCTTCCCAAATCTGATTAGGTAGGGGTAGGGGTTGCAGTAATCCTAGATATGACTGTGTATCTACCTTATTCCGGGCACAATTTTCACACTCACGAATGAAAAGTTCAACCTGCTTCTTCATTCCTTGCCAATAAAAATGTCCCTTGATCCGCTGATAAGTGTGTAGCACTCAAGAATGTCCTTCTAATGTGGAGTCATGGAATAGCTTGATCAGCTTACCTCTCAATTCCCCTGTGTTACCTACACAAACCTTTTCCTTATACCTCAGAACCCCTTGACTATGGGCGAAATTTGAATGGTCCTCAGGATGTAGAGGTAGTTTTCTTATAATTTTTTCATAGTAGGGATCCCCCCGATAGCTTTCCTCCAATTCCGAGGTCCAAGCTAGAACTATTGCAGTAACTGCCAGAGATTGGCCCACGTCCTAGCCTTGCTTAGACAAGGCACCCGCCACCACATTCTCTTTTCCCTTCTGATAAGCGGCCGTGTAATTAAAACCCATGAGTTTCAACATGCCTTTTTGTTGCATCGGTGTGATTATTTTCTGTGCGAGAAAGTGTTTGAGACTCTCATGATCAGTTTTTATAATGAAACTCCCACTCATCAAGTAATGCCTCCATTTTTGAGTAGCCATGAGGATCGCCAAGAATTCTTTTTCATAAGTAGACAACCCCAAATTTTTTTCCTTGATAGCCTTTGTAGTGAACCGGAATTTTGGTATATAAATAAATGTAAATAAAATGGTATGAAATGCTATTTTATTGAATTTATTGAGGTAAAGGATGACCTGGAAACGAATTGGGCCCAAATCGGGATTAGAATGTGAGATCTTGAATCTTACATGAGAAAGTGGGCCCAGATTGTAAGTGGAAAATTTACAGTTTCGGAAAATTCCGAGAAAATTACGGGAGCTCCGTAAATGTGTTTTAAGGCCACAGTAAAAGTTTCGCGTTGATCGGACACCCGGATAGAGAGAACGGGCTCCGCCAGCGAATTCAAATATAGTGGGACTTCTGGTAACCCAAAGAGGGTCCAAACTGAAGAGTTTAAGTACCAGGAGGTAAATTAAGTTAAACTGTGGCTGCCCGTCAAATTTGAGCGAAAACGGGCGAGAAACGGGCAAGAACGGACGAAAACGAGCGAAACTGGGCTTGGGCCCAAGTTTCGGGCGCACGAAAGTGGGAACCGGGCGCCCGGAAAGTACTGTAGTGAACCCGGTTCACTATAGCAGCCCGATCCAAAAGAGATGCGCCCGAAAGTTACTGTAGCAGCGCCCGAATTCCGAGTTGGCACGGATCCCGAGGCAGTTGGCACGGATCCCGATGCAGTTGGCACGGATCCCGAGGCGGCGGGCGCGAATCCCGAGGCAAGCCTTTCCCGCTCGAGGCGTGGGGGCGCGTGGTAGGTGAGGACCGCCACGTGGCGCTTCCTCATTGGTCGCGGCGACCGAGTGGAGCAGGCGTGCGCGGGGAAGGCGCGGCGGCCTGGCGCGGTGTCAGCGGGGGTGGCCACGTGTCGGCCCCCCATTGGCCGGTCAGCGCGACGTGACGCGCTGACGGGACAAGACGCAACCACCGCGGGCTGGGTGCGGTCCACTTGGCGGCCTCCCATTGGCCGCTGCAGTTCCGTGGTCGCGGTGCACGGGTCCAGGGACACGTGTCGCGCTCGGGTTGGCCGAGCGATGGTGACGTGGCGCTCAGCTGGCGCGCCGTGGACCGTGGACCGCATTTGGGGCGGTTAGTGTAGCCGCCCGGAAATTTCCGGGCGCCCGAAAGTTGCGCCCAAAAATCCGGATTTGGCCTATTTAGGCCCGAATGACTCTTTTTTTCTCCTTTTTCTCCCTGTTGGCTTCACCAGAGCGTACCAGGAGGGGAACCGAGCGATTTCGCCCGGGGTTGTCGAGGGCGCACGAGCGCGCCGTGGACTCCGTGGAGCGCGCAAGATGTACCAAAGAGCCTATTGGAGGTAATGGACGGCACGACGTTGTCGAGGTAGGCCCCGTGTGTCATTTTTGCGGTATTTTTGGCACAGTTTGAAGTTTCCTTTTGGATTTTGGATTTGACCCCTTTGCCCACGTGCATGTTAGGGACCCAACTTTTTTGTGTCGTTTTACTGCGCGAGATTCGCGGGCGTTTTGGACGCGCCTCATTTTGCGTGCCGTTCGTGGGAGACATGCACCGTTTTGCGTGCGGATTCGGAAAATGCGCGCAGTTTTGGATGCGAACTCGTAAAACATGCACTGTTTTGCGTGCAACGTTGAGAAAGGAACCTGCACCGTTTTGCGTGCCAATGCAAGGTATGTGCTCCGTTTTGCGTGCAGGTTGGAGTAACGGGCACCGTTTTGCATGCAGACTCTAATAATGCATCTCGTTTTACGTGCAGGGCCGAAAAAATGTGCACCATTTTGCGTGCAACCCTACAGTAGAATGTGCACCGTTTTGCGTGCCAATACGGGGTACGCGCTCCGTTTTGCGTGCGGGTTGGACCAATACGCATCGTTTTGCGTGTAGATTCTAACAGCTTGCATCATTTTTCGTGCAGGGCTAGGAAAAATATGCACCGTTTTGCGTGCAACCCTATAGTCAGACGTGCACCATTTTGCGTGCAGATTTGAGGTACGTGCACCGTTTCGCGTGCAGATCATGTTGCCGCGCATCGTTTTGCGTGCCTGTGAAGTGGCGCGCACTATTTTTACATATGAGTTTTTAATGTCATGCATCGTTTTGCGTGCAGGATTGGAGGACGTGCACCGTTTTGCGTGCGGACTCGAGGGATGTGCACCGTTTTGCGTGCAAGCTCGAGGAAACAAGTGGAATTGCGTGGAGACCAATTGCAAGTGTCTATAAGCAATTGGGTGCATCACAAGGTGGAGAATTCTGCCGAAATTGGGTGACCTCTCCCCTTGCTCCCTTGCTTTTCGATTCGAAGCATGATAGTAGCCTGTTAGAGGCGTTAGGTAATTATGATATTGATTGCCTGTATAGATGGATTCAGATGAAAAAGATCAACTGTTGGTTGCCAGAGATAGGGGAATAGTTGTGTATGTGCAAAGAGACACAGAGGAAAAGTGCAACTGTTGGTTGCCAAACATATATGATGAATATGCATGCGTAGAGATAATTATTATTTTATTAATGAGATGAAAATAATTGCATGCATGAAAATGATTAGCTATTCATGATTATGAGTATGTTAGGGTATAACCCTAGGAATCACGTGACATAAGGGAACAACAGTTGTTGGTAGTAAGACTAGGAGAAAACCTAGTATAGGGGTTTGACGAGTGACATCAACTTAGGAGTTATCCTAGGGAGGACGAGTGGCATGGTCTTAGGTGACAACCGAAGGACACTGGATAGAGTGATCAACATAGAGTCAGAGAACTCTAGGATGTATATGACCTGGAACTTAGGTAAAGAGAACCTAAGGTGAACTAGTGATCAGCATAGAGTCAAGGAACTCTAGGACAAGTATGACCTGGAACTTAGGTAAAGAGAACCTAAGGTGAACTAGTGATCAACATAGAGTCAAGGAACTCTAGGACAAGTATGACATGGAACTTAGGTAAAGGGAACCTAAGTTGAGCTAGAAGAGTTTAAACTCACAGACAGAAAAATAGAGTCAAGTTGACTCTAGGATTCAGTAAGGAATCAAGAGAATGGAAAAATGGATCAAGTGTGGAGACATGAAAGGAAAAACAGGAAATTAGAGTTGATGTAACTCTAAGATAATAGTGGAACATGAAATTAGAGTCAGTGTAACTCTAAGTTAATAGTGGAACAGGAAAATAGAGTTAAGTTAACTCTAGGATTCAACGAGGAATCAGAAAAGTGGGATAAGATCCCAAGGTTAAAGAGTTGATCAAGTATAACCCTAGAAAGTCATAGGGTGTCTGGGCAAATGGACAATAACTTTAACTTCAATTTGAGTTAAATAAATAAAGGTGAAATGTTTAAGAGTCCAGGAGACTCTCTAATTATCCTTATGGCAAGACCTAGGATAAGAGGTATTAAATGCAAAAGGTAAAGTTTAATAGCAAGCTAAAAGCGGCTAAAAGAGCATATCGAGAATGTAAATGGCGCCTTCGAATTTGAGACTCGTCATTGTGGAGCAGGACTCCCTAGGCAGTGACCCGTCGGACGAGGTACTTTCGAAAGGCTAAAAGTGAAAGTAAAGAGCTAAATGCTTAAAGAAAGAGATTGCCAGTGGCAAAAAGGGAGCTACAAGCTCGTATAAGACAGAAAAGCAAGTGTTAAGAGCAAAGAGGCCAAGTGCTAAAGTAAAAGATAAAGAAAAGAGAAAGAAAAGAAAAGAGAAAGAAAAGAAAAGAAAAAGTTAAAATGGGCGTACCTCCGGGGGCGAACGTACAACTGTCGGAGTTGGACAGGGTCCCTCTCCCGGGCAGCGACCCGTATGACAGGTTCTAGAGTACTCTTGTCAGAGTTGGGCAGTGACCCTATCGGGCATTGTCCCGTATGACAAGTCCCCCCGGCAGGACGGGGTAACACTTGCGAGTGTTATCGGCAACCTTAGAAATCTTATCTGATGGTAGCAGGACTACCGGGCTGGGGCCCGTTGGATAAGAATTTCTGAGGGTTAACTTAAATTAAACCACCATAGGGTAAAGAATAAGAAGAACAGAGAGTGGCCAAGGTGGCCGGGTTAGGGTAACCCAGTATACAGCGGCTTAGTGGCCGAGTTGGTGGTTAGTTGCCTAGTGTGGCTAGACAGAGTAGTGATGGATTGGTGAGTATACACAGATAGTGTAGTGGCCAGTATATACATAGTAGCATTATGATATTGAGGATTTTAATTTTCTAGCACTATTATTATTGCTTCCATTGGACCAAGTGGTGTAGGACACTTTATCTCGGTGGTTGAACCCACTGGGAACTATGTCGTAGTTCTCACACTGCTTGGGTGACTCCCCCCCACAGGTTCAGGTATGGATGCAGCGATCGCGACGGTTCAGAGGCAGACGGCGAGGTATACGACAGGGGCAAGGGCCCAGCAGCATAGAGACCTAGAGGGTCTAGCAGAGGTATCCCATTTTTATATTTCTTGAGTGAACCTTGTATGGTGAGGAAATGATGTAAAAGAATTGTAATAATTTTATTGGCAAGTTCAAAGATGTAAAGTGTAATAAAGTAATGCATGGTTCACTCTTGTATGCTTTCATTTCCGCTTTAACTGCCGTTATTGAATGAAAGTTTTAATTTGTAGTGATTTTTAGTACTCTGATATTGAGCTTCCGCATACACTTGTTGTGTTATTATGGATATTACCGTTCCCTTCGGGTAGGAAAAGGTCTTACCCGATTGGCGGGTCTGTTGGCGTGCCCGAACCGTACAAATTGGCGGACTCGGGGCGTAACAGCCTTGCTTAGCAAAGCTATGGGTCTTCTCTCCTGAGATAGCACATCGCTTATACCACCCCCACTGGCATCTGCCTCCAGTACAAATGGTTTCTCAAAATTTGGCATGCACAATACGAGAGATGTAGTCATGGCCAACTTCAAGGACTCGAAAGCTTGTTGAGCTTTCTTCGACCAACTGAATTTATCCTTCTTAAGCAATTCTGTAAGGGGTCTACTAATAGCCCCGTAATTCTTGACATATTTCCTGTATTAACTTGTTAATCCAAGGAATCCCCTCAAACTCTTCACGGATTGTGGCACAGGCCATTGAGTCATGGCTTCTATTTTAGTGGGGTTCGTGGCTATGTCCTAGGTACTCAACCTGCCTCCAACCAAATGCACACTTACTCTTCCTAGTGTGGGTTATGCTAATATGGATCTGAATAGGGGAAAAACCACCTAGAGGGGGGGGGGGGGGGGGGGGGGGGGGGTGAATAGATGTAAACAATAAACACACCAAATCGTTGCGTAAAAAATAACCCAATGCGGAAAATAAATAAGTATGCAAGATTTTACGTGAAAAACTCCATCACAGGAGTAAAAAACCACGGGACCGATAACACGGCGAAATCCACTAAGATTAAACATGTACAAGGTGATTTACCGTAACCCTACGACTCAACCTTTTCCATACGCTCCTAGTTGATCTTCTCCGCTCGCTCCACAACGCGCCTCGAATTCACGATTTGCGTCCAACTTCGAATCCACGAAGTCCAACGTCGAATCCATGACGTCCAACCGAATCCACGGTCTTCACCAATGTAGTACGTATCGATCACACGAACGTACCTCGCTCCGAATCTACGAGAGCGGTAGCACCTTGAATCCACAAGGCCATGCGAATCCACGCGCTAATTTTTGAAAAAATTGTTATTTTGTTGGTGATGATAATCCGCCGAATACTTAGATCAAAGATAGATCAGAAAACACCTTCTAAGTATTCTTCAATTTGATTCTACAAGAAATAGGAGTTTCGAAACCCTAGAATCAAATTGATCAATATAGATGAAGAAACATATGATTGATCATGTTTTCCTTTCTTCTCTATATGTGGACTTTGATTATCTCCGTTTTTATTCTTTTTCTCGGTTTTTCGGTTACCCTAGATGTGAAATTAGGGTTTATTTATAGGCTAGAAATCTTTGGAAAGAGATAAGAATTAAAAACTACCTTATCTGGAATTTTCCCGCTCGGCGGTCCGGACTGGATTAAATCTGATCTGGACTGTCGTCTTTAGACAGAACTTTTCCAAAAAAACAAGTTCGGGGTCCGGACTGGAATTCTCTGATCCGGACTGTTCATGCGATTTCAGCAAACAAATAGTTCGGGGTCCGGACTGAGCAAAGGCTGTTCCAGACTAGAATTCCGCATGAACTAAACTATGTTCGGGGTCCAGACTGGAATGGTCTGATCCGGATCATGAACATCCAACTTGTCCAGTTTTTTATTTTTATGCAATGAAAAATCTTCCAAGTGTTTCTAAACTACAAGAATGTATTCGGATCACCAAAATTATTTAGTTAAACGTACCTGATCCTTTTGAATTCATTCTTCTTGAGATTGATGTATATGATCCACAATTCTTCATCTTTAATCTTCAAGACTCAAAATATTTCACGAAATACGCCAATACAAATTCCTTAACAATCTCCCCCTTTGGCGGTTTCATGACAAAACAAAAATCCACTTAAAAAATTCAAAAAGATATTTTTGTTGCTATCACCATACAACAAAAATTTACATGAATGATCCAAATAAAAATGAATACAAGAGATAAACTCCTAAAACAAACTCTAGACTTAGACGTTTGTACTCTCTGCAAAAGAAATAATTCTTGACAAAAGAAATCGTTAGGTACCTCAAGAATTTAAGCATTCAATAAACAATCAGAGAGATAGAGTTTATACTCACCATGACATTAATTATCAGATATGTATGAGAGTAAGCAATCACGAATTCACATATCATTTAATCCTTAAAAGTCCAAATGTCATATCAAGATTCTAACAAGTTCACAAATATGTCAGTTATCAAACAACTTGTTAGTAATATTACATGCCCAAATAGTTAGTCAAATAGTTAGTCGGGGCATGAATCCAATTCAACTTACCTTCAACTTACCTTCAAATTTTAAAGTAGTTCAAAGTTCAAATAGTTATTCAAATAGTTAGTCGGGGCATGAATCCAATTCAACTTACCTTCAACTTACCTTCAAAGTTTAAAGTAGTTCAAAGTTCAAAGTACTCAAGTTCTCAATATTCCATGTTCTCTCCCCCTTTTTGTCATAGAAAACAAGCCAAAATAAAAGGAGGGTAATGCAAAGTTCAAAAATATTAAGAACTGAAATGAAGAACCTGCACAAGAAATCATTAGAACAAACATTGAAAAGAAAAAAAATATCATCCCGAGTCTGTGTCATTGGAGTCACTGCACCCAAGATTGGTGAAAATCTTTTTGACCAACTTGGCAAAAGATTTAAACTTGTTCTTTAGCTCGACTTGGTTGGCAGTAAGTTTAACCATGTCTTCAGAAATCTGAGTTATTTCATTCGACATGCATTCCTATTCCGATGATAATCTTTGTTGTTCTCGGTAGATAGATGTGACAGAGGCTTCATCCTCTGAGGTCTTATGTTGTCCAAGACCTGAAGCTGTCCCATGTTGTGTTGTTGCTCCACATAACGAGCCATCCTGTTCCAGATGATATATGGAATGTTGATATTTAATCCTCGAGCTGCTGTTGGATGTCCTAGAAGATATAAGAATAACATCCTGTCCCAGCGAGGCACCTTCGTTTGCATATTCGGCAAAATGTTGTAGCAAACGATGAAATTGAGAAATTGGTATTCTGGACGAAGTTCTTTTGATAATACCGAGTTTCCAGCTGATCGAATTTCCAGCATACAGATGCCATCCACAACTCGTCACCAATCCAAGCTCGTCATAGGACAACCCTTCAAATAGTGTGTCCCGATCAAGCTTGAAGACATGCCTAACACCTCTCCAATCAATTGAGGAGTAATGGCAAGTTTCTTGTTCCGGACCGAAGTGTTAAACTTCATAGGTCCACCTTCATTCTCTTGAAGCTGCTGCGCACAAGTGTAAAATGTCCGTATCAAATGTAGACAATATCCAGACGACTCCGGAAAGTGGCAAATTTGAGAGAAATTGGCTTGATCAATCAAATTTCCGAAAGCTGCAGAACGATCTCGAAGAGCCGCGATATTGACATGTCGTTCTCCAATGCACTCTCGGTTCTCAAATGCCTTCATCCGATCTGTGCTGATATGCACAAAGTCCTGCGGAGGTGGCTCACTCGCAAGTGGCTCTTCAATCTCAATGCCACAAGCTCGACCTCTTTTCCTTGCAACGCTTTTCTTTTTCATAGACAGGGGTTGCATTGGTGCTTTCCCTTTCTCGGCGGCAGTAGGCGGAGTCTTCGCCTTTGCAGAAACTAGGGCTTTACCCTTTGATGCCACTGCAGCCAATGCTGCGGTTTCTTCAAGGATTTTATCCCAATCCTCCGATTCTGTGTCCGAATCATCCAGGGACACAAACTCTTCCTCCTCTTGAGGCTTTCTTGTCAACTTGAGCTTATTAGATGCTCGAGTGCCAACCATCGCAACAATGAGCACAATCACCCAACCAAACACCATCTAAGCCGGATTGTTTGAAAAAGTGATCCTGTGATTAATAACTCAAGAACATGAAAAATTGTTTAATTTTTAAAAATTTAAAAAATCATACCCAAACAATCTTTATCATGTATAGAGACTAGGAATCAAGTTAGTTTTGCAAAAGGAATTTTAAAAAAAGATCAATTGCATGATTTTAAAAAATTCCCAAAATTTGCCCTAAAATCGAATTTTTAGAAATCGAAGCCCAAAAATCCGTTAATCAAATGAATACAAGACATAGAAACAAAACTAAGGTGTCCATAGTTCTTATTTCAAAAGAAATTTGATCAAAAACCGTGCAAAATCAAAATTATAGCATGAAATTCCCTCACATTTTGATGAATATGCATAAAACATGGAAAAATAAAGATTTTGACCATAAGAACTTACTTGGATCGAGTGAAAACAAGTTGCAACAGATCCAAACCTTCTTGATTCTAGAGAGAGAAACTCTAGGAAGTTAGAAACAAAAGTTTAGAAAGAATGAAAATCAATAAACCTTTCGTTTCCTATAAAACCTAGTCGCGGTCCGGATCGGGTCGAGAGTTCAGTTCGGATCGGCTACTCGCAGAAAATCCCAGCGTTCGGGATCCGGACTGAGTCCATCCAGTCTGGACTGCCTGCAACTTTTTCTCCAGAAAAATTTGTAAAAATTTCAGAAATCCAGAAAAAGTATGTAAGCATTCTTGCATATCAACTTTAAATAAAAAGTATCGTTTCACATCAAAAGAAATAAATTATGCTAAATCTATCATTAATACTCAAATAATGAAACGAAAATTTATAAAAGTTAAATCCTCTAAAGTTGAGCAAGATCTAAACATCAATCACGATCTAAAGAGTAATGCGTTTATCAAATCATCAATTGAATAAAGAAAATGAAAGCACAAAGATCGATAAATATTTGAAATCCCAAATAAATTAGATATATAATACTATCTAGACAAAATGTTTTAGGGAGTGGCTCTTTGAGCATCTTTCAATTTGAAATTCCACCTTATACCTGTGACACCCCCAGAATTTGGATTAGTCCTATATATAAATGATATAATAGGACTAAATCTCTTAACCCGGCTATAGCATTTTGGGTGGTAGCAAGACCCAAGAGGTTAAGAGAGTTAAGCGTGCTAGAGCTAGAGTAGTTCTAGGATGGGTGACCCTTTGGGAAGCGGGGCGTCTCAGTTGGTATCAGAGCCATTCACCAGCCGGAAATGTGAGATGAGTCTCGGCTGAGCCAGGGTTATATAGCGGGTAGAGCGAGGCTCCCCGGCTAATGACCGTTGTGGGTGGAGTGCAGCTCCCCACAAGGTCGGCTAAGGCTAGCGAGACGAGTCTCACATCGCCTGGTGCTTGTGAGTGTGCTTGAGCCTGACGTGGACGTCAGGGCTTAAAGGGGGGAAGAATGCGACACCCCCGGAATTTGGATTAGTCCTATATATAAATGATATAATAGGAATAAATCTCTTAACCCGGCTATAGCATTTTGGGTGGTAGCAAGACCCAAGAGGTTAAGAGAGTTAAGCGTGCTAGAGCTAGAGTAGTTCTAGGATGGGTGACCCTCAGGGAAGCGGGGCGTCTCAGACGATCTTCAAAAGTAGTTGGCAAAGGAACAATTGCTATTCCAGATGGCCCGGTTTTGAACAATGTTTTATTTGTTGAAGGCCTTAAGACTAACCTCATAAGTATTAGTCAATTGTGTGATAATGGTTTCTCAGTTAATTTCTCTTCTGTTGAATGTATTGTAACTGACAAAAATCATTCATTCTTTTTGAAAGGGGTTAGGTCATAAAATAACTGCTATGTAGTTCCTAATAAATTTTCTGAACATTGTAACCTAGTGTCACTTGATAATGAAACACTTTGGCATGAAAGACTAGGTCACATAAATTTTAAGGAACTATCTAGAATATCTAACAAAGACATAGTTAGAGGTGTTCCTAAATTGAACTTCAAAGAAAACCTTGTGTGTGGTGGTTGCCAAAAGGGAAAACAAACTAGATCCATTCACAAGAATTTGAACCATGTAGGAACAAAATGGCCATTAGAATTATTGCATATGTACTTAATGGCACTACAACAAAATTAGGCTATAGCGATACTTTTAAGTATTTCTAAAATCTAAAAAAGTGTCGCTGACAAAAATACCGACACTTATTGTAAGTGTTGCTATATGTGCTGTCGCTAGGGTGTATAGCGACACATTTTTGTAATGTGTTCCAGAAATTTGTCCCTATAATCTAATTGTGGATATAGGTGGAATATAGATAGGTCACTTATACAAAAGTGTCACAAACATGTGTCCCTATAGCCTAATTTTGTTGTAGTGTGGGGCCGACTCGTCAACCAAGTTTGGGAGGTAAATGGTATATTTTTCTGTTGGTTGATGATTTCTATAGATATTCATGGGTAACATTTTTAAAAGAGAAAGCGGATACTTTCGATTCTTTTCTTGAGATTTGTCATCGTATTATGATTGAGAATAATGAAAAGATCGTTCGTGTTCGGAGTGATAGAGGTGGAGAATTCATCAATTCCAAATTCATTGAATTTTTGCACTTCAAATGGCATAAAACATGAATTCTCTGCACCTTATACACCGCAACAGAACGGTGTAGTCGAGGGCAAAAATAGAGTTGTTCAAGAGATGACGCGTGTTATGCTTCATAGCCGGGAACTCCCATTATATTTTTAGGCTGAAGCAGTTAACACCGTGGTTTATGTGATCAATCATATCTATTTGCGCCCGGATACTTTGAATACCCCCTATGAACTTTGGTTCTGTAGAAAACCAAATATAAAATATTTTCGTATCTTTGGGAGTCGCAGTTAGATTTTACGCCATCGAGAAAATCTTGAAAAATTCGACTCTCGAAGTGATGAAGAAATTTTTATGGGTTATTCTACAAACAGTAGAGTATATCGGGTATTTAACCTTGAATCTAAAACGATGATAGAATCTTTCAATGTTAAAGTAGATGAAGCTTTTCATTTTTCTTCTGATAAATCTACTCCTGATATCTCTATTGATGATGAATCTCCTGCTAATGATATTGCATCTTTGCATGATAACTCTTCTGAAAATGTTGATGCATCTCATGGTTCTTCTAGTTCATCCAATGTGCAGGAATCATTGCAATTACCCCCGAGTACTCCGTTACCTCAAATGCTTCGAATCTCCAAGGACCATCCGGAAACAAGCATCATTGGAGATCCTCAAGAAGGAGTTAGAACTCAGAGACAAATGGTTTGTGGAGTTGCATGTTATGTCTCCATGATCGAACCAAACAACATTGATGAAGCTCTTCAAGATGACTATTGGATTGAAGCGATGAACGAAGAGCTCAATCAATTTGAAAGGAACAAAGTCTGGGAATTAACGAAGCCCCTGGAGCAACAAAATATAATCGGTACAAAATGGATTTTCAAGAACAAGAAAAATGAAGATGGTACCGTTGTTCGAAACAAAGCACGTTTGGTTGCTCAGGGCTATTCACAAGTTGAAGGTATAGACTTTGATGAGACTTTCGCCCCGGTTGCTCGTCTCGAGTCCATTCGTATTCTTTTTGCGATTGCTTCTCATTTCAAAATAATTTTTTTTCAAATGGACGTTAAGAGCGCATTTTTAAATGATTTTCTAAATGAGGAAGTTTATGCTGCTCAACCGAAAGGTTTCATTGATCATAAACTACCTAACTATGCTTTTCGATTGAAAAAGGCTCTTTACGGTCTAAAACAAGCACCGCGAGCATGGTACGAAAGATTGACAAAGCACCTTTTGGAAGAGGGCTATACTCGAGGGGGAGCCGATCGGACACTCTTTGTGAAGCACTTTCAGGACAATTTTATTGTAGCACAAATATATGTAGATGACATTGTGTTTGGTGCTACAAGGAATAACGATGCTTCAAAATTCGCCGAAACAATGGAAAGCGAATTTGAGATGTCCATGATGGGCGAGCTTACATATTTTCATGGATTGCAAGTTAAGCAAAGTGAAGATGGCATACATTTATGTCGATCCAAGTATGCGAAGGAGTTGGTCAATAAATTCAGATTGGAGAATTCTAAAGACTTTCCATCTCCTATGGGAACTAGCAATAAGGGATTAGGAAGTGAATCTCACGGAGAGAGTGTAGACGAGAAGCTTTATCGAAGCATGATTGGAAATCTACTCTACCTTACGGCTAGTCGCCCGAATATTTCTTTCAGTGTTGGGATTTGCGCGAGATATCAATCAGCACTGAAGGAAATTCACCTGAAAACGGTGAAAAGGATCATCCGGTACGTCAAAGGTACTATCAATTTCGGAATTTGGTATCCTATGGGCACATCTCTTGACATAATAGGATATTCGGATGCCGATTGGGCTGGATCAGTGGATGATCGGAAGAGCACGAGTGCTGCATGTTTTTACCTTGGCCATTGTCTTGTAGCATGGCATAGTAAAAAGCAAAACTGCATTGCTCTCTCTACTGCCGAGACGGAATACATTTCAGCGGAAAGTTGTTCAACTCAATTGATTTGGATGAAAAGTGTTTTGAGCGACTTTCGCATTCCTGCGACTTCGGTAACAATACTTTGTGACAACACTAGTGCCATAAATATTTTTAAAAACCCTGTGTTGGACTCAAGAACAAAACGCATTGAACTTAGATATCATTTTCTTAGAGAGCTAATTGAATCAAGCACTTTACAATATCTTATGTTTCAACTGAAGATCAATTAGCCGATATTTTGGCAAAACCTTTGGATGAAAAACGTTTTATTCATTTGCGTAAAGCAATTGGAATGCTTTATTTGAAATAACATTTTTTGAACCATTGCTTAGGTTAGGTTTTGTTTTGTGTTTTGTGTATATAGAACATTAACTGAGCATTTGTTAAATTGACTTTAATTGCATCTTTTCATGTTATGAAAAATTTATTATGATTTGGATATCATTATAATTCATTTGATGCAATGATCATTTATATCAATTATTTCATCTTTAATTGATCAAAGTCAATTCCTCTTTCAATGATCTCTTGGTATAGTTTTTATCTTATTTGATAATTGAGTTAAGTATGAACACGATATCAATTTTTAGTTGAATACTTTATATTTTATATAATTGATAGTCAATTGAGGGGGAGTATTATTTAATATTTGATGCTCAAAAGATGTGGAAAGAGTTACATCCCTTAGTGGAGTGTGAAAACTACCACCACATAGAGGAAAGAGCTACCACCTCGGTCGTCCGAGTACTGTGTGCAGCTACCACATGTTTACCAAAGCATGGTGATTTCTTATTTATTAGATAAAATGCATTTTGGAATACTTGACTTTGTCGAATTCCAAGGTTGGTATTGTCACACCCCGGCGTCGAAACTGCGACCCGGGCTCGCCAACAGATCCGCCGCCCATACGGGAAGCCCCGTATAGACGAAGCGACTAACTTGTAAAAGATCAACTATGCTATACAGATATCAGAGCTGAAAGTAAACTGCTAAAAGAAGAAGATATACAACGCAAAGTCCTCACCAAAAGTACATAAATCTCTCAAGCAGTAAAATAAAAGTATAACTCTATACCTCACTACAAAGTCTCTCAACAAGAACTCTCAAAAAGTACGGGGTACATCTACTCTCTGGACGATGACTGGTAGGGAACTATCTCGCGACTCCCTTACCTCGATCAGAAGAAGCAGCAACAGGAGCAGCAGGAACAGGAGTAGAAGTCCCTGTGGGAAAAACACCACGACGGGTGTGAGAACTATGTCCCAAGTAGTTCTCAGTGGGTACCGCCAACAAGCCCGGCGGTCTGCCCACTAAGTCTACTAGAGGCATAAAGTAACAATATAATACTGAAATGAAAGGGCTGGAAAAGTAACTCTACAGCTACTATGCCTCTATCTAGATGCTCAAGAAAATGGAACAGATGGAACATGATGCATCTACTAACACACACAGTAAACTCACCAAATCTATACTGACTGCCTCAAAGGGTCCAGTCAAACCTGCGCCCACCTACTGCCGCACATCGTCAACAGGACGGGTCTACCGTAGGGTGTCCGTGACTGCCACTAACTGGCCCAGTCAGAGGGACGGCGTCGACAAGTCGCGATAGCAAGTAACAGGCCCAACTCCGGAGTGGCACTCGAGGGGCGCGACCCCACCGAGGAAAGTATCTGCGTATCTCTGTCGAGCTCAAATATGGCTCATGCAGGCTATAGTCCAAACCACGATCAACAAGATCGACCAACCACACCAACTCTCAACCACAGGCTGGAAAACCACACAGCTGGGGCCACCGTCCACCAGACGGCTCCCACAACAGAACACTAAACTCACAGGAAAGACCGACACCATAAGGGTTCGGAAACCCGATAGACCCGTGCTAAGAACCCTATCAAACAAGAACAGACTCTAGGCTCCGCCTATCGAAGTTCCCGATCCCCTTATAGTTCGGGAAAGCAATAATCATAGTACAACACGCAAAAGACACCAACAGGGCCCGAAAGTCCCAGGAGACCTACACCTACAACCCTATCAAACAAGAACAGGTTCCAGGCTCGGCCCCCGTGGCTTTCGTCCCGACAAAGGAACGGCCCCTAGAACCCGGATCACTCGAATCCTTTCGAGTGGGAAGATTTACAAGAAAAAGGTGACATTTGTTATTGAAAATTATTTTGATCTGGAAGAAATCCATATTTAATGATTTTAGTTCTTTTTAGAAAAACAGTTAGAAAAATAAGTGTTTTACCCAAACCCCGAAGGGCTGATGTCTTTGTCCAATCAAACAAGAACAGACTCCAGCGGCCCTTCGATGCTTGGAAGAAAACATTGGTAGACTAAAATCATGTGTATGTCGAAAAGGGTTCTAGGTTCAGCTAACACTAGTGAACTACTGCCACTAACACAGTGGCGACAACCCAAACAGGGAAAAACAAGATCTCCCGGGTCCACCATTTACCCCAAACGGTTCCCGGTACAGACAAGCGAACCACTATATCTACCAGACTCCACTCGGCTCCCAAGCACGAGTGCAAATGTATCCCACACTAAAACGAAGTCCCGACCGCTCGGCCCACTACCCGGGCGAGGATAACACTAAGTCCAGGAATGAAACATAAAGTGTGGATGTCTAAACATAAATAACCCTAGCCCAAGTGAGGGTTTTTTTACTGGTCTGGTTACACATGCAACATATGACGGGGGTGCTAGGTCAGGTTCCAAGATAACAAATATTTAACATGATAGAAGGAAGTAAGAGATCACAAGATCGACAGATAAAACTAGGAACAACAATTCCTACACTCTAGCATGCTACCCAAGTCCAATCACCATCATGCATGATTCTATAACAATAGAATTAGAGCACAGTCCATAGATCTTGAAAGCAAAGCCACCCACCTGAAAACGCTAACTGTCCGGAGTCGTACAGCTGAGAAAACCAGGAAAAATAACAACTCTATGTCCAATAGGTCCTGCACAGTCCACAATCCCTCCTGGGTACAACATAAGGCTACAGTTATACTTTAATCCCAAAATCTGCCAAGAAATACAATACTAAAATTTCAGCCGCAAAGATGCGATTATTCCACCTACTGAATGTGCTCAAAAAATTCCAAATAAAATATCCCTGCGATCCTCGTGTCGATAGCTTCGAAACAAGTACCTGCACGCCCAATTCCAAGCACCATAGGCCAAGTTACAAATTCCACAGTATCGGTGCGCCCAATCCCAAAACCATTCAACTGTAAACTCTTGTACAGATAAAAGGAAAAGTGTATACCTTCGGGAAGGTCTCCAAAAATTCCAAGAAAAATACCACAATGATCCTCGCGTCGAGTAGATGAAAAAATTCTACAAGCACGTCCTGATCCGACACTCGTGCGCGGAGATCTCCTCGGATGAAGCTGCCGTCCTCACAAATCCTCACAGCAAACCAGGTCCTCAGTGAGCAAGGAAGAACTCCTCGAAAAACGTTAAACCAGGAAATGTGGAAGAAACCAAAATTGTAGCCTTACCTGTTGCGAATCCAACGGCGAAGAAATCGCTCGAAAAGATGGTCGGAGTAGGCCGGGAGAGCTCGTGCACCGAAGAGCGACGGGAGAAACACCGAAGAAAGAACGTCGCGATGCACCAAGAAAATGAGAATCTCAAAAAGCGTGCCCCGAAAAATCCGCAAACTCTGCAGATGGAAGCTACACTGCGTGAGGATCAACTTTGGTGAAGAACTCCAGCCGGTTTGAAGCTCGGAAGTGCCAAAAAGTCGAAGAGGAAGAGAGCTCGGCCTATTTATAGGCTCAAAAAAAACATTTGAAGAAATTCCCGGGGTGTCCCAACTTTCGGGCGCACCCGAACTTTCGGGCGCCCGAATCCGGGCGCAATAGCACTTTACTGTAGCCGCCCGGAAAAGTCTCGTGCCGCCACGTCACCCGCACAGCAAACAGCTGTGCGGGGCGCGCCGGGAGCGGCCACGTGGCCCTCCCGGGGCCCGACGCGTGTCCTGCACAGCAAACAGCTGTGCGGGGCGCGCGAGCTGCCGCCACGTGGCACCTACCCGGTCAAACCGGGTAGGTGGCGCCCGCCAGTGGCAGGGCGACACGTAGCCCTGCCACTGTCGCGGTCGAACGTGCGGGCAGGGCGCCGCTCTGGCCGCCTGCCACGCACGCGCCCCGAGGCGCCCTCCCGCAACCCCGTGCGCCGCGCCTCGTGAGCCCGCGAATGGCGTGACGACACGTGTCCCGTGCACCCGGTCCACGCACCCAGTTCAGGTTCCGTGGACCGCGCCGCGTGCACCGACCAACCGGGGGATGCCACGTGTCCCCCGCCCCGGTCCATGCACCGCCGCGCAAAACCCGTAGACCGCGCATCACGAGCCCGCCAATCAGGCGGCGCCACGTGTCCATGCGCCGGGTCCGTGCACCCAGCCGCTCCCCTCTGTGGACCGAGCGCTGCGGACCGGCCCAATCACAAGCCGCCACGTGGCAGCCGGCGGTCCACGGCCCCTCCCGTGCACCGAAATTCAGCGAAAACTTCTGGGGGTCCGTTTTTGGGCATCCGGACTCCAAAATTAACAAGAAAACAGCTATTTTCAAGCGTTTTTCCGCGCTGAATCCAAATTCAACCTCTGTTTGGCCCAAAACAATTCTGAAAATTCGGCAAATGCAGCCGAAGGCCAATCCAGCTGTGGATAACACACAGGGTCCATCTGTGGCATCCCTTTGATGCACTATGGGCCAGACACACCAACACTAGGTGTTCTACACCACGGTTCATGGGAGAAGCTACACGGGGATCAGGGTCACCACATCGTCCATCTCCGAAAACTACAAGTCCTCCGAAGGTTTTCTCTAAAGATTGAAAATAGTTTTTATCACCAGTCATGTGACGGGAACATCCACTATCTAGATACCAACTCTACAACAAAATTAGGCTATAGCGACACTTTTAAGTGTTTCTAAAATCTAAAAAAAGTGTCGCTGACAAAAATATCGACACTTATTGTAAGTGTTGCTATATGTGCCGTCGCTGGGGTGTATAGCGTCACATTTTTGTAATGTGTTCCAAAAATGTGTCCCTATAATCTAATTTTGGATATAGGTGGAATATAGATAGGTCACTTATATAAAAGTGTCACAAACATGTGTCCCTATAACCTAATTTTGTTGTAGTGCAAGATGAATTGTCATATGCATGTAGTGATGTGTGTATGACAAGACAAGGGAAGAGTTCACCTTTGCGCACCCAAACCTTACGAGTTTTGGATTACGTCGGCAATGATTGTGACGTTGATCTCTTTGGTGAACGTGTCTTGTACGTTTGATCACTTTTCATTGGAATCCATGATGACATCGTCTTGTGGGGTGTACTACCATTATTCTTCACCTTTGGATGGTTCTTGCGAAATTTCTGGTGGACAAACTTGTTGGTAGTTGTTGCAAGTTTTGCTTGATTTGTCCGCTTAGCTCCAAACTTGCAATTTCGTCTTATGTGCCCTGCAAAACCACAACGAAAACATACCTTGGAAGGATTTGATCCTGACCGAATTGAGGTAGACTTGTTAATGTTGGATGCGATGATTTTCGTTAGAGAAGGAGAAACCGACTGGGGCACAAAAATAGTCTTACTCGAACTTGGACCCTCACCAGTTCGATCGTATCCAAGACCCAAACGATTCGATTGACCAAGACCAAGCAATTTATCCAACTTGCTCATTCCAGAAGAGAATCGCTTCAAATCTTCCTTAAGTTGGAATATGGTCTTCGTCATCTCCAATTTTTCTTGTTGAGCCTCGGAGTGGAGCTTCGAGAAGTGATTTGCTTTATCCACCAATTTGATATGTTCCTTCTCGAAATGTTCGTTCTTCTCATGAATGGAAGTGTTTATTTTGACCAAGTTATCCCTTTCCTCTTCAAGAGCGTTTAAGAGAGAAGTTGCCTTTTTAGATTGTTCTTCAAGATCCCACAACCTTCTTCTCAAACTTTTATTTTGCTTTGCCAATTTCTTAGAATCCTTCAATAATTTATGGTAGGCAAAAGCAAAGTCTTCACCTTCGGAATCGCTCGGTTCATCTTCCATTGAAGTTTTTTCATTCAAGGAGGAGATGGATAATGAACCAGAGAAGGTCGCTGAAAAACACACGAAAGGTGAAGTTGTGGATGCCATGAATGCTGTGGCGTTGTTATCCTCATCACTGGAAGATGACTTATCAGAAGGGAAAGTGTCATCCCATGTGACGGCTTGCATAGCCTTCTTCTTTGACGGATTCTTGTTGGGACACTCCATTGAGATATAGCCATAACCTCAGCATTTGAAGCACTGGATTTGTCCCTCGGTGTTCTTCTTGTCCTTTGAAGAACTTTCTTGCTTTCTTGATTTAAAGCTTGAATTTTCTTTGCCTTTCTTGGACTTAACGAAGGATGATGGTTTGCTTGAATTTTTTCTTCGAAAGTTTTGGCGAAATTTTCTTGTCAAGAACAAAATCTGTTTCTCGAAATTCTCTATTGATAAATTATCATCAACGTCTGAGGAGGATGAATCCGCGTCTTATTCCTTTGTTGATTTTAATGCAAAACCTGAAGACTTAGAAGAATAGTTAGTAGAAAAAGTCATTTCATACGTTTGAAGTGCGCCAACTAATTCTTCTACCTTGATTTCATCCGGGTGTTTTACTGTTTTAATGGCTGCGACCTTAGGGCGAAATCTTTCAGGAAGAGTTCTCAAAATCTTTCTTACAACTTTAGATTCTGAAATTTTCTCTCCCAAGTTAGCACATGTATTAACGATATCTTACAATCGTGTATAATAATCTGTGAACGATTCATTTTCTGCCATATGAATTGAATCGAATTTGCTCGTAAGCATTTGCAGTTTTTGAATCTTCACTAAACTTGTACCCTCATGTGTAACTTGTAGAGTATCCCAGATTTCTTTCGCAGTCTCACATGCCGAGACGCGAGAGAACTCGGTTTGTGACAAGGCATTAAATAAAGCGTTAATTCCCTTGCCATTGTAAGAAGAAACATCAATTTCTTCCTTAGTCCATTTCGACCTAGGTTTGATGGTGACAACATCGACAATAATCTCAGTAGGATTTGTCCATCCAAACTCAATTGATTGCCAAACCCGTTCATCGATGGAAATTAAAAGCGCTCTCGTACGTACTTTCCAATATGTATAATTTGTTCCATCGAAGAACGGTGGTCTGTTGATGTTTCCACTTTCAACCATTGTTTACAACCCTATTCCTGCTCTGATACCACTTGTGGGTTATGCTAATATGGATATAAAAAAAGGAAAAAACCACATAGAGGGGCGGTGAATAGTTGTAAACAATAAACACACCAAATCGTTGCGTAAAAAATAACCCAATGCGGAAAATAAATAAGTACGTAAGATTTTACGTGGAAAACTCCATCACAGGAGTAAAAAACCATGGGACCGATAACACGGTGAAATCCACTAAGATTAAACACGTACAAGGTGATTTACCGTAACCCTACGACTCAACCTTTTCCATACGCTCCTAGTTGATCTTCTCCGCTCGCTCCACAACGCGTCTCGAATCCACGATTTGCATCCAACTTCGAATCCACGAAGTCCAACGTCGAATCCACGACGTCCAACCGAATCCAAGGTCTTAACCAATGTAGTACGTATCGATCACGCGAACGTACCTCGCTCCGAATCCACGAGAGCGGTAGCACCTTGAATCCACAAGGCCACGCGAATCCACGCGCCGATTTTTGGAAAAATCGTTGTTTCGTTGGTGATGATAATCCGCCGAATACTTAGATCAAAGACAGATCAGAAAATACCATCTAAGTATTCTTTAATTTGATTTTACAAGAAATAGGAGTTTGGAAACCCTAGAATCAAATTGATCAATATAGATGAAGAAACATATGATTGATCATGTTTTCCTTTCTTCTCTATATATGGACTTTGATTATCTTCGTTTTTATTCTTTTTATCGGTGTTTTGGTTACCCTATATGTGAAATTAGGGTTTATTTATAGGCTAGAAAACTTTGGAAAGAGATAAGAATCAAAAACTACCTTATCTGGAATTTTCCCGCTCGGCGGTTCGGACTGGATTAAATCTAATCCGGACCGTCGTCTTTAGACAGAACTTTTCCTGAAAAACAAGTTCGGGGTCCGGACTGGAATTCTCTGATCTGGACTGTTCATGCTGTAGAGTACCGGGTCTTTGGATAGTGCACCGACCACACAGATGACTTGGAGCAGAGAGTTGCCTTGAGCATGTTGCATTTGAGTTTACAGTTGATGACGGGTTGATTCGGATCAACGCAGAAGCTCCAGCTCGATTCGGGGTTTTTCCGGGCTTTGTAGGCCGATTGAGGATGAGATTGGGAATTTCGGACTTCACCGTGGAGTGCCGAAAATTCAGGAACACTTGGAACAGGTGTACTTTCAGATTACAGCGAGGTTCGGGAGGTTCCGGACTGACGCGGAGGACCCGGAGGCAAAAAGTGAGTCGGAACTGGCAATTTTGGAGCCGGTAATTGATTTGAGCACCCCGACTCAACGGATGAGCTTTTTGAAGAGAAAAAGCTGTGGACACGTGTACTTTTGATTTACAGCGAGGTTCGGGAGGTTCCGGACTGACGCGGAGGACCCGGAGGAAAAAAGTGAGTCGGAACTGGCAATTTTGGAGCCGGTAATTGATTTGAGCACCCCGACTCAACGGATGAGCTTTTTGAAGAGAAAAAGCTGTGAGCGCGAGTACTTTTGATTTACAGCGGAGTTCGGGAGGTTCCGGGCAGCGGCGGAGAGCCCGAAGGCAAAAAGCGAGTTGGAGTTGGATTGTGGATTAAGTTAATTATTTAGTTAATTAATTAATCCTTTCTTTTCCTTTATAAAAAGCCCAGCCTCCACCTCTCCCTCCCTCTGCAGCAGAGAAAGAAAGAAAAGGGAGAAAGAAAGAGAGAAAGAAAGAAAGAGGAAAAGAGAGGAAAAAGGAAGGAGAAGAAGAAGGCCAAGTGGGTTTTTGGAGTTGAGCTTAGTCGAGGTTTCTCCCCCGTGGTGGCCGTGAGGAGCGTGGATGCATTTTTGGAGGTGGGTATTTTGATGCTCTTTATTCTTGAAAATTTTAATGTTGGAGTTTTGAGCTTGGATTTTATTGTTGGAGAGCTTTGGGGTTTTTAATTGGTTTTTAAAAGCTAAAAATGGAATTTTGGGATTTTTTCGGATTATTGGGGTTTTTTATTAATTTACCCGTCGCGGCGCCAGGGTGCTGCTGTTGGCAGCACCCTGCGGCGACGTGCCGCTGGGCGCGGCGCCGCGTGCAGCAAAGTGCTGCACGCGGCGCTGCCTGGCACGCAGGCGCGCGCGGCAGGGCCTGCCTGGCCGCGCCCAGGCGCGCACGGCAGGGCCGCGCGCAGGCGCGCGCGGCACTGCCTGGCCACGCGCAGGCGCGCGCGGCAGGGCCGCGCGCGGGCTTGCGCAGGCGCGCGGGCGCGCGCGGCCGCGCGCAGCGCAGGGGGCTGCGCGCGGGCCCGCGCGCAGCGCCGCTGGGCGCCGCGCGCAGCGCCGCAGGGCGCTGCGCGGCGCGCTCCGGCACCGCGCAGCAGGTTGCTGCGCGCGCTGCTGGGTTTGGCGCCGTGCGGCTGGCCTCCCTCGTCGCGCGGCTGGGTTTTCGCCGCTCGGCGTGCTCCCGGACGGCGGGCGACTCCTCGGTTTGCGTGCCGGCGCCGTTTTTTCGCCGACGGAGCAGTTTTCGCCGCCGCGTGCTGTTTTTCGCCGTCGGGCGCAGTTTTTCGCCGACGGAGCAGTTTTTCGCCGCCGCGTGCTGTTTTTCGCCGTCGGGCGTAGTTTTTCGCCGACGGAGCAGTTTTTCGCCGCCGCGTGCTGTTTTTCACCGTCGGGCGCAGTTTTTCGCCGACGGAGCAGTTTTTCGCCGCCGCATGCTGTTTTTCGCTGTCGGGCGTAGTTTTTCGCCGACGGAGCAGTTTTTCGCCGCCGCGTGCTGTTTTTCGCCGTCGGGCGCAGTTTTTCGCCGACGGAGCAGTTTCTCGCTGCCGCGTGCTGTTTTTCGCCGTCGGGCGCTGGTTTTCGCTGACGGAGGCTGTTTTCGCCGACGGAGGCTGTTTTTCGCCGTCGGATGCTCGGTTTTGACCGTTTTGATTGATTTTGCGATTTCTTCGCTCCTGGCAGCTTGCAGTGCTGCTTTTAGCTTCCGCCGGGGGCGGTTGTGGGTTTTTCCGTCGCGTGGACCCGCCGGCTTATTTCGGGACATCCGCGGAGCGCGCGGTCGTGTGGTTGGACGCAGCGTGCTCCGTTTTGCGTGCGAACCTCGCGGAGGCAAGGTAAGTCCCGCTGAGCCTAATTGCAAGTGTCGGCAAGCAATTGGTGGCATTCTGAGGTGGGTTGGTTTTCTCTCCAAGTCTACGGACTTTCTTCTAATTCTATTGTGATAGGATTGCATGCTAGTTTAAGTGTTTTCTTGGAACTTTACTAGCACCCCCGTCATATGTGCATGTGTTTGACCAGACCAATAGAGAACCTTAATCTGGGCTAGGTTCTTTTATGTTTTAGACATCCCACACCGTGCATATCCTTCTGGACATAGTGTTCCTCGCCCGGGTAGTGGGCTGAGTGGTCAGAGTGTTGTGGGACGGGTGTTGCACTCGGGCCGGGGGGCCGAGTGGGGTCTGGTGGCTGGGTTAGGCCAGTGTTAGTGCAAGGGGAACCGTTTCAGATAAACGGTAGTCCCGGGGTTTTACTTTCCGCTGTTTTTCTCGTCACCACCGTGTTGTGATCGTGGTGCACTTGTGTTAGCAGGATCTTGAACCCAGAACCTTTTTGGACGAACACATGATTTTAGTCAGCCAATGTTTCTTCCAAGCTTCGCAAGCTCGCCTGAGTCTGTTCTTGTTTGATAGGACGAGGGCATTAGCTCTTCGAGGCTTGGGCATAAACTTGATTTCAAAGGGTTTTCCTAAAAAGACTAAAAATCATTAAAAAGATGGATTTCTCTCAGATTGAATGGTTTTCTGAAATAAATGACATGGTTTCTTATAAACTTATCCACCCGAGCGGATTCGAGTGATCTGGGTTCTAAGGGCTGTTCTCTTTCTTGGGGACGTAGGTGTTAGTCTCCTGAGGTTTCGGACCCTTCGTAGATCTGGCTGTGGAGCATCTCCGGCCGTGTGTTTGTGTGTTTAGTTGAGTGGGGTGTTCTTGTGGGAGCCGTTGGGAGAGACGGTGGTTCCAGCTGTGTGATACTTTCGTTGAGCGGGTCAGTGTTGTGAGATTGAGTCGTGGAGGGTTCTCCGACTGAGTTGTGCTTTGAGCATCGAGATACCGATCTATTTGATCGAGGACTATAGCCTGCAGGAGCCACTTGTGAGACAGTGTTACTGATGAGATACTTGAGTTCGGTGGGGTCGCACCCCTCGAGCTACGCCCCGGGTGCGTTGATGGTACCGAGCCTGATGAGGCTGCGATGATGATACCGAGCCTGACGAGGCTGCGATGATGCGCCTAGTTCATATACTAGAGGTCGCTTGATACCCCTGGTCGGGCTACCATGGGGTCACTGTGTGAGATATCGAGTTTGTCCGATTGGACACCCTGGTTGATACACCAGGGGGCGCAGGCTTGACTCGACTGGACCCTGTGGGGCAGTCGCTGAGATTCGGGTTACACTGAGAGAGTGATGGCATAGCATGTGTCATAGTAGAGTGTCTTGAGAGTAGTACTTGTGGCATATTGTCAGCAGTGAGTGGCTGCATACCATCATCCATAGTCTCTTCCTATTGAGCATAGTAGATAGAGGCATGATAGCTGTAGATTCTTTTCCAGCTTATTTTCATTATCAGTCTTATCTGTTATCTTATGCCTCTGGTAGACTTAGTGGGCAGACCGTGGTTCTTGGAGACGGTACCCACTGAGAACTACTGTAGGATGTAGTTCTCACACCCTCTGTCGGTGACAGGTTGCTGAGACTTTCTTCCGTTCCTGCTGGGCTTGACTGGACGGACCGAGGACAGGGAGTCGCGTGATAGTTCCCTACCAACATTGTTACTTTAGAGAGAGGTAGATGTACCATCCCGGATTGTGGGAGTTGGTTATGTTTCCTGTTAGCTATCTCCCATTTGGATTTGTAGATGTTGTATAGGTGAACTTCTATTTGTATCATCTGATTTTGGGAGATAGGCTATGAGTTATTGCAACTTTGTAGTTGCGAAATTTTATAGTACAGCTTTTTATCCGCTCTGATATCTGTGTAGCTGTAGTTTTGTCTTTTGCAGACTAGACGCTTCGTCTGTACGGCAGTTTCCGTACGGATGGCGGATCTGTTAGCGAGCCCGGGTCGCAGTTTCGACCCCGGGGCGTGACAGATTAGAGTGGTATCAGAGCCTAGGATATAGGTCATTGAGGACTTAGAAACCCTAGGCTTGTGGTTGGACATTTGGATGACTACGTGAGAGTCGTGACTTTAGCGAGAGTCCAGATTGAGTTTTTACCTTTCCCTCGGGTTGGGATGAGTGATTTGATGTGTTATTCTCTCAAGTGATTATGTTGGCTGCAGACAACATAATACTTTAGGAAGGATAACAAATTTTAGACTCTCGCTGGATTGGGTCGTATGGTTGTTATGTCCTGACATTCGTTTTTGTTTCAGTTACCTGCGATGCCGCCGAGACGTCGTGTAGGGATGAGTGGGCGTTCGACCTTGGGTGAGGAGGCCGAGCAGGCCGGGCAGAGCGTGGTACAGGAGCTGCGGGCTCAGGTGGCCCAGATGTCTGAGGCGTTGCGGCGCCAGGAGGTGGCGGCCAGGCGCCAGGAGAAAAATATGGAGCGCATGATGCGCATGCTGGAGCAGAGAGCACCTCCTGTGGCACCACCATCAGTACTTCCGGTTACAACATCCTCGACCTCGTCACAGATTCCTCCGTTGACAGAGACAGAGCAGAGGGAGCTCATGGATCGACTATCCTTTATCAGCAAGTTTCACCCCCCACGGTTCGCAGGTCAGAGTTCGGAGCCGTGGGAGGTTGAGAACTGGATTGCGGCCATGGAGAAATTGTTTAAGAACATCTTCATCAAGGAAGAACATCAGGTACATTTGGGGGCGCACTTTTTGGAGAAGGACGCCGAGACTTGGTGGCGTCGAGTCCGCCCCGTTGGACCGCCAGGAGTACCGTTGATGACTTGGCCAGAGTTTCGAGCTTTGCTACGCGGGGCCTATTTTCCCGATAGTGCAAGCAGAAAATAGAAGGGGATCTTCGACGATTGCAGCAGGGTGATCGACCACTTCATGAGTACATTCGGGAGTTCCAGAAATTGTTGAGCAGTGTGCCTCATGTTGCCCGGGATGAGGCCCAGAGGGTTGAGCTTTTTGAGAGAGGGTTGCATCCGGATATTTATCCCCTTGTGCATTCGCGTAGAGCGCCGACTCTGGATGCGGCAATTGAGCATGCTCGGTGGGTTGACAGAGGATTTGTGGTTATGTCAGAGATGGAGCGAGCGCCAGGGACCAGCTCCGGGGAGAGACATCCAGTGCCGCCTGATTTTGGACAGTCTAGTAGATCGGGACCCCCGGGGCCGCCACCATCCCAGTCTGAGGGTCGTGGATTTCAGAGGAGACGGAGATCAGGAGGTCCCCCTCAGCCGAGGCACCAGCAGCAGTTTCAGGTCGAGTGTGTCATTTGCGGTGGGCCGCATGCAGTGCAGTAGTGTGACCATAGGCAGGGGCGATGCTTTTCGTGTGGACAGTCGGGACATTTTCAGGCACCATGCCCTCTGGTAGTACTTTCGGTGATGCCGCTTGTGACGGCACCCCCGCTACCTCTTCCGGAGGAAGGAGCTCCTCCGACTTACTGCCAGCCAGATGAGGCCACGACGTCGAGGCAGTCAGGACGACGATCACCCACATCGAGAGGATGAGTTTGGGCTGCTCGTTTGGTGGGCGCCAGGTTAGCGGGTTATGTGGTACTTGGTATGACTTCCTTTCCTAGTGGTTGAGATCAGAGTTTTGCACCCCTACATGGTTGAGTTGTTGGATTGTGGTTTTGGGTTGCGACCACAGCAGGGACAACGTCAACACCTCTCTCCTTGTCATCCCGTTTTAACATCGAAAGTAGCAAACGGAGCGAAAAATTTCGAAGGACTACTCCAGAAATGGAGGTGATGCTGGAACCTGTTCTTGTTTGATCGGGGTGAAGGCATCGGTCCTTGGGAAATTTTGGACTTTTCGCTATTTTCGGTTGCTTTTCAAATTGGGAGAGAGTTGGAGTTGATGATAGTCCTGATGTGGGTTTCTTGTGGTAGGGTGTGTGTTTTGGTTTCGAGGACGAAACCTTTTGAAGGAGGGGAGAATGTAGAGTACCGGGTCTTTGGATAGCGCACCGACCACACAGATGACTTGGAGCAGAGAGTTGCCTTGAGCATGTTGCATTTGAGTTTACAGTTGATGCCGGGTTGATTCGGATCAACGCAGAAGCTCCAGCTCGATTCGGGGTTTTTCCGGGCTTTGTAGGCCGATTGAGGATGAGATTGGGAATTTCCGACTTCACCGTGGAGTGCCGGAAATTCAGGAACACTTGGAACAGGTGTACTTTCAGATTACAGCGAGGTTCGGGAGGTTCCGGACTGACGCGGAGGACCCGGAGGTAAAAAGTGAGTCGGAACTGGCAATTTTGGAGCCGGTAATTGATTTGAGCACCCCGACTCAACGGATGAGCTTTTCGAAGAGAAAAAGCTGTGGACACGTGTACTTTTGATTTACAGCGAGGTTCGGGAGGTTCCGGACTGACGCGGAGGACCCGGAGGCAAAAAGTGAGTCGGAACTGGCAATTTTGGAGCCGGTAATTGATTTGAGCACCCCGACTCAACGGATGAGCTTTTTGAAGAGAAAAAGCTGTGAGCGCGAGTACTTTTGATTTACAGTGGAGTTCGGGAGGTGCCGGGCAGCGGCGGAGAGCCCGAAGGCAAAAAGTGAGTTGGAGTTGGATTGTGGATTAAGTTAATTATTTAGTTAATTAATTAATCCTTTCTTTTCCTTTATAAAAAGCCCAGCCTCCACCTCTCCCTCCCTCTGCAGCAGAGAAAGAAAGAAAAGGGAGAAAGAAAGAGAGAAAGAAAGAAAGAGGAAAAGAGAGGAAAAAGGAAGGAGAAGAAGAAGGCCAAGTGGGTTTTTGGAGTTGAGCTTAGTCGAGGTTTCTCCCCCGTGGTGGCCGTGAGGAGCGTGGATGCATTTTTGAGGTGGGTATTTTGATGCTTTTTATTCTTGAAAATTTTAATGTTGGAGTTTTGAGCTTGGATTTTATTGTTGGAGAGCTTTGGGGTTTTTAATTGGTTTTTAAAAGCTAAAAATAGAATTTTGGGATTTTTCCGGATTATTGGGGTTTTTTATTAATTTACCCGTCGCGGCGCCAGGGTGCTGCTGTTGGCAGCACCCTGCGGCGACGTGCCGCTGGGCGCGGCGCCGCGTGCAGCAAAGTGCTGCACGCGGCGCTGCCTGGCCGCGCGCAGGCGCGCGCGGCACTGCCTGGCCGCGCGCAGGCGCGCGCGGCCGCGCGCAGCGCAGGGGGCTGCGCGCGGGCCCGCGCGCAGCGCCTCTGGGCGCCGGGCGCAGCGCCGCAGGGCGCTGCGCGGCGCGCTCCGGCACCGCGCAGCAGGTTGCTGCGCGGCGCTGCTGGGTTTGGCGCCATGCGGCAGGCCTCCCTCGTCGCGCGGCTGGGTTTTCGCCGCTCGGCGTGCTCCCGGACGGCGGGCGACTCCTCGGTTTGCGTGCCGGCGCCGTTTTTTTGCCGACGGAGCAGTTTTCGCCGCCGCGTGCTGTTTTTCACCGTCGGGCGCAGTTTTTCGCCGACGGAGCAGTTTTTCGCCGCCGCGTGCTGTTTTTCACCGTCGGGCGCATTTTTTCGCCGACGGAGCAGTTTTTCGCCGCCGCGTGCTGTTTTTCGCCGTCGGGCGCAGTTTTTTGCCGACGGAGCAGTTTTTTCGCCGCCGCGTGCTGTTTTTCACCGTCGGGCGCAGTTTTTTCGCCGACGGAGCAGTTTTTCGCCGCCGCGTGCTGTTTTTCGCCGTCGGGCGCAGTTTTTCGCCGACGGAGCAGTTTTTTCGCCGCCGCGTGCTGTTTTTCGCCGTCGGGCGCAGTTTTTCGCCGACGGAGCAGTTTTTCGCCGCTGCGTGCTGTTTTTCACCGTCGGGCGTAGTTTTTCGCCGACAGACAGTTTTTCGCCGCCGCGTGCTGTTTTTCGCCATCGGGCGCAGTTTTTCGCCGACGGAGCAGTTTCTCGCCGCCGCGTGCTGTTTTTCGCCGTCGGGCGCTGGTTTTCGCTGACGGAGGCTGTTTTCGCCGACGGAGGCTGTTTTTCGCCGTCGGATGCTCGGTTTTGACCGTTTTGATTGATTTTGCGATTTCTTCGCTCCTGGCAGCTTGCAGTGCTGCTTTTAGCTTCCGCCGGGGGCGGTTGTGGGTTTTTCTGTCGCGTGGACCCGCCGGCTTGTTTCGGGACATCCGCGGAGCGCGCGGTCGTGTGGTTGGACGCAGCATGCTCCGTTTTGCGTGCGAACCTCGTGGAGGCAAGGTAAGTCCCGCTGAGCCCAATTGCAAGTGTCGACAAGCAATTGGTGGCATTCTGAGGTGGGTTGGTTTTCTCTCCAAGTCTACGGACTTCCTTCTAATTCTATTGTGATAGGATTGCATGCTAGTTTAAGTGTTTTCTTGGAACTTAACTAGCACCCCCGTCATATGTGCATGTGTTTGACCAGACCAATAGAGAACCTTAATCTGGGCTAGGTTCTTTTATGTTTTAGACATCCCACACCGTGCATATCCTTCTGGACATAGTGTTCCTCGCCCGGGCAGTGGGCTGAGTGGTCAGAGTGTTGTGGGACGGGTGTTGCACTCGGGCCGGGGGGCCGAGTGGGGTCTGGTGGCTGGGTTAGGCCAGTGTTAGTGCGTGGGGAACCGTTTCAGATAAACGGTGGTCCCGGGGTTTTACTTTCCGCTGTTTTTCTCGTCACCACCGTGTTGTGATCGTGGTGCACTTGTGTTAGCAGGACCTTGAACCCAGAACCTTTTTGGACGAACACATGATTTTAGTCAGCCAATGTTTCTTCCAAGCCTCGCAAGGTCGCCTGAGTCTGTTCTTGTTTGATAGGACGAGGGCATTAGCTCTTCGAGGCTTGGGCATAAAACTTGATTTCAAAGGGTTTTCCTAAAAAGACTAAAAATCATTAAAAAGATGGATTTCTCTCAGATTGAATGGTTTTCTGAAATAAATGACATGGTTTCTTATAAACTTATCCACCCGAGCGGATTCGAGTGATCTGGGTTCTAAGGGCTGTTCTCTTTCTTGGGGACGTAGGTGTTAGTCTCCTGGGGTTTCGGACCCTTCGTAGATCTGGCTGTGGAGCATCTCCGGCCGTTTGTTTGTGTGTTTAGTTGAGTGGGGTGTTCTTGTGGGAGCCGTTGGGAGAGACGGTGGTTCCAGCTGTGTGATACTTTCGTTGAGCGGGTCAGTGTTGTGAGATTGAGTCGTGGAGGGTTCTCCGACTGAGTTGTGCTTTGAGCATCGAGATACCGATCTGTTTGATCGAGGACTATAGCCTGCAGGAGCCACTTGTGAGACAGTGTTACTGATGAGATACTTGAGTTCGGTGGGGTCGCATCCCTCGAGCTACGCCCCGTGTGCGTTGATGATACCGAGCCTGATGAGGCTGCGATGATGATACCGAGCCTGACGAGGCTGCGATGATGCGCCTAGTTCATATACTAGAGGTCGCTTGATACCCCTGGCCGAGCTACCATGGGGTCACTGTGTGAGATATCGAGTTTGTCCGATTGGACACCCTGGTTGATACACTAGGGGGCGCAGGCTTGACTCGACTGGACCCTGTGGGGCAGTCGCTGAGATTCGGGTTACACTGAGAGAGTGATGGCATAGCATGTGTCATAGTAGAGTGTCTTGAGAGTAGTACTTGTGGCATATTGTTAGCAGTGAGTGGCTGCATACCATCATCCATAGTCTCTTCCTATTGAGCATAGTAGATAGAGGCATGATAGCTGTAGATTCTTTTTCAGCTTATTTTCATTATCAGTCTTATCTGTTATTTTATGCCTCTGGTAGACTTAGTGGGCAGACCGTGGTTCTTGGAGACGGTACCCACTGAGAACTACTGTAGGATGTAGTTCTCACACCCTTTGTCGGTGACAGGTTGCTGAGGCTTTCTTCCGTTCTTGCTGGGCTTGACTGGACGGACCGAGGACAGGGAGTCGCGTGATAGTTGCCTACCAGCATTGTTACTTTAGAGAGAGGTAGATGTACCATCCCAGATTGTGGGAGTTGGTTATGTTTCCTGTTAGCTATCTCCCATTTGGATTTGTAGATGTTGTATAGGTGAACTTCTATTTGTATCATCTGATTTTGGAGATAGGCTATGAGTTGTTGCAACTTTGTAGTTGTGAAATTTTATAGTACAACTTTTTATCCGCTCTGATATCTGTGTAGCTGTAGTTTTGTCTTTTGCAGGCTAGACGCTTCGTCTGTACGGCAGTTTCCGTACGGATGGCGGATCTGTTAGCGAGCCCGGGTCGCAGTTTCGACCCCGGGGCGTGACACATGCGATTTCAGCAAACACATAGTTCGGGGTCCGGACTGAGCAAAGGCTGTTCCGGACTGGAATTCCGCATGAACTAAATTATGTTCGGGGTCCGGACAGGAATGGTCTGATCCGGATCCTTAACATCCAACTTGTCCAGTTTTTTATTTTTATGCAATGAAAAATCTTCCAAGTGTTTCTAAACTACAAGAATGTATTCGGATCACCAAAATTATTTAGTTAAACGTACATGATCCTTTTGAATTCATTCTTCTTGAAATTGATGTATATGATCCACAATTCTTCATCTTCAATCTTCAAGACTCAAAATATTTCACAAAATACGCCAATATAAATTCCTTAACACTTAGCATAAAGTTGATTCTTCCTCATCAATTTCAGTACGATAGTCAAGTGTTCCACATGATCTTCTAGCGTCTTACTATATATCATTATGTCATAAAAAAAAAACTAAGACGAATTTTCTTAGATAAGGAACGAAGACTGTATTCATCAGGGATTGGTAAGTAGTCGGGGCATTGGTTAGCCCAAAAGGCATAACTTTGAACTCGTAATGTCCTTGATGAGTTCGAAATGTTGTTTTTTGTATGTCCTCTATATAGACCCTAATCTGGTGATACCCAGACCTTAAGTGCAATTTGGAAAATAGCTTGGATCCTCCTAACTCATCCAAAAGATTATCTATGATAGGAATAAAAAATTTATCATTGATAGTAACCTTATTTAGTTGTCTGTAGTCGATGCACATTCTCCAACTATCGTCTTTTTCTTTACGAGAAGGACCAGAGAGGCAAAAGGGCTATTGCTCAGTTGTACTATAGATGCTTCCAACATTTCTTTAATCTGATTTTCTATTTTATTTTTCTGCTCATAGGTATGCCGATAGGGAATGGTATTAACTGGGGTAGCCCCAGGTTGCAACACTACAACAAAATTAGATTATAGGGATACATTTTTGTGACACTTTTGTGTAAGTGTCCTATCTATATTTCATCTATATCCAAAATTAGGTTATAGGGACACATTTTTGGGACACTTTATACTAATGTGTCACTATACACCCTAGTGGCGGCACATATAGCGATATTAATAATAAATGTCGATATTTTTGTCAGCGATATTTTTTCAGATTTTAAAAATACTTAAAAGTGTCGCTATAACATAATTTTGTTGTAGTGCAAGGGTATCTTATGGTCCTCAAACCTTTGTGGGGGCAACCCTTGGGGTTCCTCAAACACATCGAAGTTGTGGTCCAGGATCTTTGTCAATTCAGTAAATTGTCCTTGTTCTTCCTCCCTACTAATAATAGGACAATGCTTTAGAATACAACATTATCCCTATTGGATCTTATGATACCATTGACTTGCGGTGATCAGTTTCAGCTTAGCCCCTTCATTTATTCCTTTCAAAACCAAAGGATGGCCATTCTCCAATATGGTTATGAAATTTTGTTGGAATTCAAATGTAACCTTACCATAAGATCGCAACCAATCAATTTCTAGTACTATACTAGATCCCTCTAGTCTGATAATTCTCAAGTCGGCTTGAAAGTTATGTTCCTGCATAGTCCAAGAGAACCTTGTGCACTATAGCTTACTGAGAACCTTTTGCCCATTCGCGACAGTGACCACCAAAGGTGTAGCAGCAACCATCTGAGCCTTGATATTCTTAGCGATCTGGAAATCCATAAAACTGTGTGTGCTACCCGTATCCACTAATACCGTCAACTTTTGCCCCTTAGCAACTCCTTGTATCTTAATTGTATCTTGCTGCTTCTCACCACTCAAGGCATATACTAACATTCCCATCTCGTGGTTGATCAACTCTTCATCTCCTTGGTCTTCCACTACTCCTTCCTATGCCAATTCTTGGAGGCACTCCTCATCATACACATCTAGGATATCTTCTATTCCTTGAATAGCATGGAGAGGCTTAGTTGAGCAAATATGCCCGGGATGATACTGTTGGGGCAAAAGAGTGGCTTCGCGTGATCGGCTCCTAGGAGTGACCCTCATAGATGTCGAATGCGCCGAGTGCCAACAGATCAAACGATCAAGCCAAGGAGGGATCTGCTCGGTCGAGTTCTCCTTTGGTAACTCTCGCAACCGTTCGACTTAGAGTAGCCGAATCGAGATTATGGAGGTAGAGAGGGTTTTGATGGGTTCGACTTAGAGTAGCCGAACCGGATACAAAGATAATGACACGGCTAAGGAGTCGATTATACTATTATATATATAAAGAAAGAGAAATAATGACACGGCTGATGAGCCGATTTAAATTTTATATTGCTTGGGAAGGGAATACAAGGAAGAAGGTATGGATAGAAATTACAAGTAAGCCTACTTCTAGGAAAGCGGTAAAGGAAAGCAGTAAAGAAAAGCAGTAAAATTAAGTTAACCTACTCCTAGATATGAAGAAGGTGGAGTGGTACTGTCACGCCCCGGTGTCGAAACTGCGACCCGGGCTCGCCAACAGATCCGCCACCTATGCCAAACCCCGCATAGGCGAAGCGTCCTACCTGTGAGAAAAGTACTACAGCTAACAGATATCAGAGCTATAAATGAAAATCTGCTGTATAACTAAAATCAACCGCTGTACAACTGGAAATAATACAACAATGTCCATCTCCCAAAAATGATAATCATACAATATCCTCATATACAAAGCTCAAAACTCAACAGGGAGGTATCTCAAATAAATACATCAGTGTACAGGCTCTCCATACATATCATATCCACACTACATGAGTCTCTCAAAAGAGGAAAACAAATAGCCAATCTACTTCAGGTCTCCTCTGAAGGGGTACCGCTACTCTCCAACGACGGGTAGGGATCTAGCTCGCGACTCCCTCGCCTCGATCAACAACCGCAGAATCAGCAACACCCGCTAAGACTCTGTAAAACAAAGGAGAGGAAGGAAAAATGAGGGGGAAAATCCCCAAAGGGTGTGAGAACTACACCAAAAAGGGAGTTCTCAGTGGGTACCACCGCCAGGCCCGACGGTCTGCCCACTAAGTCCTCAAGAGACATAAAATAACCAAAGCCGTGAGAACTGAACAAGAACGCTGATGACACTCAACAGCTACTATGCCTCCATCTAAATGCTCAAGAGGGGAGAATCAAAGAATGGTATGCAACCACTAGCACATGAAGTGCACAATCGACCCAATCGAGCTGACTGCCACATCTGCCCCAGTCAAACCTGCGCCCCACCTACAACCACCTCCCACTGCCGGGCAAGATTTACGTAGGGTGTCCAAACGGACTAACTCGCTATCGAGTAGTGGCTCATGCAGGCTATAGTCAAAATCCACGCTCTCTCTCAGAACGGATAGACTCAATCAAGATCACCAAACCTCTCGCACAACGGTCGACAACTCACAACAGCCTCGGGACCACCGTCAATCCCCAGACGGTTCCCAACAACACTAGCACTGGTCTAAACACAGCTACTAGACTCCACTCGGTCCCCCCTTACACGAGTGCAACAATAAAGTAAATGCCTGTAATAACCCCAATCTAGTGACACCAGTAAAACTGGTACTGCCTGCTCTGCTGTCGAACTCAAAACTCAGCCACGGGAGGCAGACCGGCTCCTGACTGGCACGGTCGCATCCCGAAAGGCAACAGACCGGCTCCTGACCGGCACGGTCACACACGCTCTGGAGTGGCACTCGAGGGGAGCGACCCACACGAGTAAAATATCTCAGTAACCAGTATCATAATATAGCAGGACTGGATCACGACTCTGATCAAAATGGAAAAGCTCAACCACTAAAGAGAGCCTCGGTCCTCAATCAGATGCAAAAGCACTCGATAAGTGGGAAACTCCACCCACTAGGAAAATTTGATACCCAATCTGGTGCATAAATAAATATCCGGTCAACCGCCCAATATCTGCGGTTGCCACAATACCCTGCCGTCTACAATCAAGTACTATAACCGACCTCCGGTCAACCACCCAAAGTCCGCGGTCACTGCAAAACCCTGCCAGCCGCAATCCAGCACAACCCGTCCCTGACACAAAGGTCCCGGCTACACTACCCCAGACCCCTGCTCGCACCCGAGCAACACAGACCTCCTGACTAACAAAGAAGGAGAAAAGGATAACATGGTTTCTCCTAAGTCAAGTTCCAATAAGTAGTGCAGCAGTAAAAGATGGCCTAACCACATGTCCATTCAAGCATGCTTTTGTCCTCAGAAACGATAAAAGAGAGTAAAACATATAGTAGCAAAGCATACTACAGTATTCCTACTATGATATACCAATCTCGCATAAATAGACCAATGAATAACCATGTATATATGATCTCTATATCATCTAGAGTGGGATAAATATAACCTGTCTACCACATGCTAAGTCTCTAGTTCAACAAACATGTACAATTATCAGGTAAGCATCAATTCACATGATCTAGGCCGTTTCCATGCTTACCTCTCGCTCATATTGATTGTACATTAAATTAGGCATGCTATTAATCATAGAGGGTGACATTCCCACAGGTAAGCTTATCTTGACCATACATGAACATCCACTATTACACCTCCCATAAGGCATAACATGCATATAAACCATGCCATTCCGTTAAACAGTTACCATTACTAAGTTTACCCACCTGAAGTGCTTAAACCAAGACAAACCTGAGGTCGGTGAAGAGCGTGGCCACTTGCTAATAACATCTGCTGAACCCATATCCACGGTACATGTCGCGCAAACCTCGGCTCCGAGCAGTGCTCCAAAATCACTCGCGGACCTTCCTGAGTACAAGAAAAGGTCCAAAGTTACACCTTATGCTCAAAATATCCAAGTATACACCATCTGTTGAAAACAGTCCCGAAGATGCGCAATTTTCACTTGCGGAACGGATTCTGAAAAATCAAACAAAAAATACTGTCGCGATCGTCGCGTCGAGCCCTTCGAAACGAGTACCTATACGTCAAAATCCGAGTCCCGGAGGCCGAATTACAAATTCCACAACGCGGTGAACGCGAAACTCCACAACATACACAACTGTAATACTCCGCACAGTAAAGGGGGAAGAAGTATACCTTCGGGCAAGTCTCAGAAAATTTCCCGAAAAATACGACGGTAATCCTTGCGACGCTTAAATGCAAAAAGTGTACAGGCACGTCCCGATCCGATGCCTGGGTGCGGAGATATCGCCAAAACATCGAGCCGCTGTCCAAGTCTCAATCACAGCAACAGTGTCACAGTAAACTCAGAAAAATACCTCGAAAAGCGCGAAATGAGGGGAAGCAGGAAATACCAAGATCATAGCTCTGTCTGTCGCCGATCCGACGGCGCAAGAATCGCCCGAAATGGAGGTCGGAGTAGGTCGGGGGGGGTCCTCGCACCGAAATACGACGAAGGGGGGTCACAAAAGAACGAGCGTCGCGTCGCGCCGTAAAAATAGAAACCTCGAAGTGCGTGCCACGTAAAAATCCGGGAATCCACAGTTGGAACCAGCTCTGCACGGGGATCAATTTTGCTGCGGGCGTCGTGGCGAGGGGATGCTCGGAAATGCCAGAAAAAGGGAAGAAGAATCGGCTAGGATCCCTTAAATAGGCTCCAGAAACAATTCGAGAAATACCCGGTGTATCCCAACATTCGGGCGCCCGGACGATTCGGGCCGCTGCAGTGTTGGGCCCGGCCCAACAGTGTGCGTGCCCGAATCCTCCATGGGCCTCCACGTCGCCCCCCGAACAGCCGACAGCGAAGCCCACCGCTAACATTGCGCCACGTGGCCCACCGCAGCGCCGACGCGTGGCGCGTCCACGCGCGGGAAAGCCGTCAACGCGCCCACGTGCGCGCCTGCGCCGCCGCCTGCCATCCCTGCACGCACGCGCCCCGAGGCAGACCGCATTCGTTCCGTGAACCAGGTCCACAGCACCAACCAGTCCTATCACGCCACGTGTCCTACCCTCCGGTGCACGCCGGCCCGTGGACCGCGCGCCCGCACGCCTGCCCGCGGTCGCTCCGCCGCCTGCCCGAGCCCGCGCCGCCGCTGCCCGCCGCCCGCCGTGCCGGAACAGTACCTCTGCCTCGAAATCCGTGCCGGGTCATCCGGGCTCCGAAAAATACAAGTAAGTAGTCCATTTTCATCGTTTTCGCGCGCTGAATCCAAATCCGATGTCCGTTTTGCCAAATTCCAACTCTAAAAATTGTCAAAGGCATCCGGGAAGGTGTTCTTGTGTCCAAACTTCGCGCTGAGTCCAATTTTAATATCCGCTTCGTGCAAAACCACTTCTAAACATCCGACGGGGTCCTCCGATCACCCAAGTGATCTATTTTAAGCCCGAAGTCCATCTCTTGTGTCCAAATTGTGCACAAACGCCGCCGACACACCTCGTAGGCCTCCAGAAGCTGCAGATGTAACCGTAATCCATAAGTGGGAATTTCGGGTCCTCACAGGTACTGGGCTTACGAGGTTGCCGGACCCCTTTTTATTCGTTGCTTCGCTTTTTTATACAATTTTGAATCTAGGTGTATAGCCGCCAATTCTAGAAATTGGCGTAATCGAAGGAAAATTGTAATAATACTAACTTTTTAGTTTCAATTTTGGAATAAAGTTAGTTTCTAGGTATACTCTTGGTTGGTCTTGTGTTGTTTGTGTCGTAACGTTGTAGAGTTCGTTGAACGGAGAATGGCGGTGCGACTGGATTGAAAATCCGACTTACGGATCTTCCGTAATGACATTTTTAAGTTAGCGGGTCCAAAAAGACAAGTTTTAGAATTTTCGACACCCGCTAAGGCTGATCGGTGTATCGGAATCCGTGCTAATGGATATGGGACGTTTCGGAGGTTTGGCACGTATATTGAGGCAAATGGATAAAAATTCCTTATAAATATTTAGGATTTTCATATGTACAAGAGAAACCCTAGTTTTGTTTTTCCAAAAAAAATTAAAGATCAGGTTCTTTCCTTTTGCTCGTTGTGCGCGCCGGGAACTGAAGTTCGAGACGTCGCCATCGCCGGAGACCGGGCCAGTAAGCACCACCGTCATCGGAGATCGGGATCATTTCGTCTTCTCCGTCGGAGTAAGGTCGGTTTTCGTTCCCTTCGTTTTGTTCGTTTTGTTGTTTCGTGTGTTTCTTTTGTTTCGTCATGTTTACCATCGGAGCGGAGAAGTGGTTGGCGGAGTTTCTTGGCGGTCGTCGATGGAGGATTTAGTCGCCGCGCCGCCGCTTGTTGCCTAGCCGCATCGCCGCCACCACGCTGCCCAGGGGCCTCTCGAGTCGCGCCCTGCTAGGCCGCCGCCCGCGCCCGTGCTGTTAGGCCCGCGCCCGCACCCGCACGCGCCCCCTGCCTGGTCGCCCGCGTCTGAGCGCACCGCCCTGCTAGCCGCCCAAGCGCCGCCAAGGGCGCTGTAGCGTGCTCTGTTAGGCGCACCGCTGCTCGACGCTGCATGCACCCGCGCGCGTGCGGCCTTGCTTGACTACCGCGCTGCGCTGCTACCAGCACCGCGCCGCGCTGCTACCAGCACCGCGCCGCGCTGCTACCAGCACCGCGCCGCGCTGCTTTCCTGGCCACACCATGCTGCCTCCAGGAGCCGCGCCACGCGCTGCTGACAAGCCGCGCCGCCACCGCTTTTTTTGAGGATTAACGGAGTTGTCTCGTTTTTCCGTCAAGTGACTTTCCGCTTGATCGTTTTTTTGTCATGAACTTCGTCAGGGCGACAGTAGAGGCCCGGTTCTTCGTTCGGTGTCTCGTCGACTGTAGGGTCGTGTTGGGGGGACTGTTTTCGCAGCGCAGGGTTCTATCAGTTCGCTATTTTGGGACAGCGGGGTATCGTTTTTAGGCCCGGTCTTTTTCTTCGCCACCGGAGTGTCGTCTGTTGTTTACGGTACACTTGTAAAGTTCTTTTTTTTTTTTTGTATTTTAGTGTTTTTACATGATTTTTCTTATAGGTTTGTGTTGGGGGTAATTTTTATGGTATTTTTACCCTCCAAGTCATTGTATGTCGCGGTGGCAGATTTGGTGGACTGTTTGTCCACATCCGAACAACGTCAATGTTGTTCAGGGCATAGTTTTGATCAGTTTGACGATCGGTGCGACAAATCGGACTCCGGAGGTGGTTCCGATAATTCGGAAGGGAAGAAATTTTTGGCACCGTAGTCGGGACCACTGAAATTGTCGGTCGGGGGTAAAAGTGTTGATTTATTTTATTTTGGACTTTGGATAGGTCCGGGTGTGTTTCTGAGGCATAGGAGAGCCATGAGCGTAGTTGGTCATTTTGTTAGAGGTGGGTACCACGATCCGAAGAAAAGAACTCTGTGGAATGGGTTTTCGATTCAACCCTTCTCTTCTTCTATGTTTTTGTTTAACGATACTTGTTTTGATAGTAGGATACAGACCTTGTCACGGATAGTGTGATGGAATGATACACCAAACAGAACAAAGATTTGTTTGATTAACTCTTTTTATCGTTATTTGTTATTTGCTACACTTGGGCGACCGATTGTCGCAAGAGAGCTTTGTACATGGTTTTTTGATCGTCATGTTCTTGGCGCTTTCACGCACACCAGCGGTTTGGCCACCGCATTGGTGTATTTTTTCGGAGAGGTGGTCTGTTTGACCCATGATCTCTACGTGGCGATTTGCGTGAGGAGACCCTTGTAGGCATTACGGTATCGCGGTCATTGCGATAGGGGTTGTTTCGCACCGGTTTGATGACCGAGATTATTTTTATACCTGAGATCGTCGGACCAAGATGGTAGGTACGTTTGGATTCCTTATTTGGGGTTCGAGTGGTAGCGGTAAGGAGATATAGGTGATCCGTTTTACGGTTTTGTGTTCTCTTTTTATTTACTATACTTTGTATTACAGTCGATATTATAATTATGTTATTCTATTATCATGGTTTATGCCACTGATCCCACTGTGTGACAGATTCAGTCGGGGGTGGAAAGCGGGACGGAGGTGAGACCACGTCTAGGGAGTGATAGTCTGTCTAAAGACTGGTGATACTCTTTTACTTTTCTTTTTTGGATATATCATCATAGTTCATATTTTTGCATGTGGGTTGAGAAATTATGGATGACGTGGATGATTGGACGGACTTGTGTTTTTTCTGGTTAGTTAGTTACACACTTTTTGAGACTATATTTTGGTTTATGTTTCTCTTTGGATGCGTCCGGTGGACGTGGGCTTTTTAAACAATAAAAAGGAGTTGCGAAAATAATTTTTGAAAACTCAGTATCGTGTAGGCACTATTTGTAAATCTTGTGGATTTATCCTTTCAAATTACATACGCCGGGTGGGCGTGGTTTTTCCTGTAACGTTATTTAAACATTGTTACTCAAAGTATGAAAAATGTGTGTGGTTGCTGTATTTTGTGATTGCGACGCCATGCATATATAGGGGAGACTCTGTCCATGTGTACAGAGAGATCTTATATATATGGCGGGTCTGTGCACGTGCCAGAGTGGGAGAAAGGAAAAAAATTGGTTCTTAAAAAACGAGCAGTTTTCGCTTTTAAATAGCTCCCGGGGCGGGACAGAAATTATCGTGAATTCCTCAATCACTTCCTTTTGAGACGATTATCCTCAAAAGAATAGTAGTCGTTTTCCGTCTAGGTTCATCCCCTGATCGTCGCGCCAAAACATAATCCTCGGCGTTTTTCAATGCTGGACGTCACTTGCCCTTTTGAGTCCGTTGCAAGATTCGCGCTTGAATCTCGCTTTCATTCCATTCAAAATCTTTCCATCTGCAGCTTAGAGTGGCTGAGGATTGACCTTCACTTCGCCTCATCGGTCGATTAACTGAGGCGATCCGATACCTTTCTTCAGCCGAGGGACGATCCTGGATGAGACGATAATCCTACTGTTGACCGCTTCTCTCGTCGGCTGATTCTCCTATCGGCTGGAGCCTTTAGCAGATGGCCGTTGTCGCATCTTGTGTATTTACGTGACTAAAATAGTACGGATCGGGACGCATACCCCTTTTCGGCTGTCCCATCCTTCCTTCGACTTGTGTCTTCGTCCGATGGCGTGCGCCTCGTACGCGCCTAAGACCGTTTTGAAACAAGACGTGTGTCTTTTCTTCTTCGGCTTAATCAACCTTCCGCCTGCTTCGCCGTCTGATCGGGGAAGTCAGATATCTTCATTCAAACCGGAGTCGACCCTGAACAATGTGATAGTCTTTGCGTCGGTTGCTTCTCCCCTCGGCAGATAACTTTACCCGATGGTACATCGCATGCCGCACGCCTCCGTACTCGAGGCAAGTATCAATTGAGCCACAAGTCCCACTTTGTTGGCTCAAACCCTTGTCGGCTAATACTGTCACATCCCGGGGTCGAAACTGCGACCCGGGCTCGCCAACAGATCCGCCACCTATACGGAAAATCCCACATAGGCGAAGCGTCCAACCTGCAAGGATAAAATTACAACTAAACAAATATCAGAGCTGGAAAGTAAACTGCTATAAAACTAAAATCCAACCACTGTACAACTGGAAATAAAAATATAATATCTAAGAACCCAAACGGGGAGGTAAACTAAAATAATAATACATCAGTGTACAGGCTCACAGTACAAGTCAGATCCTCACAATACATCAGTAACTCAGAATAAAGGAAACTCTCAAAAGAGTAATATACCAATCTATTGACTGTACTATAAATCTCCAATAAGAGGGTACAGCTACTCTCCAAAGACAGGTAGGGATCTAGCTCGCGACTCCCTTGTCTCGATCAGAAGAAGCAGCAACAGCAGAGGTAGGAACTAGCGAAGATGCCTCTGCAAAACTGTCACCGACAGAGGGTGTGAGAACTACACCGTCACGTAGTTCTCAGTGGGTACCGCCACCAAGCCCGACGGTCTACCCACAAAGTCTACTAGAGACATAAAATAACAAATGCAGTACTGAAAAAGAAAGGCTGGAAATAACTCTACAGCTACTATGCCTCTATCTAAATGCTCAAGGGGTGATACAGATGAAACATGATGCATCTACCATCTCTCGATAAAACAATCACCCAATCTACACTGACTGCCACATAGGGTCCAGTCAAACCTGCGCCCACCTACTTCCATTACATCCACGGAGGACTGGACTTACGTAGGGCGTCCGTGACTGCCTAAAAAAGGCCCAGCCAGAAGGACTACGTCGACAAGTCGTGATAGCAAAGTAACAGGCCTAGCTCAGGAGCGGCACTCGAGGGGCGCGACCCCACCGAGGAAAGTATTCGCGCATCTCTGTCGAGCTCAATATGGCTCATGCAGGCTATAATCCAAATCCACGATCAACAAGATCGACAATACCCAAATCACATCTCTAACTCACTGGCAGGAAATACTCGACAGTCGGGACCACCGTCTACCCGACGGCTCCCACATCAGGACATCAAACTCAACGTGCGAAAACCCACTGGACTAGAGATACTCCACAGCCGACGACAATGAAGGGTTCGAACACCCCGAATGACTAGTACCTACAACCTAAATCAAACAAGAACAAGCTCTAGGCATAGCCTCTCGTTGTTCTCGACCCAAAGAAGGAACAACCCTTAGAACCCAGATCACTTACCTCTCGGGTGAGAAAATTTACAGGAAAATGTGATATTTATTACTGAAAATCATTTTCACTCGAACCCCCTCGGAGTGAGCACTAAAAGTAGTTCCTTTTTATAAAACCACCTTGATTTGAGAAAACTCATTTTAATGATTTTTAGCTCTTTTAGGAAAATCAGTTAGAAAATAAGTTTTATTCCCAAACGCCGAAGGGCTAATGCCTTCGCCCAATCAAACATGAACAGACTCTGGCCACCATTCGACATTTGGAAGAAAAGTATTGGTTACTAAAATCATGTGTGTCCAAAAGGATTCTGGGTTCAAGGTCCTGTTATCACTAGTACACTACTACCACGAACACCGTGACGAAAAATAGATCAAAGAAACTCAACGATCCGGGACCACCGTTTACCAAACAGCTCCCGACACTAGTACAAGACTAGCCACGGCTACCGGACTCTACTCGGCCGCCAAGCACGAGTGCAACATGCATCCCACAACAACTCGACCACTCGGCCCACTACTCGGGCGAGGAACACTCTAAATCCAGGAGAAAAGAATAAATGTGTGGGAGTGTCTAAAGCATAAATAAACTAGCCCAAGTTGGAGTTTTCTACTAGTCTGGTTGAAACATGCATCATATGACAGGGTGCTAGGTCAAGTTCCAATAACAGCATTTAATTTAACACAAATAGGAAGCATTAATCGACATGATCGTAATAACAACACAAGAAAACATCATCTCTCTCTCTAACATGCTTCCTAACACATCTCACAATCATACATGCTTACTATCAGATAGAATTAGAGAACCGTCCACCGGTTTTGGAGATGAAAGCAACCCACCTGAATACGCGCGTCAATCCAAGGTCAAAATAATCCGACACTGAACGTGGATAATCCTCAGGTTCCCACGATTCCAACGAGCCCAAAAACACCTGAAAACACCTCCCGGGCACAAAGATACAGTCCAAATATCGTGGTAAGCAAAAATCCCCAATATCACAAATCTGCGAAAAAGCCAGTCCGAAAGAAGCCAAAATATCACCTGTGAGATGATCTTCAAAAATTCCAATAAAACTATGGCTGCAATCCTCGCAAAGCGTAGATGTCGATCGAGTCCTCACAGGTCGAAATCCAATAACCGAGCACGGAGATAAAAATCGAACTAGCTCCGCTGTCCAGGAAAACCAGCAACAAGAAAGGGGTTCAAAGATGCTCTGAATACCCCAATAAAAACCCAAAACTGAGAGGAGCAGAAAACACGAAAAACGAAGATCTACCTCTCATGCAACCGATGCCGAAGAAATTGGCCAAAAACTCCGTCAGATCAGCCTAGGGGAGCCCGCGGACGAAACATCGACGAAAAAGCTCGGTATCGAAGGCGCATTGAAGCTGGAGATGTCGAGAAGAACACTGAAGGAATGACTCCGTAAAATCTCCGGGATCCCAAATATCGAAGAAAACTCGAAGACGAAGCTCCCTGCCGAAGATGGGCTCAGAAAACTCGGAAGAAGAAGCCCAAATGAAGCCAAAATGGGCTATTTATAGCCCAACCCAACACAAAAAGGGGATCCGGATTCGGGTGCAAGATTCGGGCGCCCGAATCCGGCCCAACCCGCTACTTTGCGCGCTAGGATTCACCCGAGCGCGCCACGTGTCCCGCGCCGTGCCCGGCGCCCGTGCGCACTGTGGTGACCCTGATCCCCGTGTAGCTTCTCCCATGAACCGTGGTGTAGAACACCTAGTGTTGGTGTATCTGGCCCATAGTGCATCAAAGGGATGCCACAGATGGACCCTGTGTGTTATCCACAGCTGGATTGGCCTTCGGCTGCATTTGCCGAATTTTTGAAATGGTTTTGGGCCAAACAGAGAATGGATTTGGATTCAGCGCGGAAAAACGCTTGAAAACGGCTATTTGCTTGTTGAATTCTGAGTCCGGATGCCCAAAAACGAACTCCCGGAAGTTTTCGCTGAATTTCGGTGCATGGGAGGGGCTGTGGACCGCCGGCTGCCACGTGGCGGCTTGTGATTGGGCCGGTCCGCAGCGCTCGGTCCATAGAGGGGAGCGGCTGGGTGCACGGACCCGGCGCATGGACACGTGGCGCCGCCTGATTGGCGGGCTCGTGAGGCGCGGTCTACAGAATTTGCGCCGCGGTGCATGGACCGGGGCGGGGGGACACGTGGCATCCCCCGGTTGGTCGGTGCACGCGGCGCGGTCCACGGAACCTGAATTGGGTGCGTGGACCGGGTGCACGGGACACTGTCGTCACGCCACTCGCCGGCTCACGAGGCGCGGCGCACGGGGTCGCGGGCGTGCGCCTCGGGGCGCGTGCGTGGCAGGCGGTCAGGCGGCGCCTGCCCGCACGTGTGACCGCGACAGTGGCAGGGACGCGTGTCGCCCTGCCACTGGCGGGCGCCACCTACCCGTTTGACCGGGTAGGTGCCACGCGGCGGCACCACACGCGCCCCGCACAGCTGTTTGCTGTGCGGGACACGTGTCGGTCACCGGGAGTGCCACGTGGCCACTCCCGGCGCGCCCCGCACAGCTGTTTGCTGTGCGGGTGACGTGGCCGCACCAGGAATTTCCGGGCGGCTACAGTAAATGGGCCTTGCGCCCGGATTCGGGCGCCCGAAAGTTCGGGTGCGTCAGAATCTAGGGACTTAATGGGAATTTCCCCATTTGTTTTCTGCGGCCTATTTTAAAGCCCGAGCCGCGTTCTTTTGCATCTTTTTGGCATTTCTGAGCTTCAAACCGAGGAGAGTCCTTCACCAAAGTTGATCCTCACACTGTGAAGCTTCCATCTGCGGAGTTTGGGGATTTTTGGGGGCACACTTTTCGAGATTCTCATTTTCTTGGCGCGGCGCTACGCTCTTTCTTCGGTGTTTCTTCTGTCGCTCTTCGGTGCACGGGCTCCCCCGACCTACTCCGACCATATTTTCGAGCGATTCCTTTGCTGCTGGATCCGCGACAGGTGAGGGTACATTTTTGGTTTCTTCCACATTTTCTGGATGCACGTTTTTCGAGGAGTTTTCTCGTGCTCACTGGGACCCTTTTTGCTGTGAGATTTTGGTGAGGGCAGCACCTTCTTTTGAGGAGATCTCCGCGCACGAGTCTCGGTTCAGGACGTGCTTATAGACTTTTTTCATCTACTCGACGCGAGGATCATCGTGGTATTTTTCTTCGAATTTTTGGAGACCTTCCCGAAGGTATACACTTTTCCTTTTATCTGTACAAGAGTTTACAGTTGAATGGTTTTGGGATTTTGCGCACCGATACTGTGGAATTTGTAACTTGGCCTACGGTGCTCGGAATTGGGCGTGCAGGTACTTGTTTCGAAGCTATCAGCACGAGGATCGCAGGGACATTTTATTTGGAATTTTTTGAGCACATTCAGCAGGTGGAATAATCATATCTTTGCGGCTGAAATTTTAGTGTTGTATTTCTTGGCAGATTTTGGAATTAAAGTTTAACTGTAGCCTTATGTTGTACCCAGGAGGGATTGTGGACTGTGCGGGACCTGGTGTACATAGAGTGGTTATTTTCTTGGTTTTCTCAGCTGTACGACCCCGGACAGTTAGCATTTTCAGGTGGGTGGCTTGCTTTCAGGATCTATGGACTGTGCTCTAATTCTATTGATATAGAATCATGCATGATAGTGATTGGACTTGGGTAGCATGCTAGAGTGTAGGAATTGTTGTTCCTAGTTTTATCTGTCGATCTTGTGATCTTTTACTTCCTTCTATCATGTTAATTATTTATTATCTTGGAACCTGACCTAGCACCCCCGTCATATGTTGCATGTGTAACCAGACCAGTAGAAAACCCTCACTTGGGCTAGGGTTATTTATGTTTAGACATCCACACTTTATGCTTCATTCCTGGACTTAGTGTTATCCTCGCCCGGGTAGTGGGCCGAGCGGTCGGGAATTCTTTTTAGTGTGGGATGCATTTGCACTCGTGCTTGGGAGCAGAGTGGAGTCTGGTAGATGTAGTGGATCGCTTGTCTGTACCGGGAACCGTTGGGGTAGACGGTGGTCCCGAGAGGTCTTGTTTTCCCCTGTGTGGGCTGTCGCCACTGTGTTAGTGGCAGTAGTTTACTAGTGATAGCCGGACCTAGAACCCTGAACCCTTTTCGACATGCACATGATTTTAGTCTACCAATGTTTTCTTCCAAGCATCGAAGGGCCGCTGGAGTCTGTTCTTGTTTGATTGGACAAAGGCATCAGCCCTTCGGGGCTTGGGTAAAACACTTATTTTTCTAACTGTTTTTCTAAAAGGAACTAAAATCATTAAATATGGATTTCTTCTAGATCAAAATGCTTTTCAGTAACAAATGTCACCTTTTCTTGTAAATCTCCCCACTCGAAAGGATTCGAGTGATCCGGGTTCTAGGGGCCGTTCCTTTGTCGGGACGAAAGCCACGGGGGCCGAGCCTGGAACCTGTTCTTGTTTGATAGGGTTGTAGGTGTAGGTCTCCCGGGACTTTCGGGCCCTGTTGGTGTCTTCTGCGCGTAGTACCGAGATTGTTGCTTTCCCGAACTATAAGGGGATCGGGAACTTCGATAGGCGGAGCCTAGAGTCTGTTCTTGTTTGATAGGGTTCTTAGCACCGGTCTATCGGGTTTCCGAACCCTTATGGTGTCGGTCTTTCCTGTGCGATTAGTGTTCTGTTGTGGGAGCCGTCTGATGGACGGTAGTCCTGGCTGTGGAGTATCTCCATCCAGTGTGTTGTGCTGTGAGCTATCGGTGAGGCTTGTGTCTCATGTTTCGTGAGAGCTGATCAGCTGTGTCGTTGAGAGTGCTCCGACTGTTGTGCGAGATGTTTGAGAATTGAGTCTTTCCGTTCAGTGCGTGAGCGTGGATTTTGACTATAGCCTGCAGTGCCACCTTGAGCTCGACAGAGTGCGCGGATACCCTTGTCTTCGTTGGGGTCGCTCCCCTAGAGTGCCACGTCCGGGGTGGGTCTGCACTTTGGTATCGCGGCTTATCGACGCCGTCCCTCTGACTGAGCCAGTTAGTGGCAGTTACGGACGCCGTCCCTCTGACTGAGCCAGTTAGTGGCAGTTACGGACACAGTCCCTCTGGCTGAGCCAGTTAGTGGCAGCTACGGACATACCTACGTTAGACCCGTCCTGTTGAGGATGTGCGGCAGTAGGTAGGCGCAGGTTTGACTGGACCCTATGCGGCAGCCAGTGTAGATTGTGTGACTGTACTTTGGGAGTTAGTAGATGCATCATGTTTCCATCTGTTCCACTTTTTGAGCATCTAGATAGAGGCATAGTAGCTGTAGAGTTACTTTTTCCAGCCATTTCATTTCAGCATTATATTGTTACTTTATGCCTCTAGTAGACTTAGTGGGCAGACCGTCTGGCTTGTTGGCGGCACCCACTGAGAACTACTTGGGATGTAGTTCTCACACCCGTCGTGGTGTCTTTTCCCACAGGGACTTCTACTCCTATTCCAGTTGCTCCTGTTGCTGCTTCTGCTGATCGAGGTAAGGGAGTCGCGCGCTAGATCCCTACCAGTCGTCGTCCTGAGAGTAGATGTACCCTTATTACTTTTGAGAGTTCAAGTTGAGAGATCTTGTAGTGAGGTATAGAGTTGTACTTTTATTTTACTGCTTGAGAGACTTATGTACTTTTGGTGAGGGCTTTGTGTTGTATATATTTTCTCTTTTCTAGCAGTTTACTTTCATCTCTGATATCTGTATAGTATAGTTGATCTTTTGTAGGTTAGTCGCTTCGTCTATACGGGGCTTCCCGTATGGGCGGCGGATCTGTTGGCGATCCCGGGTCGCAGTTTCGACGCCGGGGCGTGACACGCCCGCCAATCACGGCGCGCCGTGTGGCGGCGCGGTCCACGGTGTGGTGCACGCGCCGCGGTCCGCGCCGGGCCAGCCGGGTCGCTGCGCCCGCCAATGGGCGGGCCACACGTGGCCTCGACGTCAAAGTCCAGTCTGCCTGAAATATCTAGACCATCCGCATAAGGAGCACGGCCCCTGCCTCTGCTCACACTAGGGTGACGAATGCAGCCCTCCGCAGATAACACATACATCCTACCACCGCTACTGATACTGATGCTGATGCTGCCATCGCAGTCCACCCAATCTCTGGCGCCTCAGAAAATCCACGACCCTGGGGAGAGGAATTAGGAAGGCTTCCACCTGCTGATCTGTCCTCCATCACCTGGTGTCGAGCACCTCTATCCAGAGCTCGCCTCTGGCGGCAAATCTATGTCCAAGGGAACTGCAGCGCCACGCTCCATATACATCACCTGCTCTATCGAGCCATCCAAAATCTGTAACCGGAGGGACTGAATGAGCTGAAAGGTATCCTGACGCAATCTACTCCTAGACACACATATCCTATGCGCCTCGTCCCTCAAAACGTGAAGCGCACAGTTCAGCAACTGTGTAACTCTCAAGCGCGAGGAGGCTCTCAACAATCTCTCCATCACTGCCTTCCACGACTTTGCCTCTCCAGGCTCCAAACTCAATCTTACGAATCGGAGCGGGTCATACTGCCAAATTTGGCTAAGTCGATCAATAGTCTCCCACAGCTCATCTGCTGTCGGCTATCCACCCTGCCTCGGTGCCTCGGCACTACACGTCGGCACGGAGGGGGCTGCTCGCTCAACCGGCGCCACAGGAAATACTGCAATAGGGGATACTGCATCTAGGATGGTCTTGATGGGAAGCACTGTCGGGGTGCCTACTGCTCCAACAACTGTATCATCCTATTCAGCTGCTCACTCCACCGCTGGTATGCCACGAACAATCCTGTCATCAGGGTTTGGAGCTCTCTGACCTCAACCTGGGTATCGGGCCCAGATCTGCCTACTCTGACTCCTCTGCCAAGACGGGTGCACGCGGGTCGGAAGACAACGTCGGGGAGACACCGCTCACCAAGACTAAACCGCGCGACAAAACACACAACAAACACTCGACCCAATCCAGCGAAAGTATAGAACATGTCATCCATTCCATAGCATTATGTTGTCTGCAGCCAATATAATCACTTAGGTGAATAAACATGCCAATCACTCATCCCGTCCTTTGGGAGAGGTATAAAACTTAATCAGAACTCTCGCTAAAAATCACGACTCTCACGAAGTCATCCTACGGTCCAACCACAAGCCTAGGGTTTCTAAGTCCACAATGACCTACATCCTAGGCTCTGATACCACTCTAATCGTTCACGCCCTGGGGTCGAAACTGCAACCCGGGCTCGCCAACATATCCGCCACCTATACGGAAAATCTCGCATAGGCGAAGCGTCCAACCTACAAGGATAAAATTACAACTAAACGGATATCAGAGCTGGAAAGTAAACTACTGTAAAACTAAAATCCAACAACTGTACAACTGAAAATAAAAATACAATATCTAAGAATCCAAACGGGGAGGTAAACTAAAATAATAATGCATCAGTGTACAGGCTCACAGTACAAGTCAGATCCACACAATACATCAGTCTCTCATAATAAAGGAAACTCTCAAAAGAGTAAATCTACTAATCTATTGACTGTACTATAAATCTCCAATAAGGGGGTACAGTTACTCTCCAAAGACAGGTAGGGGCTGGCGAAGATGCCTCTGTAAAACTGTTACCGACAGAGGGTGTGAGAACTACACCGTCACGTAGTTCTCAGTGGGTACCGCCACCAAGCCCGACGGTTTGCCCACTAAGTCTACTAGAGGCATAAAATAACAAATGCAGTACTGAAAATGAAAGGATGAAAATAACTCTACAGCTACTATGCCTCTATCTAAATGCTCAAGGGATGATACAGATGAAACATGGTGCATCTACCATCTCTCGATAAAACAATCACCCAATCTACACTGACTGCCACATAGGGTCCAGTCAAACCTGCGCCTGTGGGTTATGGGATAATGAATCTAAATAGGAGAAAAACCACCTAGAGGGGGGGGTTAATAGGTGCAAATAATAAAATCACCAAATCGTTGCGTAAAAATAACCCAATGCGAAAAATAAATAAAAACGTAAGATTTTACGTGAAAAACTCCGTCACAGGAGTAAAAAACCATGGGACCGATAGCACGGTGAAATCCACTAAGATAAAACACTTACAAGGTGATATACCGTAACACTACTGTCACGCCCCGGGGTCGAAACTGCGACCCGGGCTCGCCAACAGATCCGCCACCTATGCCAAACCCCGCATAGGCGAAGCGTCCTACCTGCAAGAAAAGTACTACAGCTAACAGATATCAGAGCTATAAATGAAAATCTGCTGTATAACTAAAATCAACCACTGTACAACTGGAAATAATATAACAATGTCCATCTCCCAAAAATGATAATGATACAATATCCTCATATACAAAGCTCAAAACTCAACAGGGAGATATCTCCAATAAATACATCAGTGTACAGGCACTCAATACATATCATATCCCCACTACAAGAGTCTCTCAAAAGAGGAAAACAAAATAGACAATCTACTGCAGGTCTCCTCTGAAGGGGGTACCGCTACTCTCCAACGACGGGTAGGGATCTAGCTCGTGACTCCCTCGCCTCGATCAACAACCGCAGAATCAGCAACACCGGCTAAGAATCTGCAAAACAAAGGAGAGGAAGGAAAAAGGAGGGGGAAAACCCCCAAAGGGTGTGAGACCTACACCAAAAAGGGAGTTCTCAGTGGGTACCACCGCCAGACCCGACGGTCTGCCCACTAAGTCCTCAAGAGACATAAAATAACCAAGAAAGTGGGAACTGAACAAGAACGCTGATGTCACCTAATAGCTACCAAGCCTCCATCTAAATGCTCAAGAGGGGAGAATAAAAGAATGGTATGCAACCACTAGCACACGAAGTGCACAATCGACCCAATCGAGCTAACTGCCACATCTGATCCAGTCAAACCTGCGCCCCGCCTACGACCACCTCCCGCTGACAGGCAGGAATTACGTAAGGCGTCCAAACGGACTAACTCGCTATCGAGTAGTGGCTCATGCAGGCTATAGTGCAAATCCACTCTCTCTCTCAGAACGGATAGCCTCAAGACCACCAAACCTCTCGCACAATGGTCGACTAACTCACAACGACCTCGGGACTACCGTCAATCCCCAAACGGTTCCCGACAACACTAGCACTGGTCTAAACAAAGCTACTAGACTCCACTCGGTCCCACTGACACAAGTGCAACAATAAAGTAAATGCCTGTAATAAACTCAATCTAGTGTCACCAGTGAAACTGGTACTGCCTGCTGCCGCCCTCATCATCGGGCAATAACCGCGCCGATGTGATAGCAAAAACGGTCAATAACTGTCTGGCCCCGGCCTCCGGAGGGGATCTCGAGGGGAGCGACCCACACGAGGAAAGCATCACCGGGCAATAACCGCGCCGGTGTGATAAGTAACCAAAGCAGGACTGGATCATGACTCTGATCAAAGTGGGAAAGCCCAACCACTAAAGAAAGCCTCGGTCCTCAATCAGATGCAAAAGTACTCAAATAGTGGGAAATTCTGTCCACTAAAGAATTCAGATACCCAATCTGGTGCATAAATAAATATCCGGTCAACCGCCCAATATCCATGGTTGCCGCAAAGCCCCACAACTAATCCAATCTGTCCCAGACACCAAGTCCCGACTACACTACCCAGACCCCTGCTCGAACCCGAGCAACACAGACCACTTGACTAACAAAGAAGGAGAAAGGAAAAGCATGGTTTCTCCTAAGTCAAGTTCCAATAAGTAGTGCAGCAGTAAAAGATGGCCTAACTATATGTCCATACAAGCATGCTTTTGTCCTCACAAACGATAAAAGAGGGTGAAACATATAATAGCAAAGCATGCTAAAATATTCCTGCTATGATATACCAATCTCACACAAGTAGGCCATTCCTTGCTTACCTCTCGCTCATATCGGTTGTACATCAAATATGCCTGCTATCAGTCATAGAGGGGTGACATCCCCCCAAGTGCACTTACATTCACCATAATGTAAAAAACCTTATACAGTTACCAAATTAAGCCTACCCACCTGAAGTGCTCAATCCAAGGCAAACCTGGGGTCGGTGAAGAGCGTGGCCACTTGCACGCACAATCCGCTGAACCCGTATCCACGGTACATGTCGCGCAAACCTCGGCTCTTAGCAGTATTCCAAAAACACTCGCGAACCCTCTTGGGTACAACAAAAGGTCCAAAGTTACACTTTTATTCCAAAATATCCAAGTACATACAAATCTGTTGGAACAGTCCCAAAGATTCAGATTTTTCACCTATAGCGAGAACTCATAAAAATCCAACATAAATACTGTCGCGATCCTTGCTTCGAGTCCTTCAAAACGGGTACCTGCACGTCCAATTCCGAGCCCCGTAGGCCGAGTTAAAAATTCCACAACGCGATGAGCGTGAAACTCCACAACATACACAACTGTATCACATTGCACAGAAGAACAAGAAAAGTATACCTTCGGGCAATTTCCAGAAAAATCCCAGAAAAATACGATGATAATCCTCGCGTCGGGTAGATGCAAAAAGTGCACAGGAGTGTCTCAATACGATGCCCGGTTGCAGAGATATCGCCGAAAAACAACGCCGCTGTCCAAGTCTCCATCACAGAAATAGTGTTACAGTAAACTTGGAAAAACACCTCGAAAAGCATGAAATTAGGGGAAGCAGGAAATACCAAGATCGTAGCTCTGCCCGTCGCGGTTCCAATGGCGCAAGAATCGCCTGAAAAGGTGGTCAGAGTAGGTCGGGGGAGCTCGCGCACCGAAACGCGACGAAAGGGGTACACCGCCGAAGGAGCGTCGCGACGTGCCGAAGAAAATGGTACCTCAAAAAGCGTGTCACGTAAAATGCCCGAAATCCACATGTGGATGCAGAACACGAAGGGGAGCAACTTTGCTTAAGGGCTCGGGGTGAGGGGAAGCTCGGAAATGGCGGAAAAAAGGGGAAGAAGGCGGCTCGGATCGCTTAAATAGGCCCAGAAAACCAATCCAAAAATGACATCTGTGTCCCCAGAACCGGGCGCCCGGAAAATTCGGGCCGCTATAGTGTTGGGCCCGGCCCAACACTGTGCGCGCCCGAATCCCTCACGGGCCTCCACGTCGCCCGCCAACCAGCAGACAGCCGTGCGAGGCCATCCCCCGCACGACACGTGGCCCAACGGGGAGTCGAAAAGTGGCCGGCTCTTTTCAACGCGCGCCTAGCGCGCCCACGTGCGCGCGCCAGCGCCGCCTGCGTACCCTGCCAGGCACGCGCCCCGAGGCGAGCCGCACCAGCACGGTGCACCGAGCGCGCTACACTGCACCAACCATACGCCGCCACGTGTCACCCTCCGGTCTACCGTACACAGCGCTTTTCCCCGTGGACCATGCCTGCTGCGCCGGCCAACCGGGAGCCGCCACGTGGCCCGCACCCGGGTGCACTCTCCCGCTGTGGACCGAGCGGCTGCGCCTCAGCCGGCCGCCACGCTCCGCCGCCCGCCGCCACCGTCGGCGCCTCTCCGGCCGCCGCCGCCTGCGCCTCTCCGGCCGCCGCAGCCGGCGCCTCTCCAGCCGCCGGAACAGTACACCCACATCGTGAAATCCGTGTTTTCGCGTCCGGGCCCTGAAAAATGCAAGTGAATAGTCCATTTTCATCGTTTTAGCGCGCTGAATCCAAATCCGGTGTCCGATTTGCCAAAATCCAACTCTAAAAATTGCCGAAGGCTTCCGGAAAGATGTTCTTTTGTCCAAATTTCGCGCTGAGCCCAATTTTAATATCCATTGCGCGCAAAACCACTTCTAAGCATTCGACGGGGTCATCTGACTACTCTCGTGATCCATTAAACACTCTGAGTCCATCACTAGTGTCCAATTGGTGCACAAACACCACCGACGCGCCATATAGGCCTCCAGAAGCTGCTGGTCAACTAGTAATCTCGTCGTGGGGATCCGGGTCCTCACATCCTCCCCCACTAAATAAAGTTTTGTCCTCGAAACTAGCTCAATTCCACCAGAAGTCACAAACACCAAGGGTAAGTACTCAACATCATCATCTCCAGCTCCTAAGTCATCACTCACACCCCGTGATTACTCCTCAACAACAACAACAGCAACATCCAGTACAGCATAGCCCGATTGCGCAATTCCCCCATCTCACGAGCCAGAATTCGCAACGGGCGTCACTCGTACTCCAAACACTCATAGATCTCAAAGGGGCGAGTCAATCACGGGCAAGGGATCCAAATACACCTCACTCCTTAGGTGAGACGTGAAATACCAAAGAGGTTCCATCAAAAGTTGGGGGAAACAAGATAACCGTCAGTGCAACACGCACCATACCACATCCTGTGTCAACTCAACCAAGGCAACCCGAAACATACCCGTGCTATTATCTAATAAGAAAAACAGCCCTAACAAGGAGGGGTCCTCACTCGGTCACTCCCGAATCTAGACCATCTGAGTGGACTGCTCAACAACGGTCTACCATCAAAAGGGACCCTCTAGAGATACAATCTCAAGCCATGTTCACCTCAACAGTCCACACCGTGCCAGCTGTGGAATCATCAAACTCAACCCCAGACAGCTTCCCTGCTCCAGGTACCCGCCATCACAGTGGCCCTGTCGGGGTAATCCAGAATGCTCAACAATAACCCAACGATAACTCCACGGTCACAATAGAAGGCATCACTAAAACTCGCAGATCTCTCTCCCAACACTGGAAATGCTAGCATTGGCGCTGGTATCAGTCTCATCATCCGATTGCCAAGCTCTCCTGGCACTGCCCAGCCCAAGAAGCCCCTTACCTTGACCATAATTGTCGACCTCGACCAATTCCCAAATGGTATCCATATTGGCCGGATTTCCACCGCCGCCCCTACAGCTAACACAATGTAACCCAAGAAATAAGCTTCTGAAGCTAAAACTTGTATTTCAAAAGCTTGGCATACAGCTTCATCCACACGGGCATGGTAGCACATCCATAAGTGCTCCTCGTGTTCCAAGTCGCTCCGGGAGTAAATCAAAATATCCTTGGGAAACACCACTCCCAGTCCGTCCAAGTACAACTAGGACATACAATTCCTCAGATCTTGAAGTCACAGGGCATTAGTCATTCCATTTGGTCTCACTATGTTCTCATAATGCCCTTACCGGATCCTGAATGCCCTCTAGGCAAAGTCCTCGGCTGTCTGATTCCAAGTAGGTACTCGCATCTTACAATAACTGCCGGAGTATAGCTCCATCAAAAGGTCCTAGAAACCACCCAGACCTGTCTACACTCGAACCGTAAAAGGACCCTCACAGTCGTGTATCAACGACGTGGCATCACCACCGTGTACCAACGGCGTGGCATCACCACTGTATATCAACGGCGTGGCACTAGGTCAAACAGACCCCTCGATCCATCAGATCCTGCAACTGCGCCATCAGCTCTCTCAGCTCTACAGGCGATATCCAGTGAGGTGCTGTCGAGGGTGGCGCGGTCCCCCGAACCACGTCAAACGCAATCTCTATCTCCCTAACCGGCGGCATTATCTACAGCTCAGGTGAAATCACACCCGTGATCCCGTGGCAACAGAGATATCCTTGGGTCCCGGTGCCGCCGTAAGCACCTCTCATACTGTCGCTATAACCTGTGTGCTATAACTATCTCAACCATCAAGCCTTCTCTCGTCTGCCTCGCAGAAGGTCAATGTCCTCTCTTTCCGCAGTCAAACATCCTGTAGCATTGTGCCAATCAATCTCAAGCACCTGGTCAAAATACCGAATTGCCACAATTACCAATAAGTCTGCCGGTAACTCGCAGTCTCAGCTACACTGGACATGATCCAAAAGTCTCCTCCACATGCACAACAACAATGGAAACCTGTACCTCTAGTGCACGTAGTAACAATTCTGCCTCTAGTCCATGCAGGAATGCAACATGCTCTAACTCCGGCTGCTGTGATGAAATCACACTTACAACACTCGATCCACTACCGTGGCACCCTCCAACAGGGTGGCACAGGTTCATCCGCAGATAGCAAATCCACGCTACCGCTGTGCCACTCTGATATAGAGCTGACGTTGCCATCGGGGTCCACCCGATCTTTGGAATCTCGGGAATCCGTTATCTTGGAAAAAAAGGAAATCAGAAATGCCTCTGCCGGTTGATCTGTCCTCCATCACCCGGCTCCAAGCGCCAATATCCAAAACTCGCCCCTGGCGGCAGATCCCTATCCAAAGGAACTGCAGCGCCACGCTCCATACACAATGCCTACTCCAACGAGGCGTCAAAACCCATAACGGAGGGACTGAATAAATTGAAAGGTATCCTGGCGCAATCCACTCCCAGCCACACATATCCTATGCGCCTCGTCCCTCGAACCTGGAGCGCGCAGTTAAACAACCGCGTAAATTCCCTAGCATAAGAAGGCTCTCAATTGATCACTCCATCACCACCAGCCACGACTCTGCCTCCAAAGGCTCCAAACTCAATCTTACGGGTCGGGGTGGTTCATCTGCCAAATCTGGCTCAATAAATCGATCATGTCCCCTCAGCTCACCAGCTGTCAACTATCCACCCTGCCCTGGTGCCTCGGCACTAAACATTGGCACAAAGGGGGCTCCTCACTCCATCGGTGCCACAGCAATCCCCGCCCCTGAGGATACTGCAACCGGGTGGTCTCAAAAGGAAGCACTGTCGAGCTGCCCGTTGCTCCGACAACTGTGTCACTAAAACCAGCTGCTCGCTCACTCTGCCGCTGATAAGCCTATGACAATCCTGTCATCTGGGTCCGGAGTTCTCTGACCTCAATCTGGGTGTCTGGCCCAAAACCGACTGCTCAAGCTCAACTGTTATGACAGGATGCACACGGGCCAAAACCCAGCGTCGGTGAGACACCGCTCGCCACGACAAAACTGCAAAACAGCACACAACAACGCTCGACCCAATCCAGCGAAAGTCTAAAGCATGTCACCCGTTCCACCGCATTATGTTGTCTGCATCCAACATAATCACTTAGGAGAATAAACATGCCAATCACTCCTCCCGTCCCTTGGGAGAGGTATAAAACTCAATCAGGACTCTCGCTATAAATCACGACTCTCACGAAGTCAACCAAGGGTCAAACCATAAGCCTAGGGTTTCTAAGTCCACCATGACCTACAACCTAGGCTCTGATACCACCTAATCTGTCACGCCCCGAGGTCGAAACTGCGACCCGGGCTCGCCAACAGATCCGCCACCTATGCCAAACCCCGCATAGGCGAAGCGTCCTACCTGCAAGAAAAGTACTACAGCTAACAGATATCAGAGCTATAAATGAAAATCTGCTGTATAACTAAAATCAACCACTGTACAACTGGAAATAATATAACAATGTCCATCTCCCAAAAATAATAATGATACAATATCCTCATATACAAAGCTCAAAACTCAACAGAGAGATATCTCCAATAAATACTTCAGTGTACAGGCTCTCAATACATATCATATCCTCACTACAAGAGACTCTCAAAAGAGAAAAACAAAATAGCCAATCTACTGCAGGTCTCCTCTGAAGGGGGTACCGCTACTCTCCAATGACGGGTAGGGATCTAGCTCGTGACTCCCTCGCCTCGATCAACAACCGCAGAATCAGCAACACCCGCTAAGACTCTGCAAAACAAAAGAGAGAAAGAAAAAAGGAGGGGGAAAACCCCCAAAGGGTGTGAGAACTACACCAAAAAGGGAGTTCTTAGTGGGTACCACCACCAAACCCGACGGTCTGCCCACTAAGTCCTCAAGAGACATAAAATAACCAAGAAAGTGGGAACTGAACAAGAACGCAAATGTCACCTAACAGCTACCAAGCCTCCATCTAAATGCTCAAGAGGGGAGAATCAAAGACTGGTATGCAACCACTAGCACACGAAGTGCACAAACGACCCAATCGAGCTGACTGGCACATCTGGTCCAGTCAAACCTGCGCCCCGCCTAGGACCACCTGCCGCTGACAGGCAGAAATTACGTAGGGCGTCCAAACGGACTAACTCGCTATCGAGTAGTGGCTCATGCAGGCTATAGTCAAAATCCACTCTCTCTCTCAGAACGGATAGCCTCAAGATCACCAAACCTCTCGCACAACGGTCGACTAACTTACAACGACCTCGGGACCACCGTCAATCCCCAAACGGTTCCTGACAACACTAGCACTGGTCTAAACAAAGCTACTAGACTCCACTCGGTGCCCCTGACACGAGTGCAACAATAAAGTAAATGCCTGTAATAAACTCAATCTAGTGTCACCAGTGAAACTAGTACTGCCTGCTGCCGCCCTCATCATCGGGCAATAACTGCGCCGATGTGATAGCAAAAACTGTCAATAACTGTCTAGCCCCGGCCTCCGGAGGGGATCTCGAGGGGAGCGACCCACACCAGGAAAGCATCACCGGGCAATAACCGCGCCGGTGTGATAAGTAACCAAAGCAGGACTGGATCATGACTCTGATCAAAGTGGGAAAGACCAACCACTAAAGAAAGCCTTGGTTCTCAATCAGATGCAAAAGTACTCAAATAGTGGGAAACTCTGTCCACTAGAGAATTCAGATACCCAATCTGGTGCATAAATAAATATCCGGTCAACCGCCCAATATCCGCGGTTGCCGCAAAGCCCCACAACTAATCCAACCTGTCCCAGACACCAAGTCCCGACTACACTACCCAGACCCCTGCTCGAACCCGAGCAACACAGACCACTTGAATAACAAAGAAGGAGAAAGGAAAAGCATGGTTTCTCCTAAGTCAAGTTCCAATAAGTAGTGCAGCAGTAAAAGATGGCCTAACTACATGTCCATACAAGCATGCTTTTGTCCTCAGAAATAATAAAAGAGGGTGAAACATATAATAGCAAAGCATGCTAAAATATTCCTGCTATGATATACCAATCTCACACAAGTAGGCCATTCCTTGCTTACCTCTCGCTCATATCGGTTGTACATCAAATATGCCTGCTATCAGTCATAGAGGGGTGGCATCCCCCCAAGTGCACTTACATTCACCATAATGTAAAAAACCTTATACAGTTACCAAATTAAGCCTACCCACCTGAAGTGCTCAATCTATGGCAAACCTGGGGTCGGTGAAGAGCGTGGCCACTTGCACGCACAATCCGCTGAACCCGTATCCACGGTACATGTCGCGCAAACCTCGGCTCCTAGCAGTGTTCCAAAAACACTCGCGAACCCTCCTGGGTACAACAAAAGGTCCAAAGTTACACTTTTATTCCAAAATATCCAAGTACATACAAATCTGTTGGAACAGTCCCAAAGATGCGGATTTTTCACCTGCAGCGAGAACTTAGTAAAATCCAACATAAATACTGTCGCGATTCTCGCTTCGAGACCTTCGAAACGGGTACCTGCATATCCAATTCCGAGCCCCGTAGGCCGAGTTACAAATTCCACAACGCGATGAGCGCGAAACTCCACAACATACACAACTGTATCACATTGCACAGAAGAACAAGAAAAGTATACCTTCGGGAAATTTCCACAAAAATCCCAGAAAAATACGATGATAATCCTCACGTCGGGTAGATGCAAAAAGTGCACAGGAGCGTCTCAATACGATGCCAGGTTGCGGAGATATTGCCGAAAAACCACGCCGCTGTCCAAGTCTCCATCACAGAAATAGTGTTACAGTAAACTCGGAAAAACACCTCGAAAAGCATGAAACGAGGGGAAGCAGGAAATACCAAGATCGTAGATCTGCCCGTCGCGGTTCCAATGGCACAAGAATCGCCTGAAAAGGTGGTCGGAGTAGGTCGGGGGAGCTCGCGCACCGAAACGCGACGAAAGGGTACACCGCCGAAGGAGCGTCGCGACGTGCCGAAGAAAATGGTACCTCAAAAAACGTGCCACGTAAAATGCCCGAAATCCATAGGTGGATGCAGAACACGAAGGGGAGCAACTTTGCTTAAGGGCTCGGGGTGAGGGGAAGCTCGGAAATGGCGGAAAAAATGAGAAGAAGGCGGCTCGGATCGCTTAAATAGGCCCAGAAAACAAATCCAAAAATGACATCTGTGTCCCCAGAACCGGGCGCCCGGAAAATTCGGGCCGCTACAGTGTTGGTCCCGGCCCAACACTGTGCGCGCCCGAATCCCTCACGGGCCTCGACGTTGCCCGCAAACCAGCAGACAGCCGTGCGGGGCCATCCCCCGCACGACACGTGGCCCAACGGGGAGCCGAAAGGTGGCCGGCTCCAGTCAACGCGCGCCTGGCGTGCCCAGTTGCGCGCGCCAGCGCCGCCTGCGCACCCTGCCAGGCACGCGCCCCGAGGCGAGCCGCACCAGCTCGGTGCACCGAGCGCACTACACCGCACCAACCATACGCCACCACGTGTCTCCCTCCGGTCCACCGTACACCGCGCTTTTCCCCGTGGACCGCGCCTACTGCGCCGGCCAACCGGGAGCCGCTACGTGGCCCACGCCCGGGTGCACGCTCCCGCTCTGGACCGAGCGGCTGCGCCCCAGCCGGCCGCCGCGTTCCGCCGCCCGCCGCCGCCGCCGGCGCCTCTCCGGCCGCCGGAACAGTACACCCACACCTTGAAATCCGTGTTTTCGCGTCCGGGCCCCGAAAAATGCAAGTGAATAGTCCATTTTCATCGTTTTCGCGCGCTGAATCCAAATCCGGTGTCCGATTTGCCAAAATCCAACTCTAAAAATTACCGAAGGCATCCGAAAAGATGTTCTTTTGTCCAAACTTCGCGCTGATCCCAATTTTAATATCCATTGTGCGCAAAACCACTTCTAAGCATTCGACGGGGTCATCTGACTACTCTCGTGATCCATTAAACACTCTGAGTCCATCACTAGTGTCCAATTGGTGCACAAACACCACCGACGCACCATATAGGCCTCCAGAAGCTGCTGGTCAACCAGTAATCTCGTCGTGGGGATCCGGGTCCTCACAACTACGACTCAACCTTTTCCATACGCTCCGAGTAGATCTTCTCCGCTCGCTCCACAACGCGCCTTGATCACACGATTTGCGTCCAACGCCAAATCCACAACGTCCAACCGAATCCACGGTCTTCACCAATATAGCACATATCGATCACACAAACGCACCTCGCTCCGAATCCACGAAAGCGGTAGCACCTTGAATCCGCAAGGCTACGCGAATCCACGCGCCGATTGTCCTTTCGGAAATCGTTGTTTTGTTTATTGGTGGTGATGATAATCGAATACTTAGATCATATAGATAGACAAGGAAAACAACATCTAAGTATTCATCGATTTGATTCTTCAAAAGAAATAAGGAGTTTTTAAATCCTAGAATCAAATCGATCAATAGAGAAAGAAAACCTAAAATCGACGGTGTTTACCTTTTCTTCTCTATATGTGGATTACCTTTGATCCTTTTTCTGGATACCCTAAAAGATGATATTAGGGTCTATTTATATGTTAGAAACCTTTTGGAAGAGGATAAGAATAAAAAACTGACTTAACAGATTTTTTTCCGCACGGCGGTTCGGACTGGATTTGGCTGATCCGGACTGTCGTCTTTTTTCAAAAAATTTCCTGAAAAAAGGTTCGGGGTCCGGACTGGAATTTCCTTTTCCGGACTGATTCATGCAATATGTCAAAAACAATGTTCGAGGTCCGGACTGGATAGGGAATGATACGGACTGGAATTTCGCATGAACGAAACCTTATTCGGGGTCCGGACTGGATGTGGCTGGTCCAGATCCTGAATGTGTAAAATGTCCAGTTTTGATTTTTATGTAATGAAAATTATTCCAAATGTTTCTAAACTATAAGAATGTATTAAAAACACTAAAAATATTTAGTTAAACGTACCTGATCATTTTGAATCCATTCTTCTTGAGATTGATGTGTGTGATCCACAATTCTTCAACTTCAATCTTCAAGACTCAAAACACTTCACGAAATACGCCAATACAAAAATCCTTAACAGCGCCCACCTACTGCCATTACATCCATGGAGGACTAGACATACGTAGGGCGTCCGTGACTGCCTAAAAAAGGCCCAACCAAAAGGACTACGTCGACAAGTCACGATCGCAAAGTAACAGGCCTAGCTCCGGAGCGGCACTCGAGGGGCGCGACCCCACCGAGGAAAGTATCCGCGTATCTCTGTGGCTCATGCAGGCTATAATCCAAATCCATGATCAACAAGATCGACAATACCCAAATCACATCTCTAACTCATTGGCAGGAAATACTCGACAGCCGGGACCACCGTCAACCCGACGGCTCCCACATCAGGACATCAAACTCAATGTGCGAAAACCCACTGGATTGGAGATACTCCACAGCCGACGACAATGAAAGGTTTGAACACCCCGAAAGACTAGTACCTACAACCCAAATCAAACAAGAACAAGCTCTAGGCATAGCCTCTCATTGTTCTCGACCCAAAGAAGGAATAACCCTTATAACCCGGATCACTTGAACCCTCTCGGGTGAGAAAGTTTACAGGAAATGTGATATTTATTATTGAAAATCATTTTCACTCGAACCCCCTCGGGATGAGGACTAAAAGTAGTTCCTTTTTATAAAATCATCTTGATTTGAGAAAACCCATTTTGATAATTTTTAACTCTTTTAGGAAAATCAGTTAGAAAACAAGTTTTATTCCCAAACCCCGAAGGGCTAATGTCTTCGCCTAATCAAACAAGAACAGGCTCTGGCCACCATTCGACATTTGGAAGGAAAGCATTGGTTTACTAAAATCATGTGTGTCCAAAAAGATTCTGGGTTCAAGATCCTGCTATCACTAGTACACTACTACCACGAACACCGTGACGACAAATAGATCGAAGAAACTCAACGATCCGAGACCACCGTTTACCCAACGGCTCCCGACACTAGTACAAGACTAGCCACAGCTACCAGACTCTACTCGACCCCCATGAACGAGTGCAATATGCATCCCACAACAACCCAACCACTTGGCCCACTACCCGGGCGAGGAACACTCTAAGTCCAGGTGAAAAGAATAAATGTGTGGGAGTGTCTAAAGCATAAATAAACTAGCCGAAGTTGGAGTTTTCTACTAGTCTAGTTGAAACATGCATCATATAACAGGGTGCTAGGTCAAGTTCCAATAACAGCATTTAATTTAGCACAAATAGGAAGCATTAATCGACATGATCGCAATAACAACACACTACAAGAAATTATAGCTATAACGACTAAGTTTTAACGACGGGCGCCATAAGTGGTCGTTAAAAGTAATCAATTAACGACGGGCGCAATTAATGGTCGTTAAAAATAATCAAATTAACGATGGGTGCAATACTTCGTCGCTAAAAGCAACAAAATTAACGACGAGTGCAATAAATGGTCGCTAAAAGTAACTAAATTAACGACGGGTGCAATACGTGGTCGCTACAAGCATTTAATTTAACGACGGACATAATAAGTCGTCGCTAAAAGGAATCAAATTAACGACGGGTGCACTAAGTTGTCGCTAAAAACAACAAAATTAACAACCAAATTAACGACGGACACAATGAAGCATCGTTAAATGCTACCAAATTAACGACGAGCATAATAAACCGTCGTTAAAAACTAGCAAATTAACGACGAGCACAATAAGCGATCGTTAAAAGTGGCTAGTTATTTATACGAGGAATAGTCATTTTTTTTTTAAAAAAAAAAATCAGAAGAATTGATATTTTTAAAATAACAAAAAAATTATGAATTAAGAAGAGTATCAAGTTTTAAAAAAAAATTAAAAATTTAGATGTCAATATCATAAGAATGACCTATTACACTAATTCACTACAACAAAATAGGCTTTTGTGGCAATTTAATAGCGGCAATTATAAAATTGCCGCTATTAAATAATATCTAATTATACTTTAGCGGTAATTATTATAAATATTTTTATCAACAAATAATTTTATATTAAATATGTGGGTGTTTGAGTATTATTTGAAAAGTAATTTTGGGCAAAAATAATTTTTTTTTTTTTTGGCTCAATAGAGCATTTAAAAAGTGACTTTAATTTTTAAAATCAAATTTTAAAACTCTCAAATTAAAAATTTAAAAATTTTCGTGTCCATTTATATCTAAATCCAATCTTATACCTAGTTGAATTAGGGCGTAAGTAAAAAGGGAGTTGATTCGAGCATGGCTCCGCATCACCTGCCCCACCTCTGCAAAACCCTACCTCCCCGATCCGCCTCTACCACTCCTCTCGCCTCTCTCTCACCCTCGTCGCCTCCGCGTCCTCCCTCGCCGCCGCCTCCCTCCTCCTCCTCCTCGCCTGCCTCCTCTCCATCCACCTCCGCCGCCGCCGCCGTTCCGCCGCGGGAGACGGCGTCGCCGTCCCCGCCGCCGCCGCCGCTCCGCCGCGGGAGACGGCGTCGCCGTCCCCGTCGCCGCCGATGCCGAGGGTTTTGTCGACGAGGACGGAGAGGTGGACCACCACGTGTGGTACATCAGGACCGTGGGGCTCGACGAGCCCACCATCGGGGCGATCGCCGTGTGGGTCTACCAGTCCCGCGAGGGTGGCGTCCTCGTCGTCGTCGTCGGCGGCGGCGGTGGAAGGGAGTGCGCCGTGTGCCTCGCCGAGTTCCGGGACGGGGAGCTGCTCCGGCTCCTGCCCAAGTGCGGCCACGCCTTCCACGTTGCGTGCATCGACGCGTGGCTCCGGGGCCACGTCAACTGCCCCTTGTGCCGCGCCCCGATCATGGCGCCAACCCCCGCCCCCGCGCTTCCCTCGCCGTCGCCTTCTTCATCCCCGACGTCGGCGTCGTCTTCTTCTTCTTCGAACGCCGCCATTAGCGATCACGATGGCTCTGATTTGAGTAATCAGGTGGAAATTACGGGAATTGAAGAGGGGACCGATGCTGGAGATGTCGAAACTGGAGGTGGTGATGCAATTGAGGTTAATTCGACATTAGAATTGTCCTCTTCTTCATCTAGGGTTCTTTCGAACTCACAGGTAATGATCTAATGAACAAGTTAGGGTTTCTTATTAACCATTTATTCAAACATTTTATCGGCACTAATTGACCCTTTCTTTTGTTCTTCTTAAGATAAAGTATGAAGAGAGATATGTTTGGGAGACTAAAGTTTACAACTTTGTAGAGGAGAAAGATTTGGTATCAGGAAAAAAAAATTGGCTACATGATTTCTCGAATCTCGGATCAAAGAGAGGCAGATTAATCAAGGTTCGTCATACATTCTGTATGTCGCTTACATCATAGTTACCACTTAACAATTCTTATATTTTGTTGAATCCAAATAATATTAATGTTTAATTAAAAATACTTCAGCCATCAATTAAAGTAAGCAACCTCATGGACTTGCCACCAGTGGCTCTGATTTTTGCATAAAAAATTCAAATACCTCTTTTGTAGCATCACATGTTACTCTTTTTTTTTTTTGAAGTTAAACATAGGGTTATTCCCTATGGATCACATCTTGCTGTAAGTTTTAGACTAATAGTTTGACTTGTTTTAAGCAGGACAGGGTTCAAGATCCATTTCTAGATTTGATTTGGGAGGTACTTTCATGCCTTTGTATGTTCTAGAGCCGAAGCTTTTTAATTCATTGCCCAAATAATAATATGTAGATGGGGAACTTGTTTCACACATTGTTGGACATTTAAGCAAGTTTTCCATCTGGAAACTCTTTTCAGGGTATTTCTATATGCAATTAAACATAGCCTATATGTATCTGAAATTAACTTTTCAGGTTCTTTGATTTTTCGAAGACGGTTGCTAGGAGAGCTTTTAGAGTTATCCAGGTTCTTACGATCATTTTATCTTCAATATGTAGTTCGGTAGGATCAAGCTATTGCTTGTAATAGCTTATTTGCTATTTTTGTATAAATTTATGGAACAGGATACGCATAATGTGAGATCTGTTTGTTTTCATCCTTCTGGGGAATATCTCTTGGCTGGTATCTTTCTGTCTTCTTTTTTTTGTTAAATTTACAAGCCTTATACCATATTCTCTAGATCTGCATCAAGTTGAGAAAATTGAAATCAAATGCCTTTCTTTTTATTTTCATTATATGTTTACCTACAATTCTTAGTAGTTCCTAGTTTACATTACAGTGAAATGACTAGGATAATCATTTTACAGGGACTGATCATCCTATTCCGCACTTATATGATATCAATACTTTCAAGTGTTACTTGTCAGCAAATGCCCAAGACCTAAATGCGAATGCTGCCATCAACCAGGCATGTTGGTTTCTTTCTATTGTGCATCCATCTTGATTGAAAAAAAAAAAAAAAAGCACTTTTAGGAAATTATTATCCTACATTTTTAAAATTTAGGGTGTAGATACGATATTCAACTACCGGCAGTATTTATGTTACAGCTTCAAAAGATGGTTCTATTTGTGTATGGGATGGAGTAACTGCACAATTTGTTACTCCTTAGTCCTCAATTGCACTAACCATATCCCATCTTAGCCCCTAATTAATATTGTTAATAGTAATTATCCAAAAACATATCTTCATTTAAATTTTTTAAAATATTATTTTTTATTTCAAGAAGTTTCATATATTTCTTATATTATTTTAGTAATATTGTAATAATATTTACTTTGGTCTTTTGCAGATAACTGATCGGTTATTTCAAGAAGTTTCAAGGATGGTTGCATGTTTATTTTGGAGTGATTACTTCTTCTTTCGAATCACAATGGATGGTTGCATGTTTATTTTGGAGTGGTTACTTTTAATTTAGTAAACATTTTGACAACTTTATATGTAGACTTGAAATGGTGTGTATGTGATGGTTGTATGTTGGATGACAATACTTTTGATAATTATGTTGACAAAATGGTGTGTATGTGAATGTAGTTTTAATTGAATGTAATGTCTTCTCTATTGTATTTGTTGATATATGGTTTAATGGTAATATATATGTTGTATTATTATACTATTATTAGCGATCAAAACACTGGTCGTTATTATTATACATTTTTTAAAACGTACATTTATTAGCGACCAAAATACTGGTCGTTATTATTCTCTTTTTCTAAAGGTTTACTTTTAGCGACGACAATTTTAGTCGTTATTGTCATATTATTTCGTAATAATTTAATTATTAGCGACGAAAATATTGGTCGTTAAATTTACGAACTTCTAAATCATAAGCTTATTAGCGACAACGAATAGGTCGCTATTGTTGCATTATATGGTCACTAATGAATACTGATTAACGACCGAAAATTTCTCCGTCGTTAAAAAGTTCCGTCGTTAAAAAACAATAACGACCGGTTTATACGGTCACTAATGAATACTGATTAACGATCGAAAATTTCTCCGTCGTAAAAAAGAAATAACGACCGGTTTTTCTAAACCGTCGTTAATTCTTTTAGTAAGGAAGGCAATAACGACGGGTGACGACGACATTTTATCCCGTCGTTATTTGTTTTTAATGACGAAAAATAGAGCAATAACGACGACTTTTCCTTTCGTTACAGGGCAATTTTCTTGTAGTGACAGAAGAAAACATCATCTCTCTCTCTAATATGCTTCTTAACACATCTCACAATCATACATGCTTACTATCATATATAATTAGAGAACCGTCCATCGGTTTTGGAGACGAAAGCAACCCACCTGAATGCGCGCATCAATCCAAGGTCCAAATAATTCGATACTGAACGTGGATAATCCTCAGGTTCCCACAATTCCAACGAGCCCCAAAAACACTTGAAAACTCCTCCCAGGCACAAAGATACAGTCCAAACATCGCGGTAAGCAAAAATCCCACGATCACAAATCTGCGGAAAAGCCAGTCCGAAAGAAGCCAAAATATCTCCTACGAGATGATCTCCAAAAATTCCAATAAAACTATAGCTGCAATCCTCGCGAAGCGTATATGTCGATCGAATCCTCACAGGCCGAAATCCGATAACCGAGCGCGGAGATAAAAATCGAACAAGCTCCGCTGTCCAGGAAAACCAGCAACAAGAAAGGGGTTCAAAGATGCTCCGAATGCCCCAATAAAAACCCAAAACTGAGAGGAGCGAAACACACGAAAAACGAAGATCTACCTCTCATGGAACCGATGCCGCAGAAATCGGCCTAAAACTCTGTCGGATCAGCCTAGGGGAGCCCGCGGACCAAACGTCGACGAAAAAGCTCGTTATCGAAGGTGCGTCCAAGCTCGCGATGTCGAGAAGAACGCTGATGGAACGACTCCGTAAAATCTCCGGGATCCCAAATATCGAAGAAAACTCGAAGAAAAAGCTCCCTGCCGAAGATTGGCTCAGAAAACTCGGAAGAAGAAGCCCAAATGAAGCCCAAATGGGCTATTTATTGCCCAACCCAACACAAAAAGGGGATCCGAATTCGTGCGCAAGATTCGGGCGCCCGAATACGGCACAGCCTACTACTATGCGCGCCCGGATTCACCCGGGCGCGCCACGTGTCCCGCGCCGCGCCCCGCGCACGGGCACCAGCCAATCATGGCGCGCCGCCTGGCGGCGCGGTCCACGGCGAGGTGCACACGCCGCGGTCCGCGTCGGGCTAGCCGGGTTGCTGCTCCCGCCAATGGGCGGGCGACACGTGCCCTGGCGCGGTCCACCCTGCGCCACGCCCGGCGCGAAGCGCGCTCTGCCTCACGCGCGTTGACCGGTCAATCACCGCCCACCACGTGTCAAGCCGAAAGCCTGCTGGTCCCGGTGCACGCCAAGTGGGCCGTGGACTAGCCCACCCAAAAAATTAGCCCGTTAGGCCCGTTTTGCCCGCAAATAGCCGATTTTCAACATTTTCGCGCGCTGAGTCCATTTTTGGCATCCGTTTGACGCACAACGGGCTCGATACACCAATAATAGGTGTTTTCTCACCGCCGACCACCGAGTCAAGTCGCACGGGAAAACCAGGACACCACAAATGCCCTTCAACCGATAGTTGACGCCACGTGTCACTCTCTCCCCTGGCAAAAAAAACTGGTCTCAACAAATGACCCCTCGCCAATCACTTGACGTGTCATTTGGGTGATTATCGAAATTGCATCAACTCTCAGCGCAGATACCGATGCCTACGATCTTCCCGTATCTCGGTAGGACACTTGCTCCCTGCCCGAGGGATTCACGGGTACGCACTGATTTTTCTCGATTTTCGGCAAATCTTTCCTTCACCATTTCTATATTTAATATTGCTATTTTGAAAGCGTCTGCTGCCACTTTGCTCTCTTTCGCTGGCCTAAAAAAAAAGCCCCCTTGCTTGCAGCTTTCTTCACATCTTTTTTTTTTTCTTATGACGATCCTTATGCCTTTACCACGACTATGCTCTGGTCGTGGCCTCTTCGTCCTTAAGGGTACTCCCGAGGCAGCCTCTCAATCCGACTCTAGCCTTATTTTGGCGTCGGTCAATAAAAGAGTTCTTATGCTTTGGACTTCCAGTGGTGTTCATCCTGGGGCAGCTCCGGTGGGTGACCTACCGATCCGGGACCTTACATCCAGTGGTCTAACCAATCTTTAGCTGCTTACGGATGGTTGTATTTATGAAGATCATGCACTGGGCATTGCGACTGCGGCTTTCCTCCTTGGGGAGTTCAAGCCGCTCAGCATCCAGTTTCCCTACCGAAGAACGGGTGTTCTCCTGCCCCGACTGGTTGTCCTACCAGGTCATCCTTTTTCTCCAGGAGGAACCGCGTGATCTTTTCCCATTGCATGCATGGAGTTAAGGGATTAATAGAGACTTTGTATTCTCTCTAACTCCCACTCCTGTCGGCTCCAAAGGTGATCAGGTGTCTTAATTTCCGGCAAGCAGTGTTTGGTCGCTGTCAGCTTGAAGACGAATGTGTATTTCAACCTCTTAATGGAACGTTTCGACTGCGAGTCTTTCTTTTTTGAAACACTTTTGTATTTGATCGTCTTTCGAGCTGTATGTATGTCGGCACGTTAAATATGAAGTTTTTCTTGTATTTCTTTCTCCACATATAACCGACAGTAAATGTTTCAGATGCTTCTCTTCAAACGGCTTTATTGCCTTCTGACTTGCTCATGCGTTCCTTGCTCGGCCCTGGTTGGCCTACGTATATCTAAATGGTCTCAACCAAATCTCGCTCATCTGCTAAATGGGGTACTCTATCTTCTAATCCCTCTTATCAGAATCTCGACCTTCGCCCTCGGCCCTCCTGGCCAGTCGGGTCATTATCTACTTTCGGGCCTATCCGTGGTAGCCGAAAGGTTTTCCTTGTGGTGACCCGGATCTTTGCAAGGCTTCTACAGTGTCACCAGCAGCTTCTGGAAGCCTACGTGGCTTGTCGGCGGTGTTCGCGCGCCTATTTGGACACAAGAGATGGACCCTGTGAGCTTTGGTTGGCTGTATTGGCCTTCGGCTGCTTTTGCCGAATTTTAGGAAAAGATTTTGGCCAAACAGAGGGTGGATTTGGGTTCGGTGCGGAAAAACGCTTGGAAATGGCTTTTTGTTTGCTTAATTCTGAGTCCGGATACCCAAAAGCGGGCTCCCGGAAGTTTTGGCAGTTTTTGGGGTTTGCGGGAGCCTCCGGCAAATTATAGGTTTGGAATTTGGCAAAATGGACGTCGTTTTTGGAATCAGCGCGCGAAAACGGTCAAGATGGGCTATTTACTTGATGTTTTTGGGCTGCGGTTACTGTTCATCGCCGGAACAGTGTTTCCGGCGATCGCCGGCGGCGGTTGGCGGCGGCGGGCAGCGGCGGAAGGCGGCGGAGGGCGCTCGGGCAGGCGGCGCGCGGCCGCGGGCAGGCGCACAGGGGCGCGGGCAGGCGCGCGGGGGCGCGGTCAGGTGCGCGGTCCACGCGGCCGTCGTGCACCCGAGGAAGGGACACGTGGCAGGTTTTCACTGGTCGGTGTTGTGGTCTGGGTTCACGGAGCAGGCCGGTGGTGCACGGTAGACCGGGTGGACACGTGGCGGGAGGTAGTTGGTCCGGTGTTGTGCTCCCGGTCCACGCAATCGGTGGAGTCGTTGACCGGGGCAGGTGGCCGTACGGCGGGGCAGGTGGCCGTACGGGCCCGGGTCAGCCGCGACGTGCGCGGTCCACGGCGCGACGTGGGCGGTGCACGGGTGGCCGGGCCACGTGTCGCGTCGCCATTGGCGGGCGCAGGTGCACCGGGTGCAGTGGGGCCCGGGGTGTTAGCGGACTGGGCTGTGTGGTGGACCGGGCCGCACTGTGCGCGCCCGAATCTTGGCGGGCCGGGCCGCACTGTGTGCGCCCGAAACCTGCGGGCTGGGCCGGGCCGCACTGTGCGCGCCCGGAACTTGGGACACATTGGGTATTTCTCCAAATGTTTTTCTCAGCCTATAAATAGGCAGCCCGAGCCCTCTTCTTTGGCTTTTTCCTCTCAGCCCAAGCTTGATCTCCCCGAGCTCCCTTCTTGGAAGATTTTCATCTTCAAGTGCTTGATCTTCCTGCCAAGTTCTAGGATTTTTGGAGGCTCGAATCCCGAGGTTCCCCATTTTACGGCGCGGCGCGACGTTGCATTCCTGGGTTCTTCTTCGGCGCAGCGACAGTGTTTTAGCTCCCCTGGGCTACTCCGAGATCATTTTGCTGTGATTCTTGCGCCAGTAGACTCCTAAGAGGTAGGACTTCATCTTTCGTTTTGGTCGCGCTTTCTCTTTTCGAGGTTTTGGCACGGATCCCGAGGCAAACAGTGACCCCATTTTCTGTGTGGACTTCCTTGACAGCAGCGGGGTATTTTGGCCATATCTTTGTGCACGAGCATCTGACGGAAACGAGCTTATACAACTTTTTCATCTACGGATCGCAAGGAACGCGCTCGTATTTTTATTGGATTTTTCTGAGATTTCATCAGAGGTGAGAATCACTGTTTCTCTGTGTACAGTGCTACAGTCTTTTGTGCTGAAATCTTTTGAGTGTACCACCTTGCCGAATTTTTATCTTGACTTACCGAACTCGGATTTGGGCGTGCAAGGTACCGTTGCGAAGCTATCGACGCGAGGATCGCTGTGGTATTTTTCTTGGAATTTTCTGGGCACTTTCTGCAGGTGATAATTTAACAGTTTCGGGACTGTTGTTGTATGGGATTATAAGAGTTATATTTGGGAGCCTTAGTGTAATTAGTGAGCTTTGTATTGTGCCAGGAGGGTTACGGGTGTGCTGAACTTGTGGGAGCAAGGATTTGGAGTTTTGGTATTTTCTTGCTGTACGGATCCGGACAGTTAGCACTTCAGGTGGGTGGTTGTTGTACTCCTCTCCTTTGGTATGCCCACTAGGAACATCAGAGTGTTCCCTCATTTTTGAGGCCCAAAGTATTATTAGTAACCTTGCATGCTCTAGGAAATTAATTATTGGTTGATCGATCTTTGATAAATTGTTATTTGATCCATGTGGAAATTGTTGGACTGCATGTTTAGGGTTAAAATAATAGTTGAGGATTATAAAATTGCTAAATATTCTATGAGACTGTCACTTTAGCTTATGTCACTCTGAACTGATTACTCTTGGAAAGTGGACAACATATTGAGACAATGCATGATTAAACGGGTCACTTAAATATTGACATCTTTTATTGCTACACTATCTTTTGGGACTTGACTTAGGAGAAACCATGCATTTATTCTTTTCTTCTCCTATTATCGATAGACTTGCGGCATAGTCGCTCAGGTTCGAGCGTGTGTTGGACAGTGTAGCCAGGTATTGGGGATTTGGGACAGGTTGGGCTTTTGACAGGGTGTTGCGGCGACCACGGATCTTGGGTGGTTGACCGGGTTGTTACTGTTGCATCAGATTGGGGGTTTTGGGGATCGGGCTTTCTTTAGTGGATGGAGTTTTCCACTTTGATCATAGTCATGATCCAGTCCTGCTATTATGAGACAGTGGTTACAGAGATGCTTGTTACAGTGATTTCCTCACTCGTGTGGGTCGCTCCCCTCGAGTGCCACTCCGGAGTGTGCGACCGGACGGTTCGATGCCGGTCTGTTATTACTTTCGAGCTTGATCGGACGGGCCGATGCCGATCTGTTACTTACGTTGGGGACATGACCGTATCAGGCAGTAGTCGGTCAGTATCCCCACAGATGAGATTAGCAGGCAGTGCCAGTGTCCACTGGCGTTAGATTGGGTCGTTTTGACAGGCTTCTTGATACCGATGCATACTTTTCCATACTTATTAGTTTATCATGTAGAGGCATATTAGGGGTAGCACTTCTACAGTTGTCATTCATAGCTTCACCCCCCCCTTTCTCTTCTTCCCCTTTTGCCTCTGATTACCTGGTGGGCATATTTGAGCTGAGGCTTTACCCACTAGGGGAGGCTACTGTTTATAGTAGTACTTACCCCCATTGTCTTTTCTTGTTTCTTTCTTCCCCTTGTTTTGCAGAGTCCCCTGCGGGAGTTGCTGGGCCGTCAGCAACTGATCGAGGTAAGCGGATTGCAGACTAGATAGAGAGCCATCCGAGGGTTGTAGCACGTAGCTGGGGCTTTTGGGTACCTGGTCTTCTCAGACAGCTTTGTTTATTTCTTTTTGGGTCTGGCTTCTGCCAGCTGTTTGTATATTTAGTGGTGAGCTGGGAGAGACATCTGTATTTTTATTCCACTGTTGTACTCTTTTACTTCCAGCTTCTGTCTGAGATACAGTAGTTTTAGTTTAGCTCTGTTTATCATGCTCTTTTATTATTATTATTTCTTATCTGAGCAGGTTACCGACGCTTCGTGTATGTGGGAAATACCGCATGCACGGCGGATCTGTAGACGGGCCCGGGTTCTGGTTTACACCCGGGGCGTGACATTCCTGGTCAGCCCTTTTTGGCCGACCCCCAGCCCTCAGGCCCAAGTGGGACCTGAGTCAACAATTCCTTTGATACGACCTAGCGGGTCTTTGCTCTCGATTATCTCAACCGAGAGTTTGTAAAACTTCGGCCCTTTCCAGTCGGCTTGGTATGGCCACCCTAGACACACCTCCTTGTCCGAGAGGTGCAGGGACCTGGGAGCAGGCCGTTTGTCCGGCCTGGCCTCGGTGCCAAAGGCATTCCGATTTGCCTCCTCCACGCTTGCGAGCGTGGATATCGACGAGCCCTACTTGAAGCGTTGGGATCATTTGTTGCACCGGAAGGAGTGGCGGCCCGTAATGGCTGGCTTGACTCTGAGATGGTCCCTACGGAGGGATCTGCCTACCATTCCTGCCCCCAACCATTTTGACGAGTCCACCTTGAGGTATCATAATCGCCAACTGCGATGGAGGAGATGACAGCCCAACTTGGGGCACCAAGGTCGCCAACTGAACTGGCAGAGCTGGCGACCCTTAGTTGTCATCCTACTGCTGAGGTGGTCCCTACGGAGGGACCTGTTCGTCGCTCCTGCCCCCAGCATGAGGCTGGACGAACGACAGCTGGGAAGGCAGACGAACCCCTACCCAACCCTTTGGTTGATGGGCGATGTTCTGCCCCATCGACCCCATTCCCATCTGGTGCGGGACTTCTTGTGGCTGTACTGCCACCAGTGGTTGTGTCGTCTGGGGCAACACATCCTGTCGTGCTGTCATTATCGCCAGCACCATAGGAGCAGTCGGGATCAAACTTGCTGGGAACGACTCGAGTTGGCTATCCTGGCTCTGGGCAAGTCTCTGATTCAAGACCTCCCCGTTGTCCTTGCTGCCCCCAGCCTGGAGTTGGAAAATTGGCTGGGCAGATGGAGCGGGCACGCCCTAAAGGGTTTCCAGCTTATGGTCGATGTTTGGATTCATCGGCCTATACCCAGCCTGGTAGGGAGCTGTCCACAGCTGACATGCCCCCAATGGGTGAGCCACCTGGGAAGGTGTCGTTGGCTGCGTAGCTCCCTATGGTTGCGCTGACGAAAGTGACAGCCCGCAATGGCCGGTTTGGTGCTGAGGTAGTCCCAATGGAGGGACCTGCCTGCCATTCCTGTGCCCGGCCATTTCGGCGAGTTCGGCCTGTGGTACCGGAGCCGGCGACAGTGTCAGTGGAGGCGCCAGCCCGTAATGGCCGACGTGTTACACTGTTGTCGGCGCTTGGCCTGCCCTCAGCGGTTGGGTCTTGTAGACAGACGCTGTTGAACGCGCAGCTCTCTGTGGTTGAGCCGGCGGTATCTCCGATGCCATCGGGTACGACAGAGTAGATAAGAACTACTCGAAATGAGCGAAGCTCCCATCCGAGGCCACTATGTTAGCGTCCCAGGCTCGGGCTCTTCTTTCGAAAGACCTCATTATTTGGGCTAATTGTCCATATAATTCCGACAGAGACAGCTCAGGAAGTGTCGACTCCCCGTATGACTCTGGGATCTCTGACATATTTGCGGTAGGAATATAGGTAAGAATTACTTGAGCATCCCATCGGGCGTGCTAAGAAAGTTGTTGGGGCCAAAAGGTGCCTTCGCGCGATCGGCCCCTGGGAGTGACCCTCAGAGAAGTCGAATGTGACACGTGCCAATAGATCAAGTGATCGGGCTGAGGAGGGATCTGCTTGGCCGGGTTTTCCTCTGCTAACTCTCGTGATCGTTCGGCTTAGAGTAGCCGAATCGAGATTATAGAGATAGAGAGGGTTTTGCTGGGTTCGACTTAGAGTAGTCGAATCGGATACAAAGATAATGACACGGCTAAGGAGCCGATTATACCGTTATATATATATATATATATATATATATATATATATATATATATATATATATATATATATATATGCAAATAATGACACGGCTGATGAGCCGATTAAAACTTTATATTGCTTGAAAAGGGGATACAAGGAAGAAGGTAGGGATAGAAATTACAAGTAAGCTTACTCCTAGGAAAGCGGTAAAGAAAAGCAGTAAAGGAAAGCAGTAAAATTAAGTTAACCTACTCCTAGATATGAAAAAGCTGGGGTAGCACTGGGCTTACGAGGTTGTCAGACCTCTTTTTCTTCGTTGGTTCACTTATTTATACAATTTCGAACTAAGGTGTATAGCCATCGATTCTAGAAATCGGTGTAATCGATGGAAAATTATCGTGAATTCCTCAACCACTTCCTTTTGAGTTGATTATCCTCAAAAGAATAGTAGCCGTTTTCCGTCTAGGTTCATCCCATGATCGTCGCGCCGGAACGTAATCCTCGGCGTTTTCCAATGCTGGACGCCGATTGTCGTTCCTAGTTCGTTGCGAGATTCGTGCCTGAATCTCGCTTTCATTCCATTCAAAATCTTTCCTTCTGCAGCTTAGAGCGGCTGAGGATTGACCTTGACTTCGCCTCCTTCGTTGCTTGACTGAGGCGGTTTGATACCTTTCTTCGGCCGAGGGACGATCCTGGATGAGACGATAATCTTCCTACTGACCGCTTCTCTCGTCGGCTGATTTTCCTATCGGCTGGCGCCTTTAGCCGATAGCCTTCGTCGCGTCTTGTGTATTTTACGTGACTAAAATTGGTACGGATCGAGACGCAGACCCCTCTTCGACTGACCCGTCCTTCCGTCGGCTGGTGTCTTCGTCCGATGGCACGCGCCTCGTACGCGCCTAAGACCGATCTGAAACAAGACGTGGGTCTTTCCTTCTACGGCTTGATCAACCGAAGGTTGATTCCAACCCCGCCTGCTTCGCCGTCTGATCGGGAAAGTCGGATATTTTCCTTCAAACCGCAGCCGACCCTAAATAATGTGATAGTTTTTGCGTCGGCTGTTTCTCCCCTCGACTGATACCTTGATGGTACATCGCGTGCCGCAGGCCTCCATACTCGGGGCTAGTCTCAATTGAACCGCGAGTCCCTATTTGCTGGCTTAAACCCCTGTCGGCTAATGTCCTTCAACTGATAGTTGATGCCACGTGTCACTCTCTCCCATGGCAGAAAAATCTGGTCTCAACAGATACCTATCACCACACTGGAAACATTGCCTGGCTGCCTTCCGCTGCTCCATCAATGACTTGTTATTTGGTAACTGACTTCCTGAAGTGCTCTATTGACTAGTTGACAGGAACTTGGGGTTATTAAACCCTGACATTGGCTTGAGTTGCGTAGTTGCTTGGTATTGTCCACCGGGAGCTCTAATATTATTCCTAAACCTTTTGTTAATGACAGCCAACGCTCTCTCGTGTAATTTTGCTTTCTCGTAAGCTTCTAGCAGGGTATTAGGATGGGCAATGTCCATAAAAGGAACCAAATCCTATCTTAACCCGTTAATGTGACAAGAGATGAAATGTTTCTTCGTTAGGTGGGGATTGTAGAACAAGAGTTGAGTTCTAAGTTCTTCAAACTGTGCTTGGTACTTCTATACTATGCTTAATTGTTTGAGATTACTGAATTCTCTAATCAAGTATCTCTCTCCTATCTGAGCAAACCTTTGGTAAAGTGGCTCGGTGAATTCTTCCCAACTCATCCCTTGCCTCTGAATGAAATAACTCTGTTTCCAAGTTCTTGCTTTTTCAATGAGATGCATCGAAGCAATGTTTAGCCATTGTGGTTGCGGAATCTGATATATCTCGAAGTATTTTTCGCAATTTTCCACCCACGCCCTGGGCTCCTCCCCTCCAAAGGTAGGAAATTCCAACTTCGGATAAGGAATGTGCGGGTGATTCATGGATTTGTTGCCCCATCTGACTTTCTTTTCATCCTTCCCCATTTCCCATTCTTTAGCAGGTATGGATAATATCCCTTTCCCTTTATTTTCTCTGGTTCCCAGATGCAATCCTTTCATTTCCTCTTTATAATGTGGGTCCTTTAAAGAATGATAAGCTTGTTGAACCTATGCAGCAAGTATAGAAGAAGATGGTTGAGTTGCAAATAGTCTCAGCAACTCCTCATGCCGTGTGGCACTGTCCTTGAGTATGAGTGCATGCCTCCTCGCTGCCTCAACCTGTAATGACTCAAAGTGTACTTACTCCACCTCACTCACTTCTTTTATCTGGGTGGCTTATTCCTTGATCTTATCTTGGTAATCCATAGTAAATTTTTGCATCTTTGATTCCAACATGGTAATATGCTCATTTAGATCTTTCAATCTACTACCCTCTGCCATCTAACTAGTGTAGGATATAAATTTGAACCTATTTTGGTTCTTCCTCCCAATCTTATTCATGAGAGGTTAAATCCAATCTTACTTAACACCAGAGGACGTATCAATTTGCCATACAGGTAACACCCTAATCCTCTAATGCGTTTATTAAGCAGTTCTACTTATCAGCCAAACAACTTGCAATGTTGGTTTAGAATTACCTATTACCTCTCATCATGATAATACTCTATGGAATGGATTTGTTACAGATTCTTCTGGGTCGCTTCTTTAATTCCGGGGCTGAGGCTTCCCCTTCCCGAGAGGATCAGAACCGCTCTGATATCCATGTAATGCTCCGATCTGAGTCGCAACCGACTTGGGATTCTTCCACGAGTCTTGGATGGTGACAGTGATGATCTTGAGCACAATCACTTGAATCAGAGACGCACACCCAATGATGATCTTAACCTGAGGGTGACGGCGTCGATAAAGACCAGGTCAGACACTTCATCTTTGATTCTACCCTACAGTGGCCGTAAACTCTCGATAATGTCGATGATCTTGAGGAGAAGAGGGAATTGTAGGAAGAGGAGATAAAGGAGAGAACAAGAAGAAGAATGCGAGAGAGAGAAACTGTATTTGTATTAACTACCTTTATTCGGTTACAACCATCCTATTTATAAGTGTGGTTTAGGACAAATTTCAATTTATGAAAGGAATTAGTAGCTAATATGTGGTGGAAATATAGCAACCCATGGTTGTATTCTCTTCTCACTGAACCCGGGCCCCTTTTTTATTAGGTTGAGCTACTGTGGACCCGCTAGGACTTGGGCCCCCAATCCCAGGGATTGATGGGTCGGGTTGGATTTTTCCATACCTGATCTCCTAGTTGTCTTCCTTATGCTGGCTTCTGAAGTCTCCTTCTGGAGTGTCACGCCCCCGGGGGTTTTTGAGTCAAGCAAAGCGGAAAATTGCGTGTATATTTTTTTTTCTTAATATAATAACATAAACCTCATTCTCTGTGCGTGCCAGACCGCCACATACACAAATTCTCTCTGTCCACGGATAGAGTCTCCTTTGTATATGCACGGCGTCTCATTTACAACATCATCCATCATCCATCAACCATACAGTAAACATACATCACCAATCAGAGTACATTGATTTAACTACTGTTTTAAAAGACCGGTGTCCACTCGACACCTTATATTTTTTTTTCAAGCAAGCTATTAAAGCGGCGTCACCGTTTGGAAAGGATAAAACCAGCGGTTGCGAAACCCGTGCCCACATGGCACTTCGTTTTGAGAAAGCATTTTCGAAATCATTTGGCTTTTCATGAAAACGTGCCGCATATGAAACATCACTAAAAGTATCTAAACGTAAAAGTACATCTCATCCACAGCGCTAACTAATACATGTCCACAACTAATATAAACCACAAGCAAATTAACTAATAAAAGCATAAAGGAAAATGAGATATATCCAAGAGTTCTGACTACGGTCCTCGCGACGCAGTCTCACCGCCATCCCGGCTAACGCACCTAGTATCACCTGTCACGGAGTGGGTAAAGTCAGTGACAAACAAAGTAGATGTTTAAATAACAACAAGGAAAGAAGAGCAAACCAATTACACCGGGACCTTTCGCTAAAACCCAGCAACTTACTTTACTCACTTTATTTACTTTAGTGACACCGTCCCGACAGGGTAGTCAACGATCTCTCCCGCGGGACTTTTGATGCTTTTAACCTCTTCACGGGACTAGTGCGATACCTGTAGCAGCCGTGAGGAGGTCCCCACACTTCGTGGGGCACACGGGTCGTATAGACCACTTATCCGGAAAAGTACACCTATGCGGGGGCCAAGCCGCCAGTGTACGTGCAGCATCCGAAACCAGATTTGCCGAGATCGGCGTGTATTTAGCACCGCGACCGTAGCCGCAACAATTAATACATAAGATAAAATACGATCATGCGAAAGGTTAGATAGTCCATCTACTTTGTTAGGCATATTAAGAACACTTTTACGATGGTAGATGCACTTACTGCACTTGTTGCACTTATAGCAACAGTACCCACCTTGTTGCGGGAAGATCGGAGCACTCGGATCTTTCACACACTCCCGCTGCGCACCCGGACCTAAGAAAAGTCCGCAAGGATAAACTATGGTCAAAAACACATACTAACATCTCAAAACGGAAAACCCCAAATTACTTATCTTGATAGAAAAGTCCATCACCGTCCGATTCGCCGGAAATCGGAACCCCGCGCCGCCGTCGCCGCCCGTCGGAGCCCCGCGCGGCTCGGAACTGCGCGGCGCGGCTCCGCGGCGGCGCCCACTTGGGTTTCGGCCCACGCGGCGCGGCGCGGCGCCTCGCGCGGTGCCCGCGCAGGTACTGCCCGCGCGGCGCCCGCGCGGCGCCCGCGCGGGTGCAGCCTCGCGCGGTGCCCGCGCGGCGCCCCGCGCGGCGCCCGCGCGGGTGCGGGCCGGCGCGGCTCCCGCGCGGGTGCGGGCCCGTGCGGCGCCCGCGTGGTGCCCCGTGCGGGTGCGGGCCTGCGCGGCGCCCGCGCGGTGCCCGCGCGGTCTTCTCCATCGCCGCTCGCGGTGGCGACCGGCCATCCGCGTAATCTTCCGCGTGATGCCCTAGCGGCATCGCGCGTCTCCGTCGCCTGTTCCGCACCCTAGCACGACGGCGGTGACGGCGACGGTAACGGAGACAACGGAGAAGCCCGAAACTCAACAAAATGGATGACAGAATAATCTCGAAAAATTCCAAAAATTATTTTACTCACCGAAGATCGACGGAAAGGTCGCCCGGTCGCGTTCTTGCCTTCGGTTCGGTGTTCGGGAGGATCGGGCTCTTTTTTTTTTTCCTTTTCCTTCCTTCCGGCTAGGGTTCCGTCTTTTTCCTTTCTTTCCCTCCGATAATCGGGATTACTTATATAATCCCTATTATTTAATTATATATATTTAATTAATTTCCTCTTTAATTCGTACGTAAGAAAATTCTATTTTCCGTCAGCGGGTAATTAATTAATTAATTAATTATCCCCTATGAGATAACCCACCTTATCTCCAACGGGTGCAAGATATTTTGCACGGATTCCGATGCATGACTAATCACCGCATCACTAAGAATTCCGTTCCGGGAGATCCCGATATCGAATTTCAGATCCGATCGCACCGTCGGTCATCATTTTCCGCGCTCTATCGCAGAAAAATACCAGCACTACACACCGGCCAACTTTTAACAATTAAATAATTTTATTCCACTTAAGGGCTTAAATAGTTTAGATGTGAGTCAAAAATACCCCCAAGGGCCGAATCACTACACCACTCACACTTTATAAAAAGTTTCGTCCCGAAACTTAAGTACAAAACTCACTTAAACAATTCGGGAAAGTATTCCCTCATTTTCGATTCCAGTTCCCATGTCGCCTCGCGCTCTTCGTGATTGCTCCACTGGACATTTACGTAGGAGATAGTTCGATTGCGCAACTTCTTGTCCTCTCTTGCCAAAATCCGCACCGGCATCTCCTCGACGCTCAAATCCTCTCGCAACTCGATGGTGGAGGCATCCAAGGCATGAGAGGGGTCAGCGAGGTACTTTCGGAGCATTGAGACATGGAACACGTTGTGGACTCGTTCGAGGTTCGGCGGCAAGGCTAATCGGTACGCCACCGGTCCTACGCGTTCTAGGATCTCGAACGGTCCCACGTACCTTGGGCTTAACTTTCCCTTTATGCCGAAACGTCGGTTCCCCTTGGAGGGCGAAACTCGGAGTAACACATGCTCACCCACCATGAACTCTAAGTCTCGGCGTCTGTCGTCCGCGTAGCTTTTCTGTCTGCTCTGGGCGGTCAGTAGCCTTTGCCTAATCAATCGCACCTTTGCTTCGGTCTCCTCCACCAAATCTGGGCCCAGAAACTTACGCTCGCCCAAGTCGTCCCAGCATATTGGAGACCGACAGCGGCGCCCGTACAGGGCCTCGTATGGTGCCATCTGAATGTTGGCCTGGTAACTGTTATTGTAGGCAAATTCCACTACGGGCAAACACCGTGCCGACCCTTCGCCCAAGTCTAAAACGCATGCTCGAAGCATGTCCTCCACAATCTGTATCACCCGCTCTGACTGTCCATCGGTCTGCGGGTGAAAAGCCGTACTGAAGTGCAACTTGGTCCCCATTGCTCGTTGCAGGCTTTGCCAAAAGTTTGACACAAATCGCGTGTCCCTATCCGACGTGATAGATGTCGGTACCCCATGCAACCTTACTATCTCGTCGATGTACGTCTGTGCCAGTCGTTCCCGCGTCCACGTCGTGTGTATGGGCAGAAAGTGGGCCGATTTCGTCAAACGGTCCACAACCACCCATATCGCATCGTGTCCCTGTGGCGACCTCGGGAATCCGGTCACAAAATCCATGGTAATCATGTCCCACTTCCACTCGGGCACCGGTAAAGGTTGCAATTTTCCCGCCGGGCGCTGATGCTCGGCCTTCACCTGTTGGCACACCAGGCAGTGTGCCACAAATCGAGTCACGTCTCCCTTCATTTTGGGCCACCAGAAGGTCTGTTTGACGTCCCTGTACATCTTCGTTCCCCCGGGGTGCGCTGCATATGGGGCAGTATGCGCCTCCCGCAGGATTTCCTCTTTGAGTTCCGGTAGATCCGGCACGCAGATTCGTCCCCGAAATCGTATCGTGCCGTCGGAGTTTACTGTGAAATCACCTTCCTGGTCGGCGGTTATCCTTCTTCGCACCAGCTAGAGTTGGTCGTCAGTCAATTGCCCTTCGAGGATCCTGTCCAGCAGAGTAGGTCTGACCACCAGTGTCAGAAGTTGTGCGACTGTACCTGCCGGTACTACTTCTAGTCTCAATTGCGAGAATTCCGCAATCAGACTGTCTTGCTGGGTGATGGTACTTACACCTGCCTCCTCGGCCTGCCCCTTGCGACTCAGGGCGTCGACCACCACGTTTGCCTTTCCCGGGTGATAGTGGATCGTTAAATCGTAATCCTTCAGTAGCTCGAGCCATCGTCTTTGTCGCAGATTTAACTCCTTTTGGGTGAAAAGATACTTGAGACTCTTATGGTCTGAGTACATATTGCAGTGTGCCCCATACAGGTAGTGTCTCCAAAGCTTGAGGACGAACACCACCGCTGCGAGTTCCAAATCGTGCACGGGGTAATTCCGCTCGTACTCCTTGAGCTGCCTCGACGCATAGGCTATAACCTTTCCCCGTTGCATGAGTACTCCACCCAGTCCGTTTCGCGATGCATCGCAAAATACTTCATAATCCTCCCCCGGTTCTGGCAGGGCGAGAATCGAGGCTCGCGTCAATCTATCCTTGAGCTCCTCGAAGCTCCTTTGGCATTTGTCCGTCCAGATGAACTTTTCCCCCTTTCTAGTCAAACGGTTTAAGGGGGTGGCTATCTTGGAGAAACCCTCCACAAAGCGCCGGTAATACCCGGCCAATCCCAAGAAGCTTCGAACCTCTGTCACTGTTGTCGGTTGGGGCCAGTCCGTCACCGAATCTATCTTCTTCGGATCCACTGCGACTCCAGCCGCCGAGATTACGTGCCCCAAGAAACCGACCTCACGGAGCCAAAACTCACACTTTTTGAGTTTGGCGTAGAGTTTCTGTTCCCGTAGGGACTGGAGGACTGTGCGCAGATGTTCTTCATGTTCCTCGTCTGTACGAGAGTAGATGAGGATATCGTCGATGAAGACCACCACGAATAAATCCAGGAAGGGTTTGAATACCCTATTCATCATATCCATGAACACTGCCGGAGCATTTGTGAGCCCGAATGGTATTACCGTAAATTCGTAATGGCCATAGCGAGTCCGGAAAGCCGTTTTGGGGATGTCCTCCCCCTTAACCCGGAGCTGGTGATAGCCCGACTGCAGGTCAATCTTTGAAAACACCGTCGCCCCCTGTAATTGGTCGAAGAGGTCGTCGATCCTTGGCAGGGGGTACTTGTTCTTAACGGTGACCTTATTTATCTCCCGGTAGTCGATGCACAATCGGAGACTTCCGTCCTTCTTCCTCAAGAACAGGACGGGCGCGCCCCAAGGTGACGCGCTAGGTCTGATAAAACCCTTATCCAAAAGGTCCTCCAACTGTGCCTTGAGTTCTTTCAACTCCGCGAAGGCCATCCTGTACGGTGCCTTGGTGATGGGTTTGGTGCCGGGAAGCAACTCAATAGGGAAGTCGACCTCTCGTTCCGGCGGCATTCCGGGGAGCTCCGCCGGAAATACATCCGGAAATTCCCTTACCACTGGAATTTCGGACGGCGGGGGAACGGGTCGGGTGGCTAAATCTACCGAGGCTAGATAGGCCACGCACCCACCCTCTATCAGCTTCCTAGCCCGCGACGCGGTGATGACAGCTAAAAAGGAAGTACTTTTACATGCCAAGTACACGTTTTCCGGGAATCCCGGCTTCTGTAGTTGCACCTGGCGCTTCTCGCAGTCGATAACCGCCTGATACTCGGTAAGCCAGTCCATGCCCAACACCACGTCGTATTCTTTTAGCGGTATAACTATCAGATCCCAGGGGCACGACGACCTTCCCAGTCTTATTGAACACGAGGGCACTAGACCGGTCGCCGCGATTGGCCCCCCTGGAGTCTGGACGGTCATCATAACATCAAGAGGGCTACTTTCTAACAGATGTGTTTGTGCAAAAGTGTGGGAGATGAAGGAGTGAGTCGCTCCGGTGTCAAACAGGGTTCGAGCTCGAAAGTTAGAAATGGATGTAATACCTGCTACCACCACCTCTGGCAGTACCGCTCCGTGCTGACCCATGGAGTAGAGTCTCCCTCCTGGTTGTGGTCGCGATCCCCCTTCTGATCTTGGCGCCGGAGGGTGTGGGGGCATTCCCGTTGGCGCTCTACCCCGTCCTGGTGGCTGCACCGTTGGGGCGGAAGCCGCGGAAGATGCCGCTCCCGTATTCAGGGGACAGTTGTATCGGAGATGCCCCTGTTTGCCGCAGCAGAAGCAGTGATCTTGTCTCTTAGGGCATTCCGTCACTGGATGCGATGCTCCGCAAATAACACATGGCTTGATCGATGGTCGCGGCCTTCCCGTAGGCGCACTCCTGTTTCCTTGTTGCGTCTTGGGGTACTTTGGGGGTCGGCTCCCTCCAGAAGGGCCCCCTCCCGGGTAAGCCTGTGTCCGCTTCTTTTCCCAGTTATTTTCTGGTCCCTCACGTCGAGCTCGGGTGATGGCGAATCCCCGCTCCACGATGGTGGCCCTGTCCACCACCTCCCGGAACGTGCGCAAGTCTGCTGCCTGAACCATCTCGAAGATGTCGCTCCGTAGCCCGTCCACAAAAAGGCGGGCCATGTGGGGTTCATCCCGTATAACAAACGGGACGCAGTTAACCAATCTCACGAACTCTCTTTGATATTCCACGACCAAGCGGTTCCCTTGTCTAATGTTCTTCAGGTCGTCTTCCAATTGCCGCTTGACGCTGTCGGAGAAGAAAGCGCCAAAAAGTTCCTCTCTAAAGGCCGACCATGTCGATAGTGAGTCACTTGTAGACGGATCCGGGCGTACCGTCTTCCACCAGATGCGAGCATTCCCTTCTAGGAAGTGGACAGCCAGGGGAACCCGCTCGTGTTCCTCCATCAGTAGGTCCTCGAAGAGTTTTTCCATGGTATCCACCCATTTCTCGACAACCCATGGATCGGTCGTGTCTCCCTCGAAAGTGGGAGGGTCATGCTTCTTGAACTCGGTCAAATTCGTCCTGACCCTTTCCCGCGTCGCTCGCTGCTCCGGGGTCCCTCCTGCCGTGGCGGACCCCCCAAGAGCAGGGGTCGTTCCTATCTCCCCTGCTGTCGCTCCCAATACGGGCCCCGAGGTCGTCGGGGTAGGTACATCCCTTGGGGCTGGGGGCTGTTCCGTTGTCGTACCACCCGCCCCGTGCGGTTCCGTAGTGGGTGCGGTGGCTTCGGGCGGAGGGGTCGGATCGCGCTCGGCTGGCGCGGTTGCCTGTCGCTGCGTCAATTGACGAACCTGCTCCGTCAGTGTCGCTAACTGCCCGGCCATTTCCCCCAGTTGTCGCCGGAGGAGCTGGTTCTCTGCGGCGGCCGGGGTCACCCCGTCTGCGTCCGCATTCTCGGTGGACGATCTAGTCCGGGCCATCGTCTGCTGTAAACAAAGAAACCTCGTTAACCCTATGGTTACCACCCTAGCACCCTATCTTACGATTTCACCTATATTACATTCCCTTTTTCCCCGTACTCTCACGTACTACCGCACCTACACCTTGGTTATCTCATGTCCAATTTGCTTGTGGCACCTTACGCTGTGGATGTGGATCACGTCTACTATGGTTATGATTGTTTTTCTCTGATACCATTTTATCTGTCACGCCCCCGGGGGTTTTTGAGTCAAGCAAAGCGGAAAATTGCGTGTATATTTTTTTTTCTTAATATAATAACATAAACCTCATCCCCGGTGCGTGCCAGACCGTCACATACACAAATTCTCTCTGTCCACGGACAGAGTCTCCTTTGTATATGCACGGCGTCTCATTTACAACATCATCCATCATCCATCAACCATACAGTAGACATACATCACCAATCAGAGTACATTGATTTAACTACTGTTTTAAAAGACCGGTGCCCACTCGACACCTTATATTTTTTTTTAAAGCAAGCTATTAAAGCGGCGTCACCGTTTGGAAAGGATAAAACCAGCGGTTGCGAAACCCGTGCCCACATGGCACTTCGTTTTGAGAAAGTATTTTCGAAATCATTTGGCTTTTCATGAAAACGTGCCGCATATGAAACATCACTAAAAGTATCTAAACGTAAAAGTACATCTCATCCACAGCGCTAACTAATACATGTCCACAACTAATATAAACCACAAGCAAATTAACTAATAAAAGCATAAAGGAAAATGAGATATATCCAAGAGTTCTGACTACGGTCCTCGCGACGCAGTCTCACCGCCATCCCGGCTAACGCACCTAGTATCACCTGTCACGGAGTGGGTAAAGTCAGTGACAAACAAAGTACATGTTTAAATAACAACAAGGAAAGAAGAGCAAACCGATTACACCGGGACCTTTCGCTAAAACCCTGCAAACTTACTTTACTCACTTTATTTACTTTAGTGACACCGTCCCGACAGGGTAGTCAACGATCTCTCCCGCGGGACTTTTGATACTTTTAACCTCTTCACGGGGCTAGTGCGATAACTGTAGCAGCCGTGAGGAGGTCCCCACACTTTGTGGGGAGCACGGGTCGTATTGACCACTTCTCCGGAAAAGTACACCTATGCGGGGGCCAAGCCGCCAGTGTACGTGCAGCATCCGAAACCAGATTTGCCGAGATCGGCGTGTATTTAGCACCGCGACCGTAGCCGCAACAATTATTACATAAGATAAAATACGATCATGTGAAAGGTTAGATAGTCCATCTACTTTGTTAGGCATATTAAGAACACTTTTACGATGATAGATGCACTTACTGCACTTGTTGCACTTATAGCAACAGTACCCACCTTGCTGCGGGAAGATCGGAGCAGTCGGATCTTTCACACACTCCGGCTGCGCACCCGGACCTAAGAAAAGTCCGCAAGGATAAACTATGGTCAAAAACACATACTAACATCTCAAAACGGAAAACCCCAAATTACTTATCTTGATAGAAAAGTCCAACACCGTCCGATTCGCCGGAAACCGGAACCCCGCGCCGCCGTCGCCGCCCGTCGGAGCCCCGCGCGGCTCGGAACCGCGCGGCGCGGCTCCGCGGCGGCGCCCGCGTGGGTTTCGGCCCACGTGGCGCGGCGCGGCACCTCACGCGAGCGGGTACTGGCCGCGCGGCGCCCGCGCGGGTGCAGCCCCGCGCGACGCCCGCGCGCGTGCAGCCCCGCGCGGCGCCCGCGGGCGCCCGCGCGGGTGCAGCCCCGCGCGGTGCCCGCGCGGCGCCCCGCGCGGCGCCCGCGCGGGTGCGGGCCCGCGCGGCGCCCGCGTGGTGCCCCGCGCGGGTGCGGGCCCGCGCGGCGCCCGCGCGGGGGATGCCCGCGCGGCGCCCGTGCGGGTGCCCCGCGCGGGTGCCGCCCGCGCGGCAGCCACGTGGCGTCCGCGCGGCGCCCCGCGCGGTGCCCGCGCTGTTGGGTGCCCGCGCGGTCTTCTCCGTCGCCACTCGCGGTGGCGACCGGCCATCCGCGTAATCTTCCGCGTGATGCCCTAGCGGCATCGCGCGTCTCAGTCGCCCGTTCCGCGCCCTAGCACGACGGCGGTGACGGCGACGGTAACGGAGACAACGGAGAAGCCCGAAACTCAACAAAATGGACGACGGAATAATCCCGAAAAATTTCAAAAATTATTTTACTCACCGAAGATTGACGGAAAGGTCGCCCGGTCGCGTTCTTGCCTTCGGTTCGGTGTTCGGGAGGATCGGGCTCTTTCTCTTTTTCCTTTTCCTTCCTTCCGGCTAGGGTTCCGTCTTTTTCCTTTCTTTCCCTCCGATAATCGGGATCACTTATATAATCCCTATTATTTAATTATATATATTTAATTAATTTTCTCTTTAATTCGTACGTAAGAAAATTCTATTTTCCGTCACCGGATAATTAATTAATTAATTAATTATCCCCTACGAGATAACCCACCTTATCTCCAAGGGGTGCAAGATATTTTGCACGGATTCCGATGCATGACTAATCACCGCATCACTAAGAATTCCGTTCCGGGAGATCCCGATATCGGATTTCAGATCCGATTGCACCGTCGGTCATCATTTTCCGCGCTCTATCGCAGAAAAATACCAGCACCACACACCGGCCAACTTTTAACAATTAAATAATTTTATTCCACTTAAGGGCTTAAATAGTTTAGATGTGAGTCAAAAATACCCCAAAGGGCCGAATCACTACATGGAGTCTCCTCTCTATTTTCCTGTCCCTCGATCCTTGCGCCTCTATTTCCTCCATTACCCCTTCCAGAGCTACTTCCCCTATTATGCTGTCGAAGCCCCAACTCCTGTCCAGGACAACTGTCGAAGCCCCAACTCCTCCTATGTTGTCGAAGCCCCAACTCATGTCAAGGACAATTAAGGAGGATCTGTGAGGACCCGGATCCCCGCGTTGAGTTTTCTAGTTGTTTGGCAGCTTTTGGTGGCTTGCGTGGTGTCTCGTTGGAGTTAGTGCGCAATTTGGACACAAGTGGTTGACTTCGGGCTCAAAAAGGGATCACATGGGTAATTGGAGGACCCGTCGAGTGTTTAGAAGTGGTTTCGCGCGACTCGGATGTCAAATTTGGACTCAGGGCGAAGTTTGGATAAAAGATCACCTCTCCGGATGCTTTCGGCAATTTTTAGAGTTGGAATTTGGCAAAATGGACATCGGATTTGGATTCAGCGCACGAAAATGATGAAAATGGACTATTTACATGGATTTTTCGGAGCCCGGACGTCGCGCACGGATTTCGAGGCGGCTTGGTACTATTCCGGCGGGCAGCGGCGCGAGCGCGGGCTCGGGCAGGCGGCGGAGCAACCGCGGGCAGGCGCGCGGGCGCGCGGGCAGGTGCGCGGCCCACCGCGGAGGCGTGCTCCCGGGGCGGGACACGTGGCGGCTCCCGATTGGCCGGCACAGCAGGCGCGGTCCACGGAAAAAGTCGCGGGTGTACGGTGGACCGGTGGGTGACACGTGGCGGTGTGTGGTTGGCGCGGTGTTGTGCGCTCGGTCCACGAAACCGCTGCACCGGCCTCGGGGCGCGTGCCTGGTAGGGTGCGCAGGCGGCGCTGGCGCGCACACGTGGGCGCGCCAGGCGCGCGTTGACCCGATTGCTTGCCACGTGTCGTCGTCTGGGTGAGCCACGTGGCGCGAGTTGGGTGGACAGCGCCGCTGTGCGCTGTTTGGCGGGCTACGTGGAGGCCCGAGAGGGATTCGGGCGCGCACAGTGTTGGGCCGGGCCCAACACTATAGCAGCCCGAATCTTCCGGGCGCCCGAAACCTGGGACACATTCGGTATTTTCCGAATTATTTCGAGCAGCCTATTTAAAGGTCCGAGCCGCCTTCTTCTCCCCATTTTCCACGTTTCCGAGCCTTCCTTCACCTCGACGCCTTCAGCAACTTTCTTCCTCGCGCAGTGCTGCATCCATCTGCAGAGTTCAGAGATTTTATGTGGCACGCTTCGCGACGTTTCCATTTTTACGGCGCGGCACGACGCTCGTCCTTTTGTGTTCTCCTTCGTCGCGTTTCGGTGCGCGAGCTCTCCCGGCCTACTCCGACCACCTTTTCGAGCGATTTCTTCGCCGCTGGATTCGCGACGGACAGAGCTACGATCTAGGTATTTTTAGAATCCCCTAGTTTTGCGCTTTTCGAGGTGTTTTTTCGAGTTTACTGTGACTCGGTTTTTGTGATGGAGTTTTGGACAGCAGCGTGGTTTTTTGGCGATATCTCCGCAACCGGGCATCGGATTGAGACACTCCTATACACTTTTTTCATCTACTTGTCGTGAGGATTACCATAGTATTTTTCTTGGATTTTTCTGAGGTTTGCCCGAAGGTATATGTTTTCCCCCTTATCTGTGCATGGAATTACAGTTATGTTGCTGTGTGGTTTTGCGCACTCTGTGTTGTGGAATTTGTAACTTGGCCTACGGTGCTCGGAATTGGGCGTGCAGGTACCCGTTTCGAAGGTCTCGACGCGAGGATCGCGACAGTATTTTTATTGGATTTTTCGGAGCCCTTTCTGCAGGTGAATAATTGGCATCTTTGGGACTGACTTTCAGACTGTGATTACTTGGTTTAATTTTGGAATAAAGTCTAATTGTAAGCCTTGTTTTGTACCCAGGAGAGTTTGCGGGCATTGCTGGACCTGTTGGATTTAGAGATAGTGATTTCGGGGTATTTTCCGCTGTGGGACTTTGGACTGATAGCGCCTTCAGGTGGGTGGCCTTGTCTCCAAGTTTGATGAGCTGGACATTATATCTGCTTTAGTAGGACCATGCATGATAGTGAATTTATTTAGTAGCATGCTAGAATGTAGGAATTGTTATTCCTTGTATTTATCTGAGGATCTTATGATCCCTTTTGCTTCCTACCACCTGTTAAATTATGGTTATCTTGGAACTTGACCTAGCACCCCCGTCATATGTTGCATGTGTAACCAGACCAGTAGAAAACCCTCACTTGGGCTAGGGTTATTTATGTTTAGACATCCACACTGTTCTTTCATTCTTGGACATAGTGTTATCCTCGCCCGGGTAGTGGGCCGAGAGGTCGGGACTTCTTTTTAGTGTGGGATGCATTTGCACTCGTGCTTGGGAGCAGAGTGGAGTCTGGTAGATGTAGTGGATCGCTTGTCTGTACAGGGAACCGTTTGGGGTAAACGGTGGTCTCGGGAGGCCTTGTATCCCTGTTTATGCTGTCGCCACTGTGTTAGTGGCAGTTGTGTGCTTGTGTTAGCTGGACCTAGAATCCAGAACCTTTTTGACATACACATGATTTTAGTCTATCGATGTTTTCTTCCAAGCATCGAAGGGCCGCTGAAGTCTGTTCTTGTTTGATTGGACAAAGGCATCAGCCCTTCGGGGTTTGGGTATAAAATAGTTGTTTTCTAACTGTTTTTCCTAAAAGAACTAAAATCATTAAAAATGGGTTTCTCCTTAAATCAAGATAGTTTTTTTCAAAAAGGGAACTACTTTTAGTCCTCGCCCTGCGTGGGTTGAGTGAAAATGGGTTTCAGTAACAAATGTCACCTTTTTTCTATAATTCTCCCCACTCGGAAGGATTCGAGTGGTCTGGGTTCTAGGGGCCGTTCCTTTGTCGGGACGAAAGCCACGGGGGCCGAGCCTGGAACCTGTTCTTGTTGATAGGGTAGTAGGTGTTGGTCTCCCGGAACTTTCGGGCCCTGGTTGGTGTCTTTTGTGAGTTTGATGTTCTGTCGGGGGGAGCCGTTGTGTTGACGGTGGTCCCGGGCCGTCGAGTATCTTCCGGCCTGTGTTGTTGGGAACCGTTGGGGTTGACGGTGGTCCCGGGTCATTGAGTGTTGTCCGACCAGTTTTGTTAGCCCTGAGTTGTGGGTCGATCCTGGCTGTGGAGTATCTCCAGCCAGTGCGTTTTGTGCTGTGAGTTATTGGAGAGGCTAGTGTCTCGTGTTCGTGAGAGCTGATCAGCTGAGTCGTCGAGAGTACTCCGACCGTTGTGCGAGATGATTGAGGATTCTGAGTCCTTCCGTTCAGAGCGTGAGCGTGGATTTTGGACTATAGCCTGCAGTGCCACCTGAGCGACAGAGTGCGCAGATACCTTTTTCTCGGTAGGGTCGCGCCCCTCGAGAGCCACGCCCGGGGTGGATTTGTTACTTTTGTATCACGATTTGTCGACACAGTCCCTCTGGCTGGCCCAGTTTTGGCAGCTACGGACGCCCTACGTCAGTCCGGTCCTCCGGGATGTAACGGCAGTAGGTAGGCGCAGGTTTGACTGGACCCGAGGAGGCAGTCAGGTAGATTGGGTGATCTGAGTTAAGGGATAGTAGATGCACCATGTTATCATATGTTCTACTTTTTGAGCATCTAGATAGGGGCATAGTAGCTGTAGGGTTATTCATTTCCAGCTCTTTCCTTCAGTATTTCATATTGTTACTTTATGCCTCTAGTAGACTTAGTGGGCAGACCGTCGGGCTAGTTGGCGGCACCCACTGAGAACTACTGTGGGAAGTAGTTCTCACACCCATCGTGGTGTCTTTTTCCCCAGGGATTTCTACTTCTGTTCCTGTTGATCCAGTTGCTGATCCTTCTGACCGAGGCGAGGGAGTCGTGAGCTAGATTCCTACCAGTCGTCATCCAGAGAGTAGATGTACCCTTTTTATTTTTTCGAGAGTTTCTTGTTGAGAGACCTTTGTAGTGAGGATTAGAGTTGTACTTTTCTTCCACTTTTGAGAGACTTATGTACTTTTGGTGAGGACTTGTTGTATTATATTGGGAGTTGTATTTATTTTAATTCAGTTTTTTCTTTTCAGCTCTGATATCTGTTAGTGTAGATGATCTTTTGCAGGTAGTCGCTGCGTCTATACGGGACTTTCCGTATGGGCGGTGGATCTGTTGGCGAGTCCGGGTCGCAGTTTCGATCCCGGGGCGTGATAGGATCCTAAGCTAAGTACCCTTCCTTTCTACTCACCTTTGTTACTATCCTTTATTCTGCAATTCTAATGTATCTTCTCTTCCATATATTGCAGGATGATTTGCTCTAAACGTTATGTAATTTGATCAATATTCATTTGTTGGATTTAGTGAATGTATTGTTTTGGGATTTATATGCCTGGATGGATAATTGTGAGATCTTTGGTTGGGAGTATGTTGTTTAAATATTCACCATTGCATGAATAATGGATCAGATTCCTCTTGGATGCCAAGCCTACGATATGAACCGAGAAAAAGCCCGAGGTTTTATGTATCGGCCAGATGTTCATGATACCATCTACCGAGTCGAGTACTCAAGGCTCAAAATGCATGGCGTGGACCAGAAAAATTGATCCAGTGTTTATATGCAGCTACTCGTGTCGTCATGGTTTATGGATTGTAAAGTTGAGATTCAGAGTATAACCGTATGAGTCTGATGTGCGCCAAGTTTAATACACGGGATATAATGGTCTAATACTGATATGGGACAGAATTAGATCCGGACCTAAAATCAGTACGTCACGATAGTTGGGTATAAACAAAGATGCCAATGAGCTAGCGCACATCATCACTACAACAAAACCATACTATAACAACAATTTTAAGTATTTTTAAAATTTAAAAAAAATGTTGCTAGCAAAAATAACAATATTTATAATTAGTGTCCATATATATGCAGTCGCTAGGGTATATACCGGCATATTATTGTAATATATCCTAAAAATGTAGCTATATAATCTAATTTTGAATATGGATGAAATATAGATAAAATACTTAAAAAAAATATCACAAAAATATTTTTATAACTTAATTTTATTGTAATGCGTATAGAAGTACTATACTGCATGACGCTCTCCTCTAAACATTTCATCCCTCTCAATCTACCAAAAACTATAAATTTCTCTAGTAAATAAAAACGATATTTTACCATATAATATATTCAAATTAATATATTCTAGTACATATTCAAACTATCTGGACCAAGATAGAGTCTAAATTAAAAATAATATTGAATGATATAATATATCATAATTTCAGAACCGTACCGACTCATAGAATTGAAAATTATTAATTGACTAAAACAATGTATATATTTTTATGAATTTCGTATTTTTTATGCATACGGATAGATCCGTTAAATGCAACGCTCTCTCGAGTTCGAGTGATGGGACTCAAATGTACAGGACGCATGGCTGCACGTGGTGGGGCAACGTAGGACACATGGTCGCACGTGTGCCACAACCGCGAGAACTTTTCCTAGACGCCTCTGCTGCTGCCACGTGGCGGATGGCACGTGCCCATGTCCTCCACCTCTCCCTCCATTTACTACAACATCAGATGACGCTCGCTGCCGACGATTTACACAGTTCTCCCATTATCATTGACCTCACATTTATTTATTTATTTATTATAAAAAAATAAAAATTTAATTTACAAAATATAAATATATCGAATAACATATGTATATTCTTACACAGTTGATCTTTTCATATTTATTTCTTCAAATATACTTAATTATTTATATATATTTTTTCACTGTGAATATTTGTTAGAAAAATATAATATATTAATTATAGATTAAAATTAATTTTTTTTACTATTTTTGATATTATATATTTTATTATAAATATATTTTTTAACAGTTAAAATTTTTAAAGAAATATATTTGTAAAATCAAAAATTGACGCTGCACTTATACTTTGTTTAAAAGTTGAACTTTATAAAAATATATCTGGTATTCAATATATTTATAGAGAGCTGTATGAAATTAACTTAAAAATAAAATACTAAAACTATATATATTTATTATAATTTATTTAAGGGCTCTAATATTTTAGATAATTTTAACAAAGGCTAGCTCCAATATTTTATCTTTTTTCATTTATGCTCTTGAGTTTTTAAATTTTTCTTTCATATATAGCATATAGTTCCTGTTTAGCGTATTTTAACATGAGCAATTTTATCTTTTAGTAATTTTGCAAATTTATCGTTTTAAAGCTCACATCCTGGCCTTAAAAACTTCACATGCATCATGTCAAATTTAAGTTAAGAAGTACAATAATATTATTGAAGGATAAAAAATAGATTTTGTGAAGAAATATATTTAGACTCAATCATGCGAAAAAAACCAACTTCAAAAACTGAGAAAAAATTACCCTTGATCAATCTATGACACTATAACCAATATACTATTTAAGTAATAATTATAACGAGAAAACTTTTATATATATGAAAAAAATATTTAAATAAGTTTACTGTCCATCACATGTGGCGTTTATGAATAATGAATTTCGCAAATCCCTTCATAGATTTTGTTTTCAAAAAAATTTTCCTTACTAATATATTGACAAAATAATATGTTATTTTTGAACTGCGTATAAATCAAACAGAGCCCTACACACTATAAATTCAAATACATATCAACCACGACACGCATTTTAGGAGACGGGTGGAAGCACTTTAGTCGACAAAAACACAAAAATTCATGCTAAGCTATTGAATAGGGTATAACTCATTATAGTTAAAAAAAAGAAAAAAGAAAAAAAAAAAGAAGACAAAATAGGCAACTAGAATATGTATTAAATAATAAGCCATGTAATCTAATATCTAATAAGTGTAACTTTTGTTGCCATGAACATTCTATTTGCTACACTCTACAAACTACAATTGGGTGTAGGTGGAGATGGAATATGCCACACGAAAAAGTGAAAACAATTTGAAATAATGGCTTATCCATAGCATGCTCAAGATTCTCTAAAAAAAATTTATTCTATTGGAATAATTTATTTCAAAAAGCGTCAGCACTTTGCGCACTAAAATATTTCCAGTAACTTTACCGACAGAGCATAAACAGAAGCATCAAATCACGCATTCTTTTATTCATGTTCAGCAAATTTATTGGAGCTTCAAGCCATAATACAATCTATCAAACTATATACTTTTCATACATTTAATTGATTATTAATCAAGCTAGGCTTGATTGCTACGTTTTGAAATTAAAAGTCCATTTCAACAGCCAAGCTGATCAAATATTTATGCCCAACATATAAATTAACATAGTAATTAATTAGTTGTACATTTTGGCCTCCAACTATACACAAACTCAGGCTTTTGTGTTTGTATATGTACACGACCTGATTTTATATATACATCAACTCACAATCTAGCTACTCATCAGAGAAGCAGCAGCTTCTTGATTGCCTAGCTAGATTAATTGCAACGATACATATATATGAGTGTGTTTCTATCAACATCGAATCTCAATCAAGTAGTAACTTTAAGATTAGTGCGTGTTGTTTCAATCAAACGAGAAGATGAATCACAAGGCTAAAAAAATAGCTATAGACGTTGGATGGAGACGGAGATTTCATCTCGCCACCTAAATAGCATTCTCCACTACCTCTAATCATTGTCGCGAGACAATATCTAACAACCATTTTAACTCAAGAGATTAAATCATTAGAACTCTGCCTAAGATTTGCTCGGTCGGCCATAAGAAACAGTTCCACACTTAATAACAAGCGAGCAAATTAAACAAACCGTTGCAAGTTCACGGAAATCGATATCGCACGGCTCGCAATCCAAAACCAACAAAGCAAAGTGCCAGCCACGAGAATATAAGAGGGTGAAAATTTGAAGGGACCCACACACTGACTTTCATGTTAGAGGGTGACAAAATCACTTCCATAAAGACTTTTTTAGGAAACACTAAACCTTCTTTGCTTGGTGATCACTTCAAGCTCTTTTAATTCAACCAAAAAACTTAGTCTAATCATTTTGGAAGATGACTATGGACAGTGACTCCAATAATTCTAATAGCAATTCTTATGGATATCTACTAAGCCTGATTTCAGAAGTAAACTATCTAGCGTAATGGAGAAAGATTGGAAAATAGCTAGAGCATGTTGAATATAAAATACATAAACCCGTCTTAGTGGGCTCCTAACATTATTTAATTTTCTATCATTCAATTAAGTCCACGTCTTGAATTTATTAATAAGTTTCGAGTTCAAACATGAGGGGAAATGTTGAATATAAAATATATAAACACCGTTTCTAAACAACTTAAGCTTTTAAAGTACTACTGTTGTTTTATATAATTTCACAGAGTCTCAAAGTATGGTTGAGTTGGTGCCGTTGAAACCTGGTAACTAGCTAACTAATTAAGTGCCTTTAGTTTGTGTTAGGATTTGATTAGATTTGTAGTTGAATCCTAGCTGGATTAAAATTAATATTTAAATCTTAAAGAGATAAGTTTGTTAAGATTTAAATATTAATTAGAATAGAAATCTATTTAGACTAGAATTTGGATAGTTTTTTATGTAAGCTATAAATATAGTATAGGTGCTATTATTTGAAGGCGGTGGGTATACATACCTACGGTGGTGGTAATATATATCCAAGGAGGTGGTGGGGACTAGAATTTAGCCACACTCATATAATGGTATCCACACCCACAGTGGTGGTAAGACTCATGCAGGTGGTGGGGGCTAGAATTTGGCCACACCCATATAGTAGTGATTACACACATGGTGGTGGTCACATCCATGGAGGTGGTGGGGGGCTAGCTAGAATCACCAATATAGTGGTGGTTACACTCAAGGAGGTGGTGGGGACTAGAATTTAGTCACACCTATAATTTTCTAGGTTTATAGAAGATGAGAGAAGGGTGAGAATTTAGCTACACCCATATAATGGTATCCACACCCACGGTGGTGGTAACACTCATGCAGGTGGTGGGGGCTAGAATTTGGCCACACCCATATAATAGTGGTTACATCCATGATGGTGGTCACATCCATGGAGGTGGTGGGGGGCTAGCTAGAATTTAGCCACACCAATATAGCGGTGGTTACACTCAAGGAGGTGGTGGGGGCTAGGATTTAATCTCACCTATAATTTTCTAGGTTTATAGAAGATGAGAGAAAGGTGAGAGAGATTCAGAAGGAGGAATCGGGTTGAAGCTACTCTATTGCAGAAGAGAAGAGGAGTCGGTGTAATCGGTGTAATTTTTCTCTTGGTTAATGAATCTTATTTCATCCGCATATTTTTTTTGTATTGGTTTTCTTCTCTTTATGGTTATGTTGGTTCCAGTTTTGTTGAGAGGATGATTTTTTAGTAAAAAATCTGATTTGACGTTTTCGCTGCAGAATTCCAACATTATGCGGTACCAAAGTGAATTGCGGTACCGGAGCGAATTGCGGATTCACATAATCTGGTACCGGGTCGAGTACCGAATTTTCCAACAGTTTGATTTCTAAAACAGTTTCATGTGCCAAAAATAGAAGCCAAGATTTATTAATGAAAATGCCTAATCCTTCTAGGGGGAAGGAGTTACACTAGTCTGGTTTTTTGATTCTAGAAGCAAAAGGAAAAATTTGGAGCATCTATTTTTATATTCACTACAAAAATATCGATACTAGCTAAGTTGTAGAGCTTCTTGAATAGTTCTACTTATTTGTATGGCTTCTTAAATAGTTCTATTTATATAGCACTTTTATAGTACTTCAACCATCATGCTGATCCTCTACCAAGAAGCACCTAACGAAGCAATAAAATTTTCGAGTTTGAGTCCTGAAAATGAGGTCCTATATCTTACGGACTTTCGATTCGGACCTTATATATTGTGTATCCAATAACAAGTCCAATAACACGGTTCAGGTTAATTTGATGGTGACTCAACTAATTAGATTTAGGATTTAGAGTTTAGAATTCGTCGGATAATATACCTTAGAGTATAATCCTAGATCGAAATTGGAATTTATCAACAATAAATTAAATAATTATTTTCTTCAACGAATCCATATGTTTGATCCCTAAGCACCTATTCTCTTACTTTTGGAGATATGAAATTTTATTTAAATTCTTGTTCTCTATCCACTTTCTTCTCCACCACCAGGCCTAGCTAGAGAAGAAAGGGTTCCCTACCCTTAAACCTATTCTTTTTTTTTAGTTACTACCACGTACCACAAAGACAGCTAGCCTATACGTATCCCTATTGAAGTGGAAAATCTATGACAAATATCAAATTAGGGTTATGTTGACTCTTGACACTATATCATAGATAGTGATATTAACAAATCAGATTAAAATTATATATATTGACTCTTGACACAATTTTATAATTAGTAATTAATATTAACAAAACATAGCAAAATTTTAGTAAATTCAACATATTTGTTTTATCAATAACAAAACATGCCGCTGATACTACTGCGCATATATTATTATAATCTATTCTAGTACAACATTATTGCTCTCATTTGGAGAAATCATGGAAAAGCAATGATGAAAAGTCCATTAAGGACGCTAAAAGCATATTTTGCACATAATAATTTCACTCTCACACCCTTTCGTGCCACAAAAGAAGTACTATAAAAGCCCGTAGAGGGTATATAAAGGAATGCACATCCTGGCTCAACTATGGCTTCAAATAAAAGAACCTTTAATAGATCATCATCGTACACGCTCTACAAATTAAGAGGGGCTGATTGGAGCACTCACTCGATAGATAAAGTGGCTTCTCTTTGCTTGATATTAACTTTTGTACAGAACCTTTCTACGAATCTAAAGGAAATTAAAGAAAAGTTGTTTAAGTGGGTAGTAATGTGCTTTCAAATTATTTATAGCTCACCTACATAGAACATGAAACTTTTTTATGCTAAGGTGTAATGAGCTCAATGCAATTAATAACAACGCATGTGGTACAAAGACTTGAGTGGTTACTGTTACTCCAGCGCCTCATATATGCTACATAAAGAAAGAATGAACAGATATGGAGTCCTGGAGTTTTATTTTCCTTAAAGATATAATCTAAGCATGTCAAGGTCAAGTATCATTGCAGGTACACCTATTAAAAAAAGAAGAAGAAAAAAAAAATATCATTAATTGCAGGGAGATTGTTCGATAAATAAATGATTCAGGAAATTAATAAAAAGAAAATTACTAATTATGTCTACAATTCAAATATATATATATATATATATATATATATATATATATATATATATATATATATATATATTCCGGCCAATATGCTATCGATAGCACCAAGCATTTGGTGCTATCAAGTTTTCAACCGTTAGATTTAATATTTTGATCATTTTCACCTATTAGATCATACTATTTTTTCAACCATCCATTACATCCTAGGAGCTCACTATCATTTTAACCGCAAATCTCTTCATCCAATGATCAAAAATTTAATAATACCAATAACTTAGTGCTATTAATAATATAATAATCTACTTTTATATATATATATATATATGTACACACACATATAGAGAGAGAGAGAGTCCGACTACTATACTATTAATAGTACCAAGTTATTAGTGATATCAAGTTTTCTACTCTTAGATCAACCCCTTTGATCATTTTCATCAGTTAGATTTTACTATTTTTCAACTACCTATTAAACCCAAAGGGCCCACTATTATCTCAACCATATATTTTTTTAATCCAATGGTTAAAAACTTAATAGCACCAATAACTTGTTACTATTAATAGTATTCCAGCTTAATTATATATATATATATATGGTTCGGCTACTATGCTATTGATAGCACCAAGCACTCTACAACAAAATTAGGCTATAGCGACACTTTTAATTGTTTCTAAAATCTAAAAAAAGTGTCGCTGATAAAAATACCGATACTTATTGTAAGTGTTGCTATATGTGTCGTCGCTAGGGTGTATAGCGACACATTTTTATAATGTGTCCCAAAAATGTGTCACTATAACCTAATTTTAGATATAGGTGGAATATAGAAAGGACACTTATACAAAAGTGTCACAAATATCTGTCCCTATAACCTAATTTTGTTGTAGCGCGTGCTATCAAGTTTTCTACCCTTAGATCAATTTTTTTGATTATTTTCACCCGTTAGATTTTACTATTTTCCCAACCACCCATTGAACCCAAAAGCCCACTATCATCTCAACCATACATCTTTAAATTCAACGGTTAAAAACTTAATAGCGCCAATAACTTAGTGCTATTAATAGCATTCCAACCTAACTATATATATATATATATATATATATATATATATATATATATATATATATATATATATATATATATATATATATAGTAGGGTTTATATACTTTCAAAAGGACAAGGGTTTATATACTTTCAAAAGGACAAGCAAAATCATGCTTGTAAATTTTTTACTATTGAATTTGTATTGAGATCTGTGATATTTACTTTTTTTTCTCTCTTTTTAGTTGAGTTTACAATAGCACAAATCTCAATGCAAATGTAAAGATAAAAAATTTATAAGCATAATTTGACTTGTACTTTTGAAAGTATATAAGCTCTACTTTCTTACTCTCTCTCTCTCTCTCTCTCTCTCTCTCTCTCTATATATATATATATATATATATACACACGGAGCTAGGCTGGAATACTATTAATAGTATCAAGTCATTTGCGCTATTAAGTTTTTAACCTTTGGATTAAAAAATATGTGGTTGAGATAATAGTGGGCCCATTGGGTTTAATAGGTAGTTGAAAAATAGTAAAATCTAATGAGATAATAGTGGGCCCATTGGGTTTAATAGGTAGTTGAAAAATAGTAAAATCTAACGGATGAAAATAATCAAAGGGGTTGATCTAAGGGTAGAAAACTTGATAGCACCAATAACTTGGCCCCTTGGGTTAATTTAATAGGTGGTTGGAAAATAGTAAAATCTAACGGATGAAAATAGGTGGTTGATAATTTTCATCGTTAGATTTTACTATTTCTCAACGACCTATTAAATCCAAGGGGCCCGCTATCATCTCAATCACATATTTTTTAATTCAATAGTTAAAAATTTAATAGCACTAATAATTTGGTACTATTAATAGTATTCCAGCCTAACTATATATATATATATATATATATATATATATATATATATATATATATATATATATATATATATATATATATATATATATATATATATATAAACTATAGGTTGATGAGACCAGTTTATGCTACTTGGCCTTTAGGTGGCTATGTACGTTGTCGCATTATAATCATTTTGGATTGTTGCGGTAGCAAAACTCAATGAATATAACATTTGCTAGTAGTAGAATTATAAATTAATGGATATATTAGCTTGAAAACTATTTCATCATTATTCCCCCTACAAAAGTTATCTACTTACATATATGTACAACTATAAACATGTGGAATCTCATATTTAGTCCTCTTCGGTTTGAAGGCCGCTATTAGCGACCTCGGGGAGCTGTGGGAGTGCGACACCCACAGTACCGACTTGGAGGACGTCTCAAGCTTTAGGATCTGCATTCGCTGTTCCGATGTTGGCTCTATACCTGAGGCTCTCAACTTGACTGTGGAGGATAGACGGTTTCGCATTCCCATCATAATCGATTCGTGGGAGGAAACTAACCCTATTCTCCTTGGGGAAGCACTGGATCATCACCTTGGTCTTGACACTACGGACGCTTAGGAGGATTTCATCAAGCGCTCGGGGTTCTATTCTATCCCCGCGGCGGGCTCGGTTCGGCCCCCACTCGACCCTCAGTCCTTCTGAAGGGTCAGGTGGGTCGGGGCATGGACGACAACGGATGTGCTCTTTGGTGGGTTCGGACTCAAATTTCCCTCCACTTCAGACTTTGGCTGGCCCGTCTTTGCCTTTCCCCCGCCCGGCCTCGAGTTTGATGCTTGGATCTTCCACAGGGGAGGTTGTTTGCTCACCGACTCTTGGCACACGACAGCCGGAGTGCGCGGATCGGGGGACTCCCACCATCAGTGCTGCGGGCACACTGTCGGATTGCACTCAAGGGAGAGCTGATGATCGCAGGAAGGGTTTGCTCTCGGCTCCTTGTTTGGATCTTCCTGCAACCGGCAAGCTTGTGCACCATTAGCGAAGCCCCCGGTTGGCAGACAAACACAAAAGGGCAAAAAAATCCTCTCTCCTAAGGGCCCAAGATCTCATGTGCAAAAAACTAAAATTGGTGCGCTTCCCTTCGAAGATTGAGGGCTCGGCTTCTTCAGCCTCGACTTCGGAAGGACCCGTTTCTTCACCGGCATGTAACCCCGCCCCTCCGGCTCTTGCGTGTGGCAGCCCGACTTATGTTCCTGTTTCGACTGAAGCGCCCGGAGTCCCGAATATCGGGACAGCACCCTCTTCCAGATCGGACCTTCTCAATCCTCTATCGTTGGTGGAAGTTCACCAGATCAAGAAAGCCTGTGGTATTATCTCTTCGGACACTCCTACCTCCTCCTTGCCGGGTCATGTTATTGTTGGCGGAGGCACTGAAGGTGAGGGTGTTTCGGCCTGAGGCCGGCTCTTCGCGTCTCATTTCTGCTGTCGGTGGTATCCTCTGTCTTCATGGCTAGAAACAGACTTTTCAAATTTTTGTCTTGGAATATTCGTGGTCTTATTGATCCTGCCAAATGCGCCACGGTCAAGACCTTCATTAAGAATGCTAAATGTTGTGTGGTTTGTATGCAAGAGACCAAGCTTTCTTCCACCTCCCTCTCCAAGTTTCTTACTTTCTACGATTTTCATCTCCGAGATTTTCGCACTCTAGATGCTGTCGGGACGAGGGGTGGCCTCCTGACTGCATGGAACCCCGCCTTTTTTGATTGTGTGCATGATTGGGTGGGGGCCTTTTCGGTTAATCTAGTCTTGAGAAGAAGGGTGGACGGCTTGCTCTTCACTGTCTCCAACCTTTATGGACCCAACTATTCTTTCTTGAAGCCGGTTTTCTTCCAAGAACTTCGTTCCATTGGTTCTCAGTCGGCGGGGCTTTGGACGATTTTAGGCGGTTTTAATGTTCTATTTTCTCTTCGGGATAAGAATGGTCCGCCTTCGAATTTGAAAGACATCCTCAACTTCAGAAAAGTGGTGACTGATATCGGACTCATCGATCTTCCCATTCAGAACAGGTCTTTCACGTGGTCCAACGACAGGCGTCTCCCTACTCTCGAACGCCTTGATCGTGTACTCGTGTCTAAAGACTGGCATCTCTCTTTCCCGCGCTCTACTCTTCGTGCTTTACCTCGGCCCAGGTCGGACCATACCCCCTTAATGCTAACGGCGTTCTCTTTTGTGCCTTCTTCCAATCTGTTTACGTTCGAGTCCTGCTGGCTTCGCTACCCGATGATCTCTGAGGTGATCTCTAAGGCGTGGAATGGCTTATCTAGTGGGGTCGGTACCGTTAGCAGAATTTCGTCGAAGTTCAAGAGCGTCCAGTCTGCACTCCGCTCTTGGAGTGCTGGGTTAAAGTCAACTATTTCTCTCCAGGAAGATCTTTGTCTCAGGTGGCTTGAGTGGCTCGACCTAGCTGAAGAGGCTAGACCTCTTATCGATTTGGAATGTATGCTTAGACCCCTACTCAAAATGAGATACGAAGAATTGTGTCTGCAGAAGGAAATCAAATGGAGGCAGAGATCAAGGGTGCATTGGCTTAGAGTGGGAGATGCTAACACCAAATTCTTTCACCTTAAAGCTAGTTGTCGCCGGAATAAAAACTACATCTCCCATCTTGCCGATGAAGCTTCCATTCGGTTCACTCAGGACTCTATTGCTGCCCTCTTGCTAGATTTCTTTGTGAAGCGACTCGGAGTGGCTTCTGAAAGAAGGTCTACCCTCAACTTCGCCTCGTTGTTTCCTTCTATCGATTCGGAGGTCAATTTTCTGAGCCTTCAGGCGCCGTTTGAGGAGGACGAGGTTAGAAGTGCTATCTTCTCTTGTGCGCCGGAAAAAGCCCCTGGGCCCGATGGCTTTCCAATGCTGTTCTTCCACCGTTTTTGGCTCGTTCTCAAAGCTGGCATTATGGAGCTCTTCTCCAACTTCCACAACGGTTGCCTCGACCTCCGTGAGATCAATGCTAGTTGGTTCTGTCTCATTCCGAAGAAAAGCGAGATTCTTTCCGCTAGCGATTTTAGGCCTATCTGCCTTGAGAACAGTCTGGTCAAAATTATCTCAAAAGTTCTGGCTGTTAGATTCCAGCGCCTCTTGGACAATCTTATCAATCCGTTTCAGACGACTTTTATTAAAGGGAGATCGCTTCTAGACAACTTTTACTGTGCCCATATTTTATTCCATCATCTTCACTCAACCAATCAAAAAGCGGCGATTCTTAAGATTGACTTCGAGAGAGCCTTCGACCACGTCGATTGGGCTTTCTTGCATGATTTGCTGTTGGCCAGGGGATTCGGTTACAAGTGGATAGGCTGGATTATGGATCTCTTACACTCTTCCAGTACGGCAGTCTTGCTTAATGGCATACCGGGCAACTCCTTCCCTTGCAAATGTGGACTCCGTCAGGGCGACCCTCTGTCTCCTCTCCTCTTCATTCTTTGCATTGATGTGTTATTCAGAATGCTGCAGGCGGTTTCTACTACTCACGACCTCCCTTCGGTGGGCATTGGGAATGAAAGAGTCCACACTCTTCAATTCGTCGACGACCTCCTTATCTTTTTCGATGGTTCTGATAGATCGGCGAGGGTCATCAAACTCATTTTAGATGCTTTCACGGAGATTTCTGGCCTTAAAATCAATTACGGCAAAAGCTCAATCTCTTCGATTAATCTGCCGAGCTCTAACACCGAAGCTCTTGCATCTTTCTTCGGCTGCTCTCCTCAAGGATTCCCCTTAAAATACTTGGGTTTACCTTTATCTCCTAAGGCGTTGCGCAAATCTGCCTTTTTTCCTATCATCGAGAAATTGGATAAGCGCCTTGCGGGGTGGAAGGGCCTTTTGCTCTCTAGGGGGGGGGGGGGGGGGGGGGGGGGGGGGGGGGGGGGCGTTTGGTGCTTTTAAATTCGGTACTCTCCTCCATTCCGTCCTTCTTTTGCTCTGCCTTCTCACTCCCTAGTTGGGTAGTTAAATCGATCGACAAGATTCGCCGGAACTTCTTTTGGAAGGGAAAAAGATTAAACAGTGGTTTTCATTGTTTGGTCAAATGGGAGCATTTATGTCGCCCGATTAAATACGGGGGCCTGGGTATTCATAACCTCCGCAATTCTAATTCCGCTATCCTATTGAAAGGTTTATGGTCTTTCCATTATTCTAAGGCGCTCCCTTGGGTGCGCTTGCTGACTCTGAAACACTACTCCCATCGGCCACCCCTTTCTACTGAGGCGTTGCCGGCTGGATGTTGCCCGATTTGGAAGGGTATGCTTTCTAATGCTCCATTCTTCATCTCTTCCACCTCCTTTTCAATCGGAAACGGTAAGTCGACGTCTTTCTGGAATGCGCGTTGGAGCGGTGATTCGCTACTGTGCAATCGTTTCCCATTTTTATTTGCTGCGGCTTCTCTTAAACACCTCTCGGTTTTTAATTGGCTCCGTCGATTCGGCTCCCAGACCGATTTGGGATTTCAAGGCAATCTCTGTCCGGAGGCTCGGCGAGAGATACTTATCCTGCAGGCTGCGATCAATAGCTTCCATTTCTCTAACTCTGACGACTTGATTTCTTGGAGATGGAGCAATAACGGGATTTTCTCAACCAAGACTGCCTACAATTCCATTTCCTATGATGGGGTGAACGACAGCAAGATTATGCATCTGTGGGGTATTCGGATTTCGCTCAAGACAAAAATATTTCTGTGGATTGCAGCTAGATATAGGCTACTCACTGCGGAGCTGCTTACTAAAAGAGGTTGGTCTGGACCATCTATCTGCATGAGTTGCCGTGCAGGAGACGAAAATTTGGATCATCTCTTCTTTTATTGCAAGTTTGCGAGGTCGCTTTGGGAGGAGATACTTCAACTTTGGCCACTCACTTGTCACAGGTTACTTAACTACTCGGGGGATCTAGCGAGTAGATGGAGGGGCGCGAGGATGACCTTGAAGGGTCGAAATAAAGTGCACTTTGATCTCTTATTTGCTGCTACCTGTTGGGAACTTTGGACCGAACGCAACAGGCGTATCTTCACTAATAGCTCTTCTCAGAGTGTTACTTGTGCTTTAAGAATCTATAATACCTTCAATCTCTGGATCTTCGCTATTAGGTGACCATCTGTTCATCACATCGGGGTTAATTCATTTTCACAGCCGAGTATTGCACATCACCGAGCATCTGCTGGGCATCAAGGGCGATCAATCTCAACTATTAGCGGTTGTATGCTTATTGGTTTACCTTTTCTTGCTATCTTTGGTGATGCACGTTTTCTTTTTATGCTTGCTGAGAGGGGGGTTCCAACTGTGATTGGTTGATGTCTTTGGAGTTCATTATATTCGAAAGTATCTTGCTGGGTTATATCTTCAACATTAGTATAACGCCAAATGGGAGACATGGGGAATCTCCTAATTAAGTTAACCTGATGTAGGTCCTCTTGATCTTGATAAGATGTTGGAATTCACTCTTACTCCAGCTTTGGGAGCTAGTTCTTATTCCGAATTGGAGGAGGCCTCTCTACTCCGTCATCCGTTCTACCCAACTCGGTTTTTTTTCATGTTTGTGTCCGATGTCGGGGGTAGTGTTGTAATTCGACGCTAGTTCTCCTTTTATCTCTTGGTTGTTGTCAATTCTCTGTAGTGTTTGCAGTTACCGAGATGGAGGCTGTGTAGTCTTTATCGTTTCGTTTCGTTTCGTTTCGTTGCTTTGTTGACTCCATTTTGCTGGTGGCGCCCCTTTGTTGTGTTCGGGTTTTTGCTTCAGCATTTTGGGTTGATCCATTATTCTACTTTTGTACTCAAATAGGGTTTTACCATGTTTAATCAAAAAAAAAAAAAATATTTAGCCCTCGAAAGTGCAGTTGGAGAATGATCCAATTCACTAGGCTAGTTGGTTTTGCCTTTGAAAAAAAATTGTACGAGGCAATTTTTTAAACTTTATTCAAAAGGAATTCATGCGTGAAACTACTGATTCGATTACCCATGTTAGAGAACTATATCTTCTTATCTTATACTCAAAATTATTCATTATTTTACTTCGGATAAAGGCGTACAAAACTTACATAAATTATGAATTATTTTAAATCCGCTATAGAATCTCTAAAAATTTTAATTTTTTTATCCAATCATTCAATCTATTTAATTTAATTCAATCAACCAAATTTTGATTTTAAAATTTAAACTAATTATTTACTCTAAAAACTTTATAGTTATAAAAATGGCATAAAAAGTCATCTACTGATACAAAATCAAAGAAAATAAAAAGTTAGTAAAATCAAAATAGTTTATATAGTCCAAGATAAATTAAGTTTTTTTTTTTTTTTGAGAAGAGAAAAGCAGCATATTATAATTCACTTCGTTTATAAAAATAAATTTAGCTAGAAATATAAAATAACTAGTCTTTAAATTTAAAATTCTGAATATCAATTATTAAATTTTTTATCTCTTGCACTAGAAACGTGGATCAAATATTTAGTTGCCCGATAAATTAGTTATATTCGTTTTTATCCATCGTTTACTTTGTGACCTACCTCTTACTTTAAACTGTCATATGACGTAGTATTTTATTTTCTAACGATATGAAAGTTCAGATAATTTAGCAGAGGAATATACTTACATGTATATCACAGTCAGAATTGCATCGGAGGAAAAGGGTTACCTGATAATGGATAATATGCAGGATAAGAGAGAGAGAGAGAGAGAGAGAGGAGAGAGAGAGAGAGAGAGAGAGAGAGAGAGAGAGAGAGAGAGAGAGAGAGAGAGAGAGAGAGAGAGAGAGAGAGAGGCGTGGAAGGGCACTACCTTTATCTGCTAATGATTAGAAGGCTCTCCGACTCACGGCGCATCCACGTGTCACACTGGAAAGGGACAAGAAGCATCTCCATTAATAAGAGGCAGGGGCCATACATGAAAGGAAGGTGAAGATGTTTTGAGAATGAGTTGAGAATCCCCTCTAGTTATTTGAAATGGGCAATATTAATGATATATTTTAAAATAAAATGTATATTTTATATTTTTTTTTTGTTTAAAGGTCATCATTTCGTTATTTGTCATATATATATATATATATAGAAAAATGCTATGTGTACACCCCTTTCGGGGTGTACATCATACACCCCACCTATCTAAAGGTGGGGGTGTGATGATGGATCACTTGATGTGACCCGTAAAAAATATCGCCACCATTAAATTGGTGGAGGTGTATGATGTACACCCCTTTGGAGTGTACATATAGCATTGCTCATATATATATATATATATATATATGGTATATTTACTTAAAATTATTTAAGAGTTTTGTGAATCTTAAGATTAGGGTGTAATTAAGATTTACACCTTTTTAGGAGGTACAAATAGTATTTGTTAAATATAAAAATATAAAAGTATGTGTAAGTTTTTAGAGTACAATAGTTATTTTATATTATTTAACCTAGTATCAAAGCAAAAAAAATTTAGAGTTGACGGTTAGTATAATTAATTTTTTCCTACTTAATTCAAATTGGCTTAAAAAGTCTAGTACAACAATATTTTCGTATAATTTAAATTATTTTTATATTTTTTATGTTTAACAGTATTTTTCTTTTGAAATAGCTCCCTTACTATATATATATATATATATATATATATATATATATATATATATATATATATATATATATATATATATATATATATAGAGAGAGAGAGAGAGAGAGAGGGTATATATAAGTATACACCCTTTTATGGGTGTATATCTTACACCCCACCCTATTCTCGGGTGGGGTGAATTTCACTCGTCACTCGATGTGACAGTAAAATAATACCCACCCCAGAATGGGGTGGGGTGTAGGATGTACACCCCTAAAGGGGTGTACACCTAGCATCCCTCGTATTTATAACATACCTCTTTAACTTTTGATTTTATGAATTGAACTTCAAGTATGATTTCTTCTTCTTCTTCTTCTTCTTCTTGAGAGAGACAAAAAGATAGCAAGCTACTTTTTAAAAAATAAATAAATAAATTTAGCAAGAAATAAAAAATTACTATATTTCGAATCTGAAACTTAATTCACATACCAACTATCAAACTTTTAGGGACTGTTTGGATTGGGTATAAAGGGGGATATCCCCCCTTTATACCCAAACACCATGGGGATATCCCCGTTTGGGGATATCCCTCCCAAACGGGGATATCCCCGGTTTGGGGAGGGATATCCACCCCACCCACCCACCCCCCAGGTTTAGTAAAAATCCCTTCCCAAGGCTGTCAGAGCCTTGGGAAGGGATATTTGTTTTTTTTTTTTTTCTTTTCTTTTGAATTTTTTTTTTAATTAGAATATTTAAATTTTAAAAATTATTTAAATTATAAATTTAAAATTTTATAAATTTTAATTTTTTATATTTTATAAATTTATATATATGTATATTTTATTAAAATTATAAATATATTTATATTTTATTAAATTATATATATTTATAAATTTATAATTTTAAAAAATAATATTAATTTTAAAATTATAAAATTTATATAAATTTTTATAATTTTTTTAAAACTTATATAAATTTAAAAATTAAAATTTTTACTCCTACTTAAAATATTTAAATTTTAATTAGAATATTTAAATTTTACTTAATTTTTTTAATTAGAATATTTAAATTTTTAAAAATATTTAAATTATAAATTTATAAATTATTTAAAATTAATTTTTTATATTTTATAAATTTATATATATTTATATTTTATTAAAATTATAAATATATTTATATTTTATTATATTATATATATATTTATAAATTTATAATTTTAAAAAATAATATTAATTTTAAAATTGTAAAATTTATATAATTTTTTTATAATTTTTGCAAAATTTATATAAATTTAAAAATTAAAATTTTTACTCCTACTTAAAATATTCTAATACATTTTTTAATTATCACATTTATAATATACATAAAAGTAAAGGTAACATCGTCATTAAACATAAAAGTCAACTTTATACCTCTCATTCTTCATTCCCAATCCAAACACCTATTTTTTTATACCAGGTTTAAGCCTCATTCACATCCAAACACAATTTAGGTTTAAACCAGGTTTATCCCTTACTTTATACCTATACCTGGTATAACTCATTCCGGTATAAGCCACATCCAAACGGTACCTAGGCTACATTTAGTTCAGATATAAGTTAGAATTTCTTATTCGAGAGATATGTACAAGTTCAGAAATAAGCAGGAAAAAAATTAATTTTGTGTTTGGATGAAAATTGAGTTGTTCCTGAGGATAAGAAAAATAGTGTTTGAATAATTAGATTAGAATAGTGAGAAAAAAAAAATTATAATTTTAAAATAATAATATTTTATCTAATTAATTAATATAAAAATATTAATTAAATAATAATTTAATTTATTTAATTAACTATAGCTAGATAATTCTAAATATTAATTGCTAAAATAATTAATAATAATGATTATTGTTAATAAAAAATTTAATTAACTGCAAATAATTTAATAAATTAATAAATTAATTAGTTAATTACCTAATAATTAAATATTTAATTAATAAAATAATTAGATTAGTTAAAATATTATATTAATTAAAGATTTAATACAATAATTAAAATTATATTTATTTTAATTAACCTTCTTCTTAAGAGCGAACAAGCTTGTTCCAGAAAAAAGACTGAAACTGTAGTTCCAACCTTATATGTACCCGCTTATTTCAGAAAGATGATAACTACTACTTCCGTCCAAACCAAACACGTCTGAAAAACAAGACTCGAACAAGACCTTATTTCAAACCTTGTTCCTAAACCAAAGAAGGCCTTAGTTGATTATGCTAGGTACCGTCGATAATTTCTTATTAGTTTAGTTAAAAATTTTATTAAGGAGGGATCACATGATATGTATATAAGTTACATAAGTTTTTATACAAGTATAAATACAAATTTAGAATATATAAAAATAAGATCTAAATCATTACATATATATTATTAAAAAATATTTAAAATGAATATATATAAAATTTTGTAAATTTTGAAAACTGATTTTCAATGCTTTTTAACGTTCAAATTTTTAAAAAATATTAATATAAATTAATGACTAAATTATAATTCTAAAACTTTTTAAATTACTGTTTAAATTGTAATTTTAAAACTCTTTAAATTAATGCAAAATTATATTTCTAAAATTTTTAAATAAAACTTTTTAAATTAATATCGAAATTTTAATTCTAAAACTTTATAAATTAATGCCTGAATTATAATTTCAAACTTTTTAAATTAATGCTTAAATTAGTGCAAAATTAATGGCTAAATTAGAGGAATTCTAAAATTCTTTAAATATATTAAATATATTAAATTTGAATATTAACCTACATTTAAATTTTATTAAAATATTAATATAAATTAATGACTAAATTATAATTCTAAAATTTCTTAAATTAATGTATGAATTGTTACTTTAAAACTCTTTAAATTAATGACTAAATTGTAATTTTAAAACTTTATAAATTAAACTCCTTAAATTAATGGCTAAATTCTATTTTCAAAACTCTTTAAATTAATACGTAAATTATAATTCAAAAACTTTTTAAATTTAACTCCTTAAATTAGTGCAAAATTAAAGGCTAAATTTATGGAAGGTATTTTAATTAAAAAAATTTTAAAAATTTTGTGATGTTTAATTACGAAAGTGCCCTTTTTATGAAGTTATCTTTTAATCTATTAATATATAAAATTATATTTTTATCTTTTGTCAATCAACAGTTAATTTTTTTTATTATTTATAAAAATAAGTATCGGAGTATTACTCTTAAGATAAAGGTTTTCAAAAATTATAATTTTCTATAATATAGGTCTTTTTATGTTATAAATCACTTTAAATAGTTTATATCCTTATTTTAGAACTTCGATGATTGAATTTTAGCTTATGTGAGAAGTGTGCAACTTAAAAGTGTATAATTTGAACCCTAGCCAATTTTGTTACATTTAATAGCTCTATTAGCTACTAGTAGTAAATTTGTCTAGTTTAAGTTTCTAAACAACGATAAAAACTACTGAATTTGATAAATCACTGATAATTAAATTTAATAACATTTCCAACATAATTCACCACAATCGTCAAATTTATAAAAATTAGAAGTTAGAGAGAGAGAGAGAGAGAGAGAGAGAGAGAGAGAGAGAGTGAGTGAGTGAGTGAAGAAAAAAAACAAAGTTGAGAGGGAGGCTATAGATGAGAGAGGTCACCATCCACTAACTTAAATTTTTTTAAAAGAAAGAGAAAAAAATAACATACCTTTCGCTCTTTTTTTAAAAAATATATAAATAAATCTAATTAAAAAAGTAAAATAATTAGATCTTAAATTTAAAATTTCAAATACCTGACGTCCCGTCTCCGGGCACTAACTTCACTAAAAAAAAAAAAGAATATATAGCGGAAAGTGTAATGGACATCACTTTCCTCTCAAAGGGGCTATATATATACAACATTTGTGCTTCTTTTAATAGGGTAGCTTGTCGGTAGAATATGATCTAGCAAGCAATAAGGAGATTGATGGAAGGAAAGCAAACCATCTGCCCCAAGGTGAAAGGAATCACCCAAAAAGAAAAGAAAAGAAAAGAAAGAAACAGTTCCATTAATGTGCGAAAAAGCCACTTAGTGATATTGATATTGTAATGATTCGTATATAGAGGTGCAGTACAATTTCATCATATGTATATATATATCCAACTAACTAGTATTTAGTAGTTGAATCATGGTAACAAACAACTAATATACTCAAAGATTATATATGGATGATATTAGTCAAATTGTGACATTTTATATATATATAGCTGATTATGTTTTGGACCACACTGATTAAGTTGTTAAGTTGGAGATTGGTGCATAACAGCATAAAAGTGGGGAAACTTATTTGGTGCTTGTACTTTCGAGAGCACTCATTGATGATCTATGCTTTATCACTGCTCAAATGCTGAGGCATGCATTCTTAGATATGCACCCCCCCTCCCCCAAAATAAAAGTAGGAATGGTGTCACAGAGCATAACAAGACAAAACAAAAGTGTAATTAAAACTGTACATCTATCACACACAATAATTACATCGATCCCTGCTATATAATATATAGAAAAGATTAATTTCTGTTAAAGCCACCATATGCTTGTTCTCTGGTTGTTTCCTCAAGATCCGGATTGAAAAGAAAATTAAAACTGTATTGTCTGAATAGTTTTATATCGAATAAGAAAAAAAAATTGATTAGGAATATAAAGAATCAAAGATTTTAACTTAAACATTTTAAGTTAGTGTTTTCTCATAAAAAAAAAAAAACATTTTAAGTTAGTGGTTTGATTCCAACGAGTTACAGATATTTGTAGACTAGATTGTTATATTTAATATGAGAGCCAAATTAAAACCTAAATAAAAGAAGTATATATTGTCCCAATAGTCTTTCTCTCTCTCTCTCTCTCTCTCTCTCTCTCTATATATATATATATATATATATATATATATATATATATATATATAGTCTCTCTCTCTCTCTCTCTCTCTCTCTATATATATATATATATATATATATATATATATATATATATATATATATATATATATATGGCCCGGCTACTATACTCTTATGAGTAAAAAATTTTTGTACTCATAAGTTTTCATCTCTTAGATGAAGGAATGTGCGGTTAGGATTATAATAGTCCTTAGGATTTATACTATAGTCCTTAGGATTTATACTATTTATACTATTTCCCCAAAAAGTTATGAGTATAAAGGGCTACTATACTCTTATGAGTATAAACCCCTTTATACTCATTACTTTTTCACCCTTGGATGAAAAGAATGTACGGTTAGATTGATAGTGGTCCCCCTAGGACTTACTAAGTTGTTGGAGAAATAGTATAAATCTTAGGGGCTACTATAATCCTAACCGCACATTCTTTCATCTAAGGGATGAAAACTTATAAGTACAAAAGAATTTTACTCATAAGAGTATAGTAGCCGGACCCTATATATATATATATATATATATATATATATATATATATTTAAAAGCTTTTATGATTTTAAAAGTATCAAGTTGGTGCTTGTAGATTTTTAACCTTTGGATGAAAGAATGTGTGGTTAAGATGATAGTAGGACCCTTGAATTTTTTTTGAGAAAAATATAGCACGCTACCCGCTTCATTCATGAAGTAATTGAACTAGGCAACAGCAGTGAGCCCCTTGAATTAAGTGAGTGGTTTGTGAAATAGAATGATCTAAGAGATAAAATTAGTCAAAAAAGTAGATCTAACGATAAAAAACTTACAAATACCAATTATTTGGTACTTGTACAAGCCTAGTAGCCGTGCTATATATATATATATATATATATATATATATATATATATATATATATATATATATATATATATAAAATTAAAAATATAAGAAATTACAGATCCCAATATATATGTAGCTAGTAACTAGACTTAAATATTTTGAGTAAATAATTTAGATCCAATAAATATTAGTTCTAATGGCTTAAAGAGGGGCCAACATTCTACCTTGAGGCGGGATGTCAGTTTATATCGACTCATGTTCGAAACGGCATGAGATTGGATTAAATTAAATCATATTCGAAGTGGCGTGAGACTGATTGAACCAAATCACAATCGAGACCCGTGAACATTATATCTATACGCTTTTAATAAATTTATTGTATATTCCTAAGTGTTGGAATTTTTAAAATTAATTATTAGTATCAACTATGCGACTAATCGATCCGGCCGTTACAAAAACTATTAAAAGTAGGCATATTAATTAAGATTGTTCATATCCACCTGTTTAAGATTGGATTGCAATATTTTATGTTTGGACTCCAGTACGCTGATTAGCTGCTCGTTTGCTAAAGGGGCTTCAGTAGACCTTAAGATGGATAGTATCATATTTTCTTCTGGTCTCTTCGACTAGGTCTTCTCTTTCTTTTTAGTTTTTTTTTTTTTTTTTCATTTGTGAACATGAGGGAAATGTTCGTTTTGGACGGTGGAGGTGTGTGCGGATCTTTATGATGTTCCACTTTGTGATCCTTTTTCGATAAATACGCAATGAGAATCACCCTATATTTTAATTTCACAAAAAAAAAAAAAGAAAAAAGAAAAGAAAAGAAATTGCAATACTTGATGTAAGTAACTAGGGAAAAAGCTTGTCCCATAGATATTTTTTAGTTTTTTAGATATGCATTAACTTAGAATCTTAAAGAAGTGCAAGATACTTAAGTATAATACCATTACACAACAATATATATATATATATATATATATATATATATATATATATATATATATATAATTACAATTTATCGTAATTTATACTTTTGAAATAAACGATTCTTCATGTTGTGTTTAGTTCGAATATAAGTAGAAATTATTTATTGTAAGAATAAATAAAAGTTAGGGACAAATCGAAACTAATATAATTTTGTATTTTTATGGGGATTAGAGTTGTATTAAGTATAAAAAAAATTTATATTTTGTTCGATAAAGTCTAAACATTATGAATACTGATACGGAATACGACACGACTCAAACACAGCGACTTGACAATTTCCAAAAAAATTAGAATACAAACACATACAATATGAACACATTAATAAAATATAATATTATTAATATAATAATATATATATATATATATATATATATATATATATATATATATATATATATATATATATATATATATATATATATTAATTATATTAAATTTTGATAAAATATTATTATATTTCTCGAACGAAAGTTTATAAAATTTTTAATTAATAATTTATATATATATATTTATATATATATATATATATATATATATATATATATATATATATATATATATATATATATATACTTTTTTAATTGCATATACTACGGCTCAACATTGAACGCGCGTATATACTTTTCTAATTGCATACACTACGACTCGACATTGAACGCGCGTCTAAAAGATATCCATATCGAATATGTGTCTGACACGGACACGCAAGTATTCGACATGGACAAGCGAGATTTATATAAATGTCTTTGATACATAGGAAAAAGTGGAAGAAGAAAAATAAATAGAAAATTTTTTTAGTTGGTGAAATTGCCTTTTAAAATATCTATTTAAAATTTTTTTAATTATAGTTTTGTATTATTTAAATTTAGCTTTTGTATATAAAAATGTTAATTTAATAAAAGTTTTAAAAATTTGTTTAAATTTAAAATTTTGAGTAAAAAATTTAAAAATTTAAAATTTTGTATATAAAAAATTTGTATAAATTTATAAATTTAAGATTTTTTTAAATTTTATAAAATTAAAACTTTTATAAATTTTAATTTTTTTTAATTTTTTTAAAAATTTAAAAACTTAAAAATTTGTATAAATTTAAAAATTTATATTAAAAATTTTAAATTTTGTATATAAAAATTTGTATAAAGTTAAAATTGTAAAATTAATAAATTTTTAAAAATTATAAATTTATAAATTTTTTAAAATTTAAAATTTAAAATTTAAAATTTAAAATTTAATAAATTTTTTTAAAAAAATTAAAAATTATGTAAATGGATGTGGGTGGAAACTACTTGTTCCCCAACCCCCAACTTTTTTTTGTTTGGGGAATAAAAGGGGATTGGATAACCCTATTATTCTCTCTCTTATTTCCAACCAAATATAAACTACAACAAATTATATAAAGTTTATGAAACATCACTTTCACAAAATTGGTTGATTAAGAGAGAATTCAAATAAGGGTTCAATAACTTCAGTTAGCAAAACATGGGGCAAGAAAGGGGTGTAATGTGGGCCGTGTCGGGTCGGCGTGGTCCACATTTTTTGTGCCAAAACCGGCCAAAGGCCATACCAGCTCGGCCGAAGCTATTAAGCATCCGGCCCAACACGGCCCTCCGTGCCGGGCTGGGCCGGGCTTCGGATCGATTTCTTAAATTTTTTATTTTAAAATTTTTAAATATATATATATATATATATATATATATATATATATATATATATATATATATATATATATATATATATATATATATATATATATATATATAATTTAAAAATATAAATAATAAATTATTTTTATTTAATTTTATATTTTGATAAAAAATTTAAAATTTATAAAAATAATTATAAAATAACAAATTTTTAAATTTTAAAAAAATTTATTTATAAATTTTTATTTGAAAAATAATTTTGGAAAATAATTTTGGTCCAATGGATCATAAAATTTTGATCCATTTGATCAAAACCACATCTCCCAAAATCTGCATGAATTATAAAATTTTGATCCATTAAATCAAAACCATATCATGCAGATCTTGGGAGGAGGGCTCATGGCGAGAAGGAGCAAGAGCTTTTCTCCCCATGAGTTGACCCCAAGGCACAAGGCCAGTTGCCCAAGGCACAACACAAGTTGCCCAAGGCCCAAGGCTTTGGGGTCCGGGCCGTGTTGGCCCAGCTAGCACGTCCTATACGGGCCGGGTCGTGCCGGGCCGGGCCGACGGGCCTTGAAGAGATGGCCCAGCATAGCTCGAATAATCGGAACGGGCCAGCCCGGCACGGTGCTATAGTAACCGTGCCGGACCACGACCCGGCCCGAAGTCGTGCGGGGCTAGGCGGCCCACGGGCAGCCCGGCCCGTTTTACACCCCTTAGGCACAGATAGAGAAACAAAATTACAGTGTGAGCATTTAAAATAGAGCAACCCTAGCTAAGAGAAAGAAGTCAAAAATCAACTGTGCGGATTTATAGGATATGCCGTGACCATTAAATACAAGAATATAAAAATTTTATTCTCATATATTTAGCAATCGCTCTGATCATATCTAAATTCGTAATTTAGATTAAATAGAAAAAAATTAATTATATTAGAAGCTTGGCATGATTCGAACTCTAAACGTTCTACTTTGATATCATATTAAATTATATAAAATAATTATTATTTTATAATAACTTATGTTAATAGATAATGATATTTTTATATTTTTTATATTTAACATCTTCCTGTACGTCTGGACTCAAGATATTTTATTAAGCATAAGTCCACTCTAATACCATATTAAATAATATGAAACAACCGTTATACTCCAATGTCTTAAATTAGTAGAGAACGGTACTTTTATATTTTTATATGTAACAGAGACCGATGAATTATATGTTTCAATAGAAGACAATAAGAGAATGGTACATAATGAAATGTGAGAAAATTTGCTGAATTATATGTTTCAACGGAAGACAATAAGAGAATGCTACATAATGAAATGTGAGAAAATTTGCTGATGATGGGTCAAAAATATACAAATTCACATTTTAATTAGAAACAATACACAAATTATATATAGTATGCTAATCTTGTGATCATGGAGGATCGAGATTATAGTACAACAATTCACAAAGTAGTGGTGTACGATTTTGAGTACCGGTACTGAAATTCTTGTGGTGTTTAAGTGTCGGTACTCCAATTTGAGTACTAGTACTCAACTCTATGACGGAGTGGGTAAGTTGAATTTGACTCCAATTTAATTTAATTTTGTGCCTTAAGATTAGGGATGATACAGAAACACCTTGGAGAGGGTTTTTAAGATAAAATCAGTGGCTAGAAGTGAATCGATAATTCGAATAGACAATGGTGATTGTTTTCTACTAGAATTAGAATTTTAAAGTTATAAACCCTTATAGTTCATATTTTAGAGTTTAGAGTTTTATTGTAAATATCTTAGTTAAGAGAAAAATATGAAAAGCTCCTAAAATAGAAAGATTTTTATAATTCAATTTTATTGTTTGTACTTTTATGCCGTGGATTAATTGAAGAACGCATTGATATAACCTTATCCGTGAACGTAGATCGACACACTATTTCCCGAACCACATTAGTTTTATGTTCTCGTGTTCTCTCTTATTCTTTATTGTTTTGTTATCCCTATTTTTATTTTTTAGGCTAAAATACAAAAAAATTTCTTGTAAATACCTATTTTTTCACTTTCCATCCCTAATTTTTAAAAACCTACATTTTACTTCCTTGAAATATCAAAAAAAATTTGCAGGGGGTTACGGTGTTAATAAAGTGGATGAAATAACCATATTGCCCTTACTTGCTTTATAAAGAAAAAAATTAATTTTTAATATATTTCTATCATTTAAAAGGTATTTTCGATATAAATTATAAGAAATTGACGAAATATTGATGGAACCCTGACGGAGGGGGACCAAATGTATTAACTTGAATTTTTGAGGGGGTAAAATATATGTTTTTGAAAGTCAGGGGGAGTAAGTGAAAAACCGGGTATTTACAGGGAATTTTTATGTAATTTAGCCTATTTTTTATGATTATTTTTATCTATTTTCATCTATAATAGATTTTGTTTCTCTTGTGCTCATGTGTCATGCGGGTTTGAGATGTGTTCGGTAACTTCTTGATCGGTTCCTTCATTTCAATCCGCTTTTAGGTTTAATTTTTTAAAGTTGCTCCATTCCACTAGAAGATTTTGATGCCGTTTCTATTAACAACGAGCGCACAAACCAAAATGAAATAAAAAACGATCGCCACAAAAAAAAAAATCTCAAATGCACGACAAAAAAATAAACACACAGATTTATGTGAAAAATTCTTTGTAGGAAAAAAACTACGAGCGAAAGAAGAGAGTTCCACTATGTGAAGAAAAATGGAATACAAAGTTCAGATTATATCGCTCGATCTCTCTAGGGCAAAAGAAAAGAGAACAATATTCTTAACGGATTTTTCTTAGCGGATCTGATCCGTACCGCAGGGCTACCACTGGCATCCAATTTTCTTTTTCCAAAATTTTATCAAATTTTGTCGTCACACCGCGAAGCCGTCGGTGAGCCAGAAACATAATATCAAAGCGATTTCTAATTTTAGAGTCATATCTAACAAATCTCCACCTTGACTTGAAATTTCTTTTAAATAAAGTATCAATAATAACTCTCCACCTTCTCCACATGCAAGCCCCTAAGGGCAGTCCAATCAATAAACAATACTAATCAAGTCCAAGCAGTGCTTAAACTTGAAAAGCAAAAGAGCCTTTGTCAACATGCCAGCTGGATTCTCCAAAGTGCTAATCTTTACCACCGCAATGTTACCTTGAACAAAAACTTCACGAACAAAGTGATACTTGATGTCAATATGCTTTGTTCTCTCATGGAACATTTGGTCTTTTGTCAAATAAATAGCACTCTGACTATCGCATAACACTGTAACTTTCTGAATATTTATGCTTAATTCATTGAATAAGCCTCTCAACAATATACCTTCCTTCACTGCTTCTGTAACTGTCGTGTACTCAGCCTCCATTGTAGATAATGCAGCAGTGGGTTGTAAGCAAGCTCGCCAACTAACTGCACATCCACCAAGTGAGTAGACATAACTTATAAGTGATCTTCTTTTATCAAGATCTCTTGCATAATCTAAATCTACAAAGCCGGTTAAGCTTGCTTCAGACTTCCCGAATTCCAAACATGCATATGTAGTACTTCGCAAATACCTCAAAATCCAATTCACAGCTTGTCAATGTTGTCTTCTTGGATTTGACATGTATCTACTTACTACACTAACAGCATGTGCAAGGTCTGGTCTCGTACAGACCATAGCATACATAATGCTACCAACTGTGTCGGCATAAGGAACTCGTTCCATGTATGCTTTATCATCATCTGTTCTCGGTACTAAATTAGTTGAAAGTTTAAAATGTGCGGCAAAAGGTGTACTTACTGGCTTGGTATTCGTCGCACAGAAACGCTCCAACACACGTTGGATATATGCCTTCTGAGACAACTGTAGTTTCTTTGCATTTCTGTTCCGTTTTATCTCCATACCAAGTATCTTCTTCGTTGTACCTAAATCCTTAACATCAAATTCAGATTTCAACTGATCTTTAAGTTCATCAATGTTAGCAATGTTCTTAGCAGTAATTAACATATCATCTACATAAAGTAGAAGATAAATAAAGGAACCATCAATTTGTTTCTTCATATAAACGCAACTATCATAATTGCTTCTATTAAAATCATGACTAATCATAAAAGAATCAAACCTCTTATACCATTGTCTTGGAGATTGCTTTTACCCATAAAGTGATTTCTTTAATCTGCAAACATGATTTTCTTTTCCTTCAACTGTGAATCCCTCAGGCTACTGCATATAGATCTTTTTCTCCAATTCGCCATGTAGACAAGCTATCTTCACATCTAATTGCTCAAGTTCTGAATCATCCATGGCAACCAAACCGAGCAGAACTCTAATAGATGTATGCTTCACCACTAGTGAGAAAACATCATTAAAGTCGACACCTGGAATTTGACTTTATCTTTTTGCCACCAATCGAGCCTTGTGTTTGATACACTCAACTCAATGTGTGCCTTCTTTCTTCTTGAATACCCATTTACATCGAACAGCTTTCTTTCCTTTAGGAAGCTTCACTAAATCCCAAGTCTGATTCTTATGAAGAGATTCCATCTCTTCTTCCATAGCGAGCATCCACTTAGCAGAATTATTACACGAGACTGCCTCTGTGTAAGTAGATGGCTCCTCAAGTGAATCTGTTTCTTGTGCAGTCACAAATGCATAGGCCACTAAATTCGTATCTTCATATCTCTACGGTGGTCTAATCTGCCTCCTCGGTTGATCTCTGACTATAGAATGTGTGTCTGTTTGTGGTGGTGCCTGGAGCTCCTTAGGAGCAGAATCGCATGAAGTGATACTTGATGCCGGAGTGATCTGAAATTTAGAGTTGGTTTGATATTCCAACTCGATAATTTTCTTTGTTACATCTGCACCTATACCTGTACCTGTATCACAAGGAATATGCGACTCCTCCATTCAGCGAAGCATAGCATTCTCATTAAATTTAACGTCTCTATTAATTATAATTTTCTTATCTTCAAAACACCACAACCTAAATCCTTTAGTACCGGAAGCATAGCCTAAAAATTTGCATTCTTTCGATCTAGGTTTTAACTTTTCTTGACTCACATGTGCATAAACAGGACAACCGAAAATTCTCAAATCAGAATAATTTGGAGAGTCACTAGACCATACCTCTTTTGAAGTTTTGAGATCAATGGAAGTCGACAGAGACCTATTCACCAAATAGCGAGCCGTAGAAGCTGCCTCTGCCCAAAATTCCTGACCAAATCCTGCATTCGAAAGCAAGCATCTTGTCTTCTCAATGAGTGTTCGGTTTATATGTTATGCTATGCCGTTTTGTTGCGGCGTGTAAGGAACTGTACGATATCTCTCGATTACTTCATTTTTGCATAATTCATTAAACTATCCTAAACAAAATTCCAGTTCATTGTCGGTGTGAAGGCGCTTAATTTGCTTTCCTGTCTGCTTCTCAATCAAGATCTTCCACTGCTTGAAGGTCTTAAATACATCATTCTTATGCAACAGAAAGAATGTTCAAACCTTTCTTGAATAATCATCGATGAAGGTCAGCACGTATTTTGTGCCACCTTTAGAGGGGATGTCACACCCCGGATTTTCAAAAGCGGTCTAAATTTTTATTATTTTCTTTTAAATCAGAATTTCAAAAATAAACACAGGACGTGAACAAATCCGCCACGCGTAAAGAAAATTTTCGGTCCAATCGGACGGAGTCTCTCCTGTACGCGCACGACTAGGCAAGTGCAAAGATACCAATCATGCAATCAGAGTTTACAACTGAGCGATTAACTACAAAAATTAAACCAATTGCAATGTCCACAAGTTAATCCAAATGCATTGACAATCAGATAAATACTATATAACTAAACGAATGAGTAATCAATATGAATCTGACAAAACTAAAAGTAAATCTAAATTATAAGAAACTCGGAACAAGTCTAGCGCGAAAATCTCTCATCAGCGTCCCGATTGCTCACCACCCGGTTGACCTGAAAACAGTGACCCAAAGGGTGTGAGACACAACTGAATGGATCTCAGTGGGTACAATGAGCCGGAGACGAGCAAGTCGTTCCTACTGGATACTATAACTGAAAGGCAGTAAGCAAGTAACAGGCAACAGTAAATGATATAAAAGCTAGTATAGAAGCAAATAAATGTTTCAATATATAGATGCCGAAATGATAACTGTCGAAAATGCAATACTGAAAACTGTAAACATGCATCAATATTATCATAAGTAAGGATGCCCAATAAGGTGCCACTGTTGGTCACGAGGACCACAGGCTAGTGGCGAACCAAGTCTGACATGTAACCCACACCTGCTGACTGATAACATAAAAGGGGCTCAATATCGTCCGATCCCACAGGTGCAGCCATGTAAAACGGGCTCACGGGTCGAATAGACCACTCTATCGGTAAAGAACACCATTGTAGGGTATCAGCCCACTAGTGTACATGAAATGCACAGCTGGTGCATAGCTATCTCAATACGGATGCTCAACCTCGCAGTCGGAAGACCGAAAACACGGTGAATAGCCGAAAACTCCCAAACGGGATCAAATATGTCAAAAGTACATGCTGTAGCAATGAAAAATCCACCTACTCTATCATGCAAGATAAAACAGTAAATAGTGACAAGTGAAATTTAGCAGTAGGTGGCATATGGCAAAAAATGCAAGAGTATCTGATAATGCTGAGTAAGACATATAGGTAAGCAAATAAGATGTCCTACAATACTAGGAGTATCAACTACACTGAATATGGCTATGATATATCAAAAGCGGAAATGAAACAATAAGTAGGGCTAGCGATGCAACCAAAGGGTCCAATCAACCACGGTACCCCAAAAGGTTACACTGCCAATGCCCGGATCAGAGTACCCACCTCAACTCAGACGATCCTAAAATCCGCTGCACAATGGGCTAGAAGGCTCCTGGGTGCTCGGGCCTGAAACACAACCAACTGTCAAAAACAACTCTCTCATACCCACCCCACGGACTTAAAGTGAACAAAAGGCTAAAACGGGAACTTCACTACGGTCCCGGGATCTGCCAGGATTTTCGGCGATCCGCCGATGTAATTAATTACATCAAAAGATAATTAAGTAAAAATAGCTCAATAATAAATGTCCCCTAATCCTAAAGCAATAAAATGCACACCACAATATTTATGGCCGCATGAGAGGTTTCGGGTGTACCGTTCTCAACTGGTGAAGAGTCGAAGGCCGCAAAAGTATTCGGCCGCAAAACGGTGCACTACTACGAAAATCGGACTTCTTCGGGTTCGCCGTAAACTATAACAGCAAAACGGAAGACAAGGCATTGGTCAGGCAGGACAACGCAAGAAGAGGCATGCGGTTGGAGCAACGCAGACGCTGCGCGTGGCGCAAGTGGCGCATGGCGCGGCATGGCACGGGGGTGCGCGTTGGCTCAGCGGATGCGCTGTGCCAAAAGCGAGCATGCGGTAAGGTGCTAGGCAGCAGCTGTCACGCCCCAAGGTCGAAACTGCGACCCGGGCCTGCCAACAGATCCGCCGCCCAAGGGAAAGCCCCGTATGGACGAAACGTCTAACCTGCAAAAGATAAAACTACGACTATACAAATATCAGAGCTGTAAAATAAACTACTGAAACATAAATGTACAACTCCAAATAGTACAGATCTGAACCTCACAATACATAAATCTCTCAAAAATAAAACTCTTAAAGTAACTATCTACTATAATCCAGCAGACGATACTATAAAGCTCCAAAAAGGGTACCACTATACTCCAAGGACGGATAGGGAACTAGCTCGCGACTCCTTCACCTCGAGCTACTGTCTCCGCTCGAACAGAAGCCGAAACAGCTACCTCGGAAAAAATCTGTCACCACAGCAGGTGTGAGAACTACACCGTCACGTAGTTCTCAATGGGTACCACCACCAAGCCCGACGGTCTGCCCACTACGTCTACTAGAGGCATAAGATAACATGAAAACTGATATAATGTAAAGATAAGCTAGAAAGAAATCTACAACTATCATGGCTCTATCTACAATGCTCAAAGGGTGATACAGATGAAAATGATGCATCGACTCTAACCCAATATACACAATCAACCCAATCACAGTGACTGCCACATGGGGTCCAGTCAAACCTGCGCCTACCTACTGCCATTACATCCACGGAGGCCTAGACTTACGTAGGGCGTCCGTGACTGCCAAAATTTGCCCAGCCAGAGGGACTGCGTCGACAAATCGCGATAGCAAAGTAACAGGCCCAGCTCCGGAGCGGCACTCAAGGGGCGCGACTCCACCGAGGAAAGTATCTGCACATCTCTGTCGAGCTCAATATGGCTCATGCAGGCTATAGTCCAAATCCACGATCAACAAGATCGACAGTAACCAACATCACATCTCTAACTCACTAGCTAGAAATACTCAACAGCCGGGACCACCGTCAACCCGACGGCTCCCACAACAGGACATCAACTCAACATGCAAACTCACTAGCTGGGTATACTCCACAACCGACAACAATGAAGGGTACGAAAACCCCGAAAGACTAGAACCTACAACCCAAATCAAACAAGAACAGGCTCTAGGCATAGCCTCTCGTTGTTCTCGACCCAAAGAATGAACAGCCCTTAGAACCCAGATCACTCGAACCCTCCCGGTTGAGGAAGTTTATAGGAAAATGTGACATTTCTTACTAAAAATCATTTTCACTCGAACCCCCACGGGGTGAGGACTAAAAGTAGTTCATTTTTCTTTTTATAAAACCATCTTGATTTGAGAAAACCCATTTTAATAATTTTTTAGCTCTTTTTAGGAAAATCAGTTAGAAAACAAGTTTTATTCCCAAACCCCGAAGGGCTAATGCCTTCGCCCAATAAGACAAAAACAGACTCCGGCAACCCTTCGATGTTTGGAAGAAAAATATTAGTTAACTAAAATCATGTGTGTCCAAAAAGATTCTGGGTTCAAGGTCCTGCTATCACTGGTACACCACTACCACGAACACAATGGCGACAAATAAATCAAAGAACTCGACAACTCGGGACCACCGTTTACCCAAACAGCTCCCGCCACTGGTACAAGACTAGCTACATCTACCATACTCCACTCTGCCCCCAAGCACGAGTGTAACATGCATCCTACACTAAGAGAAATCCCGACCACTCAGTGCACTACCCGGGAGAGGAAAATACTATGTCCATGGATAGAATGTAAAGTGTGGATGTCTAAAGCATAAATGAACCTAGCCCAAGTGGGGGTTTTTTACTAGTTTGGTTGAACATACATCATATGGCAGGGTGCTACGTCAAGTTCCAATAATAACATTATTAACACAACAAGGAAGCATTAGCTGACATGATCTCAATAACAATACAAGAAAAATATCATCTCTCACTTTCTAATATGCTTCCTAACTTCTCTCGCAATCATACATGCATTCTATTTAATAGAATTAGAGAACCATCCACCGGTTCTGGAGACGAAGCAACCCACTTAAAGTCCATGTCGATCCAAGGTCCAAACTGAACATGGATAATCCTCACGTTCTCACAATTCCAACGAGCCTAAAAATACCTGAAAACTCCTACTGGGCACAAAGATACACTCCAAACATCGCGATAAGCAAAAATTCTCACGATCACAAATCTATGGAAAGATCAGTCCGAAAGAAGCCAAAATATCACCTGCGAGATGATCTTCAAAAATTCCAATAAAAATATGGCTGCGATCCTCGTGAAGCGTAGATGTCGATCGAGTCATCACAAGCCGAAATCTGATAACTGAGCGCGGAGATAAAAATCGAACAAGCTCGGGGGTTCCAGGAAAACCAGCAGCAAGAAAGGGGTTCAAAAATGCTCCAAATACCCCAATAAAAACCCAAAACTGAGAGAAGCGGTAAAATGGAAAACGAAGATCTACCTCTCGTGAAACCGATGTCGTGAAAATCGGCCAAAAACCCCCTCCCGTCAATCCTGGGGAGCTCGCGGAAGAAACATCGGCGAAAAAACTCGGTATCCAAGGCGCGTCGAAGCTCGTGATGTCGAGAAGAACGCAGATGGCACAACTCCCAAAAATCTCCGGGATCTCAAAGTCAAAGAAAACTTGAGGTGGAACTCTCCTGTCGAAAATAGGCTAAAGAGGACTCGGGAAAAGCCCAAAAAAAAAGCCCAATGAGCTATTTATAGCCCAAGTCCACCAAGGGGAGGGATCCGGATTCGGGCGCAAGAATCGGGCGCCCGAATCCGGCCCGGCCCGTTACTGTGCGCGCCCGAATCGTCCACAACGCGCCACGTGTCCAGTCCACGCCCCGCGCGCCCTGCGCACAAGCGCCCGCCAATCGCGGCGCGGTCCACGGCGGGAAGCGTGGGCCGCGGTTCACGGCGGCACAGCCGGGTCACTGCGCTCGCCAATGAGCGGGGGACACGTGGCCTGGTGGGGTCCACAGTGCGCCGCGCCCGGTGCATTGGCCGCCCAATCCGCGCACGCCACGTGGTCTTCCGCCACGTTCGCTGGTCCCGGTGCACGCCCAATCCCGTGGACCGGCCTGCCCGCCGCCGCGCACGCGCCTGCCCGCACCGGCGCCGCCGCGCTCCGCCGCCTGCCCGTCGCCGCCGGTGCTGCCCTAACTTGCCGGAACAGTAACAAATGCCTCAAAATTTGTGTTTTGGCATCCGGGCTCCAAAAAATACAAGTAAATAGTCCATTTTCATCGTTTTCGCGCACTGAGTCCAAATCCGATGTCCGTTTTGCCAAATTCCACTTCTAAAATTTGTCGAAGGCATTTGGACGGGTATTCTTAATCCAAATTCCATGCTGGATCCGATCTTAAAGTCTGATTTGCGCGCAACCATTTCCAACACACATCATAGGCCTCCAGAAACCACAATTTACTCTGCAAGGCCTTCGCGGAGATCCGGGTCATCACAGCAGCACTGGGAGGAAAGGCGCGCGGTAGCAGCCCGCGTAGAGGCGCGCTGCAGGAAGCGCACAAGGCGCACGACAGTAGGCTGTGCGGCAGCAAGCGCGCAAGGCGCACGGAAGCAGCGTTGCGCGATAGCAGCGCCGCGCGGCCGCATGCGCGCAGAGGCGCGCAGCAAAAAAACGCGGCGCAGCGCGCGTGCGGCAGGGGCGACACGTGCTAGGCGCGCTCGGTAGCAGTGGCGGCGCGGGGCACGCACGGCAACAGCGCGTACAAGGCCCGCGCAGCAGCAGCAGCAATAGGGGCGCGGCTATAGTGAGCACGCAGCGGAAAGCGGCGGCGGTGTAGTTGGCTAGGGCATCCAACCCAGAGTAAAAGAAAAACAAATATGAAAAGAAAATGAAGAAAAGAAAAGAAGAAAATAGGAGAAAAGAGAAGAGGACGGAAGGAACCCACACCTACTTCTCCTCCGACGACGACTTCGTTCTCCGAGGCGTACGGGCGAGATGGGAAGGTGGCTGTTGCAAAGAGGAAGAAGGAGGATTAAATTAATTGGGATTAGGAGCCCTAATCCCATGTTACAGCTCCCTAGCTACAGTACACCGTAGGAGGTAAGGGAAGTAGCGTAGAGGAGCTAGAGGAGAAGGGAGAGGGGGAAGAATAGCTCTGTGAGAGGAGTAGGTGAGAAGAAGAGTGTAGAAGACGCAAGTTGGTACCACAGTGGTCCGGAGGACTCCAGAAGGGAGAGGGGACGCACAACCCTAGGCGAGGGTATCCGAGGCCAAGCGATGGGAGCGAACTCAGGTTCGAACCCATCTTGGGATCTGATCCAATCCCCCCAGTCCAAGTGAAGCCCAGCTACGAAGGAGTATTCCACCGTATAGGCCCATAGCACGACCGAGCCCAATCATGGGGTAGTTGCAAGTTGTTATGAAGGGCCCACGACCCAAGCCCATTACCTGACAGTTGTAACTGTCTCAACTTCCTCTTACATGTATACTTCATAATCAGCCATTAGTATAAATAGTAGAGATGTAACGAGAGCATTATAAAATGAAGCATTAACAACTCCTCAACTCAACTCTCTTATCTCTCTCTCTCTCTCTAGCTCTTCCTCTTCCCCAACCCATCTCCCTCAATTCCTCTCTCTGTTCTTATCACCCTCCATTAATGGAGCTCAAGCTTTCGTAATCTGCATCCATCATCCTCACCGACACCCGATCTCAGAACAAGTTCATCCCCGATCGGGCGACGGATCGTCCGGATCAAGCTATCATCCTCACCGCCAAGCCAGGTCTCGGAGCAATCTCTTCATCGACCGGCTGCGGATCGTCAAGGGTGTAACAATTTGGTATCAGAGCTGTTCCGATCCCAGGGATCGTGAGCAACCATCAAGCATACAATCGAGGCCACTGGAGAAGCAAGCAATATTACACGAGCAACAAGGATCAAGATCTGATAATCCGAGAAGTAAATACACTTCAATCACTCAAGGCCACGGAGAATTTACCCTCCAGTATCGAAGCTGCAAGGATCTAAAGATCCTGAGAGGCAACCAAGCAATCACTTCAATACCTGGTAGTATCTGATCTTGGGTAGAGCCGGTATTTCCTGAGTCCGGGTATTTTCCGATTTGAAGCCGCGCTTAATTGAGGTAATTGCTTAACCCACCTCATTTATGTTACCGCAAGTAGAAGTACATACTTGAGTTCCGGGAGAGATCAGCGTGATCTGAGGAGACAACCAAGTTAGTACCATAATTCACAAGATAGGAAAGAAGAAGAACAGTAAATTTAGGCCATATAGTGAGTATATCTTTGAAGAAGACATGGCCGAAGGCACCAGACTCAAGGACTTGAGTGAGCATCTTAGAATGTTGGAAGATAAGATGCAAAACTTAGCCGCCGATTGTAATCAAGAGTTGAACAGCAAGTTCCAACAGTTTGAGCTAGAATATGACAAGAAATTAGGAGGAGTTGTGCAGCATCTGGAAGAAATGAAGAGAGAAGGTCAGTTAAGGCATGAGCAACTGATGAAACTTTTAAGTACCCAAACAACAGTCACCAGCACACCGTCTGCCCCAACTCCACCTTTGAAGGAGAGTAAATCTGCATATGATCAGTGGCCCATACAGAGTTCCAGGGTTAACCCCAGAGATGATAGAGGCAAGGGAATCCTGCCAAACCCTCAGATAAATCATGAAAATAGCCAAGCAAGTAGCACACAAAGAAATGCTCACTATGTGCCTCATCCAAAGTTGGATTACCCAAACTTTGAGGGAGATGAACCCAGAGAATGGATCAGTAAAAGTGAGCAATACTTTAAACTCTACCAAATTCCAGAGGAGCAGTGGGTCGAAGTAGCAACACTGCATTTCTCAGGGAGAGCCCACAGATGGAGGGAGGGTTATGTGTTAAATAAGCCTGATCTGAGCTGGGGAGAGCTATCTGAAGCTCTGTGTAGGAGATTTGAGGGGGCCACTATGAAGAAACTAGTAAGAGACTTCAATAAGTTGGTTCAAACTACCACTGTGGAGAAATATCAAGAAAAGTTTGAGGAGCTCAGGGCTAGAATGTTGTATCTCAATCCTACTTTGAGTGAAGAACATTTCATTCAAAGTTATATTAGTGGTCTTAAAGAAGAGTTGGTACCATTCATCGATTTGTCTAATCCAAAAACTTTAGAAGAAGTTTATGAACAGGCAAAACTGCATGAACAGGCCTTAGTAATGATGTGGAGGAAGCAGAAATTAATTCATAAACCTGGAGGCAATCCTGTGACAGGGACTTCTTATGTTAGACCTTATACTACCAGAGCCAATCCTGGGCAGTTGGAAAACAACAGAGGGTTCACCCGCAAGACCAGTGAAGGCTTTAATGGCATTAGTCGAGAAGTCTTTGAACAGAGAAGGTCTGCTGGGTTATGTTTTAAATGTGGAGAAAAATTTCAGCCAGGACATCAATGTCAGGCTAAATCTTTAAATCAAATGAGTGGGGAAATGGAAGTAGAGGAAATATTTGATGAATCTCTATTGCAAGTTGTGGAAGAAGAAGAAGAGGAGGAGTTAGTTAAGGTGGAGGATTCTGAGGAAATGGGGATCTCAGTCCATGCATTGAATGGAGAAGTGGTACAAGAAACTATCAAGGTGCAAGGGGAGGTGGGTAATAAATCAGTGGTATTACTGATTGATACAGGCAGCACCCACAGTTTTATTGACTTCCAAACTGCCAAGGAAGTCAAAGCAGAAATTACTGCTGCTACTCCCCTCATTGTCACAGTCGCCAATGGACATAGAGTATTAAGTAAGTTGAAGTGCTCAAACTTCAAATGGGTAATGCATGGTGAAACTTATCAAGCAGATCTAAGAGTAATTAGGCTGGAAGGATCTAGCATAATACTGGGAATAGACTGGCTTAAGAAGTGTGGGAGAGTGACTTTTGACTATGTCAACCACTCAGTCACTTTCAGCAAGGGGGGAAAGACTATTACTGTTCAAGGAATCTCAAAAAAAGCCAACCTAAAAACTATTGGGGCTAAACAGTGGTATAAGGCTAGTTTACAGGGGGAGTGCTGTGCCATAGCTCACTTAACAACTCATAACAGTAAAAAAGAATCAGCAATACCTACTGAGATACAGGATATCTTGGAAAAGTATGCCCTGATCTTCCAAGAACCCAAGAGTCTGCCACCCCATAGAACTCATGATCACAGTATCCCACTGCAAGCTAATGCAAAACCAGTGAACATCAGACCCTATAGACTTAATCATGAGCAGAAAGGGGAAGTGGAGAGGCAAATAGCTGAAATGTTGGAAAATCACCTTATACAGAAAAGCCACAGTCCTTATGCTTCTCCCATCTTGTTAGTCAAGAAAAAAGACAACACTTGGAGAATGTGTGTTGATTATAGGCAGCTAAACAAGGATACAGTTAAAGATAAACACCCAATTCCCATCATTGATGATTTACTAGATGAATTGGGGGGATCCAAACTATTCTCTAAAATTGATCTTCGAGCAGGATATCATCAGATCAGGATGAAAGAAGATGATATCTACAAAACTGCCTTTCGCACGCATGCAGGACATTACGAATTCCTTGTAATGCCTTTTGGGTTAACCAATGCCCCAGCCACTTTCCAATCCCTCATGAATGATTTGTTCCAACCTTATTTGAGAAGGTTTGTTTTGGTTTTCTTTGATGATATACTTATCTATAGCCACAGCTTGGGTGAGCATATGGAGCACTTAAATATAGTCTTGGGAATACTCAAAGATAACCAACTCTTAGCCAAAAGGAGTAAATGTTTCTTTGGACAGCCTTCAGTAGAATATTTGGGACATATTATTACTCAAGAGGGAGTGGCTACAGACCCTGATAAGGTAGCAGCTATGGTGAATTGGCCTACACCAACTGGGATCAAGAGTTTAAGAGGGTTCTTGGGTCTCACGGGGTATTATAGGAAATTTATCAAAAGTTATGGAGGGATTAGTAAGCCCCTGACTGAGCTACTCAAGAAAAATAAATTCCAGTGGACTGCAGAAGCTCAATTAGCTTTCGAGGAACTGAAGAAGGTTATGACAACTGCACCTGTACTTGCCATGCCTGACTTCCACAAGGACTTTGTTGTGGAAGTGGATGCAAGTGGATTTGGGATGGGTGCTGTGTTGAGCCAGGAGGAAAAACCAATAGCTTACATAAGTAAGGCTATAAGTCCCAGAAATTTGGGGCTATCCACCTACGAAAAGGAATTCTTAGCCATACTGTTAGCAGTTGCTAAGTGGAAACATTATCTCAGCTTGAGACCTTTCATCATAAAAACTGATCATGAGAGCTTGAAACATCTCTTAGAGCAGCGAATCACTACTGCAATCCAACAGAAAGGTATGATGAAACTCATGGGCTTAGAGTATACCATCAGATATAAGAAGGGAAGGGAGAACTTAGCCGCTGATGCTTTATCAAGAAGGGGAAAGGAAGAGGGAAGTATTAAGGCTATATCCACTGCTGTACCTACATGGTCCACTGAAGTATCTGTAAGCTATGAAGGTGATCAAAAGGTACAGCAACTTCTGACAGCCCTAACCCTCCAACCAACTCTTCCCTCCCATTATTCTTATCAACAAGGTATTCTCAGATATAAGGGCAGGTTGTATGTGGGCGGCCAAGGGTCCTTGAGGCAAAAACTGATGCAACAATTGCATGACTCCTCCCTGGGAGGGCATTCAGGTATTGATAATACCTATAAAAGATTGAAGCAACTGTTCTATTGGCCAAATATGAGGATTGACATTGAAAATCTGGTCAAGAACTGTGAAACCTGTATTAGGAATAAGGTAGACGGAACTCCTTATGCAGGTTTACTACAGCCTCTACCCATTCCCAAGCAAGCATGGCAGACAATTAGTATGGATTTCATAGAAGCATTACCCAGATCAGAGAGAAAAGATACAATTCTGGTGGTGGTGGATAAATTTACCAAGTACGCTCATTTTTTATCCTTGTCTCATCCATATACAGCTACAGATGTAGCTAAACTCTTCTTTGATTCCATCTACAAGCTTCATGGGTTACCGGAAGGGATAATCTCAGATAGGGACAAGATCTTCACCAGCCAGTTCTGGCAAGATCTCTTTAAGCTAATGGGAGTACAACTACAAATGAGCACCGCTTACCATCCTCAATCAGATGGTCAAACCGAGAGGGTCAACAGGTGTTTGGAGACCTACCTTAGATGTATGTGCTTCCATCGCCCTCATGGATGGCATAAGTGGCTTTCCCTTGCAGAATGGTGGTACAATACCTCCCACCATTCTGCCCTAGGGATGTCACCTTTTCAAGCACTATATGGATATGTTCCGCCTACCCACTTGGCTGTTCATCTTACTCAAACCTTACATGCATCTGTAGAAGAATGGAAGATCGAGAGAGAACAGATGATGCAGGTTTTAAAGAGCCGGCTACAAGAGGCCCAAAACCGAATGAAACAGTATGCTGACAAAAGGAGGGTGGATAAAGAGTTTCGGGTGGGGGATAAGGTGTATCTCAAACTACAACCCTACCGGCAAAGCAGTGTGGAGATGAGGAAGAACCTGAAGCTTACCTCGCGCTATTTTGGGCCGTATGAAATAGTGGAGAAGATAGGATCAGTAGCCTACCGGCTACTCTTACCGGAAGGATCAAAAATACATCCTGTTTTTCACGTTTCTCAGCTCAAGGGGAAGATGCAGAAGCCGGAGCAGTTATCTCCTGGGGATCCAGCCGTTGGACCAGTTGGAGAACTGAGGGTACAACCGGAGCGGATTTTGGATCGAAGGTTGGTACAGAAGGGTGACCGCGCCGTAAGCCAAGTCCTCGTTACCTGGAGCAACTTGGGTCCGAATGAGTCGACTTGGGAAGACTATTGGAAGCTCAAGAAGCTCTACCCCCATTTTGATCCTTGAGGACAAGGATCGGGTAAAGAAGGGGGGAATGTTACAGCTCCCTAGCTACAGTACACCGTAGGAGGTAAGGGAAGTAGCGTAGAGGAGCTAGAGGAGAAGGGAGAGGGGGAAGAATAGCTCTGTGAGAGGAGTAGGTGAGAAGAAGAGTGTAGAAGACGCAAGTTGGTACCCCAGTGGTCCGGAGGACTCCAGAAGGGAGAGGGGACGCACAACCCTAGGCGAGGGTATCCGAGGCCAAGCGATGGGAGCGAACTCAGGTTCGAACCCATCTTGGGATCTGATCCAATCCCCCCAGTCCAAGTGAAGCCCAGCTACGAAGGAGTATTCCACCGTATAGGCCCATAGCACGACCGAGCCCAATCATGGGGTAGTTGCAAGTTGTTATGAAGGGCCCACGACCCAAGCCCATTACCTGACAGTTGTAACTGTCTCAACTTCCTCTTACATGTATACTTCATAATCAGCCATTAGTATAAATAGTAGAGATGTAACGAGAGCATTATAAAATGAAGCATTAACAACTCCTCAACTCAACTCTCTTATCTCTCTCTCTCTCTCTAGCTCTTCCTCTTCCCCAACCCATCTCCCTCAATTCCTCTCTCTGTTCTTATCACCCTCCATTAATGGAGCTCAAGCTTTCGTAATCTGCATCCATCATCCTCACCGACACCCGATCTCAGAACAAGTTCATCCCCGATCGGGCGACGGATCGTCCGGATCAAGCTATCATCCTCACCGCCAAGCCAGGTCTCGGAGCAATCTCTTCATCGACCGGCTGCGGATCGTCAAGGGTGTAACATCCCAATTCCCCCTTATAAAAGAAGAAATCGGCCAAAAGACCAAATGCTCTCACATCAAGATTTAAGACTTGGGTTTATCCCAACCCAGCCGAAAAAGCAAAGCGTAACTAAGATAAATTCGAAAAACATTTTGCAAATCCAACTTTCCCAAACAACTTCGTTTACACAGTTATCCATGCGAAACAGCCACGCTATATTCGAAAAAAATCAATTAAATTAAATAAACTAGTTTTTTTTAGGAAAATTTGAGTATTACATCACTCACTCCTTAAAAGAAGTTTCGTCCTCGAAACTTGAATACAATCAAGAACCAAATAAATGAGAAAAACGCTCCTGCATGTCCGATTCACGCTCCCAAGTGGCTTTGCGTTCCTCGTGGTTCTCCCACTGTACCTTCACATAAGGGATCATCCTATTCTGCAACTTCTTCTCATCACGTGCCAGAATTCGCACGGGAGCTTCATCGTAGCTCAGATCCTCTCGAAACTGTATCGAAGTAGGGCTAATCACATGGGAAGTGTCTAGAATATACTTTCGGATCATAAAGACGTGGTAAACATTGTGCACGCGGGCGAGACTCGGAGGAAGAGCCGGCCGATAGGCGACTGGACCGATGCGCTCAAGTATCTCGAAGGGTCCCACAAACCGCAGATTAAGCTTGTTCCGCAGTCCGAACCGTTTGATTCCTTTAGCTGGTGACACCTTTAGCAAAACATGGTCACCAACTTGGAACTCAAGGTCGCGACAGCGCTGGTCCACGTAGCTCTTCTGCCTGCTCTGTGCGGTGAGTAACTGCTGCCTCGCAACACGAACCTTGGCTTTAGCGTCTTCAACCAAGTCCGGCCCGATGATCCGGCATTCACCGATGTCGTCCTAGCATATCGAGGACTGACATCAACGCCCATATAACATCTCATAAGGTGCCATCCGAATGCTCGCTTGATAACTATTGTTATAGGCGAACTCCACCAAAGACAAATATCTGAACCAACCGTCTCCAAAATCCAAAACACAAGCGTGTAACATATCCTCGAGCGTCTGAATAACGCGCTCAGACTGCCCATCACTCTAAGGGTAGAAAGCAGTGCTAAAATTAAGTTTGGTGCCCAAGGATTGCTGCAAATTTCTCCAGAACTGTGACACAAACCTAGTGTCCCGATCCGAGATGATCGACACCGGCACAACATGAAGCCTGACAATTTCGTCGATATAGAGTTGCGCAAGTCGATCTCTGAACCACGTCGTATGGATCGACAAAAAGTGGGTCGACTTGCTGAGTCGATCCACTATCACCCATAAGGCATCGTGACCTCGCTGGGATCGAGACAAGTCGGTGACAAAGTCCATAGTGATCTGCTCCCACTTCCACACTGGCACTGGAAGTGGTTGCAGCTTTTCTACTGGTCGCTGATGCTCAGCTTTCACCTATTGGCACACCATGCACTGAGCTACATGCTTTGCCACGTCGGCTTTCATCCCAAGCCACCAAAACTGTTGCTTCAAATCTTTGTACATTTTTGTTCCGCCCGGTTGCATGGTGTACAGGGATCTATGAGCCTCAGAAAGAATCTCGTTCCTCAGATCATCATCCTTCGGAATGCACCAACGACCTCATAATCGAATAGAGCCATCGGTATGAAGCTGGTAGTCATCAATCTGTCCTCAAGTGATATCCTCACGAATCCTCCGAAAATAGGAATCCTACTACTGTCCCTCCTTTATGCAATCAAATAAAGTGGGTTGCACTACCATCGCTAAAAGTCAAGCAGTCAATCCCGCCAGGACAACCTCAAGATCAAGTCTCTGGAACTCCTCCACTAGGCGATCTTGTTCGGTGATCATCATGAGCTCGGTCGAAACGTGCTTCCGGCTCAACACATCAGCTACCACATTCGCCCAACCATGGTGGTACAGAATGGTCAGGTCGTAATCCTTCAGGAGCTCGAGCCATCGTCGCTGCCTCAAGTTTAACTCTTTCTAGGTAAAGAGATACTTAAGGCTCTGATGATCAGTAAAGATCTCGCAGTGGATGCCGTAAAGGTAGTGCCTCCATAGCTTAAGAGCAAAAACCACTGCCGCAAGCTCCAAATCATTTGTGGGGTAGTTCTTCTCATAAGGCTTCAGCTGGCGTGATGCATAAGCGATGACTTTGTCCTGCTACATCAGGACATACCCCAGACTGATCCGAGAAGCATCACAGTAAACAACGAAGTTTTTGCCCGGAGTCGGTAGGGTCAAGACCGGTGCCTCAGTCAATCGACGCTTCAGCTCGTCGAAGCTTAAGCTGATACTCCGGAGTCCAGATAAATTTCTCACCCTTCCTGGTCAGACGGTTCATCGGGACGGCAATTTTGGAGAACCCCTCGACGAAGCGTCTGTAGTAGCCAGCGGGACCAAGGAAACTACGGATCTCTGTCACATTGGTCGGCTGTGGTGTAGTGACCCCGATCCTCGTGTAGCTTCTTCCATGACCCGTGGTGTAGAACACCTATTGTTGGTGTGTGGGACCTGCAACGCGTCAAATAGACGCGTTGGACGGATTCAGTGAGGCTTCGGGATTGAGCCTGCCTTTCGACTATTTTTGTCAGAATTTAGAAAGGGCTTTAGGCTAATCCAAGGTCATATTTGGATTCAACGCGGAAAAACGTCGAAAATCGGCTATTTACTTGCCTTTTCCGGAGTCCGGATGCCCAAAAAGGGACCCCCAGAAGTTTTTCGCGCAATTTGGTGCATGGGGGAAGCCGTGGACCGACCTTGTGCCACATGGCAGCACCGGATTGGCCGGCGCACGAGGCACGGTCCACGGAGAGTTGGCGCTGGTGCTTGGGCTGTGTGCGGGGGACACGTGGCGGTCGCTGATTCGCGGGCTCACGGTGCGCGGTCCACGGGGACTTGCGGGCTGGCGCATGAACCTAGGCGCGCCACATGGCGGCCTGTGAGTGGCTGGCTCATGCGCACCCGGTCCACGCAGCGATGGGAGAAGGCGGGGGGCAGTTGGGGCAGGTGCGGGGTGGGTGACCGCCGTACGCGGGCGCCACCCACCGCACCCCTCTCGGTCGCGCCACGTGGCGCATTTCCGCTGGCTCTGCACGCTGTTTGCTATTCGGGGGACACGTGTCGGAGCCAGGGGAATTCAGGCGCATCACGTGGGCCGGGCCGGGGGGCGTTTCGGGCTACTGTACCCGCCCGAAACGCCCCGGGCGCCCGAATCTCGGGCCCGAAAGCCCATTAAGGTGGGCTTTTGGCTCCTTTTTTGTGTGGGCCTATAAATAGGCCCTTTGCTGAGGCTTTTTGACCCTTTTCCCAAGCTCTAAACCTCTTGAGTCCTTTAGTAACTTTGTTCGTCTTCCTGTGCTGCATCTTGTGAAGGAAGCTCAGAATTTTTGGAGGCCGCGGCATCGACGACTTCGGCATCGTAGCGCAGAGCGACGTTCTTTCATAGGAGGCCCGTTAACATCGTATTTTGGTCCGTGAGGTCCACAGAGCCACTCCAATAGTATTTTTGGACGATTTTCACGACTTCGGATTCACGAGAGGTAGATCTACGATTTTTGTATTTTCCACTATCCACAGATTTTTGCTTTTATTGGGGTTTCTGGTACATTTTTAACCCCCTTTGTTGCTGGTGGATCTTCTTGGACAGCAGCACCTTGTCGGATTTTTATCTCCGTACCCGATTATCGGAATTCGACATTTAAGGGCGCGTTTGACATCTACACTTCGCGAGAATCGCCGTCGTATTTTTATTGGATTTTTTGGAGTTTATTTTACTGGTGGAAATTTCGCATCTTTGGGACTGAATTTCAGCAGATTCTGTACACTTGGAATTTTGAGTTATTTGTAACATTGGACTTTATCTTTGTACCCATGAGAGTTTTCGGGTGTTTCTGAACCCATTGGAGTTGGGAGAAATTAGAGATTTGTTCCCGGGTATTTTCAGCTTTTTGGACTTTGAACAATTTCGCACTTCCAGGTGGGTTACCTCGCCTTCAAGATTGATGGACTGAATATTAATTCTATATTGTAGGATCATGCATGATTGTGAATGTATTATGAAGCATGCAAGAATGTGAGAATTGATGTTCCCAGTGTTACTTTGATGATCATGTGATTTACTGCTTTCTAGAATCTGTTAAATTATTGTTATCTTTGGAACTTGACCTAGCACCCCCGTCATATGCTACATGTTTAACCAGACTAGTAGAAAAACTCTCACTTGGGCTAGGATAGTATTGCTTTAGACATTCCCACACTGTCATTTATTATTTTATCCTGGACTTAGAGTTTCCTCGCCCGGGTAGTGGGCCGAGAGGTCGGGTTGTTGTGGGATGCATGTTACACTCGTGCCTGGGGGCCGAGTGGACTCTGGTAGCAGTATTTAGATCAGTGTTTTATTTTTGGGAGCCGTCTAAGTCGACGGTGGGTCCCGGCTGTGTAGTTTTCCAGCCTGTGAGTGACAGAGGGTATTGTTGGTTACTGTCGATCTTATTGATCGAGGATTTGGACTATAGCCTGCATGAGCCACATTTGAGCTCGACAGAGATGCGCGGATACTTTCCTCGGTGGGGTCGCGCCCCTCGAATGCCACTCCAGAGCTGGGCTTGTTACTTGCTATCGTGACTTGTCGACGTAGTCCCTCTGGCTGGGCCAGTTTTGGCAGTCACGGACGCCCTACGTAAGTCCGGTCCTCTTTGGATGTAACGACAGTAGGTAGGCGCAGATTTGACTGGACCTATGTGGCAGTCAGTGTAGATTGGGTGATTCGAGTTGAGGGATAGTGGATGCATCATGTTCCCTTCTGTTCCACTTCTTGAGCATCTAGATAGAGGCATAGTAGCTGTAGAGTTTATTTTTCCAGCTCTTTTCCTTTCAGCACTGCATTTGTTACTTTATGCCTCTAGTAGACTTAGTGGGCAGACCGTCGGGCTTGTTGGCGGTACCCACTGAGAACTACTGTGGGATGTAGTTCTCACACCCGTTGTGGTATCTTTTTCCCCAGGGACCTCTACTCCTGTTCCTGCTGCTCCAGTTGCTGATCCTGCTGATCGAGGTAGGGGAGTCGCGAGCTAGGTCCCTACCAGTCGTCTTCCAGAGAGAGTAGATATACCCTTTTTTTTTGTGATGTTTTAGTATTGTCAGTATTTTTGGGACTTTTCTTGTATATTTCTTTTACTTTTGAGAGAATCATGTATTTGTGAGGACCTGGCATGTACTATTCCAGGAGTTGTATTTATTTTTATTTCAGTAGTTTACTTTCAGCTCTGATATCTGTATAGTGTAGTTGATCTTTTGCAGGTTAGTCGCTTCGTCTATACGGGGCTTCCCGTATGGGCGGCGGATATGTTGGCGAGCCCGGGACGCAGATCGACGCCGGGGCGTGACATGTGGCCAGTCCACCATCGACGCTATCTTCTTAGAATCCACCGCAGCTCCTGCCTCTGAGATAACATGACCCAGAAACGCCACCTCACGGAGCCAAAAGTCGCACTTCTTCAGCTTGGCATAGAGATTGTTCTCCCGTAGAACCTGAAGAACCTGCCTCAAATGATCCTGGTGCTCCTCATCGCTCCGTGAGTAGATCAAAATATCGTCGATAAAGACTACGACGAATCGATCAAGGGTTTGAAAACACTATTCATCATGTCTATGAATGCCGCAGGGGCATTGGTGAGTCCAAACGGCATGACGGTGAACTCAAAGTGGCCATAACGGGTCCTGAAGGCAGTCTTCGAAATATCTTCCACCTTAATCCGCAGCTGATGGTACCCTTACTGCAGGTCGATTTTAGAGAAAACCTTCGACCCTTGCAGCTGATCAAAGAGGTCGTCGATTCACAGCAGGGGATACCAGTTTTTTATAGTGACCTTATTTAGCTCGCGGTAGTCGATGCAAAGACGGAGACTGCCGTCCTTCTTCTTGACAAAGAGCACGGGAGCACCCCACAGTGAAACACTAGGCCTGATGAAACCCAGTGCAAGCAGATCATGGAGCTGAGTCTTCAGCTCCTTTAGCTCAGCATACGCCATCCGATATGGCGCCCGAGATATAGGTGCAGTGCCAGGAACGAGGTCGATGACAAAGTCGATCTCTTTCTCGAGAGGCATCCCAAGGAGCTCGGCTGGAAAAACATCAGAGAACTCCTGCACCACAGGAATATCCTCGATCTGCAGAGTCTCAACACGGGTTTCAGTAGCCATGGCGAGGAATGCCACACACCCATTCTTGATCTGCCGTATAGGTGACACTAAGCACATCCCCAAGAATGCTGATGGCTCCAATCCTAAATAAAGTAGCTCCGCCTCGCCCGGCGGTGCGAGCGTCAGGTTCCGATGGGCACAGTCGATAGTGACCCAATACCTCCTCAACCAGTTCATTCCCAAGATGATATCATACTGGCGTAGCTTGAGGACTAACATTGAGATGGGAAACTCTCTCTCGCCCAGGCGAACTGGACAAGATCTGCACTCCGCGTCGATAGGGACGCTATGGCCAGATATCTCCACCCAAAATCTAGATCTAGTTGGCTAAGTCATGAGCCCGTGGGTGGCAATGAAATAGGTAGATATAAAAGAGTGTGATGCACCCGTATCAAACAAAATCTTAGCCTAACTACCAAAAACAAAAGTAGTACTCGCCAAATTTTTCTCTGGGGTGGCCTCATCCTGGGTCAGAGCTTAGATCCGTCCTCCTAAAATCTAGCACGTCCTCTCGGACTAGCGTGGAAGAGGGGGACGCCCAGATGAAGATGTGCTTGGGGAAGGGCCCTGTCATTGCTGGGGAGCCGCTGGTGCTGACGCAGTGGACTGAACTGAAAAAGAGCTATCGGGGCACTCTGATCTGACATACCCCGCCTTCCTGCATCCGCAGCATCGTCCGTGATGCTGATTACAAGTATTAGCCCAGTGCGAGCCACCGTAGAAAATACAAGGTCATCTACTCTGCTGTCTGCTACCGATAGATGAGCTCCTGACCGGTCTCTGTGATCGAGGGTGTTTAGGTGGTTTCCTATTGTTCGAGGATCCACCCCCGTCCCCAGAGAAGGGTCGTTTCTTTGCCTTGCTCTTCTCTGTAGCGATCCGCTCGGCGCAGCAGATCTGGATATCCGCCTCTATGGAGAGGCAGCGCTCCAAACTGTTGTCGAAATTCGTGACCAGGTGGGAGGAAAGCTTGAGTCGTATATCATGTTGCAGCCCCTGGGAGAAGAGTCGGACTTTGTGCCTCTCACTGTGCACGACCTGAGGAATAAGATCGGCAATACGCGATAACTCCTGCTCGTACTCTCGCACGGTGCAGTCGCCCTGACGGATATTCTCCAAGTCGCGCTCTAGACTCTCCTTAGTAGCCTCCTTCAGGTAGCGATGGTAGATCGCATCCCTGAACTCTCGCAAAGATGGGTAGGGTAAGCCCTCATAATGGTCCTCGAGTAGCTTTCCCCACCATATGCTGGCTCCAGCCTCCAGAAAGTGGGCGGCAAGTCGTACTCTGTCGCGCTCCTCCGTATCTAAGTCACGAAAGAGTTTCTCCATATGAGTGACCCACTGCTCGACAGCCCAGAAGTCACCATTGTCGCCGAGAAAAACTTGGGGCTTGAATTTCTTGAATTCGACGAGCACTACCTTGAACCAGGCCTTCTCCGCCTGAGCCGCGTTGTCAGTGGCGGCGAGCGTTGTCGGTCGGAAGGGAGCAGAAGTTGTCCCGACAGCAGCAACAGGGGGGACGCTAGCAGTAGCGGCCTCCGGAATGATTCCTGGGGTAGTGGTGGTAGCCGGGGCTATCCCCATTGGTGGCACGGGGGCAGGTGGAGGATCGGTAGGTCCTCCAGGCTGCTAAACTGGTGGTGTGGTTGTTGGGGCTGGTGTGGTAGGAGCAGGCGCCTGCTGCTGAGCAAGCTGCTGGACTAGGCCAACCAAAGCCATGAGTTGATCCCGCAGCTCCTGAATTTCACCGGGGCCCTTTGACTCCCAATGCGCTCTCCGAGGTTGGCCGACACCGCGGCCACGGCCAACACCTTGCCCGGAACCATTACCATGCAGACGAACCATAATCTGAAGCAAGACAATCAAGTTAGGATAAACACAAAAGTGATCAACCACTCGAGCTCCTAACCCCTCAGCAAAAACCCCGCGCTCTTACGTAAATCACAAGTCATTCTAGGGCTCAATCCAAACCAATCTTAGGCACCGTATAACCTAGGCTCTGATACCATATAAATCTGTAACGCCCTGGATTTTCAAAAGCGGTCTAAATTTTGTTTTCTTTCCTTTTAAATCAGAGTTCCATAAATAATCCCAGGTCGTGAACAGATCCACCATGCGTAAAGGAAATTTTCGGTCCAATCGGACGGAGTCTTCCCTGTACGCGCTCGGCTAGGCAAGTGTAAAGGTACCAATCATGCAATTAGAGTTTACAACTAAGCGATTAACTACAAAAATTAAACCAATTGCAAAGTCCACTAGTTAATCCAAATGCATTGACAATCGAATAAATACTACATAACTAAACGAATGAGTAATCAATATGAATCGGGCAAAATTAAAAGTAAATCTAAATTATAAGAAACTCGGGACAAGTCTACCGTGAAATCTCTCATCAGCGTCCCGACTGCTCACTACCCGGCTGACCCGAAAAATAGTCACCCAAAGGGTGTGAGACACAACTGAATGTATCTCAGTGGGTACAACGAGCCGGAGACGAGCAAGTCATACCTACTGGATACTATAACTGAAAGGCAGTAAGCAGATAATAGGCAACAGTAAACGATATAAAAGCTGGTATAGAAGCAAATAAGTGTTTCAATATATAGATGCTGAAATAATAGCTGTCGAGAAGGCAATACTGAAAACTGTAAACATGCATCAATATTATCATAAGTAAGGATACCCAATCAGGTGCCACTGTTAGTCACGAGGACCTCAGGCTAGTGACGAACCAAGTCTAACATGTACCCCACACCTGCTGACTGATAACATAAAAGGGGCTCAATATCGTCCGGTCCTACAGGTGCAGCCATGTAAAATGGGCTCACGGGTCGAATAGACCACTTTACCGGTAAAGAACACCATTGTGGGGGATCAGCCCACTGGTGTACGTGAAATGTACAGCTGGTGCATAGTAATCTCAATGCGGATGCTCAACCTCGCCGTCAGAAGACCAAAAACGGCGAATAGCCGAAAACTCCCAAACGAGATCAAATATGTCAAAAGTACATGCTGTAGCAATGAAAAATCCGCCTACTCTATCATGCAAGGTAAAACAGTAAATAGTGACAAGTGAAATTTAGCAATAGGTAACATATGGCAAAAATGCAAGAGTATCTGATAATACTAAGTAAGACATATAGATAAGCAAATAAGAAGTTCTACAGTACTAGGAGTGTCAACTACACTGAATATGGAAATGATATATCAAAAGCGGAAATGAAACAATAAGTAGGGCTAACGATGCAACCAAATGGTCTAATCAACCACGGTACCCCAAAAGGTTACACTACCAATGCCCAGATCGGAGTACCCACCTCAACTCAGGCGGTACTGAAATCCGTTGCACAATGGGCTAGAAGGCTCCTGGGTGCTCGAGCCTGAAACACAACCAACTGTCAAAAACAATTCTCTCATACCCACCCCACGGACTCAAAGTGAACAATAGGCTGAAATGGAAACTTCACTGCTGTCCCGGAATCCGCCCAGATTTCCGGCGATCCGCCGATGTAATTAATTACATCAAAAGATAATTAAGTGAAAACAGCTCAATAATAAATGTCCCCTAATCCTAAAGCAATAAAATGCGCACCACAATATTTATGGCCACATGAGAGGTTTTCGGGTGTACCGTGCTCAACCAGTGAAGAGTCGAAGGCCGCAGAAGTATCCGGCCGCAAAACGGTGCACTACTATGAAAACCGAACTGCCTCGGGTCTGCCGTAAACTATAACGGCGAAATAGAAGACAAGGCATTGGTCAGGCAGGACAACGCAAGAAGGGGCATGCGGTTCGAGCAACGCACACGCTGCGCGCGGCGCAAGTGGCGCACGGCGCGGGCAGCAAAGCGACGCGACGCATGTGGCGCACGGTGCGGCATGGCACAGGGGTGCACGTTGGCTCAGCGGCAGCGCTGTGCGCAAAGCGAGCGCGCGGCAAGGAGTTGGGCAGCAGCACTACGCCAAGGGCACCCAGCAGCAGTGCCGCAGAGGCGTACGGCAGCAAACGCGCAAGGCGTGCGACAGCAGCGCCTCAAAGGGGTGCGGCAGCAGCCCGAGCAGAGGTGCGCAGCAGCAAGCGCACAAGGCGAACGGCAGCAGCGCCGCACGGCAGTAGCCCGCACGGCAGCAAGCGTGCAAGGTGCACTGCAGCAGCGCCGTGCGGCAGCAGCCCGTACGGCCGCATGTGCGCAGGGGCACGCGGCGGCAGGGGCGCGCGACGACAGCGTCGCACGGCAGTAGCCCACGTGGCCGCATGCACGCAACAGCAAGGCGCATTGCTGCGCGCGCGCGGCGGTGGCGACACTCGCTGGGCGCGCGCGGTAGTAGTAGCAGCGCGGGGCACGCGCGGCAACAGCGCGCACAAGACCCGTGCAGCAGCAGCAGCAGTGGCGCGGGGCACGCGCGCAAGGCGCGATGGCAGCCAGCGCGCGGCAGAGAGCGGCGGCGGCGTAGTTGGCTAGGGCATCCAACCCAGAGTAAAAAAAAAAAAGAAAAAAAAAAAAAAGAAAAAAAAAAAGTAAAAATGGAAAAAAGGATAGAAAGAAAAGAAAAGAAGAAAAGCGGAGAAAAGAGAAGATGAGGGAAGGAACCCACACCTGCTTCTCGTCCGGCTCCGGCGACGGCAACGGCGACGGCGCCGGCGTCGGCGGCGGCGGCGACGGCGTCGGCGTTGGTGTCAGTTCTCCGAGGCGTACGGGGGAGATGGGAAGGTGGTTGTTGCAAGGAGAAAGAAGGAGGATTAGATTAATTTGGATTAGGAGCCCTAATCCCAATTCCTCCTTATAAAAGAAGAAATTGGCCAAAAGACCAAAATGCCCTCACATCAAGATTTAAGATTTGGGTTTATCCCAACCCAGCCGAAAAATCAAAACGCAACTAAAATAAATTCGAAAAACTTGTCGCAAATCCAACTTTCCCAAACAATTTTGGTTACACAGTTATACATGCGAAACAGCCACGCTATATCCGAAAAAAAACAATTAAATTAAAAAAACCAATTTTTTTAAAATAAAAATCTTGAGTATTACAGGGGACCGGTGCAGGCCCCAAAAGATCTGAATGAATGTAGTCAAGTTTTCCTTTAGTTTTGTGGACTACTTTGCTGAAGCTAACCTTCTTCTGCTTCCCAAATATGCAGTGTTCGCAGAAGTCTAGACTTCATGTACTTTCGCCACAAATAAGTCATCTCTTACTCAGCACTGTCAATCCTCTTTCACTCATATGTCCCAGCCTCATGTGCCACAATTTCGTGACATCTGAATCTAACATAGATGAAGAGAATACTGCAGCTCCACCTGTCACAGTTGAATCTTGCAACACATATAATTTTCCTTCCTGCCTTCGTCCTTTCATCACAACAATGGCTCATTTCGTAACCTTTACAATTCCTTCTCCGCCAGTGTATTTATATCCTTTTGGGTTAAGGGTACTCAAAGAAATTAAATTTCTCTTCAATTGTGGAACTTACCTGACATTAGTAAGCGTTCTCACAATGCCATCAAACATCTTGATATTCACTGTTCCTTGTCCGACAACTTTGCAGGATGTATCGTTGCCCATCAAAACAACCCCACCATTCACAGCTTCAAAAATGGAGAACCAATCCCTATTGGGACACATGGAACAAGCATGCTGAATTAAGAATCCACTCTATGTTGGCTCTGGATTGATTATCGTAGACTAGCAGAACATTCCCCTCGCTGTTATAGTCTTCTGCTACACTGGCTTCAGCAGATTTTGAAACATTTCTTCCTCTTTGATCACATCTTCCTTCGGCTTGTTCCCTTCTTTTCAACTTGAAACAGTCAGCTTAATGTGGCCCTTCTTCTTACAATAATTACAGATCAAGTTCTTGTGCCTGGATTTTGATCTAGCCTTCCCTTTACTGTCACCGAAATTTCTCTGCTTGAATCTTCCTCTAGTAAACAGACATTCTGCTTGACTTTCAGTGGTACCACTCATCTCCTTACTGATCCTCTCTTTCGAGAGTAGGACAGTTGAGACGTCATCCAAAGATATGGTATCAGGTCCATAAAGCATAGTATCTCTAAAGTTTGTATAGAAAGATGGTATAGAACATAAAACCAGTAATGCTTGATCTTCATCATCATATTTTACTTCCAACATTTCTAGATCGGTAATGATTTTTTAAAAATTATCGAGATGATATTTTATACTCTTACCTTCGATCAGACGATGAGAGTACAACTTTTGCTTTAGATGAAGTTTGTTGGTAAGGCTTTTCGTCATACACAATAACTCCAGTTTCAACCATAAACTCACAGCATATTTCTCCTTGATGACATGTTATAAGATCTCATTCGAAAGATGTAGTTAGATTTACGTAAGGGTCTTTCGATTCATCTTATCCTTTTCTGCCAGACTGAGGGATGCAGGCATCTTTTCCATCCAGAGCAGTGCATCTTCTAGATCCATCTGAGCCAAAATTGCGCGCATCTTCACTTGCCATAACATAAACTTTGTGCTATGATCGAGCAAAGGGAGATCATACTTCGTGAACGCCATTGATAAAGCAAAATAGGCCTAATCGATGAAGAAGGCTCTGATACCAGTTTGTTAGCAACAAGAGCACAAACCAAAACGAAATTAAAAGCGATCATCACACAAAAATAGATTTCAAATGCACGACAAAAAAATAAACATACAGATTTACGTGAAAAAAATTTTGCAGAAAAAAAATTACGGACGAAAAAGAAGAGTTCCACTATGTGAAAAAAAAGAAAATACAAAAATCAAATTACATCGCTCGATCTTTTTAGGGCAAAAGAAAAAAGAACAATATTCTTAACGAATTTTTCTTAGTAGATCTGATCCGTACCGCGGGGCCATCATTGATATCCAAAAAAAAAATTTCAAAATTTTATCAAATTTTATCGTCGCACGGCAAAATCGTCGACGGACCGTAATATCGAAATAATTTTTAATTTTAGAGTCACATCTAATAGTTTCAAACTTGTAACCGGTCACATGAAAAGCTACATAAAATTCACAAACTTAAACAATGATTGACTACCGTATCTCAAGAGATGAGAGGAATAATGGCTTATTCCTCTATGGGTATATATAAGTATACACCCCTTTATGGGTGTATATCTTACACCCCATCCCATCCTGGGGTGGGTATTATTCCACTCGTCACTCGATGTGACGAGTGGAATAATACCCATCCCAGGATGGGGTGGGATGTAGGATGTACACCCATAAAGGGGTGTACACCTAGGGCCCATTTGTTTCGGGGTTAGAACAAGGAATAAGGGGTTTATTCCTCTTATTCTACCAAACGCACTAGGAATTATTCGGTACAGTAGTTCCAGTACAAACAGAATAAGCTGGAACAACAGTTCTTACCCATTATTTTATATTTTTTTTTTTTACCAAACTACCCCTCCTCCCCTCCTTTCTCTCTTCCCAATACACTCTCATCATCACAAATCCATCTCTCTCCTCTCTCTTTTCCTTCTTCCCAATACACTCTTATCATCACAAGTCCCTCTCTCTCCTCTCTCTTTTTAATTTAATTAGATGTTAAATTAAATATTATTTTCAAAATTTTAAAAATTTTATTTTGATTTTGATTTTATCATAATTTTTGTAAGGCTTTAAATTTTAAAATTTTATATTCAAAATTTTAACTTTAATTTAAACAAATTAAATATTAAATTAAATATTATTTTCATAAAATATAATTTGAAATTTGATTTCGATTTTGATTTTGATTTTGATTTTGATTTTAATTTTATCTTAATTTTTGTAAGGCTTTAATCCATTAATTAAAACGAAGAAAGTAAAAGTTATTATTTGAAAATTAAAAAATTTTATGTTTAAAATTTATAATTTAAAATTAATATTATAAAAATTAAATTTTAAAATTTAAATGTTGAAATTTTATATTTAAAATTTTAAATTTAATTTGAGAAAATAAAATGTTAAATTAAATATTATTTTTAAGAAATATAATTTGATTATGATTTTGATTTTATCTTAATTTTTTTAAAGCTTTAATCCATTAATTAAAACGAACTAATTAGATTTTAACAACTTTTATCACATATTAAATTTTGAGGGCAAAAAGGTAAATTATTCCAACCTAACCTCCTTATTCTTTTTATTCCACATTCTCATACCAAACATAAAATCTCTTATCTCTGGAACCATCACAAACGTTTTTTTACACTAGTTCCATACTTTATACTTATTCCTGAATTAGCTAGTTCTGTCTTAATCCGTTACCAAACGGCCCTAGCATCCCTCTTCCTCTATTTGTACCCAATCCAAACATCTTGAGATTCCTGAACTTTCCATACTGCTGAAACCGCATGCCAACAGCACAAATCTCAAAGCATTGAAACCCTCGTAATTAGTATCTCAAAGCCACGTGAAGGAGGAAGTCTCTTATATAGCAACTATACATCATTTATAGCCCGCCAATTAAATCTTTTTTTAAAAAAATAAAAATATACAATAAAATTAATTTTTTTAAAAAAATTATGATGAAATGGGCAAATCCAAATAAAGCAATTTGATTAGTTGGAGAGCAACACATCAGCAATGTGACGGTTGCATTCTGAACTTTATCTATGCGAAGGGTCGAAGAGGTGGTGGATCTGCTATCCTATCCAGTGGGGTTTTCAAATTTTATGCAGTGGCCAATCCAAAGAGGTAAGGTTGATTTAGGTACTGGATTGGATTTGGATTGTTGCGTGGGCCTGCTTGGGCCAAACTTTCATGATCCTGATCTTCCAATTCCCAGTTTTTTGGGGTTTTAACGAAACTAAGCATTTTTCTCTATTTCAGGACTAGTCTTAGGCTCTCAGGATTCATTACGGAGAGCGAAAAGTGCAATAAGAAATAATCGATAGTGATTTTGATTAAGATCTACAATTTATGTAGTCTCGTTAAAAAAGAAAAGATTTAAATTCGCTCCAACTCCTTTTGACCTAATATAACTAATACTAAAAGCAAAGATTTAATTATGAGATTATCCTCAACCTATTAGTTTAATCTCGTAACCATATCAAGCTCTTGTAATGAATCTTGCCTACGGGCTTTTATCTCAACTTAAATTAAAGAACACGCAATTTCATGGCACTTGGATGAAGCTCCATGGTGGTGTGACACTACTAAAAATTCATTCTTTCTCAACAATAAATATTATTGTAATTAATAATGATTAGTAGCAATAATATATTTTTATAAATTTTTTTTTTTGAGAGAGAAGGTAGCTTGCTACCGCTTCATTCAGGCAATATGACCTCAAAAAAAAAAAAAAAAAAAAAAAAAAAAAAAAAAAAAAGAAACCAACAAAAACCAATCCAAAGCTTAAGTAACTCCCGGACATACTCCCTCAAATGGTGAAAGTTGGCACATCTATCATCGAAAATTCTCCTGTTACGCTCCAACCAGATCTTCCACCAAGACGCCATGAGAGTGCCCCTTTCCCTCCTACCGAGGCTACCCCCAGCGTAATAGAAGATACTCCACAGATCGCAAATAGAGTTACAGTTACGCACACCCTGTTTATTCGATAGCAGGGTAAGCAATAACGTTTTGGGCCCTTCGCACGATGCAAGTAGATGATCTACGGTCTCAACATCCGACCTGCAAAAGACACACCGCTCCTCACCACTCCATCCCCTCTTGAGGAGATTGTCCACCGTTGGTAACCTACGTTTCAGGGCCAGCCAAACGAAGATCTTAACCTTGAGCGGGGATTTGGCTGTCCATAATTGGCCGAACGTATCAACCTTAACACCCCCCTCCTGTAAGAAGTTATAACCCAACTTTACCGAGAAGCCCTCTGAGCTGGTCCACCTCCACTTAATAATGTCCATACCTCTGCCGAGGAGCCTGTCAGACACCATCGCTCTCAATTCCGGTAACTCGGCATTCGTCCGTTGGTTACTTGGCGGTAACCCTCTAAGAATCGTACTCCACTTCCACCCTCTGCCCCCAAAGCACTCATGCACCTTGCGATTTTTGCTAGCAACATGCTGAAAAATGGATGGGAACACAGTGAACAGGGGAGACATGCCCCCCCCTATTTGTCCCGCCATAATTCCACCCTTTTCCCGTCCCCGAGCTCATAGTGAGCACCACACTTGAACATTTCCTTCGTACTCAAGACACTCTTCCACCACTGGGAGTAAGGAGAAAAAGAGGCCCCCTCCTAAAGTGGTCTCCTTCTGTTGTAATAGAGCATGGCGATCAGTTCACCCCACAAAAGGTTCCCCCCCCCGGCAATAGCCTCCACCACCATTTCGACAGCAGGGCCGCGTTCATACAACCCAGGTCTAAGACGCCCAAGCCGCCCTCCTTCATGCTCCTACACACCTGCTTCCATTGCACCCTACATTGTCCTCCCGAGACTATTGTACGCCCGCTCCAAAAAAAGGCCCTTATCAGAGCCTCCAAACGACATAAGACCCACTTTGGCGCTGTGAAGACCGAAAGGAAGTAGAATGGCAAACTAGTTAGCGCTGAATTCACCAGGACCAGTCTGCCTCCTTGGGAAAAGAGCTTTGTCTGCCATCCATCAATCCTTTCCTCGAACTTGCTTATAATATTCCACCATTCCTCTCTACCCACGCCTTTATTAGTAAGCGGCGGCCCCAAATATCTGATAGGGAAACCGGCCCACCCGACAACCTAGAAGCGCGGCTAGTCTCGCCCCCATGCTAACTCTTCTACCTAAGTACAGTAACTCGGACTTACTCCTATTTATCTTTAAACCCGACGCCCATTCAAAAAGTTACCACACGAACATAAGGTTACGGACTTCCCTCGCCTTGGCCTTACAGAAGAAAATAGTATCATCTGCGTACTGAATAATGAAAATCTTACTCTCCTTAGAGGGGCCCACCCCGCTGAACAATTTACTCCAACCCGCCTCTTCTGTCAATAGCGCGAGCCCTTCCGCCACCAAAAGGAACAACAAAGAAGATAGCGGGTCACCCTGTCTTAGGCCCCTTTTAGTTTTGATCCACTTAGTAGGGGCCCCGTTGACCAAAGTGGCAACCTTGGCGTTGACAATACACTGTTCGACCCAACCGCACCACTTTTGGTTCGCCCCCAGCCAACGTAAAGCCTTAAGGAGAAAAGCCCAGTTCACCTCAAAATCAACTTTGATGCCTACACACTCCGCTCCGACTTTAGAGCCCATGGCCAATTAACGATCTCGCTAGCCGTAACAAAGGCGTCCAAGATCGATCTTCCCTTAATGAAGGCAGCCTAAGAGCGCGAGATGACCTTGTCCATAACCTTTTCCAATCTGTTAGCCAACACTTTGGAGATGATCTTCTGGATACCATTGATCAAACTAATAGATCTGAAATCCCCCACTGTTTTGGCTCCTTCTTTCTTAGGCACCAAAACAATAAAAGAGTAGTCGATCGGTCCTGTATTCAGTTTCTCATCAAACAAGTCGGCGAAAATTCAAAAAATATCCTCCTGAATGATCCCCCAGAATTTCTGATAGAACCTAAGTCCAAAGCCGTCCGGACCCGGGGCCTTATCCCTGCCAAGCTGAATGGCCGCACATTTAATCTCCTCCTTAGTGAAAGGTACCGTAAGCTGCTCGGAGCTAAGCAGCGGACAGGAGCCATACACCCTACTCCAGTTGCCAGTAGCCTCCGTATCAGTTAAGTTCAGGGCGAATAATTTCTTGAAATTTTTAAAAAAGTACTCGCTCTTCTCATTTTCTCTACACAATCTGATCCCATCTTCTTCGACCTCCTCGATAAAATTTCTCCGTCTTCTCCCGTTAGCAAAAGCGTAAAAGAAACGAGTATTTCTGTCATTTAAGCCAGTGTTGCTTAGTTCTAGATTTCCACAAAATTTCCTCCTCCGCTATAATTGCCGCTAACTGGTTCTTCGGCGAACTACGCTTCCTCTGTTGCAACGTTGAAAGGCCGATAGTTTCCTCAAGTAAGTCCAGCGCACGAATCTTGTCCGAAAAGGCTAACTTGGATTTAGAAATACTATGAAAATAAGACGCGCTCCATTCTTTGAACCTTTTCCTGCAATGCCTAAGCTTAGCGGTGAATGAAAAGATGCCGGAATGGTGTCCCGAAACTTTCTCCTACTACTCGGCCATTCTAGCATTGAAGTCCTCCCTCGTAAGCCATACTTCCTCGAATCTGAAGCAACGGGGAGGCATACTAGCGCTGGTTGAAAGAAGAATGGGCGAATGATCTGATGTAACCCGGGGGAGCGCGACCACCTGCAACAGAGGGAAGACCTAATCCCATTCAGTGGAGATAAGGAGCCGATCCAACTTGGCTAACGACAGTGAGCCTTGCAAATTGGACCACGTGTAACATTGATTCCCTAACGGCAAGTCAATCAAATCCAACTTGGCTATCAGACTAGAGAACAAGCCCATGAGTTTGGTGCACCAGCTTTTCCCCTTTCTCTTCTGTTGGTTTCTGGATAAATTAAAGTCCCCACAAACAACCTAAAGGCCTCTGCAAGCACCTTTAAGTCCTTCAAGTTCAGCGCAAAAGTTTTCTTTCCCTTTCCACGAAGGCAGGCCATGAACGTTCGTGAGGTAAAAGAAAACACCGCAACCGATGTGTTTCAACAGCACGGTAATAGAAAAACGGCGCACAAGAACCTCGGAACAGATGAAATCTCTGGAACTCCAACGTGTTAGTATCCCCCCTAACGCCCCCCACGGACTTTAAATACTGGCATTTATCAACTTGCGAACCTGCAAAAGACCACAAAAAGGAGTTGGAAATAGATTCCACCTTGGTTTCCTGCAAACAGTACACAACCCTCCTAGAGGAGGAGAGAGCAAATTTCACAAGACCCCTTCTACACGGATCATTAAGACCCCGAACATTCCAACTACAAATCTTAAACATCAAAGAAAGACAACCATCTACAGACTACAACACCCTAAGAAACCTCTAGGCGGAGCCCACAAACTCCAGGAAGCCTTGAGCCTCCAAAGCGTTCAGCTCAACCCCGCACAAAGCACTTTTGATCCTGACCCGATTGCTGGTCGACGACGATCGAGAGTCGCAGTCGCAAGTCACACCCTCCCCCCGGGGAATTAGCAACCGCTTCGCGGTAGAACCACCCGCCAGACCCTCCCGAAGACGGGCCTTGCAGGCCATAGCCTTGTCCAATACTAAGTTCTTCCCCCTGCACTCCAGTCGCGGGCTCTTTCTAACACCCACACGTCTGGCCTCAGAAATGCCCTTTCCATTCGATGTCGCGACCCCACTTGCCACGCCCCTACCGCCACCACCACCAGTGGGCTGAAGACGCTCGAAACACTCCTCCTGAAGCTGCGAAACCATGTCCTAGACTCCCCCAGCGCCGGCTTTAGACCCGGCAGGTCCGACCCCAGATAGTCGGCCTGAAGCGGCAGTTGATCCCAAGCCATCGATGTCCGAGCACCCCGAGCGATCAACTTCAACCCTCCGTCCCAACTCGATGCGTGCAGATCTATAAACCCGCCGCTCCAACACTCCAGAAACCGAAGAAGACCAAACCGGAAGAAAAGCCACGCGAACCAAAGACCTGGAGCCTAGCCCGGGTCCTTGGGTCACTCGAAAGGAAGCCACCACCTCCCAGTTTGGGCCCCCGGCCCACGAACCACAAGTCCTCAGACTCCTCGTTGACCCCCAACATGCATCTCTGGGCCCTCCCAACTTGAGGCCCCAGGGTCCACTGCAAAGTCCCGATCTTCGAAGAGACCCGAAGCAGGATCCCACCGCCTGAGGAAAACCCAACTCCCGAAAAGTCCACCTGTTTCGCTATAGCTTGTCCCCCCCCTCCCCCCCTCCCTCCCACCCCTCCCGCACAAAGTCCCATGCACGCTCGCTACCACGAACCCCATCCTCGCGAGGCCCAGCGCCCTCGAAACCATAGATCCCGGTTGTGCGTCAAGCGCCACACCGCTGATAGGTCTTGCGCCAAGCCACAAACGGAAACGGCTACTGCCCTGCGGCGCAGTCTTCCACGTCCGACGATCCACCTTCCCCATCGATGACCCAATGCCCCATGCAACCCTCCCCCGAGTCGAGATTTGAAAGATTGCCAAAAAGGGCAGCCTGAAGTTTCCGGGAGTCGCCCAAGAGAAGCAAAGTCCCTTTCCCCTTCCTGCAATGGTCACCTCCCATCAGAACCTCTCGAGGCGCAGCATTGGCCCTCGTCCCGAGACAATCCAGTCTGACCAAGCCTCGCTGTGCCTCGCCGTTGACTGATTCGTTCCGGCCACCACGCTCATCCGCCGGGACCTCCGCCCGCCAACGGTCTCGTAGGTCGGACGAGTTCCAAGAGCTGTCGCGATCCGAAGTATCACCGATCCCCTCCACGCTGTCCACCTCTGCTCCCCCCGCCGTATTGATCCACCGAGCCAGCTATCGTCCCAATGGGTTCGACTAGTCCCCACCTTCGTTTGGGCCACCCCTGCAAAAGGAATCCCCCGGTCATCCCCTCCGAACGGCGCGGTGCTCACCAAGAGACGTTGATGATGATATCCCTCATGGTGATGAAGAAGTTCTCCGGGATGTAGTAACCGCCTTTTTAAATGTTTTTTTTCAGAATTTTATTTAATTACCTATTTTAGTGGTCCGACAGGGGGGGGGGGGGGTAATAATTCACTTTTTCTGGGCAGACCGTCGGGGCTCGCGGGTATTTTTAGGTGTTAGGGCTCGCGAAACAGAGAATGGTGGCGCGATCGGATTTGAATTCCGACCCCGGGATCTCCCAGAATAAATTTCTGAAGGTTACTAGCAGTTTCGGGTGCATCGAAAAGTGGTCGGGCGATTAGCACGCTTTTCGAGGTAAGTTTGGACCCTGGTTCGCACCCGATCGTTAAGTGTCGAGTTTTGGGGGCTAGGTTTTCATTTCCCACTTCTCATCACATTCGGGTCGTGCATTAGGGTTCTCTTGAGGAGTGCGAGAGAAACCCCAACCCTCCTCCTACCTTCTTCCCACCATCCGACACCGGGCGTGAAGGAACGAGGCGACGAGAACGGGACGATCCCCCTTCTTCCTCCCTTACCGGTGAAACCAAGGTGCAAAGGTTGGTTAATTTAATTTAATTTAATTTAGTTTATTTTTCTGTTCATCATCTTTTGGTCGGGGAAAAGAGACGCGGGGGGGGGGGGGGGGGGGGGGGGGGGGGGGGGGGGGGGGGGGGGGGGGGGGGGGGGAGGGGGGGAGCACCCGCAGGCAGGGCACCACGCGGGCCTGGCGCTGCGCGGGGCAGCGCGCCCGCGCGGGGCTGCCCGCTGAAGGGGCGCCCGCGCGGGGCCGCCCGCGCTTGCGGGCAGAGCGCCCGCGCGGGGACGCCCGCTGGCGGGGCGCCCACGCCGGGCCTGGCGCCGCCTGCGGGCAGCGCGCCCGCGCGGGCCTGGCGCCGCGCGGGGTAGCCCGCAAGCGGGGCGCCCGTGCTAGACAGGGCGCCGCACGAGGCGGCCCGCGCTTGCGAGCAGCACTCCCGTGCAGGCCTGGCGCCGCACGGGGCCACGCACACTCGCGGGCAGCGTGGCGGCGCGGGGTCACCTCCGCCACTGTTTCCGACTCAGGACGCCGCCGCCGCCGCCACCATCGGATCCGAGGGCCGCGTTCCGCAACTGAACCGGACGATTTCTTTTCCTTCCATTGTGTTTTTCATGGGTACTGACTTCTCCCCGGGGGACTGTGTAGGTTTGGGGAGCGCGCCAAGACGCGGAGGAACCAAGCGTTGACCATTGCGCAAAATGAAAAGGTGGGTTTTCGTTCCGAGACTTAGTGTGGGACTTTTCGAAAGCTGTAAATAATTTCTATTTTACTCGTTTAACTCTGCTAATATTGATAGTCTCTATGGTTGTTACTATTGGGTTATACATTGTGTACTTGGTTACTATGCTCGATGCTGCGGCACGCGCACCCACGGTTTGGCCACCGCAAAGGGTGCGCTTTTCCGAAAAAGTGGTCTATGACCCGTGTGAACCCACGAGGTGACGTAGTGGGGGCCCCCGCAGGTGGGGGGTTTTGAGGCGCCAAGGTGTGAGCGGTGCGACCCGTCGGGGTAGGTGCTCGACGTGGTTTACCGAGATAGGTGCTCGGTTGGGTTGCCGGGGCAGGTGCCCAGATTAGGTTATGCAGGGGTTCGTGGTTTTCCCTTTTGGGAGGGTGGTTGCTCCGGATAGTTTTACGGTTGGATTTACTTACTTTTCCTACTTTCCTTTTTATTATTGTGTTGCTGACTTCCCACTCCGTGACAGGTTCCTTCAGGGGTGAGAGCTAGGCGACGGTGAGGCCGAGACAGGAGCTTTTGGGTCCATGGAGGCCCTAGACTGTATTCACTCCTTTATTTCGCATTTCATTTGCTATTAGTAGTCTACTGTGTGGTTCTCGATACCCTCGTGGGGTCGGTGTGGATGTCGACATATTACTCTCTAGTTATGAGGATGATGGATCTTTTTCCCTTCTTCTGTTTGGCCGTTTTCTAAAAGAAAAAAAAAAAGAAAAGAAAAAGAATTGCGAAAATCTTTTTCAAAATCTGGGTGTCGTGTGGGCACCGTTTTCAAAACCTTGTGGATTTATGAATTTCGAAAACGGATTTAAAAACCTGGGTGTCGTGTGGGCACCGTTTTAAAAACTCTGTGGATTTATGATTTTCGAAACTGTTTTAGAAAGCTGGGTGCTGGGTGGGCACCGCTTTCAAAACTGTGGATTTATCCTTTCAAGTTGATCGGCCTCGAGAATTGTTTAGTCTTGTATGCGTATGTGATTGGAACTGTTGTGATTGAATAAAACTGCTGTGACTGGATGTTTGTTTTAGCCGCGACGCCGTGCATATACAGAGGAGACTCTGCCCGTTTGCGGGGTGAATCTGTGTATGCAGCGGGTCTGGGCACGCACCGGGGAGGAAGGACTTTCAAAAAAAATTATACACGCAAAGTTCATATTTTTCGTTGACTGTTTCCGCTGAATGAAACCCCCGGGGCGTGACAGATTAAGATGGTATCAGAGCGAGTTTCTTTAATCACAACAGCCAGTGTCCTTCATCCACGGAGATACCTCACTTAGCTACTAATGAATGAAATGAGTAGGGCATAGGAGTGTAGAACGCGAGTGATCGGAGGGGGGGGGGGGGGGGGGGGGGGGGGGGAAGTATAGGTCCTTTTCTCTCGATAGGTGGTTGACTGCTATACTAGCGGAGTCTAGAGCTGACTTTTGTTGTGTGTCTGTACAGAGAATGGCCCGAACTAGATCATCGGCCGAGGACACGGGGGCTGACGCGACAGCGTCGACGGCCGCGGAGAACCAGCTCCTGCGGCAACAACTGCGGGAGATGGCAGGGCAGCTGGCGACCCTCACTGACCACGTGCGTCAGTTGACGCGACAGCCACCGACTGCGACAGTGACGGTCGCCCAGGCCCCTCCGTAGGGGCCAACCGCACCAGCAACGGGACCGCCGGTGACGGGGGCCTGGACAGGAGCGGCCCCTCCACCCGCTGCGGCAGCCGAGATACCGTCAGTTCAAACCACGACGCCAGCGGCAGCACCTACGACAGCGGCTACGGGACCGGCGCCGGGGACCACTACCGGGGGTTCCCTGGGGTAGACCGTGGTGACGCCTTCCCCCGCTATGGCCGCTGCTGCCACAGGGGAAGGGTCAGTTCCGCTGACTGAGCGGGACCGGGTGCGGGCCAACCTGGCTGACTTCAAGAAATATGACCCACCGGTGTTCGAAGGGGAGACAACCGATCCCTGGGTCGTCGAGAAGTGGGTGGATACGATGGAAAAATTGTTCGAGGACTTGCTCATGGAGGATTGCGAGCGGGTTCCCCTGGCGGTCCACTTCCTAGAGGGGAATGCCCACTTAAGGTGGAAGACGGTACGCCCTGACCCCACAAAGGGCACCGTGCTCCCATCGTGGACCACTTTCAAGCAGGAGCTGTTCGGGGCTTTCTTCTCCAACAGCGTCAAGCGACAACTGGAGGACGACTTAAATCACATCCAGGGGAGCAGGACGGTCATGGAGTATCAGCGGGAGTTCGTGAGACTGGCCAACTGTGTCCCTTTCGTCATAAGGGATGAGTCTCACAAGGCGCAGCTCTTCGTGGATGGTTTGCGCAGCGATATATTCCAGGTGGTACAAGCAGCAGACTTGCACACTTTTCAGAAGGTGGTCGACAGGGCCACTGTGGTGGAGCGCGGGTTCGCTGTTACGCGCGCCAGAAAGGAGGGCCCTGCTCAGCACGAGGACAAGAAGCGACAGCAACATTACTCTGGGGGAGGCTCTTCTAGCGGGAGCCGTCCCCCTAAACGGTGGAGACCACATTCAGGATCTCAGAGCGCGCCAACGGGAGGGGACAGGCCTTGTGTGATATGCAGAGGGGCGCACCGAGTGTTAGAATGCCCCCAAAGACATGATCATTGCTTCCGCTACGGCAAGCAGGGGCACTTCCGCCACAACTGCCCCTTAACCCTGGGAACAGCATCCTCAGCAGCCTCTGCGCCTTCACCACAGCATACAGGACGGGGAAAGGCTCCTATGGGGTCAACTTCTAGACCCCCTGCACCACGGCGAGAGGGGGATAGACAACCTCAGGCAGGCGGGAGAGTTTACTCAATGACCCGCCAAGAATCGGACCCGCCGGAGGATGTAGTAGCAGGTATTACTTCTGTTTCAAATTTCCGTGCTAGAACTCTTTTTGATATCGGAGCAACACACTCTTTCATTTCTCGTGACTTCGTGTTTGTTCATGGTTTTGGGGAGAGACCTCTCCATAGTCGGATGACAGTCCAAACCGCGAGTGGGCCTTTGGAGGCTGATAGCTTTGTGCCCGCCTGCCCGATAAAGCTAGGGCGACTGTCTTGCCCTTGGGATTTGGTGGTAATTCCCCTAAAGAAGTACGACGCAGTGCTAGGCATGGACTGGCTCACAAGGTACCAAGCAATAATCGACTGCGAGAAGCAGTAGGTGCGACTACAAGAACCGGGCTTCCCTGAACACGTGTATCTGGCGTGCAAGAGCACCTCCTTTCCAACTGTCATCTCAGCAGCACGGGCCAGAAGATTGGTGGAAGGTGGGTGTGTGGCATACTTGGCATCTGTGGATCTAGTCACCCGACCCTCTGCGACACCTTCAGACATCCCAGTAGTGAGGGAATTTCCCGACGTCTTCCCGACGGAACTACCCGGGATGCCCCCTGAACGAGAAGTTGTGTTCCCTATCGAACTCCTACTGGGCACGCAGCCTATCACGAAGGCGCCTTACCGAATGGCCTTCGTGGAGTTGAAAGAGCTTAAGGCACACTACACCAAAACTAATTTTTGCTGGCACTTTTGTGGTGGCATTTAGAAAAAAAGCCACCAAAAATAAATTTTTGCCGGCAGTTTTTTAAAAATGCCCTTAAAAGAAAATTATACTAATTTTATTTATTTATTTATTTAATCTATTACTAATTTAAAAATTTATCCTACCAAAAGCGATCTTTACCGGCTTTATTCTAGTGGCTATTATAAAAAGAGCCACTAAAAATTTATTATTGCTGGTATTTTGGTTAATTGCCAGCAATAAATAAATCAAATCCGCCAAAATTTTGTAAACTGCCAGAAAAAAAACCAAATGCGCGCTCCTTTTTCGCTACTTTCCTTTTCCTTTGAGCGTACACCAAAAACCCTAGCAATACCCAAGTCATAACCCACACGAAAAGCTCTCGGCGACTCCTCCTTCCTCCCTCCCTCCACCACCATCCCGAGTTCCCAAATCTCCACGCACGCGATGCCGCTCTCTACAGGCTGAATCTCGAAGCTTTGTTGTCGCTCTCTTCTCCAACATCGCTCGAAGGTCGAAGCTTTGTGATGCGTCTTCTCCAACGGCGCTTGAAGCTCTAACATCGCTCGAAGGTCGAAGGTGAATATTTATGGAGCGTCTTTCTCCAACATCATTAGCAGAGGTATTGCTTCCCCTGTTCTATTTGGGTGTTTTGTTTTAGAGAGCTTGCTTTCCTTGTTTTGAGGAGCTTTGTGATATGGGTTTTGTGGGTACAATATGGGGGAGTATTTGTAGGTGGTGGTGGGAGTTCTTCTCCATCATTGTTGCTGCTTAGCTCTAGTTGGGCTTTGTAGCAGCTCTGGAAAGCAAAGATTCTCCATTGATGACCTTGAGTGGTATATCTCTTTCTCTATCTCATTTTGTAATTTTTCTATATTCTTTTCATTTTTTTTATGACTTTTTTTTTGGGTTGTTTGGGTTGGTTTCTCTTCCAGGTTTGTGACAAGTTTTCTATTTTCTTTTCTTCTTTTTTAAGATTTTTTTTTTTTATTTGGCGCTGTGAAAATAAATTAGCAGAATACAATAGCGTGAAGAACCTTTACATGGTGCTACAGACTAGTCGGTTCAAGTATTTAATTTAACTGTTTGATATCCTATCTCAAATTCACTCCATATTTAGTTCAGGTTATCACTGACTCTTATCTAAAATCAAGACAAGTTTGGGATAGATTTTTTATATCTATTTAATTGTGAGATATATTGGCAGTTGATTTACAAAGATTTAAAGTACTAGATCTACTTTATTTGATTGTTATATTTTATTTTTTCTATGATAATTTTTTTTCCAGTGTCAATATATATTATATAAATTCTTAAGGTTTTTGTCTTCTTGATACGAATGACTTGTTAAATTTGCTAAAGTTGATATATTGGTTTGAAAAAAAAAAATAAAAATAGTGTGTGAGAGATTAATATTGCACTAAAATTCTAGTTTGTGAGGATTGATTTATAATTTTCTAGCATGTCAATTTTTTTAAAAAAACCCTAAATCTCTAATTATAGGTTGTGATTTATTCTTTATGTGTAAATAAACTGAGAAGGATTTTAAATCTTGCTATTTACTAATCATTTATTTTTTATCAAATGAAAATGGCGGCAATAACTTTAGATTTGGCCCAATGTATTGGAACTATGCAAACCATAAGACTAATAAAAATATTTAAGATGCTCTGTCTGCTATTTATACCATTGGTAGCAGAACATGCATTCATCCATGCAGCAATAAATTAACAGAGTTATATATATATGTATATAACCTTACTACGTTGATTCAAAATCAGGTAAGTAGGTAATAATTTAACTTCAAAGAAAAAAGGAAAATAACTAAAATAGCATAAGAGGATCTAATGTGATTGAATTCTGAAACACCACATTATATTACTGAATTAGAAGAAACCATTTATTGGTAGATAGGTATAGATGCATAATCTCACCTTGTGTAATATTATTGCAATATATACAAGTACAGATGATTTAGAGTTGGAAACTTGATAACTAGAAAAGTTGCTAATGCACTAGGTTAGAACTCATTTGAACAAGTACATATGATTTAGAGTTGCATAATCCAACACCTTAGATGAATTTTTTAAAGATATTTGTTAGAACTCCTTTGAACAACTCTAGCCAATAGTGGAAGTTCAAGCTCATCAATTGGAGGGTGATGATTTATTTATTTATTTATTTATTGAGAAAAGGAAGCCAATGGGTGATGAATATTATATTTTTATTTCTATCCCACTAGCTTAATTTATCTTTAGTTAAAGTAATTCTGCTTGCTCCATGTTAAGCCAAAAGTAGCTCACCCAATTAGATGAGTGCCTAGTGCTGCTTTTTTTCTTTTATTGTCTTGAAAATTCTTGTGGTGATAATTAGTACCTGATACTATGAATTATTAATTATCATGTGCTTTTATAATTGTAAAATATGAAAGTTGCTCCTCTGATCCATGGCAAACCAATATGTATTGCTTGGAGTGAAACTAACCAGCAATTAATAAGTCTTTAAGTGAGTTAGGTTTAGCAACTAAAGTCCTAAACTAACTAGTCATTAAACCATATTTTGGCTGCTTAGCAAGTGTCCACTCCATTCATTTTTATGAGCTTGGATAAATGCAGAATGTCATCAAACAAGATATTGGATATATTCTTATCCTTAACAAGTCTTTGGTCGGCAAATTATTAGTTCATCTTTTCTGTGGAACTACAATGCAAAAACCTTGATTCAGGTTGAATTCCCGATGGTATGCTTGCTGTGTTGCTATTTACTTGCCAACTAATTAGAATACCACATAATTTAACATAACAATGATTATTGGTACATGCAACTAATTTAAATACATGGCTATTTGTAATCCCATGTCATGCCATGCCATGTTTGATTACGAAATTCAGTTCAAAACAGTAATCAGTGATTGTGTTCTCATTTCTGCTATTCCATAGTTAACTATTTAAGTGGTCATATATGAAAGTACAACGGTATAGATGCAAGTACATAATTTTGTAGGGATATATATGTAATTATCTGGAAACTTATAAATCAAGTAGCATTTTGATTACAAATTTCACTCTTAACTGTAGATATTTTTGGAAATATATAAAATTTTCGCTCATTATATGTTTGAGCTCCTAGGTGTTAGCTGGCTAAGACCATCTAGCTAGTAAGTTTTCAATATTAGAGATAAAAAAATTTTATTTACTGTAATTTTCTTGCATTTCGAGTGAAAATATTTTCTGTTAATAGTCAAGGGTATGCTCTAACTTTTAAGTTTTTTGCAAAGTATGTATTTACTGTAATTTTCTTGCATTTCGAGTGAAAACATTTTCTGTTAATAGTCAAGGGTATGCTCTAACTTTTAAGTTTTTTGCAAAGTATGTTATTACTTGCCATTGGAAGTCTTATTTACCTAGTGTATTCTGTACTTTTAATTTTTCATTACTCTAGAAAAATTGACAGATAAAATTTTGTTATATTGTAATTGTTGGTTCGTTTGCAAATTTATCACAGAGTGAGAAAAAGTTAATGCTAACTTTTCATTTTGTCTTGCCAAGAAAGAATATGTAGATATATAGTTTGCAGTGGACCTCGTCTTTCACTGGCGCATTCGATCTCATCAAACAAGTGGAACGGAAGCAGAGAAGAAACAAAAACATGTAAGCATAGCTAAATGAAGCCTAAGTTTTCTTTTTCTTTTTTAAGATTTCTTTTTATCATTTTTTGCCTACAAACTTCTGAGAATGTACTTGCGTCTAGTTACTTGCATCATAATTGTAGAGTAGATGATATCGCAATTTCCGTTAAACGCCATATTGGGATGCTTATATTTATTCTCTATCATTATTTGACGTCGGAATTAATTTCAACTCTGCCAGCAATTAGCTTTTTACTCTCTAAACTTCATGATTCTGCTGTGATTACTTCAGACATGTCATCATCCCTTGATTTGTTGCTTGAACACTATTTGATTACATTCATAGAACAACACACTCTCAATTTGCTGAAAAAGTTAGAATTGAAACCTTGAGTTTTTATTTTATTTTATTTTTCTCTAATGCAGGTTAAACCAGTAAGAGGGTGAAGCAATCTATTGGTTGATCGCAAGGCTTCATTTCCTTCATTTTGTCTAGCGAAAAATATATGAATATTGAAGTATATTAATATTGCAGATTTTGCTATGTGACTAAACTACTAGTTTTTTTGTGTATTGTGGATGCGATCATAAGTGATATTTTTGTGTCAATGACTAAGCTTAGATCAAGATCTGATTTATTTCTTTGAATGCACAATATATATCCCAGGACAACTCCAGTATCAGTACCAACTCTTTCTTTGACTTCAGGTGCTGCAATGCTACCTCATCCTTCAAAGGTAATATATTATTCTGACTACTAAGTTACAATTATGAGTACTATTTCATGGCATAAGTCCATGAAATAGTACTCATAATTGGAAGGTAACCAATTATGAAGATGCCTACTTTGTGGCATGTAAAAACTGGTTAGGTGTAGCGGATAGAGTTGGTCAGTGGTCACTGGAAGGTAATTTTCCTAGGAGTCACCTGAAAAAATTATCTACCAACTTATCTTAAGCTCCATAATATGACACAGCTTCTCCTTGTGCTTGCTTACTTTGCCTTTCAGTGTCAAATACTGGTATTGCTGGGCTAAATTTGGAGAAGATAATTGAAACTGTACGTTTAGCGGTGTACTTACTAGACAACTCTGATCATAGTTTCTAAACAATTCTGATCATATTTTTAAATGTTGTTGTAACAATATACTTTCTCAGGAGTCAACGCAGGATTGTATGCTAGAGAACTAATGGAGAACTGTGAGAGATATGTCTCCAAGTATGGAGTTTCAGGAACTAAACCTGATCAAGTTCTGACCCAGGCTGCAGCTGAAGCAATGTCGCCTGGTTCATCAACTGTTTTAGTTGCTCATTTTGATGGCTGGGTCTGTAGGCGTTCTGCTTTATTTCATGCCAGTTGAGGCTTGCTCTTTTTTTCTTTGCCTGCTATGTTTTGATTGTGAGTTATTTTCAACGCAAATTTCATACAGGTTCTTCATGTAGCTAATATAGGGGACTCTGGATTCAGCATCTGCTTGTACTGAAAGGGTCGGTAGTCATGGATGCAGCAGCAGCATCTGCTTGAGCTCTGCTCAGCAGCTGCATCTGCTTGATCTCTGCTCAAAGCTGCTTGAGCTCTGCTCAAAGCAGCTCAAGCAGATGCTGCTGCAGCAGCAGGTCGATCTAACCTTTTTTTTTTTTTTTAAGTACTGTCGATCTAACCTTTTTTTTTATATAGGTTCTTTTCTTTATTTGTAAAAAGTTAAAATATATAATGATTAAGTTGTTTTCTTAGAATTTTATCTTCTGATATAGAATGAAAATAGTATGCTAAATCTTTTTGTTGTTTCACAGTCCCCTAATAGATTTTTTTTTTTTTTCTAATGCAGGTTTGATTAGTTAAGGAGAAGTAATCTGGTGACTAATTGCAATGTCGATCTCCTTTCCTTCATTTTGCCTATGATTCAAATATGTATTTGAAGTATATATGCTGATATAATTTTGTTGTTGCAATTAAATTGATAGTATTTTTTGTCTATTATATATGGATGTTGATTAGATGATATATATATACTTGAAATTTTATAAATTGATGGTATTTTTTGTCTATTATGGATGTTGATTAGATGATATATACTTGAAATTTTATAAATTGATGGTATTTTGCCTATGACTAAAATTTATTGTGCTTAATTGTAATTATTTGCATGTTTTTAAATATCTTTTAAAAATCTTCTGTGTTGATATGAAACAAGTATTTGACATAATTAAACTATTATTTTATTGCTAATTATAAAAATGAATAAAAAATTCTCTTTTTGTCGGCATTTCTTTTTGTTAGGATATAAATTTATTTGCCGACACTTTTAATTATATTTGCCGACACTTTTTTGTTGGGATAATTAAATGGAAAAACTATAATTTTATAATTATTTTGGCACTTATGAGTGCCACTAAAAAGGGGTATGCTGGCGGTTTGGAGTGCCGGGACAGATAGTTTTGCTGGCACTTGTAAGTGCCACTAAAATCAGATACGCTGGCATTTTAGAGTGCCGGGACAGATAGTTTTGCTGGCACTTGTAAGTGCCACTAAAATAAGACATGCTGACGGTTTTGAGTGTCGGAATAGATCGTTTTGCTGGCACTTGTAAGTGCCACTAAAATGGGATATGCTGGCGGTTTGGAGTGTCGGAATAGATCGTTTTGCTGGCACTTTTAAGTGCCACTAAAATCAGATACGCTGGCATTTTGGAGTGCCGGGACAGATAGTTTTGCTGGCACTTGTAAGTGCCACTAAAATAAGATATGCTGGCGGTTTCGAGTGCCGGAATAGATCGTTTTGCCGGCACTTGTAAGTGCCACTAAAATGGGATATGCTGGCGGTTTTGAGTGCCGGAATAGATCATTTTGCTGGCAATGTCGATCGTTTTGCCGGCGGTTTAAAGTGCCGGCTTTACCTTCTATGCCGGCGGTTTGATATAAGTGCCGGTAAAAGATTTGCCGACGGAGTTTTCGCCGGCACAAAAAAATGCCACAAAAAAATGCCGGGAAAAATAATTACCGGCACTTTTATGATGTTTCCTGGCAGTTTAAAGTGCCGCTAAAAGCCAGCATTGGTGTAGTGGCACAACTCGAAGACCTCTTGGACAAAGGATTTATCACGCCGAGTGTGTCGCCCTGGGGCGCACCGGTACTCTTCGTGCGGAAGAAAGACGGAAGCCTACGTCTTTGCATCAACTACAGAGGGATAAACAAGGTTACGGTGAAGAACAAGTATCCCCTGCCCAGAATCGACGACCTCTTCGACCAGCTACGGGAAGCGACGATTTTCTCAAAAATTGATTTGCAATCGGGTTACCACCAGCTCCGAGTTCGGAACGAGGATATTCCAAAAACCGCCTTCCGGACCCGGTACGGCCACTACGAGTTCACAGTTATGCCGTTCGGGCTTACGAATGCCCCCGCGGTATTTATGGATATGATGAACAGAATCTTCAGGCCCTTCCTAGACCGGTTCGTGGTGGTGTTCATCGACGACATCCTGATCTATTCATCCACCGACGAGGAACACGAGGACCATTTGCGAACAATTCTCCAGACTCTCAGGGATCAGAAGAAGTGTGAATTCTGGCTTCGCGAAGTAGGATTTTTGGGACACGTGATCTCGGCGGAGGGAATTGCAGTGGACACAAGGAAGGTGGAATCGGTGATCAACTGGCAGTCGCCGACTACAGTGACGGAGATCCGCAGTTTCTTGGGCCTGGCAGGCTACTACCGACATTTCGTCGAGGGTTTCTCAAAGATTGCTGCCCCTCTGAACCGGTTGACCAGGAAAGGGGAAAAGTTTGTGTGGACGACCCAATGTCAGGAAAGCTTCGAAGAACTCAAGAAAAGGCTAACCAAGGCACCAGTACTTGTACTACCGACACCCGGAGAGGATCACGAAGTATACTGCGACGCGTCAAGGATCGGCCTTGGGGGTGTACTGATGCAACAAGGGAAGGTAATAACCTATGCTTCCAGGCAACTGAAGGAATACAAAAAGAATTACCCGACAAACGATTTATAGCTGGCCGCAGTTGTTTTTGTTTTAAAGCTTTGGAGGCACTACCTCTTTGGTGTCCACTGTAATGTGTTCTCGGACCACCAAAGTCTTAAGTACCTGTTCACCCAGAAGGAATTAAATTTGCGGCAGAGGCGGTGGTTAGAGTTACTGAAGGATTTCGATCTATCAATTCAATACCACCCTGGGAAGGCAAACGTGGTGGCAGACGCTTTGAGCAGGAACGGGCAATTGGAAGGGACGTCTGTAGGCGCGATAACTTAGCAGAACAGCTTGATCGCGGAGTTCTCACGATTGAAGTTGGAGGTGGTACCAGCGGGAACGGTCGTGCAACTTTTGACCTTGGTAGTCAAACCTATGCTGTTCGAGAAGATCCGGGAGGGGCAACAGACCGATTCTCACTTACAGCTCGTACGAGACAGGATTTCCCCGAATCAAGAGAATGATTTTTCAGTGGAAGGCGACGGCACCCTACGGTTACGCGGGCGGATTTACGTGCCCGATTCGTCGGAATTGAAGGAGGAGATTTTGGCAGAGGCACACCGCGCCCCCTATGCGGCGCATCCGGGAGGCACGAAGATGTACAGGGACCTCAAGCAGACCTTCTAGTAGCCTAAACTGAAGGGAGATGTGACACGGCATGTACCTCACTGTCTGGTCTGCCAACAGATAAAGGCCGAGCACCAGCGACCGGCGGGAAAGTTGCAGCCTCTACCGGTGCAAGAGTGGAAGTGGGACCGAATCACCATGGATTTCGTCACTGGGTTCCCACGTTCGCATCAGGGGCACGACACGATCTGGGTCATAGTGGACCGGTTAACCAAATCAGAACATTTCCTGCCTATTCACACAACATGGACCCGACATCGGTTAGCTCAAGTCTACATCAGCGAGATCGTGAGATTGCATGGGGTGCCAGCGTCGATCACCTCGGATAGAGACACGCGATTTGTCTCGAACTTCTGGCAGAGTCTACAACGGGCTCTGGGGACCAAACTACAGTTCAGCACAGCCTTCCACCCCCAGACGGACGGACAATCTGAGCGGGTGATTCAGACTCTCGAGGACATGCTTCGCGCCTGTGTACTTGATTCGGGGGTCGGATGGTCACGCTACCTACCCCTCGTGGAATTCGCCTACAACAACAGCTACCAGGCTAGCATACAGATGGCGCCCTATGAAGCCTTATATGGAAGACGTTGCCGATCCCCGATCTGTTGGGACAACTTAGGGGAACATAAGTTTTTGGGACCAGACTTAGTGGAAGAAACTGAAGAGAAAGTACGCCTCATCAGACAACGCTTACTGACCGCCCAAAGTCGATAAAAGAGCTACGTAGACCAGAGGCGCCGCGACTTGGAATTTCAAGTGGGAGAGCACGTGCTACTACGAGTCTCGCCATCCAAAGGAATTAAGCGGTTCGGGCTGAGGGGCAAGTTGAGCCCGCGGTTTGTAGGGCCATTTGAGATCCTGGAGCGCATCGGCCCGGTGGCTTACCGCCTTGCCCTACCACCAAACCTCGACCGAGTCCACGATGTGTTCCACGTTTCAATGCTCCGGAAATACCTTCCTGACCCATCGCATGTTCTGGACGTCTCTACTCTCGAACTTAAGGAGGACCTGAGCTTCGAGGAAACCCCGGTGCGGATCCTAGCAAGGGAAAGTAAAACGCTGCGCAACCGAATAATCCCCTACGTGAAGGTGCTCTGGAGCAACCATGAAGAGCGAGAAGCGACTTGGGAGCTGGAGTCAAAAACGAGGGAGTGCTACCCCGATCTTTTCACCGCGACCCAGGATTAAGTTTCGGGGACGAAACTTGTTTTTAAGAGGTGAGTGGTGTAGTAACCGCCTTTTTAAATGTTTTTTTTCGGAATTTTATTTAATTACCTCTTTTAGTGGTCCGGCGGGGGGGGGGGGGTTAATAATTCACTTTTTTTGGGCAGACCGTCGGGGCTCGCGGGTATTTTTAGGTGTTAGGGCTCGCGAAACGGAGAACGGTGGCGCGATCGGATTTGAATTCCGACCCCGGAATCTCCCAGAATAAATTTCTGAAGGTTACTAGCAGTTTCGGGTGCATCGAAAAGTGGCCGGGCGATTAGCACGCTTTTCGAGGTAAGTTTCGACCCTGGTTCGCACCCGATCGTTAAGTGTCGAGTTTTGGGGTCTAGATTTTTTTTCCCACTTCTCATCGCGTTCGGGTCGTGCATTAGGGTTCTCTTGAGGAGTGCGAGAGAAACCCCAACCCTCCTCCTACCTTCTTCCCACCATCCGATCCCCCTTCTTCCTCCCTTACCGGTGAAACCAAGGTGCGAAGGTTGGTTAATTTAATTTAATTTAATTTAGTTTATTTTTCTGTTCATCATCTTTTGGTCAGGGAAAAAAGACGGGGGGGGGGGTGTTCACGGTCGGCCGCACCCGCCGCCGACGCGGGACGCCGGACGCGCGCGGGGGGGGGGGGGGGGGGGGGGGGGGGAGCACCCGCAGGCAGGGCACCACGTGGGCCTGGCGCCGCGCGAGGCCGCCCGCGCCTGCGGGCAGTGCGCCCGCGCGGGCCTGGCACCGCGCGGGGCCGCCCGCTGGAGGGGCGCCCGCGCTTTCGGGCAGATCGCCCGCGCGGGCCGGCCGCCGCGCGGGGCCGCCCGCTGGCGGGGCGCCCGCGCCGGCCTGGCGCCGCGCGGGGCAGCCCGCAGGCGGGGCGCCCGTGCGGGACAGGGCGCCGCGCGGGGCCGCCCGCGCTTGCGGGCAGCGCGCCCGTGCGGGCCTGGCACCGCACGGGGCCACGCACACTCGCTGGCAGCGCGACGGCGCGGGGTTACCTCCGCCACTGTTTCCGACCCGGGACGCCGCCGCCGCCGCCGTCGGATCCGAGGACCGCGTTCTGCAACTGAACCGGACGGTTTCTTTTCCTTCCATTATGTTTTTCGTGGGTACTGACTTCTCCCCGGGGGACTGTGTAGGTTCGGGGAGCGCGCCAAGACGCGAAGGAACCGAGCGTTGACCATTGCGCAAAAAGAAAAGGTGGGTTTTCGTTCCGAGACTTAGTGTGGGACTTTTCGAAAGCTGTAAATAATTTCTATTTTACTCGTTTAACTCTGCTAATATTGATAGTCTCTATGGTTGTTACTATTGGGTTATAAATTGTGTACTTGGTTACTATGCTCGAGGCTGCGGCACGCGCACCCGCGATTTGGCCACCGAAAAGGGTGCGCTTTTCCGGAAAAGTGGTTTATGACCCGTGTGAACCCAGGAGGTGACGTAGTGGGGCCCCCCGCAGGTGGGGGGTTTTGAGGCGCCAAGGTGTGAGCAGTGCGACCCGTCGGGGTAGGTGCTTGACGTGGTTTACCGAGGTAGGTGCTCGGTTGGGTTGCCGGGGCAGGTGCCCGGATTAGGTTATGCAGGGGTTCGTGGTTTTCCCTTTTGGGAGGGTGGTTGCTCCGGATAGTTTTACGGTTAGATTTACTTACTTTTCCTACTTTCCTTTTTATTATTGTGTCGCTGACTTCCCACTCCGTGACAGGTTCCTTCAGGGGTGAGAGCTAGGCGACGGTGAGGCCGAGACAGGAGCTTTTGGGTCCATGGAGGCCCTAGACTGTATTCACTCCTTTATATCGCATTTCATTTGCTATTAGTAGTCTACTGTGTGTTTCTCGATACCCTGGTGGGGTCGGTGTGGATGTCGACATATTACTCTCTAGTTATGAGGATGATGGATCTTTTTCCCTTCTTCTGTTTGGCCGTTTTCTAAAAGAAAAAAAAAAAGAAAAGAAAAAGAATTGCGAAAATCGTTTTCAAAATCTGGGTGTCGTGTGGGCACCGTTTTCAAAACCTTGTGGATTTATGGATTTCGAAAACGGATTTAAAAACCTGGGTGTCGTGTGGGCACCATTTTAAAAACTCTGTGGATTTATGGTTTTCGAAACTGTTTTAGAAATCTGGGTGCCGGGTGGGCACCGCTTTCAAAACTGTGGATTTATCCTTTCAAGTTGATCGGCCTCGAGAATTGTTTAGTCTTGTATGCGTATGTGATTGGAACTGTTGTGATTGAATAAAACTGCTGTGACTGGATGTTTGTTTTAGCCGCGACGCCGTGCATATACAGAGGAGACTCTGCCCGTTTGCGGGGTGAATCTGTGTATGCAGCGGGTCTGGGCACGCACCGGGGAGGAAGGACTTTCAAAAAAAATTATACATGCAAAGTTCATATTTTTCGTTGACTGTTTCCGCTGAATGAAACCCCCGGGGCGTGACACGGGATGTCCACTGGATTGCCAACAGCCACCTGGCATTTGAAGTAATTGAAGTCCAACAGATTCCTGCTGCTGTCATCCGTCCGCAAGTACCTGCCGAACCGATTGGTAATAGAGGCCACCTTTCTCTCCGACCAGTACTCAAAAGGCAAGTTGACTAACTTAATCCGCATCTTGTAGGTTGGGCACGCACGAACAACATATCTATACAGATCCCACTCAAAGCGACGGAGACGACAATGCGGATGACAGATTCCATCTCTTCGTACCAGGACCTCCGGTTGCACCCACACCGCAGAAAGACCACGAAGTCTCTCTCCTGGAACTTGGTTACCAGGAAGTCATTGGAGAAACCCCCGAACCGCCCCGCCAGATTGTTCGCAATCGTTCCATATGGATAATGGCCGAGATTGGCCGGACCACAAGGTGTAGCTATGATGGCCCTCCGACATTGTTGCTGTGGAGAATGAAAACCCTCCGTGAGCGGGATGAAAACTTTTTGAGAGTGCGGACGAAATCTGCCGGCCCCTTGCATCTTCCTCTTGTTTGATACCACGAAAGCCCGGCAGAAGTGTGCGAGATGCCCAGTCCTGAAGCACTTGTAACACCTCAGCGGGTCTCTACACTCACGAACTCTATGGTCGCTAGCTAGACATTTGAAGCACCTACTGCCCCTCACCTTCCGATCCGACGATCGAACAAGCAGCTTTCGCTTTGGAAACTGAGGAGCAGTGGTCTGGTCGCTCTTCTGCACCAGCACCTCTTTATAGGATCTCTGTCTCTCAGCACTCCCAGAACGAAGTTGAGACCCATCGGACCCTACAGACACTCCCCTGGACAAAAGTAAACCTTTATGATCAGCCCACGTTACTCTTCTGGATGTCTTCCCACTAATGGCAGCATCCTCTCTTCGGAAAAACTTATGAGCCTTGGCAAGATGAGACCCACAGTTAATACCCCTTAAATGAAACTTCGCTGTCAATTTTACAGATCCTGAACCCAGCTTTGTGTCTCGATCAATTGAGTGGCGTGAACTCAACCCTATCCTCTGAGACGTCTCCTTGAGAGATTCCCTAGCTCCCAGTCCCATCCCCGGGTGAAGTTGTACAGGTTACAAATTATTACTATAAATCCTATGGTAATAAATGGTTAAATAATATAGTTTGCATTATGACAATAGCATAAATAAATTTATGTAATAGACTAAAATTATACTAGTGTGTAGATTATAGAGGTATGCTTAATTTGCTTGGTTTGTTGATCAGCTTTTTTTTTTTTTTATTTGAAAATAACCATTATGCACTTTTCATACAACTTATTTGAAAATTTTGTTGTGTCAAGAAGTAGAAATTTTTGCTCCTAGGATAGTACAACCATAGAAAAAGGCAGGCACATCAATTTAAGCCTATTTGACTTTTTAACTACTCTGTAGAAGTATCAAATTAAAATTTTTCGTATTATACCACTGAGGTTACCGAACACTATATTTTTTCTTTCCTACGCAGCAAAAGATGCAAACTTTCTGTTTGCGGACAGATAATGAATGAGCTCTTAATGCACTTCGAACAATTCATTGCACAACTAAACTTAGCCCAATTGAGTAGATTAGCTGCTGATTATTAATTAAAATAAAAAGTACAAAACAAAGTGTACAGCTAAATGGTAGGTTTACCTATGTAATTCTACTTGTGCACAACCCAGTCCAATGCTGCTGTTTGGATAAAAAAACAAAAGTAGGCAGGAGCAATGACGTGAGGAGAGAGAGAGTAAGTAGAGTAGAAAAACGACAAGAATGATAAGATCATTATTATAGTTCTTGGAACCCATGAAATAAATCTGATGCAATATAAACTCTCTTAGAGGAATGTACTCATCTCATTACCTGGGATGGCGAAAAGACAGTAACACTTAGATGCAAATTACTATAAAATAATTTAAAAAATATATAAAAATTATTAGATAATTGTTTATCTATTTGAAAATATTATAAACGTTTATCGAAATTCATGCCTGATGAAATACATTCTCAGATTTTTATTATTTCTCAAACACCGATAATAAAATCGCTTGAATTAAGTGTTTCAAAGTCTAAATTCGTCGTCTAATTAATTTTGCTCTGAATGAGACAAGACAAATAACGGCAGGAATCCGACTCGAAACCACAACCCTTTTATATTCCTTATCTACTACGTTTAATTAGGATCCCATAAACACTAATTAAACTTGTATTGAATTTCGACACATTAATAGTCCATACCAAATAAATATTTTCAGAGCCCATATTAAATCACTTAATGGTCCTATTAAATTAGATAGCCTATAATATAATTATAAATTTATATGTTAGCCCACATATAGAAAAAATTAAATCCAACAATCTCCTACTTGAGCTACATATTATAGTTTGAAACAATTATATTATGATATGTGAGCACCAGAATAACTATCTTTTTCTAAAACATCTCCTTAATTACAATCTGGTCCATCTACTATATTAGTATGAGATCAAAGCGGTCTTTGTTATACAAATTCATAACTCAACCTATCAATGGTCACCATACCAACATATTCAATGTCATAGATTGTGGCGGTCTGTTGCGCCCAGTTTGCAAACTCTGATTTACTCAGTCTACCTAAATATCTAAAATATGATGTTTAGGGATCAGTAAATGTAGTTGACAGTTTCAGATTGTTTTAGTGTTAGTCGGGTTGGGTTTGAGCGAGTCAGTCACTGATCACAGTTTCTGTTCAGGGCCTAGCAGTTCAGCACCAGCCTCCCAGTAGACCAGCGGGAGTTCGGGATCGGCCTACATTGAGGTGGGTTACCTTCGGTCCGGGCTTGATCTATTCGGCCCTCTGGTTGCTTTAGTCCAGTCGGACACCTGTTTTTGATTCCCTGCCTAGTTAGCTTATCTGTGGATTCTAGTGATTAGTCCTGACAGATCTTGATCTACGTGAGACATATCTTACGTACCTGTTTATCAGTTTTTATATTTCTGATAGACCTTGATCTTCATGAGACATACCATATACATATCATGGTTTCACTGATTGACACTGACTTGATTAGACCTGTACTTGACAATTATCGATTCTTTAGACATATCATGTACAGTGGTTCTTGATTATACATGATGACTTGATCTATATGCCATGTGACCCTTCTGATTGATATGAATTTCTTTAGACCTGTCATCTACCCCTGATACTTACACCTACATGCTCTATGACTACTCCTGATAGATCTTGATCGATTCATATACCTGTTTATTAGTTGGTTGATTTGATCTATATATCACATGTGATCCCTCGTGACAGACATGGATTCTTTTAGACTCGTCATATATATATCTGCTGATTCTGTCTAGATTATCCCTGATGATTTGTATTGGCATGCCCTATGATTGTTCCTGACAGTACTTGATTTACGTTAGACATATCACATGTACTTGTGCATCAGCTCTTATATTCCAGTGCATAGATTTGCATGATTCGATTCTACTCGTTGATTCCTGACACTTGAGATGTTGCTTGATATTTCGATATGCATGATTGATTGATCCTGATCGATAGACTGATGATTCCCTGTTGGGATTCCGGCGTGTTGCCGACTACCCGGTCATTAGACCGTGAGATTGAGCATTATGATTTGCCATGCACTGCTGTTCTTCACGAACATGGCCAGGGTCGCTCCCCGTTGAGCTTGTTCTTTGCCGGTAAAGTGGTCTGGTGATAGACCCGTGAGCCCCTTTTGCATCGAGACTGCTTGGCGTCTGTGACGTGCAGGGTTATGTCAGCGGATCGGGTGCGGATGGGTGGCCTTGCCTGAGGTTCTCTGAGACCAATATTGGCACATGATTGAGTACTTGGGTTTCTACCTTTGACGCATTGCTTTTATTCTGTACCGCTGCTCAGTTATTTCCTGTATTATTATTTGCAGACATGCTTTCATCTCTTGCAGTTCCTTATGCATGATTTTGTAGCCATCTTTTGATTTCAGCATGTATGACCTACAGCTTTCATGATTGGTTATCTCTGATATACCTTGATTTTCAGTATACTTACCTGCAGTTCTTATTCTGATTATTAGTAGACCTCTATGCTTCCAGCTTTTCCTGTTGACTCTTACTATCCGCAGATTTTAGTACCCAGTAGGTACGATTAGCTGATGCTCGGCTCGTCGTGCCCACTGGGATGCACTCCGGTGTATCTCACACCCTCGGGTGACTGTTGTAGGTCCGTCGGGTGGTGAGATGTCGGGACGATCCAGTGAGCCGACTACGATAGAGCTGTCCCCATGAGCATTATATATCGACGACTTCTGCAGACATTTACTTTCCGCATTTCATTCCAGTTTATCGTGATTTAAACATTTAAAACTGATGAGGTAATAACTTAATTTTGATTATTCCTGCTGAGTAGATTAGATTAGTTACTGATATATCTGTTGATCTCTGATGATGATGTTTAGCCGTGCATGTATAGGGGAGTCTTTGTCCTTGGGATAGAGAGTCTTCTATACGTGTGGGGGTCTGTTGCGCCCAGTTTGCAAACTCTGATTTACTTAACAAAAAAAAAAAAATATTACCGAATTTTTAAAACTCGGGGCGTGACAGATTAGATGGTTTGGGCCTAAACGGGGGGAGTCTGTGACGCCCCCAATAGTCCCACATCGGATGTGGATGGATTTGTGATTGAGTTTATATGAGACTTGGACACTAGTAATAATAACTGGGCTTAAGCATTTTGGGCTGTGGTTTGGGCCCAACGAGTTATTATTGCTAGTGGGCTGGGTCGTTACATAGATCGAGTATGGATGTGTAGCATGAAAATTACATGCAATGTGATCTTAACATGTCTATTTCCAACTAGTCCTAATTTATTCTTGAATGAAATCATATTAAGTCATAACAGACAAAACACATTCAGAATATAAAATAAACTATATATTTTATTTTGCAGAAAATGAACAAAGTGTGCCTGAAACTAAAGAACATCAAAATACAAACTCCCACTAAAACTGAACATCATCAAATAATTTACCACCCATATGAGCAATATGCTCATAAAACACTTTGGGCGGTAAACCTTTGGTGAGCGGATCCGCAATCATAGAGTTTGTTCCAATATGTTCTATGCACACATGACTATTCTGAACTCTCTCTTTAACAACAAGAAACTTAATGTCTATGTGCTTCGACTTTGATGAGCTCCTGTTGTTATTGGAATACAGTAAAGCCGATTTATTGTCACAAAATATTTTTAATAGCCTCTGAATGCCATTCAAAATTCGCAGCCCAGTGACAAAGTTCCGCAGCCATATCCCATGATTGGATGCCTCATAACAGGCTATGAACTCAGCTGCCATAGTGGAAGAAGCTATAAGTGTTTGCTTAGCACTTTTCCAGGAAATAGCTCCTCCAGCTAAAAGATAAACATAGCCCGATGTGGATCTCCTACTGCCTTGGCATCCCGCAAAATCGGAATCAGAATACCTGATGATCTCCAAATGTTCTGATCTCCTATATGTGAGCATATAGTCTTTTGTTCTCTGTAAATAACGCATAACCCGTTTGGCTGCTCTCCAATGATCCATTCCAGGGTTACTCAAATATCTGCCTAATATCCCAACAATGTACGCTATATCCGAACGCGTACAGACTTGAGCATACATTAGACTCCCTACTGCCGACGCATAAGGAACCTTTTGCATCTCATTCACCTCAAACTCATTCTTGGGGCATTGACTGAGACTGAATTTGTCTCTTTTAGCAAATTTAGTAATAGGAGTATCTCCTGATTTGCATTCTTTCATTCCAAACTTGCTAAAAACCTTATCGATATAGCTCTTTTGTAATAACCCAAGGATACCCCGAGAGCGATCTCGATGTATCTGTATACCTAATACAAAAGAGACGTCACTAAGATCTTTCATTTCAAAATTCTTTGTCAGAAATTTTTTAGTTTCGTGCAATAAGCCTATATCGCTACTAGCAAATAATATGTCATCAACATATAGTACCAAAAAAATAAATTTACTTCCACTGAACTTATGGTATACACAATCATCAACTGCATTTATCTCAAATCCAAACGAGATAATTACTTGATGAAATTTATGATACCATTGACGGGAAGCTTGCTTGAGCCCATAAATAGATTTCTTCAATTTGTAAACCATTTTCTTTGGATCGTTTGAAACAAAATTTTCTGGTTGCACCATATAAATTATCTCGTCAATGTTACTATTGAAAAACGCAGTCTTTACATCCATCTGATGTAGCTCAAGGTCAAAATGAGTCACAAGTGTCATTATAATTCTGAAAGAGTCTTTCAATGAAACCGAAGAGAAAGTCTCTTTATAATCAATACCTTCCTTTTGAGTAAAACCCTTCGCAATAAGACGAGCCTTATATCTCTCGACATTGCTTTTTGATTCCCTTTTAGTTTTAAACATCCATTTACAACCAATAGGTTTCGCACCTTCAGGCAATTCGACGAGATCCCAAACATTATTGTCTTTCATGGACTTTATCTCATCATTTATGATATCAATCCACTTTTGAGAATTAAAACTCTGTATGACTTGGCGAAAGTTGATTGGATCATCTTCTTTCAGTCCTATGTCGTCCTCATGTTCTTGAAGAAAGATGATATAATCATCTGAAATGGCATTTCTCCTTTCTCTAGTTGATCTTCTTAATGGCATTTGCTCTTGAGGTTGTTGAGTTTACTCTTCATGAGCAATTTCTTGATTTTGGACGGAAAATTCATTAGCATTGTCTTGATTGTCCGGATTTGCTTCTTGAATAATGTCAGTAATAGAAACTTGATCATTGTCAATAGCTACTATAGGAAGAGAAACGAATTCCTCTTCAAAAATAATATTCCTTATCTTATCTTTCCCCCCAAACTCAACTTCCTCAAAAAATCTGGCATTTTCCGTCTCAAAAAATGACCGAGTCGTGGGATCATAAAACTTGTAACCCCTTGATTGTTCAGAGTATCCAACGAAATAGCAGCTAATAGTTCTTGAGTCCAGTTTCTTTTCATTTGGCCTGTATGGCCTTGCCTTGGCTGGACAACCCCAAATGTGTAAGTGCCTAATACTAGGCTTCTTTCCTGTCCAGAGTTCATAAGGGGTTTTAGCTACTGCTTTGCTTGGAATCCTGTTGAGAATATAAGCTGCAGTTTTTAGCGCTTCTCCCCAGAGAGATTCTGGTAAGGTAGAATGACTAATCATACTCCTTAACATATCCTTAAGCGTTCTGTTACGTCTCTCAGCAACACCATTCATGCTAGGTTTTCCTAGCATCGTGTATTGCGGGACAATTCCGCAATCCTCTAGGAATTTAGCAAAAGGCCCTGGACGTTGTTTACCTGATCCGTCATATCTGCCATAGTACTTGCTACCACGATCAGATTTAACAGCTTTAATTCTTTTGCCAAGTTGGTTCTCAACTTCAGCTTTGAAGACCTTAAAAATGTCTAATGATTGAGACTTGTCATTAATCAAATATAGATAGCCATAACGGGAATAGTCGTCTATAAACATAATAAAATACTGTTGACCATTCCATTAAGCCGTAGAGAATGGTCCGAAAAAATCAATATGAATTAGTTCTAAGACGTCAGAACTTCTATTGGCATTTAATTTTCTAATATTTATTTGCTTCCCCTTAATGCACTCAACACAGACTTGAAAGTCTATTAAATCAAGGGGATCAAGAATTCCATCTGACACAAGTTTCTCAATTCTCTGTTTAGAAATGTGACCGAGGCGTTTGTGCCATAACATAGCAAAATTCTCATTAGTTAATTTTCGTTTTATACCACGAGAACTAGTATACATGGATTCATTATATGAAGCGATTGTATCCAACAAATATAGGTTGTCATTCACAAATAAAGAACCAGTTCCAACAAGATTTGAATTTTGAAAAAAAACTAAATTTATTATTTTCAAATGAACAAGAGTAACCAGATTTGTCCAAAATAGAAATAGAAATCAAATTCCGTCTAAACGACGGTACAATAAATGTCTCTTCTAAATCCAAATAAAAACCAGTCTTTAATAACAACCTAAAAGTCCCTATGGCTTCAACCGCAACTGATTTGTCGTCGCCCACAAAGATAAATCTTTCAGCATCATTTGGTTTGCGGCTCGTCAGACAGCCCTGCATAGACACACTTATGTGAGTAGTAGCACCAGAATCTATCCACCAAGTGTGTCTAAGTACAGAAGTCAAATTAACTTCAGAACAAGCCAAAGTGAGAAGTTTACCTTTCTTAACACGCCAAACGGCGTATTTAAGACATTCTTTCTTCATATGTCCACCCTTCTTGCAAAAGTAATAGGTGAATTCTGAATCCTATTTTTTTTGCCCTTTCTCTTGTGGTATCCCAACCGCAGCTTCATTTTCTCTTTTTCTTTTTGTATCTTTAGAGGAGGTTGCCGAGTAAGCACTTTCTGGTTGATCTTCCTTTAGTCTTTCTTCTTCTTGCACACAATGAGAAATGAGCTCGTTAAGAGACCATTTCTCCTTTTAAGTGTTGTAACTCACCTTAAATTGGCTATATTGTGCAGAAAGAGAAATAAGAATCAGATGCACGAACAAGTCCTCAGACAGTTCTAACTTTAGTGCCTTTAATTTTAAAGCAACATGAGACATCTCCATAATGTACTCACTTATGTTGTCCTTTCCTTTATACCTCATTGAAACAAGTTTAGATAATAATGTACTTATTTCAGCCTTTATGCTCTTGACAAAGCGTTTTTCCAGTTCCTCAAGGAACTTCTTGGCATCATCCTCATCAGATATAACGCCCCTGAAAGTTTCTAGAATTGCGCGTTTCATACTTATGAGACTCATGCGATTATAACGTTCCCACTTCTCAAAGTTCATTTTATTCTCAATTATGAGACTCATGCGATTATAACGTTCCCACTTCTCAAAGTTCATTTTATTCTCAGCGAAACTTTTATCTGTAAGAGAAAGGGGTTGTTCTGTCCGTAGCGCAAAGTCGAGATCCATGCAACCGAGAACAATCATAACGTTCTCTTTCCAATCCTTGAAATTTGTACCATTCAGCAGTAGGATTGAATTGATATTTGCAGATATTGAAGAAGCAGAAATATTAGCTGGACAAAGAATAAAATAACAAACATTAAGCTCACAATTTCATCTATAACAAAAACATAATAAATAAATTCAAATATTAGTGAGCCCTAAAACAAAATATCCAGAACAACATTGACATTTAGTCTTTGGACAGAAATATCAATTGTAAGTGGTACTCTCAACGTAGTAATCAAATACTAACAATTAATCCTGTCAAATAATAAATTTTTCTTTAGATAGACTTATTATTTACACGGTACACTTGATAATTGTCACATATTTATTACCACAATTATATGTGAAGTTTGGCCAAATAGTTACCTTCCTTTGGGCCGGTCACCATTCGCATAAACAACAAATACATAAATATTTCAAATAAACTAATCTACACAAGAGATGTTACTTTGGTAACACGTTACTTCAATTAGTCTATTTTAAAAAATTGGACTTTTCAAAAATAAGAAAATACCAAAATTTGAATCTAATTTTCAAAATTATGTTTTGCATAAAGAAATGCAAAAAGAAAATTACTTTATGATCCGAAATGGTTAAACAATCGAAATTCGAAATCCAAAATATTACAAATCAAACTATGATGTGAAAAAAAAAAAAAAAAAAAAAAAAAATCATGACAATTTCCTTTTAAAAAAAAAACTTAATTTCTACCCTAGGTAATTTTTATGGTAGAAAAAAAAATCAAAAAAAAAAAAAAAAAAAAAAAAAAAAAAACATCTACCGATTTAAACATGTGATGCTCCGATACCACTTGTTAAATTCTTATGCAAATTAATACGAAATAATCCAAGAAACATATGTAAATTATTAGATAATCGTTCATCTACTTAAAAACATTATAAACGCTTACCGAAATTCATGCCTGATGAAATATGTTCTCAGATTTTATCGTTTCTCAAACACCGACAATAAAATCGTCTCGATTGAGTGCTTCAAAGTCTCAAACACAGACAAATTCACTATTCCCGGCATTCAGCTCCAAGGCAACAATCCTCCTCTTAGGGACAATATAAACATATTACCTATTCAAAATTCTTAATCAATCTTCAGGCTGAAGCAACATTATCATAACCAAACTATATATCACGGACACTTCTATAAAACTCGCGTGTCCGTGTCGTGCACTCGCATGCCCGAGTCGGATTTGTGTCCGATGTGGACACTTTTTGAACGCGCGTTCAATGCCGATCCATAGCGCATATAATTTAAAAAGTATATATATTTTTTTATTTTATTTTTTTATGTATATATAATATAAGATGATACATATTTTAGCTTTTTGATGAGTATATATAAATTTTTTTTGGACAATATAAATAAATTATATATGGTGGAGAATTTTTTTTTTTAAATATATGAAATGTCAAAATAATTTTATTAACTTTTATTCGTATAAGAAATATAACAATATTTTATCAAAATTATATTTTATGCATAATAAAAATATATTATTATATTAATAAAATTATATTTTATTATCTGTGTTCATGCCATATCCGTATCCTAATTTTTTAAAAATTGCCGAGTCACCATGTCCGAGTCGTATCGTGTCCCGTGTCAATGTCCATGACGCTTAGTAACCAGATGATCAGCACTACCGGTCTAAACCCAATGCCATATGTAAAGACTTTTAGAAACACAATCCGGAAACGAGAAACATTTATCTACCGAGTTGTCAAAAATTCTGGAATTTGACTAGGGTTGGAGATAACTAGGGAAGCAAATCATCATTGTGTTAAGTAGTTTGACAAGATTTTGAAGAAATCAATTGGAAGATGCGATATCATCAAGTCCCAAATGGTCATCCAATATTATTTAAATTATTCATTGGTCACAAAAAAAACAGAAAGTACACCATAGCAGAACAAACAATTGAGCATAAAAAAGAAGAGCAACGCTACATGTACACCCCCAAAGGGGGTGTACATTTTACACCCACCCATCTAAGGATGGGGGGTCACTTCACAAATTGTGAAGTGACCCCTCACCACACCCCACCCATTGAATGGGTGGGGTGTGCGATGTACACCCCCAAATGGGGTGTACAAATAGCATTTTCCAAAAAAGAAGGGCAAAACACTACTTATTGGCCTGTGCGAATAATTATGAAAACTCTTATTCTATAAAGTAAAAGGTGAAATCATGCTTATGAATAAAGCAAATAAGAATATAAATTAATCCAATAAATTGCATATTCATGCTCAAAAAGAATCTTTTATGAATTCTCAAAAGGAACAGTTCTTTGAACACAAACCAAGGAAATACGAAAACAAGAAAAGGCCCTAAGGTCCATAACTCCATTCAACTTACAAGCACTCTCAATCAAGCATATGATTAAGTAATAAAACGGATATCATCCACTTACAAAAAACAACCAAAGATTATGATGCTGAACTGCGTACTTCAGTTAAACACTGAAACGGAGGTCACCATAGAGCTAAATGGAATTGGGTGGATACCATTTGTCGAGCATGGACTACGGCGTTAGCACTAAGCAATGGAACTCAGATACACGATCATTCAATTAATAATCTCCTATAATTGACAACAATCAAGGTAAAACCAAACTAATACGATTGTTCTAGAACAATTGTGAGAATCACAGACATTTTACAGTAATAACTGCTTCATCCTACAACAGTGTCAATATCTGGCTGACAAAATAGAAGAATAAGATATATGGAATCATGATTAAACACTTGTACAGTATAACCTTATAGCAAAGCTGTGCAATAATAATCAAAACACTTCTTATTAAGCATCTTGTTAAGAGTACTCGGCACCTCCAAACGAGATTTCAGGATCAATCAAAAGAAAATGAAATCGCATAATAATGACCGAGTTAATTAATCCAATCATAAAACACTCAAAGCATCATAGAAGCATTTAATAGATGCAAAGCTATTGCATGTAAAACTGAAGGAAATTAAACAGGGCAAGCTAATCTCAACATAAAAAATTGATCTTTTGAATCACTGACAACAAAGATGTGTTTTTTTGGGCACACAAGTCCCAGTAGATAGATATTCCATCTTATTAAGAGCACAAACAACAACACCTAAAATCTGAAAAACAATTTTTTTTTAAAAAAAAAGGAAACGCATTCAGAGATTGGACAAATTACCATCCACAAAATCCGAAGAGCTCGAAGCAGGGCCTCAGTTGAGCACCCCGGCCTTGTTCTGCCTCGCGATCTTCGACCACTCGGTATGGAACGATCCGGGGCGGTCGACCCGCTCGTAGGTATGCGCCCCGAAGTAGTCCCTCTGCGCCTGCACGAGGTTGGCGGGGAGCCTGGCCCGGCGGTAGGTGTCGAAGTACGCGAGGCTGGCGCTCATGCCGGGGGCGCCGATCCCGGCCTCGATGGCGAGCCCCACGACCCGGCGCCACGCAGCCTGGCGCTGCACCATCTCACGGGCGAACTCCGGGTCGACGATGAGGTTGGGGAGGCTGCGGTTCCGCTCGTAGGCCTTCTTGATCCTGTCGAGGAAGCGGGCCCGAATTATGCACCCGCCCTTCCAGATCCTGGCGAGCTCGCCGAGGTCGAGGTTCCACGCCTTCTCGTCGCTCTTGGCGCGGAGGAGGTTCATGCCCTGGGCGTAGCTGCAGATCTTGGAGGCGTAGAGCGCCTGGCGCACGTCGTCGACGAGCCGCTTCTTATCGACGGGGCGGGCGGCGGGGAGGAGGAGGCCCGGGGCCATGCCCGCCGATTCGAGGGTTTCGGAGGCGGCGACGCGCTCGTCCTTGAGGGCGCTGAGGTAGCGGCTGTCGAGGGAAGCGGCGATGGTAGGGGCGGCGACGGAGAGCTCGGCGGCCTGCTGGACGGTCCACTTGCCGGTGCCCTTCATGCCGGTCTTGTCGAGGATCTTGTCGACGAGCTCGCCGCCGCCAAGCTCGTCGGGGACGCGGAAGATGTCGGAGGTGATCTCGACCAGGAAGCTCTCGAGCTCCCCGCGGTTCCAGTCGTCGAACACGGCAGCGAGCTCGGCGTTGGAGAGGCCGCCGGCGGAGCGTAGGACGTCGTAGGCCTCGGCGATGAGCTGCATGTCGCCGTACTCGATGCCGTTGTGGACCATCTTGACGAAGTTGCCGGCGCCGCCCTCGCCGACGAAGGTGACGCAGGGGCCATCGTCGACCTGGGCGGCGGCGCGGGCGAGCACGTCGTCGACGTTGCGGTAGGCCTGGAGGTGGCCGCCGGGCATGAGGGAGGGGCCGTGGCGGGCGCCGTCCTCGCCGCCGGAGACGCCCATGCCGAGGTAGAGGAGGCCACGGGCGGAGGCCTCGCGGAGGCGGCGCTCGGTGTGCTCGTACCACTCGTTTCCCCCGTCGATGATGGAGTCGCCGGGGTCGAGGAAGGGGGAGAGCGCCGCGATGGTCTGGTCCACGGGGGGCCCGGCCTTCACGAGGATGATGATGGAGCGGGGGCGCCGGACGGAGAGCACGAAGTCGCGTGGGGATCGGTGGCCCGAGACGGGGAGGTCGCCCTCCGCCGCGGCGCGGGAGAGCGTCTCGTCGACCTTGGACGCGGTGCGGTTGTACACCGAGATGGGGAACCCCTTCTCCGCGATGTTTAGGGCCAGGTTCTGGCCCATCACCGCGAGCCCCGCGAGGCCGATCCGCGACAGCGCCGCCGAATCCATGGGCGCCCCGCCGACCTAGCAGGTTAGGGTTAGGGTTTTGGAGCTCGAGGTAGTAGGAGGAGGAGGACGAAGAAGAGAAGGGGGCGAGTGAGCGCGGAGGAGAGGTGGATTGGTTGGTGACAGTTTTGATGGCGTTGAAACGGCGGATTTTTACAATTAACCCTTCAACTTTTTTTTTTATTTTCTCAAAACGCCGTATTGGTCACTCTCTCTCTCTTCGATTTTTTGTTTTAAAAAGTCTTATTTGTGAAATTATTTCAAATTAAAAAATTCAGTAACTATAAAAGGCTAAACTTTCAAGAGGTACACTCTCTAAAAAAGAAAGTATACTTCTTATATTTTATTTAACTAAAAATAAAATATTTTTTAAAAATTATTTTATAATTTATTAAGTGATCTTTTATTATATCTAATTCATTAAATAAATAAGTATAAAATATATATTCTAAAAAAAATATGCAAGTATCATTTTTCAACTCTCAATTTTAATAAAAAATAATAAATTAATATTTATCATTCTTATTTAATTTTATTATTTTATAAGATATTATTTTTTTTTAAAGAGAAAGATAGTAAGTTATTCGTTTCGTTTATTTTAAAATAAATTTAGTTATAAATATAAAATAATTAGGTTTTGAATTTGAAATTTTTTTTATAAAATATTATTATTGGAGTAGATTTTAATAATTAAGAGGGTGTTTTATGTAAAATAGCGGATTTGGTCTTGGCTTTTCACGGTTGCGTTCGGGCGACGGACCCAACGAGGCGGCGAAAGGGCATTTAGACCACCATTGCTTTGGGTACTTCAAAATGTACCCCTCCAATTCAAAATCTAAAAATAACAAAAAAAAATAGTTAAAAACTAAAAAAAAATAAAAATATAAAAATATGTGCAGCTAATCAGAATTTCAGATCGTTTAGAAATAACTATCTAATTAAAATTTTAACTAACTTTTTTTTTTATTCTAACTATTTATTAATTTTGAAAACTATTGTATTTTGAAATAAGCATACGCAAAAATTTCTTTTATTAGCAAAATATTTTGTTTTCCAAAATAAAAATTATTAAAATTTACAATTATTTTAGAGAACAATCATTAAGTTTATATTGTTCATTCTTAAAAGTTTGGATAAATTTTATTTTGTGCATCCCCCACTCAATAAAAAATCGTATCATTTAATGCATTTTTAATTTGCATCCATGTGATTTAATTAATATGTCATATTTACCTATTTTATAATTTTTTTATTTTAGTCTTTTGTATAAAAAAAACTAACCAAGTTTTTTCTACTCTCTCACACACACACTACTAACACACTCTCTCTCTCTCTCTCTCTCTCTTTCCTTCTTTTTTTTTTATTTTCTCCTTTTTCTTTTTCTCCTTCCTCTTTCTCCATCGCTTTACGTTATTACAGCGTGCCTCTCTCTATCTCACCCACATCTTTATTATCACCACGAGCTCAAATATAATAAAATTTGAAAAAATACGTGTATAATTAACATCACAGTTAAAAACGATGAAGTGCAATTGGTACCGTAGCAAAAAAAAAGCAAGATAAAGGAAGAGAAATAAAAAGAAAGTAAAGTAAAAAAGCCGTTAATGTCCTTCTCTTTTTTTCTTTTTTTTTATTCCTATTTTATTAAAATAAATAAAATATTATACTATTTAACAATATGTTATACTAATTAATCAGTATAATAAATTGTAAAAATAATATAATATATTTTTAAATAGTGCAACATACAGTTAAACATTATAATATTTTTTTTTAATATTACACTATTTAATCTAATATTACATTATTTGATAATCTATTGTATTATTTTATAACTTTTTGTATTTATCAAATAATACAATATATAGTCCATTTTTAATTTTTTAATGGAGAAAGAATTAAAAAAAAAAAAGAATTAGGACGAGGACAAAGCCATTCCTTCCTCTCCCTCCTTGTCCATCGTCTGCATGTCGTTGTCATCGCAACCTTGGCCTTCTAGACCTCCGCTCAACCATCAAAAAATATCCCTCTGAAATCATTGCCCTCGTGTTCGCTTCCTAAATCTGCAATAGCGATGATAGAGAAGGAGAAAGAAAAGGAGAGACAAGGAGAATGAGAGACAAAGAGAAGAAGACAATAACAATGGAAACTATAACTATCACGCCCCGGGGTCGAAACTGCGACCCGAGCCCGCCAACAGATCCGCCGCCCATACGGGGCTACGGGAAACCCCGTATGGACGAATCGTCTAACCTGCAAAAGATAATACTACAGCTATACAGATATCAGAGCTAAAAAGTAAACTACTGAAATAAGATAATACATCTCCAAATAGTACAAGTCTAAACCTCACAATACATAAGTCCCTCAAAAAAAAATTTCTCAAAACTAACTATCTACTATAATCCAGCAAACTGTACTACAAAGCTCCAAAAAAGGTACCACTATACTCCAAGGACGGGTAGGGAACTAGCTCGCGACTCCCTCACCTCGAACTGCTGTCTCCGCTCGAACAGAAGCCGGAACAGCTACCACGGAAAAACCTGTCACCACAGTGAGTGTAAGAATTACACCGTCACGTAGTTCTTAGTGGGTACCGCCACCAAGCCCGACGGTCTGCCCACTAAGTCTACTAGAGGCATAAGATAACATGAAAACTGAAATAATGTAAAGGTAAGCTGGAAAGAAATCTACAGCTATCATGCCTCTATCTACAATGCTCAAAGGGTGATACAGATGAAAATAATGCATCGACTCTAACCCAATATACTCAATCAACCCAATCACAGTGACTGTCACATGGGGTCCAGTCAAACCTGCGCCTACCTACTGCCATTACATCCACGGAGGACTGGACTTACGTAGGGCGTCCGTGACTGCCCAAAAAGGGCCCAGCTAGAAGGACTGCGTCGACAAGTCGCGATAGCAAAGTAACAGGCCCAGCTCCGGAGCGGCACTCGAGGGGCGCGACCCCACCGAGGAAAGTATCCGCGCATCTCTGTCGAGCTCAATGTGGCTCATGCAGGCTATAGTCCAAATCCACGATCAACAAGATCAACAGTAACCAACATCACATCTCTCACTCACTGGCTGAAAATCCTCAACAGCCGGGACACACCGTCGACTCGGACGGCTCCCAAGACTAGTACTGATCTAAACACAGCTACCAGACTCCACTCGGCCCCCAGTCACAAGTGTAACATGCATCCCAGAACAACCCAACCACTCAGCCCACTACCCGGGCGAGGTGTGAGGACCCGAATCCCCGCAAGAGGATTACTGTTGGATCAGCAGCTTCTGGAGGCCCGTGTTGTGGGTTAGAGATGGTTACGCGCAAATCAGACTTCAAGATTGGACCCAGCTTGAAATTTGGATTAAAAATACCTGTCCGAATGCTTTTGGGAAATTTTAGAAGTGGAATTGGGCAAAACGGACATCGGATTTGGACTCAGCGCGCGAAAACGATGAAAATGGACTATTTACTTGTATTTTTCGGAGCCCGGATGACAAAACACGGATTTCGAGGCGTGGAGTACTGTTCCGGCGGCCGGGGGGCAACGCCGGCGGCAACGGGCAGCGGCGGAGCGCGGTGGCGCGGGCGCGGGCAGGTGCTTGAGCGGCGGCGGGCAGGCTGGTCCACGAATTTTAGCGTGCACCAGGACCAACCAACGTTGGAAAAGCCATGTGTCGCGCGCTGATTGGGCGGTCAACGCACGCACGACAGCGCGCCGGGCGCGGCACACCGTGGACCCCGCCAGGCCATGTGTCGCCCGACCATTGGCAGGCGCAGCGACCCGGCTAGGCCGCCGTGAACCGCGGCCCACGGTTCCCGCCGTGGACCGCGTCGCCACGCGGCGCGCCGCGATTGGCGGGCGCGCATGCACCGGGCGCGCGTGGCACGGATGGGCTACGTGGCGGGCCGAGGTGGTTTTGGGCGCGCACAGTAACGGGCCGGGCCTGGCACTGTAGCAGCCCGATTGCCTTTCGGGTGCCCGAATTTTGGGCCCGAAAGCCCATTAGCTTGAATTTTGGGTTCTTTTTGGAGGGGCCAATAAATAGGCCCCTTTGCCTGGCCTTTTGGCCATTTCCCAGAGGCCCCCTGAGGTTGAGTGCTTTAGAGAAGTTGTTCCTCTGCTTGTGCTGCATCTCTCGAAGGAGTTTCGGAATTTTTGGAGGGCGCGGCATCGACGGCTTCGGCGATTCGGCGCAGTGTGACGTTTCTTCATCGGTGGCCATTTTTCGTCGCATTTCGGTCCACGATGTCCCCATAGCTACCCCGAAGGAATATTTAGATGATTTCTACGGCGTTGGTTTCACGAGAGGTAGGCCTTCGATTTCCGTGTTGATCACTTAGCTTCATTTTGAGTTCTTGGCATAGTTCCCGAGGCAAACTTTTACCCCTTGTACTGCTGTGAGTTTTGGGACAGCGGTGGAGTATTGTTGGATTTTCTTGGTCTACGGGCATCGGAATGAGGCGTTTAAGGACTCGATTGATATCTACGCTTCGAGAGGAATGCATATGTATTTTTATCGGAATTTTTGGAGGACTCTTCGAAGGTGATAATTGAGCTTCTTTGGGACTGATTTTCTGTAGGCTTGTGTTCGTGAAGGTTTTGGCTTTCGACAATGTTCTAATTGTTTCTTGGCCTACAGGTGTCGGAATAAGGTGTATAAGTACTCGATTTGTATCTACTCGTCGCGAAGATTACAACGGTGATTTTTCTAGATTTTTCTGGGGACATAATGCAGGTGAAAATCTCCCTCTTCTCTACTGGTTTGTAAAAACAACATGTGTTGTTTGGGTGTTGTGGGGTATTGATCGCGTTGCAATTGGTTGTGTTGTTTGTTAAGCTGAGGCTTGCGCGACTGTGTATCAAGGGTGCTGCTCGGCGGATTTTGTTAGTGAGTGACTGCGCACTTCACCGACTTCGGTTTTGCCTGCGGAAAGCATTTCAGGTGGGTTGCTTCGTCTCCAGAACCGGTGGACGGTTCTCTAATTCTATGTGTTAGAATGCATGCGTGTTAGTGTACCGATATATGGGTGAGATGTAAGCTTGGTAAGGATATTTTGTTTGAGGAATTGCAAGATATGATATTCATGATATGTCTAAGGGAAACTTGCAAGATGAGATATTCATGTTATATTAAATGAGAACTTGCATGATATTGTTATCTATGCTTTAGTACCTGAGAGTTTACATAGGTGTAGTGTTCCCCCTATGAGATTGAGAGTATGCATAATTTATTGAACAACCTATAGCTTTAAATTGTGAGCATAAGAATGATATAGTTCATATGGATTGAGTCTTACATAATTTATGCTACCCGTTAGATACCTTCGAGATATTATATATTTAATGTTTGTTTTCACCTATGCTAGTTGAGAGCATGCTTAGGGAGATGAGGCTTATTTGATTTTTGGTAATCATATCTGTTAGTGTTCCATATTTATGTTCAGTTTATTTAAATGCTATTATTGGAACTTGACCTAGCACCCCGTCATATGTTGCATGTTTAACCAGACCAGTAGAGAATCTTCACTTGGGCTAGGTTCTTTTATGCTTTAGACATCCCACACTTTGCATCTTTTCCTGGACATAGATTTTCCTCGCCCAGATAGTGGGCCGAGTAGTCAGGTTTCTGTGGGACATTTTTGCACTCGTGCCTGGGGACTGAGTGGAGTCTGGTAGCTGAGTTTAGATGTGTGCTAGTGTCGTTGGGAGCCGTTTGGGTAGACGGTGGTCCCGGGCCATCGAGTATCTTCCGGTCAGTGTTGTTGGGAACCGTTCGGGTTGACGGTGGTCCCGGGTCGTGGAGTGTCGTCTGACCAGTTTTGTTAGCCCTGAGTTGTGGGTCGATCCCGGCTGTGGAGTATCTCCAGCCAGTGTGTTTTGTGCCACGAGTTGGTTGAGTTCGCTAGTGTCTCGAGATTCGGGAGAGCTGATCAGCTGAGTCGTCGAGAGTACTCCGATCGTCGTGCGAGATGTTTGAGGATCTTGAGTCCTTCCGTTCTGAGAGTGAGCGTGGATTTTGATTATAGCCTGCAGGAGCCACTTTGAACTCGACAGAGATCGCGGATACCTTTTTCCTCGGTGGGGTCGCGCTCCTCGAGTGCCACGTCCGGAGTGGATCTATTGCTTTCGTATCGCGACTTGTCGATGCAGTCCCTCTGGCTGGGCCAGTTTTGGCAGTCACGGACGCTCTACATAAATCTGGTCCTCCTTGGATGCAACGGCAGTAGGTAGGCGCAGGTTTGACTGGACCCTATGAGGCAGTTCGTTCGATTGGGTCGATTGAGCACCTTGGGTGCGAGTAGTTGCATATATTTTCGTCTGTATCACCCATTGAGCATTTAGATAGAGGCATGGTAGCTGTAGTGTATCTCCAGCTTGTCTTGTTCAGTTTTTACTGTATTGTTATCTTATGCCTCTAGTAGACTTGGTGGGTAGATATTTTGGCTATAGCTCCTAATCTTCGAAATAGTGAGCGCACTGCTCTTGGAAGATCTAATGGAGGCTCATTCTTACAAAAAGCAGTATTTGTTATTATGGAACGAGTATCATATAATGTTGTTCCCGAACCATGGTCGAGTGTTTAACGGTGAAAGTTGAGTTAGTTCGAATTATATTTGTACTTATGAATGATATTTTATTTTGTTTCATAGTGTTGTTATGTATTTTAATCAACACTAAGTAGTTGAAGCATGTGTAGTGTTTTCTTTTGTTAATGAATATGAAAGCATTTCGTTTAATATTCAAAGTTGTAACTAGTATGATATAGCTTTCTTTCATGAATGATTATGATAGTACTTTATTTTTTTTTATAAATACCTAGTTGAGTGGGAGTTCTTAGATTTGGAGAAATCTAGAGCTTTGTTATCTAAAACTTATCTCTTTGTACTGTGAATATTAAATTTATGATGATATAGCATTTGAATATAGAAGATAATTGGGAACATAATGAATTTTTTATTCTATTTCTTATATTATATCATGATTAACTTATCACATTAAAGAGTATAAAGTGAAATATATGTTTTAGATAATTTTGTAAGTGCTAGTTTTTTAATTTATGCAATGTCTCTATGTAGCTTTGAAATATCATGGCATCAAAGAATATCATAGCAGATCTCAATAAGGGTGAGAAATTGGATGATGATAATTACAATATCTGGCAAACTAAGATTCAATATGTTATTGAGGAACAAGAAGCATTAGAAGCTATTCACCATACCATGATCGACCCCGGTGAAGGAAACACTGCTTAGTATAGAAGAGATTAAGAAACTTATCGTGCTTGGAAAGCAAAGAATTCCTCTGCTCGTGGAATTCTGATAAGTTCAATTATTGATGATCTTATTAGTGAGTGTGAGCTACTTCCTACTGCTCATGCAATGTGGGTTCATCTAAAGGAGAAATTTGGGGGTACAACTTAATCAAATTGAGACAGTTGACCATCAAATTTGATACTTATAAGAAGCACCCTAATCATACTATTAAACAGCATCTACGAGAGATGTCTAATATGATAAGGGAACTGAAGTTTGCAGAATACACCCTCACTGATGAACAGCAAGTTCAAGCAGTAATCCGCTCTCTTCCTGATAGTTGGGAGCACATAAAAGTTAACTTAACTCATAACGACGTCATCAAAACTTTTGCTGATGTGGCTCGCCATGTGGAACTGGAAGATGAGCGTCTTGGGGCTGCAAGAGGTCCCACGCATGCTTATATGACTGAATCCAGTTCACAAAGAGCTTCGGGCTCTAGGTACAAGAAATTTAAAAATAGAAAGAAAAAGAGTGGAGACTGGGCAGGGACCTAAAAAAAACAAGTTCAAAGGAAATTCTAAAGGCAAACGATTTTGGAAGAAAATGAAAGATAAGAGTAAGATGAAGTGCTATAACTGTGGCAAGTTGGGTCACTTTGCTCGTGAGTGTACCGAGCAGAAAAAGATAGCATTTCATTCTATTTTTTGTAATACTGTTTGTGTTTCTAGTACAATGTTGCTCACTGATTCTTATCCTTTGTGGATTGTAGACTCAGGAGCCACAGATCATGTAGTAGGGTACCAAGGTGCATTTGTAGAATATCGCCGAGTTCAAGCTGGGACTAAATGGATATTTGTAGGGAACAATGCAAAAGTTGACGTAAAAGGAATAGGCACATGCAAGTTAGTGTTGTGTGGTCCCCGAACCTTACTCCTACATGATGTCCTATATGCTCGAGAGATTCGACGAAACAATTGGTCTCTGTATTTTTCTGGTAGTTTTCCTGGACAGCAGCGCATTGTTGGATTTTTATCTCTGCACTCGAGTATCGGATTTCGACATGTGAGGACTCGATTTACATCTACGCTTCGCGAGGATCGCCATCGTATTTTTATTGGAATTTTTGGATATTATCTCACAGGTGGTATTTGTGCATCTTCAGGACTGATTTTTCAGCAGCTTGTAAACTTGGAAATTTTGTGTTGATTGCAATGTTTGGACCATATCTTTGTACCCAGGAGGTGTTTTTGGGTGATTTTGGACCCGTTGGAATCGTGGGAATCCGAGGATTTGTCCCCGTTCAGTTTCAGCCTTTTTGGATCTTGGTTTGACACGCGCTTCAGGTAGGTTGCTTCATCTCCAAAACCGGTGGATGGTTTATTAATTCTGTTGTATAGAAAGCATGCATGATTGTGAGATATGTTAGAATGCATGTTAGAGAGATGTTGTCTTTCCTGTGTTGTTATTGAAATCATGTTGGTTAATGTTCCCTGATCTTGCTTTAGTTAAACTAAATGCTACTATTGGAACTTGACCTAGCACCCTATCATATGTTGCATGTGTAACCAGACTAGTAGAAAACCCTCACTTGGGCTAGATCATTTATGCTCTAGACATCCACACTTCTTATTCTATTCCTGGACATAGTGTTTTTCCTCGCCCGGGTAGTGGGCCGAGTGGTCGGGATTTATTTTTTAGTGTGGGATGCATGTTACACTCGTACTTGGGGGCAAAGAGTGGAGTCTGGTAGATGTAGCTGGTCTTATATTTGTAGCGGGAGCCGTTTGGGTAAACGGTGGTCCCAGGATGTCGTGTTTCTTTGTTTTATGTGTCGCCACTATATTAGTGGTAGTAGTATATCAGTGATACCAGGACCTTGAACCCAGAACCTTTTTGGACACACATGATTTTAGTCAACTAATGTTTTTCTTCCAAACATCGAAGGGTCGCCCGAGTCTGTTCTTGTCTGATTGGACGAAGGCATTAGCCCTTCGGGGTTTGGGAATAAAACTTGTTTTCTAACTGTTTTTTCTAAAAAGAACTAAAAATCATTAAAAATGGGTCTTCCTCAAATCAAGATGGTTTTACAAAAAGAAACTACTTTTAGTCTTCACCCCACGTGGGTTTGAGTGAAAAATGGTTTTCAGTAATAAATGTCACATTTTTCCTGTAAACTTCCTCACTCGAGAGGATTCGAGTGGTCTGGGTTCTAAGGGTTGCCTTTTTTGTTGGGTCGAGAACAACGAGAGGCTATGCCTAGAGCCTGTTCTTGTTTGATTTGGGTTGTAGGTTCTAGTCTTTCGGGGTTCCCGGACCCTTCATTGTTGTCGGCTGTGGAGTATACCCAGCTAGTGAGTTTGCTTGTTGAGTTGATGTTCCTATTTGGGGAGCCGTTGGGTTGACAGCGGTCCCGACTATTCTAGTGGTTCCTGTTAGTGAGTTAGAGAGGTGATTTGGGTACTGTCGATCTTGTTGATCGTGGATTGGACTATAGCCTGCATGAGCCATATTGAGCTCGACAGATATGCGCAGATACTTTCCTAGGTGGGGTCGCGCCCCTCGAGTGCCACTCCGGAGTTGGGCCTGTTACTTTGCTATCGCGACTTATTGACGCAATCCCTCTGACTGGGCCAGTTTTGGCAATCACGGACGCCCTACGTAAGTCCGGTCCTCCTTGGATGTAACGACCGTAGGTGGGCGCAGGTTTGACTAGACCTTATGTGGTAGTCAGTGTAGATTGGGTGATTGTATTTGAGAGATAGTAGATGCATCATGTTTCCATCTGTATCACTCCTTGAGCATTTAGATAGAGGCATAGTAGCTGTAGAGTTATTTTCCAGCTTTTTTCCTTTCAGTATTGCATTTGTTACTTTATGCCTCTAGTAGACTTAGTGGGCAGACCGTCGGGCTTGTTGGCGGTACCCACTGAGAACTACTGTGGGATGTAGTTTTCACACTCGTTGTGGTGACCTTTCCCTAGGGACCTCTACTCCAGTCCCTGCTGCTCCAGTTGCTGATCCTGCTGATCGAGGTAAGGGAGTCGCGAGCTAGATCCCTACTAGTCTTCTTCCAGCGAGAGTAGATGTACCTTTTGGGATGTATCGTGTACTTTTTACTTTTGAGAGTTTTAGTTTTGGAGTGACTTATGTATTGTGAGGACCTGGCATGTACTATTTGAGGAGTTGTATATATTTATTGAGTAGTTTACTTTTCAGCTCTGATATCTGTATGGCTATAGTATCCTTCTTTTTGCAGGTTAGACGCTTCGTCTATACGGGGTTTTTCGTATGGGCGGCGGATCTGTTGGCGGACCCGGGTCGCAGTTTCGACCCCGGGGCGTGACACCCTATGTGGCAGTCAGTGTAGATTGGGTGATTATTTTATCGAGAGATAGTAGTGCATCATGTTCCATCTGTATCACCCCTTGACCATTTAGATAGAGGCATAGTAGCTGTAGAGTTATTTCCAGCCTTTCTTTTTAGTACTGCATTTGTTACTTTATGCCTCTAGTAGACTTAGTGGGCAGACCGTCGGGCTTGGTGGCGGTACCCACTGAGAACTACGTGACAGTGTAGTTCTCGCACCCGTTGTTGGTGACTTTTCCAGGGACTTCTTCTCTAATTCCTGCTACTCCTGTTGCTAATCCATCTAACCGAGGTAAGGGAGTCGCGAGCTAGATCCCTACCCGTCTCCAGTGAGAGAGTAGATGTACCCCACCTTTTGGTGATGTTCTAGTACTGTTAGTGGTTTGGAGGTTTCTTATATTTTTATTTTGAGAGTTTCATTTTGGAGAGACTTATGTTTTGTGAGGACCTAGCATGTACTATTTGGAGTTGTATGTATTTATTTCAATAGTTTACTTTTCCGCTCTGATATCTGTATAGTGGTTAGTATGATCTTTTGCAGGTTAGTCGCTTCGTCTATACGGGGCTTCTCGTATGGGCGGCGGATCTGTTGGCAGGCCCGGGTCGCAGTTTCGACGCCGGGGCGTGACACCCACTGACCTTAAGGTATATACACTGATCCACGATATTTTCTACGAAGCCAAATGTAGTAATTACATCATGAAATTTGATATACCATTGACGGGAGGCCTGTTTAGTCTGAATATAGACTTCTTTAGTTTGCAAACAAGATGATTGTTCTCATATGTGCTAAAACCTTCGGGTTGTTGCATGTAGACTATTTTCTTTATATCCCGATTTAGAAATGTCGTTTTCACATCCATTTGATGTAACTCCAAATCAAAATGAGCTACCAAAGCCATGATAATTCTTAATGAATCCTTCTTAGATACCGGAGATAAGGTTTCATGATAATCAATGCCTTCTTTCTGAGTGAAATCTTTGGCAATAAGTCTGGCCTTATATCGCTCTATGTTACCTAAAGAGTCCCTTTTGGTCTTGAAGACCCAATTACAGCCAACGGCTTTGACTCTTTGTGGTAACACAACGAGATCTCAAACTCTATTTTCTGTCATAGATTTTATCTCTTCGTTCATGGCATCATACGAAAATGAGGATTTATCCCCCTACATAGCCTCTGAAAACGTCCATGGGTCCTTATGGTGCCCAACATCATAGTCAGACTCCTGGAGATAGACTACATAATCATCAAGAATTGCCGATCTCTTTTGCCTTGAAGATCTTCTTAAGCCAACCACTCCCTCTAGGCTTTCATTATGCTGTGCAGTTGGCTCTATAATTGTCTGTTCCTCTTGGAAAAGCTCTCATGGAGAGGTTCAACTGGTTCGGCATTTTCATGCTCTATGATTGGTTGGTCTCCAATATAGTCATATTGATCTCTTGGAAGAGCAACTAAATCATCATCTCTTGATGGATAACCAGTTGAATCCCTTATTTTCTCAAAATCTATTTTTTGAGGAACAACACTCCCACTAGCTTCAAAATCCTCAAGAAACTTGGCATTACTGGCCTCAACTATCTTTGATGAGTGATTTGGACAATAAAATCTGAATCCCTTAGAGTTTACCGCATAACCAATTAAGTATCCACTGACTGTTCGGGAGTCCAACTTCTTTATATATGGGTTATAAACTCTCACATCGGCTGGACATCCCCATACATGCAGGTGATTTAAACTAGGCTTCCACTGTGACACCCCCGGAATTTGGATTAGTCCTCTATATAAATAATATAATAGGACTAAAAATCTCTAACCCGGCTATAGCATTTTGGATGGTAGCAAGATCCAAGAGGAACATGAGAGTTAAGCGTGCTAGAGCTAGAGTAGTTCTAGGATGGGTGACCCCCTGGGAAGTGGGGCGTCACATCCACCATTTTCATAACTCAAGAGTTTTGGAAACAGCCTTCGATGAAGAAAGTTGGATCATATACCTCAATCTCAAGAAAAAAGAATTCAAAATGATCAGGTGCGTTTAATTAATTAATTTTGATGATCCGAATACTTCTTATAGTGTAGAAATACTTGGATGAATTTTTAATTGCATAAAAATTAAAAACTGGACATTTTACATGTTCAGAGTCCGGACCGGGCATTACAGTCCGGACCCCGAACATAGGTTTGTTCATGCGCTGTTTCAGCCCGGACCCTGGTAAATTCAGTCCGGACCCCGAACGTGAGATTGTTGAATTTGCATGAACAGTCCGGACCGTGGATTCAGTCCGGACCCCGAATGTCGTCTTTTCTGGAAAAAGCCTGTTTCGCTGAGACAGTCCGGACCGCCCATTCCAGTCCGGACTGTCGTCCTGTAAAATTCCAGAATTGGTTAGTTTTTGATGCTTATCTTCTTCCAACGGTTTCTAACCTATAAATAGACCCTATGATTCATTTTTTAGGGTAATCCAAATACGGTCAAAAATAGAAAAATTCACCTATAGAGAAGAAAGGAAATCAATAGATTTAATCCTATGTTTCTTCATCTATATTGATTGATTTGATTCTAGGTTTTCATACTCAGATTTTGAGTAGAATCAAATCAATGAATACTTAGATGGTATTTCCGATCTATTTCTAATCTAAGTATTCGGCGGATCATCACCACCCAAAAAACAACGATTTCCTCAAAATCGGCGCGTGGACTCGCGTGGCCTTATGGATTCAAGGTGCTACCGCTCTCGTGGATTCGGAGCGAGGTACGTTCGTGGATTCGAGACGTGCTACTGGGTGAAGACCGTGGATTCGGTCAGACGTCGTGGATTCGGCGTTGGACGCAGATCGTGGATTCGAGAAGCGTTGCGGAGCGAGCGGAGAAGATCAACTAGGAGCGTATGGAAAAAGGTTGAGTCATCTGTGAGTACGGTATATCACCTTTGTACGTGTTATAATTCTAGTGGATTTCACCGTGTTATCGGTCCCGTGGTTTTTTACTCCGGTTTGGAGTTTTCCACGTAAAAATCTTGCGTGTTATCTTTTATTTCCACATTGGGTTTTTATTACGCAAAGATTTTTGAGTGTTTATTGTTTACACCTGTCACGCCCCGAGGTCGAAACTGCGACCCGGGCTCGCTAACAGATCCGCCATCTGTACGGAAACTGCCGTACAGACGAAGCGTCTACCCTGCAAATAAATCTATAGCTAACAGATATCAGAGCAAAAGTAAGTACATGCTAGAGAAAGGAAACAGAACAACTGTACTAGAGTAAATAAAATCCAAGATACAAGCTGTCCTCAAGATACAAAAATAACATCTCTCAAAATCTCACTCTACAAAAGTGGAAACTCAAAAGGGTACTGCTACCTCTCCACTAAACTGACTCGGGTAAGCGACTAGTCGGCCACGCCCTTACCTCGATCTGAAGACTCCGCACGGGAAGGAGTCGGAGCAGCTGCCTCAGGAAAACCTGCACCGCAGCGGGTGTGAGAACTACTACAAAGGTAGTTCCCAGTGGGTACCGTCCTCAAAGCACACGGTATGCCCACCAAGACCACCGGAGGCACAAAAGGTAAACAAATAGATAGATAGATAGATAAATATGAAAGCTGGAAATCTACCCCTATATGCCTCTACATATGCTCAAGGAAAAGTACTCATCTATGAACATGCAATGTAACTCACTCACACATCTCACCCAAATCTCAATGACTGTCCTCTTTGGACCAGTCAGGTCAAAGTCAAGCCTGCGCTCATCTACTGCCGCACATCCCGGAGGAACGGACTTACGTAGGGTGTCCCTCAAGGACTCTCAGTAACTCATCGCAGCCTCGTCAGGCTCGGTATCATCATCGCACCCGGGGCGTAGCTCGAGGGGAGCGACCCCACCGAACTCAAGTATCTCAAGTATCTCATAACTGGCAAACATGCCAGGCTCAGCAGGCTATAATCCACGATCAAATAGGTCGGAAACACAGTGGATACACGACACACACTCATGTCAAGGTCGGAGTAAACTCCACGACTGAATCTGAAGTGCTCGAATAGAACCCCCAATGACACTAGTAAAACTCAAAAAGCCACAGAAAGGCTCTAATAATCAACAAATATCTCCTCGGCCCCCCGGCACGAGAGAACAAGCACCCGAACCCATGCAGCATCACTAGAACCCTCAGACATTTTAAAACCATTTTTAAAAGTCGGTTTTTCAATAAAACGAGCATTCGGATTTTTAAAACGGTTCGGGAGCTTAAATGAGGCCAACCAAGCATACAGTCTAGTGTCATACAATGTCACGAGTCCACTAAAAATACTATGGGGTTCAGATAATATTTCTGTAATTTTCTAGGCAACTATCAGATCATTTTACAGCTAAAATACACAGTTTGACATGATCAAAGTGCATTCTGAAGCATTAGAGGGCATTCCACGATTTTTAGAAGAAAATCCAACCCACCTCAAATGCTTTCCGAAGGCCGCGCCGGAATCGGCGAAGAAACGGGCGAAATCTGACGAAAAACTGAACTGCGCCTCTCGCGCGCGCGCGCACCGTCGCGCGTCTCGGAAAAATCCTCGGAGCTCCAAACCACCTCCACAGCACCCAGCTAGGTCAGCACAAAAAAACTCAGCTCAACCCGATCACTCCAATCCACGAATCAAGCATGCGTAGTGTTGCGGATTTGCACAGTAATCCTCACTGCATGCATGCAATCCGAGAGCACCAAGGAAGCAAGAATGAAAATTAGCTCAAAATATCCAATCAATTCCATCCCAAAATCCACAAGGAAACCCAACAAGTCCAAATCTAAAATCTCCAACAAATAATTTACCTCAATTTGCTCTCGCGCGCGCACGTTGACCCGGTCAACTCTCACAAGCAGCACAAACCAGGACTCCTTGCAGCTTCTCCTCTACTTCCTCTCCTTCTTCTCAGGCAGCAAGAAAAGGAGGAGGATGGATAAGGGATGAGATAAGGGTGAGGGAGCTGTGTTGAGGGGTATAAAAATCAACGCGGGAGTGGTTGGAACAGAAGAAGCCCATACCTCCAAACACTGTGCAAGTCCGGGGCAAAAATGGGCATTCCGAGTGCTTGCGTACCGGTACCACCTACCTGGTACCGGTACACAGCCCCTGGTTCCGGAACCAAGCACCTGGTTCCGGAACCAGCCTCCCAGAACCTCCAGAAACAGCCTGAAAATCGCCGAAATCGCCCCGTCAACTCACTTTCTCGCCTCGGGACCTCCGCATCGCCCCGAAACCAACCGAACACCTCTGTAAAAACATATTACACATGTCCCAAGTGATCAACTCTCAACAAATCCAACCATGAAGCCAATGCTCGACCCGCAAGCTCTCAAGCCAATGCCAACTCACTTTTCTACAAGATCACATCCGCGTCGCTCCGGGACCACCCGAACCTCTCTGTAATTGCAAATAGAATCTGCTGAAGGTATTTCCACAATACCAGGCTGCCCCGTGGGGTCGGCGCACTGCCCGAAGCTCCGGTACTCTACACTCTCCCCTCCTTTTAACGGTTTCGTCCTCGAAACCGCAAAAATCCAAATCTCAAGAGGGCGACTCAAATAAGTAGGGATATGAAACTCTCAGCTCATCCTCAGGCTCCCACGTGGCCTCTCGCTCCTCATGATGACTCCATAAAACCTTAACAAAAGGTATGATCCGGTTGCGTAATTCTCTCGTCTCTCGAGCAAGAATTCGCACCGGTCGCTCCCGATAGCCCAAGTCCTCGTCTAGCTCCAAGGATGTGAAGTCCAGGATATGCGAGGGATCAAACACATATTTCCTCAAGGTGGATACATGAAATACGTCGTGGGTGCCTGCCAACCGCGGCGGTAGCGCAACTCGATATGCAACTGGGCCAATGCGCTCTAGCACCTCAAATGGCCCGATAAACCGCGGACTAAGCTTTCCGCGTACTCCAAATCGGCGAACACCTCGAGATGGCGAGACTTTCAGAAAAACATGGTCTCCCACCTGAAACTCCAAGTCTCGCCGCCTCCTGTCTGCATAACTCCTCTGACGGCTCTGAGCGGTCTCTAAATGTCGCCGAATGATCCTGACCTTTTCCTCGGCTTCAACAAGCAAATCTGGCCCCAAAGTCTTCCTTTCGCCCACGTCACTCCAAAATAGAGGCGATCGACACTTCCGACCATACAATGCTTCGTAGGGCGCCATCTGAATGCTCGCCTGGAAGCTATTGTTATACGCGAACTCGGCTAACCTCAAGTGTCGATCCCAACTGCCACCGAAGCTCAGGACACATGCTCTCAACATGTCCTCCAGAGTCTGAATGGTCCTCTCCGACTGTCCATCAGTCTGTGGGTGAAAGGCGGTGCTAAACTGAAGCTGGGTCCCCAAGGCTGTCTGCAAGCTCCTCCAAAACTGTGAAGTAAACCTCGGGTCCCTGTCAGACACAATCGATACTGGCACCCCGTGCAGTCTCACAATCTCATCCATATATAACTGTGCTAACCTCTCCAAGGACCAACCCAACTGCATCGGCAGAAAGTGGGCTGATTTGGTCAAACGATCCACAATCACCCATATGGCATCAGAACCACTTTGAGTCCTCGGCAATCCCACAATAAAATCCATAGTGACACGGTCCCATTTCCATTCAGGTATTGGAAGGCTTTGCAACTTGCCAGCTGGAACCTGATGCTCGGCCTTAACTTGCTGACAAGTTAAACAACGAGCCACAAACCTTCCAATATCTCTCTTCATGCCGCGCCACCAAAACTGTGCCCTCAAGTCCCTATACATCTTAGTTCCCCCAGGGTGGAGGGTGTAAGGTGTATAGTGAGCTTCCCTCAAAATTAGCTCTCGAACCTCTGAGTCCACGGGCACACAGAAGCGATCCCTGTACCTGAGTACTCCCGCTGTATCCACAGAAAAGTCCCCACCCTGATCCTGCCGAAGCTGATCTCGAATCCTCACAAGCTCGGGGTCCTCACTCTGTTTCTCTCTAATCCTGTCCACCAGAGCGGGCTGCAAGACCATGGACATAAGTCTTGCAGAAACCCCAGGGGACACCACCTCTATATCCAAGCGCCTCAACTGCTCTCTCAAGGGCATCTGCTGGGTAATCAACAAACTCAAGGACTGCCCTGATCGCCTGCTCAAGGCGTCTGCGACCACATTGGCTTTGCCGGGATGATACTGAATATTCAGATCATAATCCTTTAGCAGCTCTAGCCACCGGCGTTGCCTCAAGTTGAGTTCCTTCTGGGTGAACAAATACTTCAAACTCTGGTGGTCGGTGAAGATCTCACAATGCTCGCCATAAAGATAGTGCCGCCAAAGCTTCAAAGCAAAGACAACAGCGGCTAGCTCCAAGTCATGCGTAGGGTAATTTTTCTCATAGTCCTTTAGCTGGCGCGAAGCATAAGCGATTACCCTACCATGCTGCATCAACACACATCCTAGGCCGCTGTGGGAGGCATCACTGTAAATCACGAATCCCTCTCCCATAACTGGTAGTGAAAGGACTGGCGCTGTAATCAACCTCTGCTTCAACTCCTCGAAGCTCTGCTGACACTGCTCTGTCCACACAAACTTGATCCCCTTCCTAGTCAACCGAGTGAGGGGAGTAGAAAGCTTCGCAAAGCCTTCTACAAAACGACGGTAGTACCCTGCAAGGCCCAAGAAGCTGCGCACCTCTGTCACCGTCGTGGGTCTAGGCCAATCCCGAACTGAATCAATCTTTGCCGGGTCCACTGCCACTCCTGCGGCTGAAACTACGTGGCCTAGAAAAGAAACCTCCCGAAGCCAAAAAGCGCACTTCTTTAACTTGGCATACAACTTCTTCTCTCTCAGAAGCTGCAGCACTATCCTCAAGTGCTCCTCGTGCTCCGTGTCACTTCGGGAGTAAACCAGAATGTCATCAATAAACACAACTACAAAACGATCCAAGTAGGGCTGAAACACTCGGTTCATTAGATCCATAAATGCGGCTGGGGCATTAGTCAATCCAAAAGGTAGCACTGTGAACTCATAATGCCCATACCGAGTCCTGAAAGCTGTCTTGGACACATCCTCGGCCCTCACCTTAAGCTGGTGGTAACCGGACTGAAGGTCGATCTTGGAGAAGACCGTAGCTCCTTGAAGCTGATCAAACAAATCATCAATCCTGGGGAGAGGATACTTGTTTCGAACGGTCACTTTATTCAACTCTCGATAATCCACACACAATCTAAGTGATCCGTCCTTCTTTTTCACAAAAAGAATCGGCGCTCCCCACGGAGAGACGCTAGGTCTGATGAACCCTCGATCCAAAAGATCCTGCAATTGAGCCTTTAGCTCTCTCAACTCTGCTGGGGCCATCCTGTAGGGCGCTTTAGAGACTGATGTAGTTCCAGGGACTACATCAATCACAAACTCTATCTCTCGATCCGGCGGCATAGATGATAACTCCGAGGGAAAAACATCCGGGTACTCGCAGACAACAGGGATGTCTTCGAGTCCGGGCATCGCCGTAGGCGCCTCTACAACAGTCGCAAGAAAAGTGACACAGCCTCTACTCAACATCTGTCGGGCTCTGGCGGAAGACACTGTCACTGCAAACAATGCACTCTGACATCCCCTATACACATACTCCTCCTGACCCGGCTCCCGAAGGGTCACAGTCCTCAATCTACAATCAATAGTAGCATAGAACCGGGATAACCAATCCATACCCAAAACCACATCAAAATCCTGAAGTCGGCGCAAGACTAACAGGTCAATGGGTAAAATCCACGGTCCTAACTGCACTGGGCAGGACCAACAGCACTCATCTACATGCAATACACAACCCGGAATCTGGACCTCTAATGCATGAGTCAATGGCCCAATCTCAAACCCATGCGAAGATGCAAATGTACTACTGATAAAAGAATGTGATGCTCCAGTATCAAAGAGCGCTCGAGCACGGGTAGAGGAGATAAGAATAATACCTGCTACTACCTGATCCGCTGCTGTAGAATCCTCGACCTGAGCGGCGTACACTCGCCCGCTCGCTGGAGGTCGTCTCTCAGACTGTCGTGAGGAGGTGGAACGATCCCACCGGGTGAAGCTCGGTGAAGCTCCCACTGCCTGTAGGGGCAAGAGAGAAGTCGATGCTGTCGACGGTGCTGATGACCCTGCCCTCGGGCAAGTCCAAGCTATATGTCCCGGCTGTCCACATCGATAGCATCTGCCCTGTCGCTGCTCGCACTGCTGAGGTGCGTGAGGCCCGCCGCAAATCACACACTGATCTGAACGCCTCTGCTGCTGCTGCTGCTGCTGTCTAGGCGGCCGATGACCCCCTGGCCTCTGCCTCCTCTGTGACCCGCGGCCTCGAGGCTGAAACTGTGGCTGCGGTGGTCTCGGGGGCCTCGGTCTGCTTGACTGCCCAAAATCCTGAGGTGTTGGGCGCTTCTCCCCGGAGCTGGTCCCTGGCGCCTCGCCCCTCTCTGTCATAATAACGGTCCCTCGGGAGACCCATCGAGCTCGCTCAATAGCTGCGTCCAAGGTAGGTGACCGATGGGAGTGGACGTGATGGTAGATATCCTGGTGCAATCCTCTCTCAAATAGATCAGCCCTCTGCGGCTCATCTGGGGCGACGTATGGAACACTGTTCAGTAAGCGTTGAAACTCTCGTATATACTCCTGTAGGGGTCGGCTACCCTGCTGTAGCCGTCGAAGATCTCCTTCGAGTTTCTGCTTTGCACTGTCGGGGAAGTAAGCCCCGCGCAGTAAAGCTCGAAACTCGTGCCAAGTCAGCAACTGTACGCCCGGCGGTCCAACAGGGCGAACCCGACGCCACCAAGTCTCGGCGTCTTTCTCCAAAAAGTGAGTTCCCAGGTGCACTTGATGCTCCTCCTTGATGAAAAGATTCTCGAATAATTTTTCCATAGCTGCAATCCAGTTCTCGACCTCCCACGGCTCCGAGCTCAGACCAGATAACCGCGGGGGATGGAACTGGCTAATATATGACAGTCGATCCGTGAGCTCTCTCTGCTCTGCCTCCGTCAAAGGAGCAATCCGTGACGAGGTCGCCGAGGTAGCTACTGGGGGCGTCGCTGGAGGTGCCCTCTGCTCGAGTAACCTCACCAACCGTTCCAAATTCTCTTGCTGGCCCTTGGCTGCCTCCTCCTGGCGCCTAATTGTCTCCTCCTGGCGCCTGGCTGTCTCCTCCTGGCGTTTGGACGCCTCATCTTGGCGTTGCAACGCCTCCGACAAATAGGCCACCTGGGCCCGCAGCGCCTGAACCTCTCCCTGATCAACCGGTGGAGCCTCCTGCCGCTCAGGCTCCTCGTCTGCGGCTGGGTGAGCCCTCGTCGTAGCTCGACGTCTCGGAGGCATCGCAAATCCTGAAATCAAAACCAAACATCAGGACCAAGAATCGCTCAACCCAATCAAACGAGAGTCTATACATGCTACCCATTCTAAAGTGTAATGCCGTCTGCAGCCGACAGGTCCCCTTTAGAGAATAAGCATGCAAAATTACTCACCCCAAACCCCTGGGGGAGTTATAACTCAATCATGACTCTCGTAGAAATCACGTCTCTCTCGAAATCAACCTACTGTCCAGCCAAAAAGCCTAGGGTCTCTAAGTCCTCAATGACCTATAAACCTAGGCTCTGATACCACTCTAATCTGTCACGCCCCGGGGTCGAAACTGCGACCCGGGCTCGCTAACAGATCCGCCATCTGTACGGAAACTGCCGTACAGACGAAGCGTCTACCCTGCAAATAAATCTATAGCTAACAGATATCAGAGCAAAAGTAAGTACATGCTAGAGAAAGGAAACAGAACAACTGTACTAGAGTAAATAAAATCCAAGATACAAGCTGTCCTCAAGATACAAAAATAACATCTCTCAAAATCTCACTCTACAAAAGTGGAAACTCAAAAGGGTATTGCTACCTCTCCACTAAACTGACTCGGGTAAGCGACTAGTCGGCCACGCCCTTACCTCGATCTGAAGACTCCGCACGGGAAGGAGTCGGAGCAGCTGCCTCAGGAAAACCTGCACCGCAGCGGGTGTGAGAACTACTACAAAGGTAGTTCCCAGTGGGTACCGTCCTCAAAGCACACGGTATGCCCACCAAGACCACCGGAGGCACAAAAGGTAAACAAATAGATAGATAGATAGATAAATATGAAAGCTGGAAATCTACCCCTATATGCCTCTACATATGCTCAAGGAAAAGTACTCATCTATGAACATGCAATGTAACTCACTCACACATCTCACCCAAATCTCAATGACTGTCCTCTTTGGACCAGTCAGGTCAAAGTCAAGCCTGCGCTCATCTACTGCCGCACATCCCGGAGGAACGGACTTACGTAGGGTGTCCCTCAAGGACTCTCAGTAACTCATCGCAGCCTCGTCAGGCTCGGTATCATCATCGCACCCGGGGCGTAGCTCGAGGGGAGCGACCCCACCGAACTCAAGTATCTCAAGTATCTCATAACTGGCAAACATGCCAGGCTCAGCAGGCTATAATCCACGATCAAATAGATCGGAAACACAGTGGATACACGACACACACTCATGTCAAGGTCGGAGTAAACTCCACGACTGAATCTGAAGTGCTCGAATAGAACCCCCAATGACACTAGTAAAACTCAAAAAGCCACAGAAAGGCTCTAATAATCAACAAATATCTCCTCGGCCCCCCGGCACGAGAGAACAAGCACCCGAACCCATGCAGCATCACTAGAACCCTCAGACATTTTAAAACCATTTTTAAAAGTCGGTTTTTCAATAAAACGAGCATTCGGATTTTTAAAACGGTTCGGGAGCTTAAATGAGGCCAACCAAGCATACAGTCTAGTGTCATACAATGTCACGAGTCCACTAAAAATACTATGGGGTTCAGATAATATTTCTGTAATTTTCTAGGCAACTATCAGATCATTTTACAGCTAAAATACACAGTTTGACATGATCAAAGTGCGTTCTGAAGCATTAGAGGGCATTCCACGATTTTTAGAAGAAAATCCAACCCACCTCAAATGCTTTCCGAAGGCCGCGCCGGAATCGGCGAAGAAACGGGCGAAATCTGACGAAAAACTGAACTGCGCCTCTCGCGCGCGTGCGCACCGTCGCGCGTCTCGGAAAAATCCTCGGAGCTCCAAACCACCTCCACAGCACCCAGCTAGGTCACCACAAAAAAACTCAGCTCAACCCGATCACTCCAATCCACGAATCAAGCATGCGTAGTGTTGCGGATTTGCACAGTAATCCTCACTGCATGCATGCAATCCGAGAGCACCAAGGAAGCAAGAATGGAAATTAGCTCAAAATATCCAATCAATTCCATCCCAAAATCCACAAGGAAACCCAACAAGTCCAAATCTAAAATCTCCAACAAATAATTTACCTCAATTTGCTCTCGCGCGCGCACGTTGACCCGGTCAACTCTCACAAGCAGCACAAACCAGGACTCCTTGCAGCTTCTCCTCTACTTCCTCTCCTTCTTCTCAGGCAGCAAGAAAAGGAGGAGGATGGATAAGGGATGAGATAAGGGTGAGGGAGCTGTGTTGAGGGGTATAAAAATCAACGCGGGAGTGGTTGGAACAGAAGAAGCCCATACCTCCAAACACTGTGCAAGTCCGGGGCAAAAATGGGCATTCCGAGTGCTTGCGTACCGGTACCACCTACCTGGTACCGGTACACAGCCCCTGGTTCCGGAACCAAGCACCTGGTTCCGGAACCAGCCTCCCAGAACCTCCAGAAACAGCCTGAAAATCGCCGAAATCGCCCCGTCAACTCACTTTCTCGCCTCGGGACCTCCGCATCGCCCCGAAACCAACCGAACACCTCTGTAAAAACATATTACACATGTCCCAAGTGATCAACTCTCAACAAATCCAACCATGAAGCCGATGCTCGACCCGCAAGCTCTCAAGCCAATGCCAACTCACTTTTCTACAAGATCACATCCGCGTCGCTCCGGGACCACCCGAACCTCTCTGTAATTGCAAATAGAATCTGCTGAAGGTATTTCCACAATACCAGGCTGCCCCGTGGGGTCGGCGCACTGCCCGAAGCTCCGGTACTCTACAACACCTATTCACCCCCCTCTAGGTGTTTTTTCCCCTATTTAGATCCATATTATACATAACCCAACAAGTGGTATCAGAGAGGGAATAGGGTTGTAAACAATGGCTGAAGGTGGAAACATCAACAGACCTCCGTTTTTCGATAGAACAAATTATGCGTACTGGAAAGTACGGATGAAAGCATTTCTTATTTCCATCGACGAACGGGTGTGGCAATCTATCGAGTTAGGATGGTCAAATCCAACTGAAATTATTGTTGATGTTCACACCATCAAACCTAGGTCGAAATGGACCAAGGAAGAGATAGAGTTATCTTCTTACAATGGCAAAGGAATTAACGCTTTATTTAATGCCTTATCACAAACAGAATTCTCTCGCGTCTCGGCATGTGAGACTACGAAAGAAATCTGGGATGTTCTTCAAGTTACACATGAGGGAACTAACCTTGTGAAGATTCAAAAGCTGCAAATGCTTACGAGCAGATTTGACTCTATTTTCATGGCAGAAAATGAATCCTTCACAGACTACTATACACGATTGCAAGACATCGTAAACACATGTGCTAACTTGGGAGAGAAGATTCCAGAATTTAAAATTGTAAGAAAGATCTTAAGAACTCTTCCTGAAAGATTTCGTTCCAAGGTTACGGCCATTGAAACTATTAAACACCCGGACGAAATCCGTGTAGAAGAATTAGTTGGTTCATTACAAACTTATGAAATGACATTTCCTACTAACTATTCTTCTGGAAAAGCATCTACTTCTAAGTTTTCTGGTTTTGCTTTGAAAACTGCAAAAGAAGAAGACGCGGATTCATCCTCCTCAGGCGATGACGAGAACTTATCTATGGAGGACTTTGAGAAGCAGCTTGCTCTCTTGACAAGAAATTTTCGCCGAAACTTCCGAAGGGGTAATTCAAGTAAAACCTCATCCTCCGGAAAGTGGAAGAAAGGCAAAGGTTTTTCAAGCCAAAAGTCAAGAAAGCAAGAGAGTTTTTCAAAGGATAAGAAAAGCTCAGAAGGACAAGTCCAGTGCTTCAAGTGCCGAGGATACGGCTATATCTCAACGGAGTGTCCAAATAAGAATCCGTCCAAGAAGAAGGCGATGCAGGCCGTCACTTGGGATGACATCTCAACGACAAATGAGTCATCTTCAAGTGATGAAGAGAACAACGCAACGGCATTCCACGCGTCCACATCTTCACCCTTCATGTGCTTAATGGCAAGTACATCCGACTCTTTGTCCAACCCCACTGTTGAAAAGATTGCAACGGACGATGAATCAGATAATTCGGAAGGTGAAGACTTTGCTCTTGCCTATCATAAACTTCTGAGGGATTCAAAGAAACTGGCAAAGCAAAACAAGAGTTTGAGAGGGAGATTGCAGGATCTCGAAGAAGAAGCAAAAAGGGCAACTTCTCTCTCAAACGCTCTTGAAGTGGAAAGGGATAATCTGATTAAAGTAAATGTTTCCCTTCAAGAGTCCAATGAGCATTTCGAGAAGAATTATGTAGATATGGTGAACAAAGCGAACTACTTCTTGAAGCTCTACGGCGAGGCTCGACAGGAAAAAATGGAAATGACGGAGACCATTTTCCAACTCAAGGATGATTTAAAGCAATTTTCTTCTGGAAGGAGTAAGTTGGATAGGATTCTTGGTCTTGGTCAATCAAATAAATTCGGCCTCGGATACAATCGAACTGAAGACAATTTTAGTTCGGTTGGGATAGTCTTTGTGCCCCAGTCGGTATCTCCTCCTCCGACACCGGAATTGACGACAAACAGCGACAACAAACCTACTTCACCCTCTTCGGGATCGTCAAGCACCAAGGTATGTTTTCGTTGTGGTATTGCAGGGCACATAAGAAGGAATTGCAAGAATGGAGTGAAAAGATCAAATCAAGCACATCTTGCAACTACTACCAATGAGTTCATTTCCCGCAAATCAAAGAAGAATCTTTCAAAAGGAAAGAACATTGGTAGTATATCAAACAAGACGACGACGTCAAGGAAAAGCGATGGATCAATCAAGACGCTTTCACCAAAGGTATCAACTTCACAATCATTTCCGACGTACGCCAAAACTCGAAAGGTTTGGGTACGCAAAGGTGAAATCTTCCCTTGTTTTGTTGTTCATACTTCTTTACACGCTTATGATAATTCGTCTTGGTATTTGGATAGTGGTTGTTCTCGTCACATGACCGGTGACAAAAACTGTTTTCAAACTTTAGAGAAAATCTCCGGAGGACATGTTGTTTTCGGAGACGGTCGTTCTTCCAAAATTGTTGGAAAGGAAACAATCGCTATTCCTGAAGGCCCCGTTTTGAATAATGTTTTATTTGTTGAAGGCCTTAAGAGTAACCTCATTAGTATAAGTCAACTTTGTGACAATGGGTTCTCAGTTAATTTTTCTTCTGTAGAATGTGTTGTAACTGATAAGGACCAGGTATTCTTTTTAAAAGGGGTTAGATCGGAAAATAATTACTATGTTGTTTCAAACAAAGTTTCTGAAAAATGTAACCTAGTTTCTTTGGATAATGAAACTGTTTGCCATGAAAGACTAGGTCACATGAATTTTAAAGAACTAGCAAGGATTTCAAATAAGAACGTGGTTAAGGGGGTTCCTAAACTTTTATATAAAGAAAACATTGTGTGTGGTGGTTGTCAAAAGGGAAAACAATCAAGAGTTGCACACAAGAACTTGAACCACGTCGGCACCAAACGGCCCTTGGAATTACTGCATATGGATTTAATGGGGCCGGTTCGTCAACCATCTTTAGGAGGTAAATGGTATATTTTTTTTTGGTTGATGATTTCTCTAGGTATTCTTGGGTAAATTTTTTAAAAGAGAAAGCGGATACTTTCGACTCTTTTCATGAGGTTTGTCATCTTATTATGAATGAAAGAAATGAAAAGATCGTTCGTGTTCGAAGTGATAGAGGTGGAGAATTCATTAATTCAAACTTTATTGATTTTTGCACTTCCAATGTGATAAAACATGAATTCTCAGCACCCTATACACCTCAGCAGAATGGTGTTGTTGAGCGCAAAAACAGGGTTGTTCAAGAGATGGCGCGTGTGATGCTTCATAGCCGGAATTCACCGTTATATTTTTGGGCTGAAGCTGTGAACACCGCTGTCTATGTTATTAATCGAGTGTTTTTGCGCCCTGGAAACTTAAATACACCATATGAGCTGTGGTTTAGTAGAAAACCAAATATCAAATATTTTCGTATCTTTGGGAGTCGATGTTTTATTCTGCGTGATCGCGAAAACCTTGGTAAGTTCGACTCGCGAAGCGACGAAGGAATTTTCATGGGTTATTCTACTAACAGTAGAGCATATCGGGTATTTAACTTGGAATCTAAAACGATGATAGAATCTATAAATGTTAAAGTAGATGAAGCTTTCCACTTTGCATCTGATAAATCTACCCTTGATATGTCTCTAGATGATGATACTCCTGTAAGTGCATCTTCTCGTAATAACTCTTTCAATAAAGTTGATGCATCTAATGGTTCTTCAAGTTTATTAATGTGCAGGAATTATCACATATACCTCCGACTACTCCGTTACCGCAAACGCTACGCATCTCCAAGGATCATCCGGAATCTAACATTATTGGAGACCCACAAGAAGGAGTTAGAACTCGGAGACAGTTGGTCTGTGGAGTCGCATGCTACGTCTCCATGATTGAACCAAAGAACATCGATGAAGCTCTTCAGGATGACTACTGGATTGAAGCTATGCAGGAAGAGCTCCATCAGTTCGAACGAAACAAAGTCTGGGAATTAACAAAGCCTCCGAAGCAACACAATGTGATTGGTACTAAATGGATTTTCAAGAATAAGAAGAACGAGGATGGTACCATCATCAGGAATAAAGCACGCTTAGTTGCTCAAGGCTACTCTCAAATAGAAGGTATAGACTTTGATGAAACGTTCGCCCCGGTAGCTAGACTCGAGTCCATTCGTATCTTATTTGCAATTGCTTGTCATTTTAAAATAAAGTTATTTCAAATGGACGTTAAGAGCGCGTTTTTAAATGGGTTTTTAAATGAGGAAGTTTATGTGGCTCAACCGAAAGGTTTTGTAGACTATAAACAACCTAACCATATTTTTCGTTTGAAAAAGGCTCTTTACGGTCTAAAACAAGCACCGCGAGCATGGTACGAAAGGCTAACAAAGCACCTACTAGAAAAGGGCTATACTCGAGGGGGAGCAGATAGGACTCTCTTTGTGAAGTATTATTAGGATAATTTCATTGTAGCACAAATCTATGTCGATGACATTATATTTGGTGCAACTAGAGATAATGATGCTTCTAAATTCGCTGAAACCATGAAAAGCGAATTTGAGATGTCAATGATGGGCGAACTGACATACTTTCTTGGATTGCAAGTGAAACAAAATGATGATGGCATCCATTTGTGTCAATCCAAGTATGCAAAGGAGTTGGTGAAGAAATTCGGATTAGAAGATTCTAAAGATTTTCTGACTCCTATGGGAACTAGCAATAAGGGATTAGGAAGTGATTCACTAAGTGAGAATGTAGACGAGAAGCTCTATCGCAGTATGATTGGAAGTCTACTCTATCTCACGGCTAGTCGCCCGGATATATCCTTTAGTGTTGGGATCTGCGCGAGATATCAATCAGCACCAAAGGAGGTTCACCTGAAAGCGGTGAAAAGGATCATCCGGTACATCAAAGGTGTGAGGACCCGAATCCCCGCTTAAGGTTATTGTTGGATTAGTGTCTTCGGGAGGTGTTTGTGCACGTGTCGGACCCAAAAATTGAATTTCGGGTGAAATTGGAGCTTGTTTGCTTTTCTGGAAGCCCATTAGGGTGATCGAGGGTTTTGCGCGCTTATTGGAACCAAGGATTTGACCCGGCATGAAAAACGGATCAAGTTTACTTTTCCGGGAATTTTTGGGAAATTTTAGAAGTGGAATTTGGCCAATCGGACTTCGGATTTGGATTCAGCGCGCGAAAACGGTCAAGATGGACTATTTACTTGAATTTTTCGGAGCCCGGATGCAAAAACACGTTTTTCGAGGCAAGGGTTACTGTTCCGGCGGCCGAAGCGGCGGCGGCGGCGGCGGAGCGCGGCGGCTGGCGGCGGCACAGGCGCGCGGTCCACCGCGGGAGGCGTGCACCGGGCGCGGGCCACGTGGCGCGCTCCGGTTGGCCGGCGCAGCAGGCGCGGTCCATGGACCTTGGCGGGGTGCACGGTGGACCGTGGTCATGCCACGTGGCGTGCTGGCATTGGCCGGTCTTGGTGCGCGCGGTCCACGCAGTGGCGCGGGTGCACGGTGGACCAGGGGTGGACGCGTGGCGACTCGTGATTGGATGGGTGTTTGCACGCGGTTCACGGGGCGCGGAGTTGTTGCCTCGGGATGCGTGCCCGACAGGCGGGCGTGGGCGCGCTGACCCGCGGCTCCCGCGCATTTTTGGGGCGCCACGTGTCACCTTAGGAGTGGGTGGTGTACGTGCTCCAGGCGCATCGAGAAAATTCCGGGACATGGATGGCATTTTTCCAATTGTTATATTTGGTTGGCTTAATTCTTGAACCCGAGCTGCCTTCACCTCGGGTTTTCTCCCACTTCCCGAGCTCCCCTGCCCAGGAGCCCTTAAGAGAAGTTGAAGAGTTCCCTGTGGCACTTCTTCCTGTGGAGGCTCGGAATTTTCGGAAGCCGCGGCGACGGTGATCTCGGCATCGGAGTACGGAGCGACGTTCTTCCGTCGGAGGCCCGTTAGTGTCACTCTTCAGTGTGAGAGGCCCACAGAGCTACCCCGATCGTATTTTTGGACGATTTTTGTGGCGTTGGAATCACGAGAGGTACGCCGTCGATTTCCTTATTCATCTCTTAGTCTCGTTTGGGGTTTTTGACACGGATTCCGAGGAGTTTCTGAACCCCCTTTTTTCTATTGGAGTTTTTGGACAGCAAGGCCTTCGCGGATTTTTATCTCCTCATCCGGACATCGGAATTCGACGATTCAAGGCTCTATCGACATCTACTCTTCGCGAGGATCGCCGACATATTTTTATTGGAATTTTTGGAGATTGTTTTATAGGTGAAAATTTTGCTTTAAGGGGACTGTTCACAGCAGATTTGTGGAACTTGGAATTTTATGGAATTAATGTAACTTTGGGTGGTATTTTGTACCCAGGATGCGTTAAACACTGCTAGTGTACTGGTTGCTTGGTGGTTGTGCTGGTAAATCTGTTTCTGGGCTTTCTTTGCTGTACAACCCTGGACAGTTGTGCACCTTCAGGTGGGTGGCCCTGTCTCCAAGAATGATGGAATGTGCATTAAATCTGCTATAGTAGGACCATGCATGATAGTGATATTCCTGTGTAGCATGCTAGAATGTGATAGCTGTTGATTCTAGAGTTATATGATGATCACGCGATCTCTTGTTCCTACTCTGTAAAATTATTATTATTATTATCTTGGAATTTGACCTAGCACCCCGTCATATGCAGCATGTTCAGCCAGACTGTAGAAAACTTCAACTTGGGCTAGGTTTATTCTGCTTTAGACATCCACACTTCTTTTCTTTCCTGGACATAGTGTTTTACTCGCCCGAGTAGTGGGCCGAGTGGTCGGATTTCTTTTAGTGTGGGATGCATTCTTGCACTCGTGCTTGGGAGCAGAGTAGAGTCTGGTAGATATAGTTGATCGTTCATCTGTGGCGGGAGCCGTTTGGTAGACGGCGGTCCCGAGATGTTTTGGTTTCTTATTTTATTGTCGCCACTGTGTCAGTGGCAGCTTTGTACCAGTGATAGCAGGATCTTGAACCCAGAACTGTTTTTGGACACACATATGATTTTAGTCAACCAATGTTTTCTTCCGAGCATCGTGGAGTCGCCGAGTCTGTTCTTGTTTGATTGGACAAAGGCATTAGCTCTACGAGGCTTGGATATAAAGCTTGTTTTCAATTGTTTTCCTAAAAAGAACTAAAAAATTAAATATGGATTTCTTTCAGATCAAATGGCTTTCAATAAGAAATATCACCTTTTTTCGATAAATTTAACCACCCGAGATGGTTCGAGTGGTCTGGGTTCCAAGGTCTGCCTTTTTTCTTTGGGACGAGAACAACGAGAGGCTATGCCTAGAGCCTGTTCTTGTTTGATTAGGGTTGTAGGTTCTAGTCTTCCGGGGTTCCCGGACCCTTTATTGTTTCTGTTGTGGAGTTATCCTGTCAGTGATGCCTGTTTTAGGGAGCCGTTGGGTTGACAGCGGTCCCGACTGTCGAGTGTTCCTTGTTGCTCGGGTTAGAGAGCAGGGATGGGGGATAGTATAGCTATATTGTTGAGTCGGGTGGGATTGCACCAGATTATCGACTCGGGTTAATATTTCGGTAACCGCGAACTGTGGGCGGTTTGACCGATTAGTGTTATACATCAGTTGGGGCTGGGTTTTTGCATTGTGGATTGAGTGAGTCTCCACTTTGAGCATAGTGTCGACTTTTGCCTGATTGACTGAGATGCATGACAGAGCTGTTGGACATTGGTTACTTATGGACTCGAGCGGGTCGCTCCCCTCGAGTGCCACTCCGGAGTAGGCGAGACCGGGTTGTTGTAACCGGCGTTGAGATTGAGCTTTAGACCGGGTAGTTGTAACCGGCGTTGAGATTGAGCTTTAGACCAGGTTGTTGTAACCGGCGTGAGATTGAGTTCTTCTATCGTGACTTGTCGACGCCGTCCCTCTGGCTGGCCCAGATGTGGCAGTCATGGACACCCTACGGTAGACCGTCCTGTTGAGGATGTGCAGCAGTAGGTGGGCGCAGGTTTGACTGGACCCTATGTGGCAATCATTATAGTTTTGAGGGTTGCTATACCTGAGAGTTAGTAGATGCATCATGTTTTCCTTCTGTTCCACTTGTTGAGCATCTAGATAGGGGCATAGTAGCTGTAGAGATATTCTTTTCCAGCTCTTCTTTCAGTATTTCATTTATTACCTTATGCCTCTAGTAGACTTAGTGGGCAGACTGTTGGGCTTGTTGACGGCACCCACTGAGAACTACTGTGGGATGTAGTTCTCACACCCGTCGTGGTGTATTTTTTTCCCTAGGGACGTCTGCTCCTGTTTCTGCTGCTCCAGTTGCTGCTTCTTCGGATCGAGGTGAGGGAGTCACGAGCTAGATCCCTACCAGTCGTTGTCCAGAGAGTAGATGTACCCTTATTATTTTGAGAGTTCTTGTTGAGAGATTTGTAGCGAGGGATAGAGTTGTACTTTTATTTCAGAGTTGAGCGACTTTTGTACTTGTGGTGAGGACTTGGAGTTGTATTTATTCTATTTATAGCAGTTTATTTTCAGCTCTGATATCTGTTTAGTATAGTATCTCTTTTGCAGGTTAGATGCTTCGTCTATACGGGGTTCACCGTATGGGCGGCGGATCTGTTAGCGAGCCCGGGTCGTAGTTTCGACCCCGGGGCGTGACAAAAGGTACACTGAATTTCGGAATTTGGTATCCTATGGGAACAAGTCTTGATATTATTGGATATTCAGATGTCGATTGGGCAGGATCTGTGGATGATCGGAAAAGCACGAGTGGTGCATGTTTTTATCTTGGCCATTGCCTTGTTGCATGGCATAGTAAAAAGCAAAACTGCATTGCACTCTCGACTGCCGAAGCGGAATATATTTCAGCAGGTAGTTGTTCAACCCAACTCATTTGGATGAAAAGTGTGTTGAGCGACTTCCGAATTTCAGCATCTTCGGTAACAATTCTTTGTGACAACACCAGTGCTATAAACATTTCCAAAAACTCTGTGTTGCACTCAAGAACAAAACACATTGAACTTAGATATCATTTTCTTAGAGAGCTAGTTAAATCAAATATTCTTCAAATTTCCTACATTTCAACTGAGGATCAATTAGCTGACATTTTAACAAAACCTTTGGATCAAAAACGTTTTATTCATTTGCATAAAGCAATTGGAATGCTTTCCTTGAAATAACCTCTTTTTGAAACTTTTGCTTAGGTTAGGTTTTGTTTTTGTGTTTTTGTTCTTTATCTATGTTTGTACGATAGAACATTAATTGAGCATTAGTTATATTGACTTTAACTGCATCCTTTCACATAATTAGAAATTTATTATGTTTTGGATATCATAATAATTCATTTGATGCAATGATCATTTATGTTAATTAAATCATCTTTGTTTTGATCAAAGTCAATTTCTCTCTCAATGATCTCTTGGTATAGTTTTTATCTTATTTGACTATTTAGTCGAGTATGAAATCGAGATCAATTTTTGGTTGAATACTTTATATTTTAAATAATTGATAGCCAATTGAGGGGGAATCAAAGAAAAAGTATTATGCTCAAAAGATGTGGAAAGAGTTACATCCCAATGAGGAGTGTGAAAACTACCACCACATGGAGGAAAGAGCTACCACCTCGGTCGTCCGAGTACTGTGTGCAGCTACCACATGTATACCAAGCATGGTTGTTCGAGTTGATTAAATAAAATGCTTTTTGGAATACTTGACTCTGTCAAATTCCAAGGTTGGTATAAGGTGGGGATTTTATTGAAAGATGCTCAAAGAGCCACTCCCTACAATAAATTGACTAGATATATTATCTAACTTATCTGGGATTTTAAACATCTATTGATCTTGGTATTTCATTTTCTTTACCAAATTGATGATTTGATAAGGGCATTACTCATAAGATCAAGTTAGATGTGATTGAAGTTGTTCAACTTTAAGGGATTTAATTTTTATAAATTTTCGTTTCATTTGTTGGATGTTATTGATAGATTTGACATAATCTATTTCTTGTTATATGAAATGATGATTTTCATTTAAAGTTGATACACAAAAGTGCTTACAATCTTTTTCTAGATTCTCTGGAATTTTTCTGAATTTTTCTGAAGAAAAAGTTTGGAGCCGGTCCGGACTGGACAAGCCGATCCGGAACCCGAACGCAGGAAAATCCTGCGGGTAGTCGATCCGGGCTGCATTCTTCGGGCAGTCCGGACCGCGGCTAGGGTTTATATGAAACGAAGTGGTTTTTGATTTTATTTCATCACAAGTTTTCGTTTCTAAATCTCCTGAATTTCTCTCTCTTGAAAGCAAAGATCTTGGAGCCCTCCAAACTCATTCTCTTCAATTCAAAGTAAGTTTTATTGATCAAAATCTCGGTTTTTCACGGTTTTACATATTTTTGCTCAGAACGTGAGGAAATTTCATATCTTTTTCGTTTCTGGATGATTTTTGATCAAACTTCTTTTGAAATAAGAACTCTGGGTAGATTAGTTTTGATTATATGCTAGGTATTCTCATGATAAACGGATTTTTGGCCTTCGATTTCTAAAAATTCGGTTTTAGGGCATATTTTTGAGAATTTTTGAAAATCATGAAATTGATCTATTTTTAAAATTCTTTTTGCAAAACTAATTTGATCCCTAGTCTCTCTACTCGATAATGATTGTTTAGGTACAATTTTTCAAATTTTTGAAAATAAATAATTTTTGTCGTGTTCTTGAGTTGTTGCTCACAGATTCTTGGTTTTGAATAGCAACAATGGTGTTTGCTTGGTTAATCTTCCTTTTGGTTGCAATGGTGCACACGAGAGCAACTAATAAATTGAAGAGGGCAAAGAAACCTTTAAAAAAGGGAGAATGTCTTCTTGTTGAAGACTCAGAGACTGAATCTGAAAATGAAGAGGTGAATTGGGACGAATTGATGGACGATGAGACAATGCCTATCAAGTCGATGCGAAAGACCCCTGATTCACTAAAAGGAAAGACTGCTATGGATAAAGGTAAAGCACCAATGACATCATCTATCTCGATGAAAAGAAAAAGACTAGCTCGACGGTTTGGACGAGCACGAGGGTTTGAAATTAATGAACCAATAGCTCCGGATTCTCCACCCCGTGAGGAACAAGTGTTCGTTAATGCGGATCGCCTAAGAGCGTTTGCGAATCGTGAATGCATTGGCGAGAGGCATGTTAATATTGGGGCTCTACGAGACCACTCCCCGGAGTTTGGTATTTTGATTGAACAAGCAAACCTTCTTCAAGCATGCCGATTCCCAGAAATGCTTGGATATTGTCTGCATCGCGTAAGGACTTTCTATACAAATGCACGGCACCTTCGAGAAAATGAAAACGGTCAGATGGAGTTTTATACGAATATCCAAGGCACAAGGTTTAAAATTACTCCACAATTGATTAGCGAGGTTTTGGGAATGCAAGCCAGCAAGACAGGAGTTAACTACTTGAAAGAAAAGAGTTTGACAAACACGATGTGGCAAATGGTTATAAAGGGAATATGTTTGGAGGGAACTCAATCAACGGAGAAATCTGTCAAATCCAAAGAACTTCGTCTTGAGTACCGGTTCCTAAACTTCATCACATGTTACAATATCCTTCCAAATATGCAGACGAAAGTCTTGAGATGGGATCGAATGCTGTTTTTGTATCTCTTAGGACATCCGTCAGAGGCAATGGGATTAAATATCAACATTCCATACATTATTTGGAATAGAATGACAAGATATGTTGAGCATCCTCATCCCACGGAAAGAATCCCATTTCCATTGATTATAATGAGGATTTTAAAGAAATTTCAGGTTGATATTAGTTCAATAACTTATCATCACTGTTTGGGCATGATCGATGAGTCCACCATTGTTAAGTCACTTCATAAGTTGCCTCATGTCACTCCAATTCCTCCATGCGGAACGAAACCCAGTGTCGGCACTTCCGCATCACCATCACAACCAGCACCCGCACCAGTGGATGAAGCATCAGTCTCATCCATCTATAAAGAACAACAACGTTTATCCTTTGAGCAAGAACAGATTACGAAGGAACATAAGAGAATTTCCGATGAGCTTGAAATCATTACAGCAGCTCAAATCACTTTGACGAAGAAGGTCACATCAATGAAAAAGTTAATGAAGAAAATGTTCTCGAAGATGGGTTGTACGAGCTCTGAGGACTCTGAGTCCGATGATTGATTCTTACTAATCATTTTTGTTTTGCAGGTTTCTCATTTTTTTTAGTTAGTTTGGTTCTCAAAGTTTTTGAACTTTTAACCTCTCCTTATTATTTTTGTGATTTTGGCTGAGTTTTGTGACAAAAAGGGGGAAAGAGTCGAGTATAGGAGAACTTTGAACAATGCACAATGCTCTGTGATTGACCATGACTATACTTGTGTGAGAACAATGCTGAAACTAAGGTAAGTATAACTTTCAACTTTGGTTTTATCTTGTGATTTGATGCATGCCTCTACTAACTATTTGACTAACTATTTGGGCATGTAATATAACTAACAAGTTGCTTGTTGACTAACCTTTCTATGACATTTGGATTTTTATTGCTCAGAAGATATGTCGATTTTTTATTATGAGTCTCTTACATATCTGAATTTGAAAATGTCATGATGAGTATAAACTCTATCTCTGTATTTGGTTTTGATTGTTAAAAATTCTTGAGGTTACTAACGATCTTTTGTGTCAAAAATGATTTCTTTTGCAGAGAGTACAGATGTCTAAGTCTAGAGTCTGTTTTAGGAGTTTAACTCATGTATTTATCTTTATTTGGATCTTCAATGTAAATTTTTGTTGTATGGTGATATCAACAAAAATATCTTTTTGAATTTTCTTAAGTGGATTTGTGTTTTGTCACGAAACCGCCAAAGGGGGAGATTGTTACGGAATTTGATTGGCATATTACGTGAAATTGGTTAAGTCTTAAAGATTGAAGATGAAGAAAGTTGGATCATATACCTCAATCTCAAGAAAGAAGAATTCGAAAGGATCAGGTACGTTTAATTAATTAATTTTGATGATCCGAATACTTCTTATAGTGTAGAAACACTTGGATGAATTTTTAATTGCATAAAAATTAAAAATGGACATTTTACATGTTCAGAGTCCGGACCGGACATTACAGTCCGGACCCCGAACATAGGTTTGTTCATGCGCTGTTTCAGTCCGGACCCTGGTAAATTCAGTCCGGACCCCGAACGTGAGATTGTTGAATTTGCATGAACAGTCCGGACCGTGGATTCAGTCCGGACCCCGAATGTCGTCTTTTCTGGAAAAAGTCTGTTTCGCTGAGACAGTCCGGACCGCCCATTCCAGTCCGGACTGTCGTCCTGTAAAATTCCAGAATTGGTTAGTTTTTGATGCTTATCTTCTTCCAACGGTTTCTAACCTATAAATAGACCATACGATTCATTTTTTAGGGTAATCCAAATACGGTCAAAAATAGAAAAATCCACCTATAGAGAAGAAAGGAAATCAATAGATTTAATCCTATGTTTCTTCATCTATATTGATTGATTTGATTCTAGGTTTTCATACTCAGATTTTGAGTAGAATCAAATCAATGAATACTTAGATGGTATTTCCGATCTATTTCTAATCTAAGTATTCGGCGGATCATCACCACCCAAAAAACAACGATTTTCCCAAAATCGGCGCGTGGACTCGCGTGGCCTTGTGGATTCAAGGTGCTACCGCTCTCGTGGATTCGGAGCGAGGTATGTTCGTGGATTCGAGACGTGCTACTGGGTGAAGACCGTGGATTCGGTCAGACGTCGTGGATTCGGCGTTGGACGCAGATCGTGGATTCGAGAAGCGTTGCGGAGCGAGCGGAGAAGATCAACTAGGAGCGTATGGAAAAAGGTTGAGTCGTCTGTGAGTACGGTATATCACCTTTGTACGTGTTATAATTCTAGTGGATTTCACCGTGTTATCGGTCCCGTGGTTTTTTACTCCGGTTTGGAGTTTTCCACGTAAAAATCTTGCGTGTTATCTTTTATTTCCGCATTGGGTTTTTATTACGCAAAGATTTTTGAGTGTTTATTGTTTACACCTATTCACCCCCCTCTAGGTGTTTTTTCCCCTATTTAGATCCATATTATACATAACCCAACAGGAATCCTATTTAAAACATACACCGCTGTCTTTAGTGCTTCACTCCAAAGAGATGATGGAAGACAAGAGTTGTTGATCATACTCCTTACCATATCCATGAGTGTTCTATTCCTTCTTTCGCCAACCCTATTTTGTTGGGGTGTGGCAGGCATCGTATATTGCGCAATGATGCCTTCACTTTCGAGAAATTGAGCAAATGAACCGGTCATTTGACCATTATCCGTATGTCTTCCATAGTACTCACCCCCTCTATCGGACCTCATAATTTTGATTTTCCTATCCAATTGTTTCTCTACTTCAATCTTATAAGCTTTAAAAGCATTGAGTGCTTCAACTTTTTCAAATAAGAGATAGAGATACATGTATCTAGAGTGATCATCAATGAATGAGATAAAATATCTCTGACCATTGAAACAAGGAATAGAAAAAGGTCTGCAAATATCTATATGTATGATCTCAAGAATTACATAACTCTTTCTGTCACGTCCCGGGGTCTATTTTGTAAAACTATTTTTTATAATTAGGGCTAGTTTAGAAAGACAGAGTTAGTAGAAAATGCTCTATTTTTTTTTTTTTTCAAACCTTCCCTACAGAACGGACAGATCCGCCACAAATACAGGCAACTCTCTGTTCACGCGGACAGAACCTCCTCAGTATTTGCACGGCGTCACACACAGTACAGTTTCACAACCACAAATTTCAATTCACACACATACACCACATTCACAAGGGATGCACATACAGCTAAATGATTCTTAAACATGATGCTTTAATGCTCTACAATGTCCTTACCGCAGATGATGCAATGCACAGATCACCGAACATTCCTATTCTTTTGAAAGGTTTCCCACACGGATACCTTATTTGAAATCTACGAGTGCAATGAAAACCAAAATGTTTTTAAAAACGGTTTCCCACACAAAAACATAATTTTTTGAAAACTGACTACCACGAGGGGTAGCAAACATTTTCGCATAAAACCACGAAATCATAACGTCAAGAATTCACTTATTAGTTCATCACATTGTTAATCCAATCAAATAATAAGACATACTGAACCACCACATCTAAACTTAATAACAGATAAATAAATGATAAAGGGAAAGTAGACTGCAGGGTACTGAAAGAACTCTCAGGAAAGCTCTCTAGCTCTATCGTCACCTCACGTACCGTCCCGACCGTCACATCCCGCAGTACCTGCAACTGGGGGGTAGTGAGAAACCATCTAGGGTCTCATAGTGGGAACCGCAAGCCGACGAAGGCGAGCTGCACTCACTGGTAGCCGAAAGATAATAATAAAGGGTAAACAGTAATATTACAATAGCATGATAATGTAAACAACTGTCGCTACCGTAATACTATGAATGCATCAACCAGACGAACAGTCCAAAAATATAAACCCAATCAACCACCAAGTTGGTCAAGAGACATAAGGCAAACCACCATGTTGGTCAAGAGACCTCAGGCAAATATCACGCTATGCTTAACCTGGCATATAACCCTAGCAGTGACCGCATCGGGCTCACGAGTCGGAAATACGACGACTTCTCCGGAAAAGAACACCCTCTTGTGGTGGATCAAACCGCTGGTGTACGCGAAATACACAAAACATGCTGTGACGATCGATGCAACACGATCAAAAGCCAACTACTGGCAAAAAACCAGTGATAAGTCCACAAGTAAAGTACTGACCAAGGAGGTTACCCAATCTCATACATGTGGGTCAAACCGACCAATCAGGTCAACCAAATATAATGATGACATCCAATCAAGCACCGCTCTACTACTAAGCCATGTGAATGTAAAAAGGATATCCGTAGAGCAATCAAGTATGAAGTCAAACGGTGATACGTGCTCAACATGCAAAGTATGTATAATGAGTAAAGAGGGGAAGAAGGAACATCACCGAGCTAGCACCACTGTACCGACTCTGGGTCGAAATACCCACTTGATTCAACGAAACACCTAACTCCCGCGATGCTCCTGCTCACCGACCGTACCTGCACAAAATCTACCGAGTCAAGACTGAATTCAACGACTTAACATCATCCATAATACAATCTTTAATTGTCAATTTTAATATTTAACTAAAAGCAAGGGCATTTTAGTCTTTTAACACAAAAGTCAATTCTCTATTCCTCTTATTCTTCAATCACTTTCAAACACAATTTTTCTTATACCGGGTACTAATCTAATATCCAACCAAACACAAATTTACATTAGTTTCAGTTTGGTCCAAAATTTATATTTATCCCTAATACTACTAATTCTCTTTTATACTCCAACCAAACGAAGCCTTATATTCAAATTTAATTTATATTAAAAATATAAAAGAAAATAATAATAATAATAATTTTGTTAAACTAAATAAAAAAAATTGTTTTACTTTTTAAAATATTTTGATCCAAAAGAATTAATAATAATAAAAGGGACTACTATTTAAATATCTCGTAATTAGTTAGCTTTAAATATCTCGACGTAATCAGTTAGCTCGCTCGGTTTTAGTTTCAATTTATAAACTCGAAACAGATACCACCAATTAAAATTTTTGATCAAATCAAATTGTGCAAATTAAAATATTAATCAAATTAAACTTTATCTTTTAAAATAAATCCGTCAAGTTTGTCTTTTGAAATAAATCGGTCCAATTTGATAATTCAGTTTTACCTTAATAGTGCTCATCTCTAAGTTTTCTATGCGAGATCTCAAAATTTAAAATAATTTTATATAAAAGAATATAATAAAACTAAATATTTTAATTTAATTATTATATTTTGAATGGAAAATGCTATGTGTACACCCCTTTCGGGGTGTACATCATACACCCCACCCATCTAAGGGTGGGGGTGTGATGATGGGTCACTTGATGTGATCCGTAAAAAGTATCGGCACCATTAAAATGATGGAGGTGTATGATGTACACCCATTCGGGGTGTACAGGTAGCATTGCTCATTTTGAATGGTGCTTAGAACCAAAAGTATGAGTGATTTTCTGAAAAATAAAATAATACAGTTAGTATCAGAATTAATTATCTACCGAAAATATAAGTTGCATTACAGTTACTGTTAGAGCTAATCATTAGAATAGAGCTTAATTTTTTTTTTTGACTGTTAGAGCTAATCATTAGAATAGAGCTTGATTTTTTTGACTAATAACTATTGTGATGAAACGCATGTTCAAGTATGGTAGATTAAATCTAGGTAGATGAGTATAGTATTTTAATTTTTGGATGGTGATTATGCCAGAGTCAAAGAAAGCTCACGTGGCGGCAAAGCTCGACCATAAAACGCTTGTGTGGATCTCCCGGCACGAAAATGGGCTTCTTTTGCGTCCATATAAATAAACATTCACCGTATTATTCAGTGTATATACCCTCCTCCTCTACCTCAACTCTCTGTCTCTCTCTCTCTCCTCCATTAATGGCGATAGCCTCTCCCCCTCTCCCTCTCCCTCTCCACCTCGTTTCCCACAAGCCCGCCTCCGCGTTTCCCTCGTGGACATCACGGATCCGCTGCGTATGGGGTTCCCCTGCGCCCGGCGTTGGGCCGAGGACCCGGACGAGAAGCTGCAGAGCCCGAGTTTCGTCAGTGAGCCGTTCTTCGCCCGTGATGTTCCGCGATCTCGACGCCGATGATTTTAGGCACCCGCTCGATAAGCAAGTAATTCCCAGTACTCGGCTCTCTTGGATTTCGCTTTTGATTCGAAGAATTTGATGATGCCTATGACCTGTTTGTTGAATTGCTTCAAAGAGAGAGAAAAAAAAAAAAGAGGTTTTTTTAAGTGTGGTGATAATCGCTTATGCTATTGGGTTTGTTCGGTTGTGATTGTTGATCAGAACACGTTGCTTCTGCGGGCGATTCCCGGGCTCGATGAAATTGTCAAGGCTTTGTTAGGTAATTGGTGTTTTTTTCTTTTTTCTTTTTTCCTGATTAGATGTTAAGGATATACAAATTAAGGATTCAAGTATTCATTAATACAGTCTGTATCTATCGTGCTAATAAGCACAATACAGTTTTCGTACCGATAGCACGGTTGAAAACTCTCTTTTTTAAAAAAATTATTAAATAATTTTTTTTACTAAAGTCCAAAAGATTTAATAAAAATACATAATAAATAATAAAAAAAATTTGTTGCTAAAGAAAATAAATATTTTATGTCATTATTTGTTGGCGCATATGTATCTTTTATGATCGGCATTCATCGGCACGCACCATGCTATACCACGCACCATGCCGTACCATACAAGCAAATTTTTAACACGACACTGTGCCCGACACTTAAATCCTTAATACGAATATGGTTTCAGAAATGCATAAGGTTACTTAATTTTTATTAGAGCTAATTTCATACAGATCCATGTAAATATATCGAATAGCAAATATATTCCTACAAAGTTCAACTTCTAAGTTATTCATATATATATATATATATATATATATATATATATATACTTCTAAGTTATTCATATATATATATATATATATATATATATATATATATATATATATATATATATATATAGAGAGAGAGAGAGAGAGAGAGAGAGAGAGAGAGAGAGAGAGTAGAGCTTATATACTTTCAAAAGCACAAGTCAAATCATGCTTGTGGATTTTTTACCATTGGATTTGCATTGAGATTTGTATTATTATAAAGTCAACTAAAGAGAGAGAAAGAAAAAATAAATAGCACAAATCTCAATGCAAATCTAATGGTAAAAGATTCACAAGAACATTTAGGCTTGTACTTTTGAAAATATATAAGTCCTACTATATATATATATATATATATATATATATATATATATATATATATATACATATATTCCTTTGATTTATTACCGTTATGTCATTGTTTATTTTTTAACAGAATATATATGAAATATTAATTTTGTTCTTACAAATATATTTTTCTAAAAGTCAAACTCTTAGAATTAGTGCAAAAATGTTCCTCTCCAAAAAAACCCTTATCTTCTTCTTTTAAACCCAATCCACCATTAATCTCCACCTCTTCTCTCACTTCTTTTTCTTTTTTATCTTTCACCATTAATCTCCACCTCTTCCCTCTCTCTTTTTCTTCTTTATCTTTTGATTGTAGGTGATTCGAGATTGAAAAATTTAGAGTTCGAAACTAGCAAGAGCGAGAGAGGAGAGAGGAAGAGGAAGGGAAAGAGAGAAAGAGAAGAGAAAGAGGAAGAGAGAAAAAAAAAAGAGAATGAGGATGAGGAAGAGGATGAGGTAATGGATTATAATATAAAAAGTGCTATGGCCCATCTTAATGGATTATAATATAAAAGGGGTAAAAAGGTAAATTTATTTTATTCACTAACCAAGGTTAAATTTTTCTAACATAGTAAGGATATATATGAATAGCGTTGGATTTTTTAAGGAATAAATATGAAAAGTTAAATTTTGTAAAAATATATTTGCTATTCAATATATTTTCAAGGATCTGTATGCAATTAATCCTTTTTATTATATGTATAATCTGAACACTTAGTAGTTTGCCCTATAAATTAAAAGGCGATAATAATGCTGAACTAGGTGTATAATCAAGATTTAGTATTAGAATGGGAGTTGGTATCATTCCTTCTCTTTAGTTACAATTTGTAGGGATTTATGATATGTTCATATAGTTTCATTGCACATCAAACTATTGGATAAGAATAAGATTTAGACAAGAGGACGGGACTAGTTTAATTGCATTTATATATTGCCTTTCCTAGACAGATAACAACGATGACAAGCTCTTATAAATAGATTACATGCAGAGAGAGGCAAAAATGAACAAAATAAAGAAACATACAGAACTTGACTGAGGAGATTCTATGCTTTACTACTTTCAGTTTTAAATTTATATTATTAAAGTTAAAAACTTTTACATCAAAAGTTGATGATGATTGAACTGTTCTAAAAGTTAATTACTTTTGGTTCTTTCTCTTGTTTCTCTTCCAAAAGTAGGCTATGCATTCTCCTCTAATATTTTCATGTTAAATCACTTAAGCAGGGCCAGTTGCAGAGCAAGTTATGCTACTTCAGAATATTGGGACATCAGTACTTGTTTCTGAAAATCAGGTAGGTTGCATTATTCTTTTTCCGTATTATTTCCTAGAAAATGGCAAAAAGTGTCACTCTGGTTGAATGGCTACACAGTCATCACAGCGTATGCATATACTTCTTCGATTATTGTGTGGATATGGGTTGAACTGCAAAAGGACTGCATTTTTTATATTATGTGCTGAATGTGGACCGATGAATTTACCTTCTGCCAATTGGAACTCTTATTTCTCATAACTCAGGGAGCTTTTATGTGGTTACAGCTACCTGATCTCCATAAATTGTTGGTTGAAGCTGCGAAACAACTAAACACAGAAGCCCCTGATTTATATGTCCGTCAGAACCCTGTTCCAAATGCTTATACTTTGGCAATCAGTGGTAGAAAGCCATTCATCGTAGTGCACACGAGTCTTGTGGAGCTTCTTACCAGGAGAGAACTACAGGTACCATTCTTCCCATTTTGTTGCATAATTTGCACAGAGAATTTGTGATTTTTTTAGGGCGGTGGGAAGGGGGCGGTTATTTACAAATTGGTCCCTGAAGTTTGACCCATTTTTCAATTTCGTACTCATAGTCCTGAAGTTTGTTCTGCATAACAATTACATCCTTCTTTATCTTACAATCTATAAGTGCCACATCAATAGCCATCCTCGGACTTTCTTATGGTGAAATTGAAACTTTGAGAATGATATTGATGCCAAGATTACGCTTTAGGGATGAAATTGAAATAGAGGTCAAACTTTAGGATTAAAATTGAAACATTGTGGAAGAAATCAAGATCATAGTCGAATTTTAGGGACTAACTTGTTATGATTAAAACAATGAGGATGAATTTGAATCTCATGTTTATAATTGTAGTTAAGCCTTTTTCATAAATCATTGGCAGGGGAAGCGACTTAAGAGTGTCTTGCAATAAATCAGATATAGTATGAACTTCAAGATTGGCTAAAGAGCATGTTAAATGTTAGACCAATTATACAGTTTATGGAAAATTATTAAATCTTATTTAAGTAAAGAAATACAGTACAACAAGCATTTGCCTCCAAGTGCTTTTGTAGCGAATGTGGGGAGTTTTTGATGAAGCAGCTGATTTGCTTCTTTAAACAGCTATACTCAAACAGAAATTTTGCAGACACTTCACCAGACCAAAGAGGCCCTCATTGTTTCACCAATGAATGGATTAATAACTATCATTAAATATCAACTCAAAAGTGTTTCATAGTTCAGTTGTTATGATTCTTTTCTCAGTCTTTGTTCCTACCCTATTGATTTTGGATGATAATGTTTTAAGAAACTTCTGTTGAATCTTTGTAGGGTTTCTGGACTCTGTAAAAGTCCTTCCATATAGCTTTTGGCATTATCATTGGATTTACCACTAAGATACCATGCATTCTTATACTCATAAATTGACTAATAATCATTCCAGCATTACATTTGGAAATTAAACAAAAGCATACTGAAATTTCAAGGCAGTTTGCTTAGACCTGAAATTTCTTTAGTTGTCAATATAAGCAAAACTAACTGTGGAAATTCCCACTTCAGATGTGGTAAATATAACCATAACAGTCAGACATTTTATTTGGATCCAATGAGTTACTTAAAATTTTGTAATGTTTTATCTTTTCATTAGGCTGTTTTGGCTCATGAACTGGGCCACTTGAAGTGTGACCATGGCGTATGGCTTACTTTTGCAAACATATTAACACTGGGAGCTTATAGTATGCCTGGTATGTTTTTTTTATATTTACATACAAGATAATTTATAGTCCCTCAAGTTTGATCTAGATATCAATTTCATCCTTAAATATATAATTTACTAATTTAGTCCCTCAAGTTTGAACCTCATTTCTGTTTCATCCTCTAAAATTCCAAATTTAAGTAATTTAACAAAGCAAAGTCTTAATATGGTGCTGATGCGACACCCTTTTTTAGATGATAAATTAAAAAAAAGAGAACTCAATGGTTATTCTAAACAAACTTCATCATCTAAATTATTATAATAGAAGTTATGAGGAGGAAATTTGGAACCAAGGTCAAAGTTCAGCTACTAAACTTATAGTAACCCTTAAATATATGAGTGTGCATGCGCCGGAAGTATTGCCTGGATCTTGTCCACCACATCACCGATGGAATGCCAGGTCATCTACCCTCTATACTTCTCTTTTTGAAATCAGTATCATCCTATGGACTTCAGACTTGCCATTTAAAAATTATTGTCTTTTAAAGATGAGGACTGAGAGGAGTAATGGATTAGGGGGTAGATTGTTCGGTGGTCAATGGCTGACACGGTGGACCAGGCCCGGACAATAAATTTCTTTTGCGTGTGTGAGAGAGATGGTTTGAGTTCTACAAATAACCCAATACGAGTATTAACAAATAGACTATTTTCAGGGCTTGGTTTTCTTGCTCAGTTCTTGGAAGAGCAGCTATATAGGTGGCTTCGAGCTGCAGAGCTGACTTGTGATCGAGCGGCTCTTCTTGTGGTCCGAGACCCCAAGGTACATTTTGATCCAGAATCAGTAGGGTGGCTCTATGCAGTCTTTAAATGCTTACTTTGTAAATTTATGTTTCTTAATAAGAAAGACTCGTATGCACGGTCTGGCTATGGTTTAGTTTTCTTTCGATTCGACCTGCATATTTCTAATAATCTTTATTTCATGATCCCATCAAGAGGTGGTCATCTCTGTTCTGATGAAACTAGCTGGAGGATGTCCTTCTCTCTCCGACCAGCTCAACGTCGACGCTTTCTTGGAGCAAGCTCGTTCCTATGACAAGGCTGCTTCGAGCCCGGTTGGGTGGTACATCAGGTTTATTAGCTTCTACTACAGAATAAATGACACGATTGTGTGACACGATTCACAGTTTTCAATTGCATACTTCTGAAAGCATGATTCATTGCCCTATAATGGAAGGGGCAGTTTGGCTTCTTGAGAAGTGAACTAAAGTGGCAAAAAGGAAAATAATATGCTGTTTTTGCTAATATGGGAGAACCCAATTTTTTTTTTTTTTTTTTTTTTTTTTTTAAAGACAAAAAAAACAAAAGCTTTTCCATTCCCATTTGATAAGAACTCATCAAGTATATCTGGGGATATTTTCAGGAATGCTCAAACTAGGCAGTTATCCCACCCTTTGCCAATTCTCCGAGCCCGGGAGATCGATGAATGGTCAAGGAGCCAGGAGTACAGATCACTATTACAAAGAGCAATCCTACAAGAAGATGCTCAGAAATTTTAGTGACCTGATGCTGAAGAATTCGATGTAAATGACACTACAAAAGGTAATGTCGATTATCATTTCCCACGACTTGTATCATTTCCCACAACTTCTCTGGAGTTGGTTAAGAACTCGTTTGGCATAGCTTTTGTAGACGTAGTGTCATTTGATGATGTAATGTTTAAGTCGAGATATTCGAAGAAGCACTATTAAATGCACTTCAATAATATCTCTCTATAGCATAATAGAAGCATTAAATCAAAACTCTCACTTTTGATGGTCACAATCTTATGAAAACTTTCTGCTGCAGCAAAAGCTAGAGATTTTTTGTTTGTCAAACATTCTATTAAAGATAGTTATGGCTCAAAACAGAATTAGAAGCGAGACCAAAAACTCCACTTGAGTGAGTGGTTGATCCAACTTATAGAACAACTTTATTTTGAAATGCCATAGGCTGCTGGCATTTGGCAAATAAAAAGTCTAGAATTTTCATGGTAGTGAGAAGCTAAAATAAGCTTGCAGACTGTTAAAAGCAGAAGTTCTAATTGACCTTCTACTTATGATGGAGTAGTTAGTAGTAAAAACGCACTAGTAAATTTTCATATAGCTTTACTTAAACAACGCTTTTGCAAAAAATTCCTCTGGGAAAACATGTTAAAAGATTATGTTATATTAAGTTACACAGAATCTACTACTGACTCTTTGATGTTTTCGCACTGTTGTGTAGGCCAGCAGATGATTCAAATGATAGAAGAAGAATATACAGTATTGTACATTCTGAGGAGCAGAAAACTAGAGCTTTAAGTTTACACAGATGTATATTCTCAAAATACAGTTATGTTCTCAAAAAGACATACAAATGAGAGTATAGATAGAAAAGCATTACTAATTATTGACATAACTAAGCTTGGCTTGAATGAAATTAAAGAGTGCCATGATGGTTCATGTGCTTGGATATATGTAAAAAAACACCTTGGCTTGTTAGGGGTTTATATTGATGCCTATTTTGGACAAAGATTTGTAGCAGAAGCATTTGTGGCTCGAGCTCAAATTGTGAACTCAAAGCAGAAATCCAAGTAGAAAATCAGCAAATTGAGCTTCCAAGTCAGGTTCTTTACTTGACCTAATCTTGGATGCATGCAGTTCTAATCAAGAAATTCTATGTGTTTGGACCTGGTGTATTTATATATATGCATCCTATCAAAGAATCCTATGCATTTGTTTTTTTTTTTTTTTTCTTTGGCTTGCTAAGAAAAATAATCATACCATGCACAAGTTCTAAACATGAATGTAATATCAATACCTTGGGCATAAGTGGATGAGCAATTTGCGAATTTCTACAATATTTCTTAAAGGGCACCTTTATTGGGTCAAATTTAGATGGTAAATTTACTGCACAAATACCCCAAAAGGTTGTTAAATTGCAACCGAACAACAATATAATTTCCATAATACCACAAAAGTTTAAACCCTAGAAGGAAACTATCAATAAACACTATAGGACTAATCTTATTTACAAAATGCACGCTTTGTCCAAATTATTTTCTCACATGAACTCTTTGTAATAGTAATCTATTGCTTCTTTTTTCTTTTCCTTTTTTTCCTAAAGAAAATGAAAATGATTCAACTTAGGATAAAACCACCTCTAGGCACATAAATACGACGAAAAAGAATGAGCTGAAAAGGAGTTTGTTGCCATTAATTTCACCTTCGAATCACTCCCGTGATTCCGTCGAGGACTTCATTGTAGCCCCCAATTCCTCAGAGATTTTAAAATTTTCATCGATGTCCCTCTTCATCATGCTCCCCTATTCGAATTTATGTTCAATCACGACCGATTTGCCTTTGTGCTCATTCGTCGTGGCGACGTAGCTCCAAGTATAGCTATTATTCTTACTATCCATATTTAGCTCTATAGAGTGCAAGTCACTATCTTCGGACTCGAACTCGTCCTCGTCTTCTTCATCCTTTTCCTCGCCTTCCTTCGATCCATTCGCAACCACACCAAGATGGAATAGCTGGTCTTTATTCTCCATTAACTCGTTTGTATTATCGATTTCGTTTTCTCTACCTTTATCTTTTAGAAAAGCGTCGAGCTCGTTCCTTAACTGATCGATGGCGGCATTTTTCTCCTCCATTTGAAGCTTTGCTTCCGACAGCTTCATCTGAACCCTCTCCTCTCGCCACTCATCCGCGATCTGAAGCATCGCTCTCTCCTTTTCCATTTCCTCTTTTACCCTCTCATACTCGATTCTCATCTCTTCCATGTTGGTTTTATCCTCCGCAGCCCCCCTCACCGTTTCGTTCCATATCTTTTCGATCACTTCTCTCGATCGTTTCTCCCTTTCGAGTTCTTTACTTGTTTTCACCAAGGAGGCTTTTATTTCTGCTAATTCGGCAGCGAGTTCATTGTTAAGCCTCTCGGTTCTTTTTCTCATTGCTTTTTCTGTTTCGAGCTCCTTCATGATGAGCCGAAATGTGGCTTTAATTCTTTCGCGATCCTTGTTCTTCCAACCTTCCTTTGCTGTCGTATTATCCGACGTTTCTTCTTCGATAAGCTCCGCGATATTTACGAGGGCCCCGTCCAACTCAGCTCGAAGAGCCGGAACGAGCGGAGTGGTAGACGAGGGCATCTCGCCTGATCTCCATATGTGGACTAGTACTTTAAGAAGCTCTTTTGATGCAGTTATGCCATTATTTAAATCTGTCAAGCACCTCATCCTTCGATTAGTTGAAATAGAGGATGGGTGGTTCCGAGAACATGAATGCATCTGTAACACATATAAGTTTCACAAACCAATTTTGGTACAGAAAATTCACAATTGAACAGGAAAGAATTGCAAAAAAAAAAAAAGAAAAAAAAAAAGCATCTGAATTGGGCATTTCTAGATAACTAAAAGCATAAAGTTGGAAATGCAACTGCACCATGTTCATTTATTGTCGACGATACAAGTTACAAATTTACAGTATAGTGTTTTGTGATTAAAGCAATGTTTTTGTGGTTATATTGGTCATTAAATCTTCTCAAAAAAACCACAAACAACTTTTCTCGGCATGATCCTTCATAGATGCTAATATTCTCTACATAAATCTGTTTAGGTTATCGTGATTATCAGCTAAGCAACAGTAAGCTTCAGGAACTAAATGCTTAACTCTCAAAAGGTGTTTGAAGTTTACAAACAAGAGAGATAAATGCTTACAAACTTGCTTATGCCGCTGCATTTTGTTGACAGGCATTCGTAACTCACAAGGCAAAGGAAAAAATCCAGCCATTCAAAACGTAGAGTTTGCAGAACTAGTTTCAAGCAAACATTACCCAAAGAACTAAAAGTCCTGCTATGTGAAGTTTCTATGCTCGGTGGAATCACGTAATCCCAACTTTCTTAACATAAGCAAATATGAAGTTTCTGTTGTGCGTATCTATAATCAAGAGAAATGGAATAACTTACAAAATATAGTGCATTATAATTATGCATCGGCCAAAAAATTACAAAGTGATGCAGTTCTCAAAACTCCGGAAGGTCCATCAATTTTCTCAGAAATATTAACAAAATTGTGACACAAAAGTGATTTAAGGATGCCAGCATTTGACATGAACATGCAGTTGATTCTTAGTTCTTATAAGGTTGACCAGACGGATAGATGTGACGGATAGATTAATGCCCTCATTCTTTTTCCTTTTCTATTTATTATTTTTTTTTTTTAGCTTTTTCGGGGTATAAGGAAAAGATTCGAAGTAATCAAATGGTAACTCGCTATAATTGAAAAGGAAAGATCAGGCAGAACTTATTTACCTCCAACATGCTCATATTGCTGCGTAAACCTGATGATCTACGATCCTTCTCATTGAACCCGGGCATCTGATAGGCCAGTGGGATCATTCTTTTATCATTCCCCACTCTTGATTGATTCATAACCTAAAGTTCAAAACCAACACTACAATAAGACATTTAACAGTGATTCAGTTAATTTAACTGTTTTCAACACTTTTTTGCGATGGAACTGCGAATTTCGTTAAAAAAAAACAAAAAAACATATATAAATAACAGTAGATAGCTAATGAAGCCACTCATTTTAATAAATCCCAAATTCAATTAGGAAAAACCCACAACAAGAAAAGTGTCCTATATTTGACAATTAAGGTCTCCATGATCTAAAATGCCACGAAAGATATACTCACTTCTGAGATTGCGCAATGTGATTCGCTAGACCTTGTGCTGCTTCTGCTTCTCCTCATCTCCTTCGAAACTCCCTCCTCTAAATCTCCAACCATTTTATCTGAGGGGAACTTACTCATTTGCCACAACAAAGTCGCGAGCTTTCGAGCCGAAATCGATGCTTGAGCCCCTCTAGCACAATTATATGATTCAGAACAGTAACTACAAGAAGATAAAGGTGACCGCGAACTTATATTCCCTATAGGAACTGGTGTAGTGGATCTCCCCTTCTTCCTAACAACAATTGCCCTCTTAATAGAATGGTTCTTCTTCAACGAAGAATATGTAGATGATGATGTTGATGATGAACAACAAACCCCTTTTCGGATCACGCGAGGCCCATTTACAGATCCATTTGTGCCCACATTGTGCCTTGGCATTCTCTAGAGAGAGAGAGAGAGAGAGAGAGAGAGAGAGAGAGAGAGAGAGAGAGGTGTGGGTGGAATACAATTAGAAACCAAGAACAATGAAGAAGAGTTTGTAAGGGAAAGGAGAGATTTTTGAGGTGGAAGTGAAATGGGAATTATATTCAAATCAGAAAAAACATGTGGAGGAAAGGTAGCCGTTGGAATAATCAAACCAAAAGCTGGTAAAGAAAAAAAAACAGAGAATGGAAAAGAAGAAACAAAAATCTACCTAAAATACAGCAGAAGAGCTACTAAAGTAAGTGCCCATCTTTTTTATTATTATTATCATTAAAAAAAGAAGAGCTTATGAGAGTGACAGAGATAAGAGTGAGGAACAAAGAGATGGGCGCAGAAACTGTTGACTCTCGGAAGTGGGCTTACACCGAACTGGCCAAAGATTGAAGCTTTATGCGAAATTTCTCCTCAAATTACACAACAAAAATCAAAAACACCATCAAATCTGTTGATTCTGGGAAGTGGGTTTGCTCCAAAATGGATGAAAATTAAAAAGTTTTATGTGAAAATTTCTCCTCAAATTACACAAGAACACCAAAACTAATGAGTCTGCGGAGTGGGTTGGTTTGCTCCAAAATGGCTAAAAATTGAAGTTTTATGTGAAAATTTCGTTAGGAAATCACCCAACAAAATCAAACTCACTATGAAAAATGCTGAATCTGCGAAGTGGGTTCGCTCCAAAATCGCCAAAAATCGAAACTTTACGCGAAATTTCTCCCCAAACTACCCCAACAGATCAAGAGCACATAAGAAAACACAAAATTAAGAAGCACCAAAGCTCGAATCTTGCAAAGAGGAACAGAGTACCTAAAGAACCCAATGTGTGGAGAACCCACTCGCCGCCATAAAAATCCAAACTTTTTAACTACGAAAAAGCTCTCCTCGCTTCAGAAACCAAGCCCCGCCCCAAACGATAGGATCTAAAAAGCTGAAACCTTTTCAATTTGCTGCACCTCAAAGCAAAAGTATTGGTATATAATGATGGAGACAGATGCGGAGAGCGCACGAGTGGGGGGCCGATGCTGAGGAAGAGACAAAGGAGAGAGGAGCACACAAAGCTCGTCTCCTTGTGCTCTCAATCGCTCGCCCCACGTTTTATTATAGCGGAGATGTTTGTTTAAAGCATCGAACGCATTACATACATCCCCACACACACACACACACACAGCTTGGATCGGAGCGGCGTGAGCTGTTCCTTGCTAAATTATTTTGAGCCCCCGCCGCGGAGGGTCGTATCACACACTCTGACGATTTTTTTTTTTTTTAATTAATAGACTCTTTTTATAAAAAAAAAATTATAAGTAATTTTATAAAATATTTTAGTTTAAAAAATAATTTTTTACCAAATAAAATTATAAAAATAGATGGTACGCCGTTTTTAAATACGATAATTCATTCACCATATCTTAAAAATTGTCTATAAAGACAATAAATAATCCACCGCATTTAACATAATTTGCATCCTAAATTTTATAATTTTTATCCTTCGGTAAAACGATAAATCATTCTTCTTTGAACCAAATCAGTTCCCAACTTTATAATACATTTTATGTGTAAACCAGTATAATTTTTTTTAAAATTAATAAGCTTAAAAAATATATATTATAATTATAAATATTTCTTCAAATATAATTTATTTTTAAGGAATCATCCGGTTTTGACCTAAGTTAGAACGGCTTATTCTTTTAAATATAATTATTTATTTGAATGAAAATTAAATTATTTTAAAAATTAGAAAAATAGTGTTTTGATTGTTAGATTAATATAACGAGATCAGAATAATTATAATTTTTAAATAATAATATTTTATCTAATTAATTAATACAAAAATATTAATTAAATAATAATTTAATTTATTTAATTAATTACTTGTAGATAATCTTAAATATTAAATAATAAAATAATTAATCATGAGTATTGTTAATTAATAATTTAATTAACCACAAATAATTTAATAATTTAATAAATTAATTATGTAATTAGTAAATAAAATCATTAAATTAATCAAAATATTAGATTAATTTAAAAATTAATAAAATAATTAAAATTATATTTACTTTAATTAAGATTGTTCTTAAGTTGGAATAAACTTATTTGAGAAAAAAAGAGTGAAACTAAGGTTGCCGACTTTGTTCTAGGGAAAGGAAAATAGTTATTCCCACTTTCTCTTTTTTTTTTCGTTTGGAGAACGAGGGATAGATAACCTTTTATCCCCATCCTTGTTCTCCAACTAAACGCTCCTTACGGAACTAAGTACTGGTTTGGCTTAATTATTGGAGAAGTAATTTTTACAGAATTAATTTTTTTTTGAAAAATTAATTTTGGTTGAAAGTTGTGGAACATTTGGTTGAATTTAAATAAAAAATATTTTTTCTAAAGCGATTTTGTAAAATTATTTGGTAAAAAAAAATTACCTTTTGCAAATAATAAATTTTTTACTGAATTTTTTTAAAAATTTATTGAATTGATTTTAAAATAATTTTAATATTGAAATAAAATTTATATGGAAATTTAAAATTAAATTTTTTTTAAAAAATAAATTTTGAATTTTTAAAATTTAAAATTTAAAATTTAAAATTAATTTTAACATTTTAAAAGTTTAACTTTCAAATTTTAAAATTTAAAATTTCTAAAATTTTATATTTCAAAATTTTAAATTTTATTTAAAATTTAAAATTTAAAATTTAAAATTTGCAATTTAAAATTTGCAATTTAATATTTAATATCTAAATTTTAAATTTTAAATTTTGAAATTTAAAATTCCAACATAAAATATAAAATTTAAAATTTAAAATTAAATTTTAAAATTTGAATTTAAATTTAAAATTTGAATACAAAATTAAATTAAAATTTAAAATTTGAGTTTAAAATAATAATCAGATTTTAAAAAATAAGTTTTAGCTATTTTTGGTTTTGGGACTTAAAAATTAAAAAACTAGCTCTAAAAATTAAAATCAAATTTTGAAAAAGAAGTTGCCTAGTACTTTATTGAAGGTAAAATTATTTTTGATCCTAAAATTAATTTTCAAAATTTAGACCAAACACCCTATGAAACTATAAGAAGAATAAATTATTACTTTCTAAATATGACGAATTGTTTATTGTTTTCTTTAAAATATTAATTTTTTTTTTAATGTTTAGTGTTTAGTGTTATACATTTTTTTGCGTTCGGATGTAGAAAATGTATAAGCTGAGTAAAGACAATGAATCATTTACTATTTTTAAAAGCAAAAATTATTTATCGCTTAAGTTTATTTTTACAATAAAAATTTTAGAGTCTATTTTTATAATTAAAAAAGTTTATAGGCTTAATAGCCCAAAAACGGCCATTGTTACTAGAAAAATACTAAATATACATCCTAAATTGAGTGTACATCTTCCACCCACCCTATTCTGGATGGGATGAATTTTATTCGTTACATCGATGTGACGAGGGAATGAATATCTATTTCAAGATGGAGTGGGTGTAGGATGTACACTCCATTTGGGGTGTACATCTAGCATTGCTCTTGTTACTATGTTGTAGCACTCTACAATATAGTTTGGTAATATAATCGTTGAAGATACTATTTTTATATAAAAAATAATTTAAAATTATTTTAAAATTTTTTATATTATAAAATTATAATTATAATTGTCACAGAAAAAACACAAAATTACATATTTCTTTGATTTATTTTATTTCTTTTCTAAAGAGAGAGAAGTGTAAAGTAATTATACTTCAAATTTACGAAAGTTAACTATCAACCAGTTAGCCAACGGCACTAAATATGATTGACAATTTTTTAAAATATTTTATAGTATAAAACATTAATTTTAGTCACAATATTATCCAACCAAGCCTACACAGGTTTTGATTGGATCCTATTTTGTAGGATGGGCACCAAACTCTGAAATCTACAGAACCAAACCAAACCCATAATTTTGATTCAATTTTAATTACAAATAATTTAATTTTAATCTAAAAATTTTTAAATCAAAAACTTTAATTTGATTTCAAGTTGAAAAATTAAAGAATCAATCAAAATTGATATTTATATGTATCTGTTGATGTACAAATTAGTGCGCTATAAGATAGACGGTTCGATCCACGCATGAGCTAAAAAAAAAAATTAACACGCAGTATATCAGGATTCAAGATAAAGCGTCTGAAAATAAAAAAAAATTACGCGGAACGATCAAGATGTGGGATGTAACTCACTTGGGGATGATTATAGGGGTGTAACCTATGCAATCATGACTATAACACTCTTTCACTACGCAAACAAACTAATAAACATGGGTTTATAGAAAATGATTATGAATAGTAATTTTAAAGCCTATAATAAGAATCTTACACTCTTGAAACAAAACCCACACATAATTTTTTATGTAATTTATGGCTTTCTTTATAGTAGCCATTCTTTTCCGCATTTACAGTTTTTTTTAAGAGACGTTTATTTGTAACTTAAACTTTTCAGTTATCAATACAATTGATTCGTTCTCTCAAAAAAAAAATATAATTGATTCGGCTTTTTCAGACAAGTAAGTTCCTGATTTTCTTCGAATCGTTTGATCAAAATCCGGTTGAGTCGATTGTTCAACTGAATCACTTGGTCTCTTAAAAGCGTTGTGCATTCGAGGGTCAATCTAGAGACTGATCCATGTCCAGAGAATGAGTTAGACCTTGATCTTGAGACTCAATTCAGATCACCTCTGATCCGATTTCTCTTCATACAGTGTATCTATACCATATCTATTCTTATTATTATAAACAAATATATTTATTGGTTTCGTCTCACCTTTTTTGTCCGTGCGTCCAAATTACTAAAATATCCTTTACATCATTAATTTTATAATAATTATTGAATAATATTTGTTGTGAATTCAAATTTAAATTCAATAAATTATTAATTTGTAATTATATTTGAAAGTTAAATTCAAAATACGAGTTTACAATTTGAATTTTAGTTTACTATTTAAATTCAGATTCAAATATATGTTGTAAAATAAAGCTCTATATTCAAATTGTTTACTTAAATTTAAGTTATTTTTTTAATTCCAATTTTTGTTTCGTTGACATATTATACTCAAATTGAAAATTTAAACATGAGTTTTTTTTTTAATTCAAAGAATTTCGGATGGTTTAATTCAATTTAAATAAAATTTTAATTAAAAATTTAAAATTAAATTTAGATTTACTATCTTGATGTACAATAGAAATTTAGAATAGAAATTCAAATTTTAATTCAAGATTAAACGTATAGTTCAAATTTAAAATTATTATAGTTAATTAGAATTAATAATTTATTCTCACCCTTTTGTATAAATAATATTTACCCATTAATTCAAATTTTAACTCAAGATTAAACTTATATTTCAAATTTAAAATTATTACATTTACCCATTAATAAGTGTCTCTTAAACTATTCACATATCCTCTTCATAAATATAATTTTTAATATTAACTTAAATACCTATAAAAATTAAATTTTTATGACTTTTCGCATCCTCTCTTAATAAATATACATTTTAAAAAAAATCATTTACTATTAACAAAAATATTTTAGTAAATTATATTTACCTATTAATAAATGTGTCTAAAACTCTTCACATACCCTCTTCATAAATATAATTTTTAATATTAATTTAAAAACTCATAAAATTTAATTTTTTACGGCCTTTCACGTACTCTCTTAATAAATATATTTATTTTTATTAATTATATAAGTTAATATTTTAATTTGATTTTGAATTTGTATTTTAATTTGAATTCAAAGTTGAGTTTAAGTTTGAAATTAGTTTTTAAAATTTGCAATTAATTATAAATATATTTTGTAATAAAAATATTAAAAAATTATTTACTATTAATTCAGTAAATAGATTAGGATTTCAAATTTTTAATTAAAATTTAAATTTGCATTTTATTTTATTAAATATGATTTTATTTCAAATATCTAATTCAAAGTCGACTTTGAGCTTAAATTTTGAATTCAAAATCTAAATTAGTTTATTAGTTATAAATTTATTTAGAAATATAAAATTTATTTTGAGAAGCCAATTTTTTTTTTAAAAGATTTCTAATGTTTCTTAACCTAAAGAATTTCAAGAATTGGTAGTTTAAGAATTTATACAAAAATTGAATAACCTTATAAATTTATAAAACTAGGTGAAAGGTTACTTGAGTATGTATAAATAGTTAAGTTTAGAGTTTTAGTAAGGTCAAACTACTAAGCCAAAAATTATCTTGTACCAAGTTCTCCTAGTATCCAACAAATCCAATAAGGTTAGGTATATGTGAAATTATAATATTTTGAAATTTGTTTTGAAATCAATTAATTATAAATTTATAATTAGACTTGAGATTAGATTTAAACTATAAGTTAAAAATTTTAATTTATATATTTTAAACAAAATTTTATGTTCAAATTGTGAACTTAAACTTAAGTTATTTTTAAATTATTTTTTTTTCATCCTATAATTGTCGTTAAGAGGGCTACTCATTCAAATTTTATTCTATACTTTTTATTAATTACTGAAAAGTTATCTATTTGATTTAATATAATATTCAATTTGTTGGATGTGTTACAATATTAAATTTTATTCAAATTCAAAATTAAATTTAGATATTGATTTCAAATTTTAAAATTTTTAATTAATTATAAATTTATTTTGGTATAACAAATAAAAAAAAGTTATGTGGGTTTGATACACTTGTGGGGGTCGATGTGGATGTTGGATGATTTCAAACTCTGTGGATGAATGTTTACTTTATTATTTGTTAGTTGGCCGTTTTTAAACTGTCGCATGTACTCGACGTCACTGCTGTCGAGCTTAGAGAGGACCTGAGCTTCGAGAAAACACCGGTGCGGATCTCAGAACAGGAGGACAAAAAGTTGCGCAACCGGACGATCCCCTATGTGAAGGTGCTGTGGAGCAACCAGGAAGAACGTAAAGCGACTTGGGAACTAGAGTAAAAAATGAGAGAGTGCTACCCAGATTTATTCATTGCGGACCAGGGTTAAGTTTCGAGGATGAAACTTGTTTTAAGAGTTGTCTAATATAAATTAATTAAGTAGGTTGCAATTTCATATTTTTAAATCAATTTAAAATTTTTACTTTATTTCGTTAGATGTGTTGCTATATATATATATTTTTAATTCAAAGTTGAACTTATTCAAATTTTAAATTTTAATTAATTAAAAATTTGTTATGCCATAAAAATATTAAAAACTAAATTTTATATATGGGTTGTGATTTGAAAGTTTAAATTAGAGTTAAAATTTATATTTCTGTAGTATGTGAGTGTTCTCTTACTGGTGCAGCTTGCATATGATTTTTTCTGGTTTGTGTTCTTGTTGGGGTCTCACATTGCAAATTACTTTATTTCAGCCGGTATAATTCGCTCGTCAGCGAGCTGATACATTGAAGCAGTGAAATTATTTAGGAAAAGATGCAGAGAAGAAGTGCACTTATCTCCATTTTTTTTTTTTTTCCTATATCATTTTATTGTGTGTTACATATATCACCTTTCT
>CM055073.1:7421301-7446301 GCA_029204045.2 Tillandsia leiboldiana
TTAGTCTAAAATATTTGATATATCTAAAAAATAAATTTTATGATTTTTGAATATCATTTACCTGGTGATCGAAATGGCTCAAAATCAACGGCTGAAAATAAAAATCTCACAAAATATAATTATATGATACTAAAATTTTAGATCAAAGATATTGACTTTGTTCTATATAGTATAATAAAAAATTTATAGAAGTTTTACGTGATTTGAATATTTCTATACCGTTAAACTTGCAAACGGTTCACTACGATCATTAAAATTATTAATTTTGAGCCACTTTGATCACTAATCTGAAATCGAAAATTCACGAAATTAAATTTTTAGACCTTTTAAACATTCTAGATTAATTTTAACGGAGTCGATTGTTCATTCGGAAGTCCAATGGCACTAAAAGTGCGATTTTCGGAAACCCTAGGGGTCTAAATGCAGAAATGACATTGTATAAAGTTAAAAACAGTATGTTGGTCTGGATGTTTTCGTTAAACATTGTTAAAAGATTTAAGTTGATTGGGATAGTTCAGGTTAAGTTAGAATTAAATTAAGTTCCTGAACTATGTTTGATTCAGGTTGATTCAGTTGACTCTGGTTCTGAGCATACAGTCGATTTGGTTTAGTCGCCTGCGATTTATCAGGTGGGTTTATCTTTCGGTCCGGGCTTTATCATTTCGGCCCTCTGGGGTACAGTATTAGTTGGACCCCTGTTTTTGAAGCTTAGTTTCTACTTTGAGCATATCCTTTTCGTTGATGCTTTATGCCTGATTAATGATCTCTATTTATCCGTTGCAAAGTATAATTGATTCTAGATGATGCTTTCATATTTGATATCCTTATTCTGGACATTGCCATGCCTGTTGGTTATCATTAGATGTATAGCCTGTTTATCTGTTGATCTTTCGATACACTGCTAGACACATAGTTTTAATTAAATTACTTTATACCGAACATCGTTGGGTCGCCTGAGTCTGTTCTTGTTTGATAGGACAAAGGCACTGCTCTTCGAAGTTTGGATCTAAATCCTGTTTTCAAAATGATTTTACTAAAAATGTGTGTTTAGTAGTGTATGGTTAGTTTGGTTGCTAGATTGATGATCAGTTGTTTCCTAAGTACCATGACTTGATTTCTGGATAATGTCATATCTGTCTATTAACATTATTGATTCATATTTTATAGTTGCTGTTGTTGATATTGCATTGAGTTGAGATTTGTTGTTGATTCTGCATTGAGTTGAGATGTCGATATCACTGTTGCATCCCAGAGGGGATTGTTCTGGCTTTTTGCCGATTACCCGGTCTGTAGACCGAGAGCTTGAGCATTCGCATTGATCGCCCGCATCGCTGTACTTCACGAACATATCCGAGGTCGCTCCTCATGTGCTTTGTTCTTTGCCTGTAAAGTGGTCTGTTGAAAGGCCCGTGACTCCCAAGGGGAGAATGTCAGCTAGGTTGGTGCTAGTTTGGAAAAATTCCCTGAGGTCTTGTAGACCAATATGGTGGCTTATGATTGGGTGATTTTATTATTCATCTGTTGATGCATATGTTGTTGATTAAAACATGTTTTTAACCTATTTCATTGAGTTCCTAATTTAATTTCCTGTTATTAGCCTATGCATGATTTAGTATCTCTTTGATGATCTTAAATACAGTTTCAAGATTATATCTGATTATTCTAACCCCTGATTATTACTATCCTCTAGTATTGTATACCAGTAGATACGATCTGATATTTCTCGGCTCGTCGTGCCCACTGGGATACACTCCCGTGTGTCTCACACCCTCGGGTGACTGTTTTCAGGTCGAGCGGGTGTTGGGATGTCGGGACGAATCGGCGAGGCATCGATATAGAGGTTGACCCTGGACAGCCGGAAGTTGTGTAACAGTTATTAGAGAAAAGATGTTGTAATATTTGTGAAGTTATTTGTAATAATTATTTTGTAATAATGTTAAGTATAGTACGTAGTTAGTACTCTGATGTTGTTGCCAAGCTAGCCGTGCATATATAGAAAAGGCTCAATCCCAAAGGGGGTTGGGACTCTTCTATATATGTGGCGGTCTGTTGCGCCCCGGCTGGTTTTTAAAACTCTGATTTGAAAAAAAAAAAAAAGAAAAAAAAAAATTTATACACTGGTTTTTGAACTCGGGGCGTGACAGATTAGATGGTATCAGAGAAATAGGAATACGATGTCTAGATTTGGCTAGAAACGAACCCTAGGATGACTTGTGTTCACGAGAGAGCGCTGGGTTTTGGAATAGTGGTTTGGAACTTAGAAGTGTTTCGTGTTCATGTTTCGGGAACCGTTGTTAGTGAAGGGTTAGCCGCGGCCATTGTTTCGACTGTGGGCTTAATACTTTAGTGGAGCCAAAGGGCTCAGATCAATACATGTGGTTCAAAGATTGACCACGATTCTTGCAGTAATTGTTTGATTAATGGCATAGCAGCAGATTGCTGTAAATATTGCACCATCCCTACAATTTGCTCAGAGATTTTATAAAATGTCGATCTTTCGATGACCCCGTATCATAATTCAGTGGCTTGTGTGCCCAGTGATAATCCTGGTTTGGGTTGGAATAAGAAGTTGGAAAATAGTGAATTATGGTTCTAGTTTCTTGGGGATAGACAGGGTGGCATTCCTGACCACGTGATGATAGTGACCTTTGGTAGAGGTTAGGTCATTGGCATAGTGACTGTGTAGGGAGGTATGTGATGTACCTTCATATGTGAGTTGTGTCCCCAACTAGTGGTTGGCGACAGATCTATGGTATTTCGCCTTTCTTTTGGTAAGCACGTTGGCGGCCGACAACGTACTGTCGAAAGAACTGAGGAAATACGCTGCCCTATAATGGGGAGTATCAGATTGGGTCTAAAAGAGTAGCCCGAGAGTTGCCGATATTTTGTGACTGACTGTCACTACTGCAAACCTGTTAGAGGCTTAATAGTTGCTTAGTTAAGTTTAAGCTTTGGGAACCAAACTTTTTTTTTAAGTTGTAAGTTTCGGGGATGAAACTTCTTTTAAGTTGTAAGTGATATAGGATTCGTGAAATTTAAATTCGAAATAAATAAAAGAAAAGAATGGAGTCAAGACGACTCAGAATTAGAAGAGCACAAATAGCGCAATTGACCTTTTTCTACTGTGTAAATTACACAGTTTACGAGACAGAAATATTGCCTTTCAAATCTGAGCTAAATCTCGAAAATCCGAGATGACCATTGCGATCGTCTCGTCGAAACATGAAAGGTTCATATTCACTTGTCGACGATCTGACGGTCGGATCTTTCAGAAATCAGCGGAGAAGCTGGCGGGTCCCACAACTTAAGTTGTGAATAGTAACCCCTGTTTTAAGTTCCCCGTCGACCGACGCCGGCCGTTTCGCCATCTAGACCCTGAACCTAGCAACATGAGTAGTCGATTCTAACTAATTTCGACGTTCTGAGCACAACGGCACTGTCGGATTTCGCGTCTGGCGATCCGGGTGCATCGAAGTGCGTGTGCCAATCCGCGGCCTAACAGAACATTATGGCCTGAGATTTTATTTAAAAACCAAATTAGTCGAGCAAAGGCTCTACTTGACAGGTCTCGACGAGCCTGACGTCGTGGCGAAGTCGGTTTTTCGTTTCGACGATCCGTTTATCTCGAAATGCGTGAAAAGCATCGAAAAAGGGGGTAATTTTACAAAAGTGCTTATAATTTATGTACCAAAAATTAAGAGGGAATTAGGGCAGGGACCTGTCAGCCTAAGCTACCTACAGGAGGGACCTAAGGGCTTAGGGTGCGTTGTGTGGGGACCAAATAGCAATTGTAGCCAAAAGATATTTTTTCTGAAATTTGGCTTGGGACTTTTGAACTGCCGTAGTGGGGGGAATGGGGGGCGGTTACAAGGCTTAATTGGTGGCTAATTAAGCTCCTGGGGCAATAAAAATAGGAGAGCCGAGTCTTTCCCCATTTCCCAAACCGAGAGAGAGAGAGAGAGGAAGAAGGTTGGAACCAACTTCAATCAAATTTGGATTTGAGATTCTCTGAGCGTTCCCTGGTGTCTGTGGAGCATTCCAGAAGTTGGCCGAGGTCGTGCGAGGAAGAAGAAGAAGGAACCGGCTTCTTCCCATCTTCATCAACTCCGGCCAAGGTGAGGATCCCAAACCATCGGTTGTTTGCACCTCGGGACCCCTAGCAGTAGGTTTTATAAGTTCTTAGGATGCTCCCTGCACAAGCCCGAGCTCCCATGCACTCTCGTTGGCCGGCGGGGCCACACCCTCGCCTGAAACCTAATAATGCTCCGCCGCGGCCGTTCTTTGCAACCAGTGGACCAAAAGGGAAAACAAAATGAAGTCTTTGAACTGTAGGGTGAGAGGATCACTTCCTCAAAATTTGAGGAAGTTTGGTCCAGTGTGCGCGAAGAAAATCCAAACCCTAATTTCGGGGTTTATGCTCTTTGACCGAGCTCACAGCTCCGGCGCCGGCGAGCTTCTCCGACGCCGGCCACATGCCCAGAGATGTTGCTGGGACCAAGGGGAGTGCAACCATGCTGTTGCATGGCTTCCATGCATCATGAAATTCATGATGCCATGGATAACCCGAAATGTGAACCCATCGCGGTCGCCGGCGCTCCGGCCAACTCCGGCCGGGGAGGCATGGTCGGGAAGCTTCCTGTGATCCCATAGAAGTTTTCCATCCAAGTTGGAGAGCTCCAAAGTACCTCTGTTGAAATTCACCATTAGAGGTGAAAAGCTCCAACTGAGCTTTTGCTCCTCCGCCGCCGCCGCCGTGCCTTGTCGCCGGGCACGGGTTCAGGTAGGTTCAATTTGAGTTTTGGGGAAGTTCTGTGCAAATGGTTTGGTCCCAGATGCCTTCGGTTGCTGGTCACGAATTTCAAAGCTTTGGGGGTCATCTTCTTCCCCGAGCTTGCGGCCAACTTGGGTGTTGAGCTTGCTTCAGGTTGCTGGAAAAGTTCCTGCAACCTGGAGGAGTTTATTCCCTCAAGATTTGTAGAGATTGGTGCTGAATCGGCTGAGAACCAACTCTGGGTTGGTGTGGGGAAGTTGTGTGTGAAGTATGCACATCCAGTGTTTGTGGAAATGCCACAAAGAAGAAAGAAGTGGATTCAGGCTTCGAGCTGAATATCAAAGTTGCTTAGAAAGGTCCCCTGAGCTTGATGCTAACTTCAGATCAATCTGAATCTGTGTGGACAAGTGGTTGGAGCATTATGCTCTATGTTAGAGAGCAAGGTTGATGGATCTTTTGATCCAGCCATCCCTGTGCTGCACTAGGGCAAGCACAATGGTTTACAAAGTATTTTAAGCATACCCTTCATGCAGAATTTGATTTGGTCAAGTATGGGTTGAGTTCTAGTATAATCAAGCTCTAGGGTTCATGTTTGGCCAAGTCCTGTTTCTGGGCTGTTTGAAAAGTGGAGACAGTGAGTTCTAGACTAATTTGGGGACACTGGACGCGATGCTCGCGTTAGATTTAGGTTTTGAAGCCTCGAAGAACAAAAATTGCATTTAGGCTATGTTAGAAAGTATTTCATGCCCCGAAGTTTGCCTCGGGTTCCGTGCTGTCACAAATTGGTGAGCACGGTGTTCAGCAAGATAAATGTCACCTGCTGGAAGTGACGGTTCGTTAAAATTAAATTCCAGTTGAAAGAACGAGCGAAAACAGTGCTCCAATGGCACTAAAAGTGCGATTTTCGGAAACCCTAGGGGTGTAAATGCAGAAATGACATTGTATAAAGTTAAAAACAGTATGTTGGTCTGGATGTTTTCGTTAAACATTGTTAAAAGATTTAAGTTGATTGGGATAGTTTAGGTTAAGTTAGAATTAAATTAAGTTCCTGAACTATGTTTGATTCAAGTTGATTCAGTTGACTCTGGTTCTGAGCATAAAGTCGATTTGGTTTAGTTGCCTGCGATTTATCAGGTGGGTTTATCTTTCGGTCCGGGCTTTATCATTTCGGCCCTCTGGGGTACAGTATTAGTTGGACCCCTGTTTTTGAAGCTTAGTTTCTACTTTGAGCATATCCTTTTCGTTGATGCTTTATGCCTGATTAATGATCTCTATTTATCCGTTGCAAAGTATAATTGATTCTAGATGATGCTTTCATATTTGATATCCTTATTCTGGACATTGCCATGCCTGTTGGTTATCATTAGATGTATAGCCTGTTTATCTGTTGATCTTTCGATACACTGCTAGACACATAGTTTTAATTAAATTACTTTTTACCGAACATCGTTGGGTCGCCTGAGTCTGTTCTTGCTTGATAGGACAAAGGCACTGCTCTTCGAAGTTTGGATCTAAATCCTGTTTTCAAAATGATTTTACTAAAAATGTGTGTTTAGTAGTGTATGGTTAGTTTGGTTGCTAGATTGATGATCAGTTGTTTCCTAAGTACCATGACTTGATTTCTGGATAATGTCATATCTGTCTATTAACATTATTGATTCATATTTTATAGTTGTTGTTGTTGATATTGCGTTGAGTTGAGATTTGTTGTTGATTCTGCATTGAGTTGAGATGTCGATATCACTGTTGCATCCCAGAGGGGATTGTTCTGGCTTTTTGCCGATTACCCGGTCTGTAGACCGAGAGCTTGAGCATTCGCATTGATCGCCCGCATCGCTGTACTTCACGAACATATCCGAGGTCGCTCCTTGTGTGCTTTGTTCTTTGCCGGTAAAGTGGTCTGTTGAAAGGCCCGTGACTCCCAAGGGGAGAATGTCAGCTAGGTTGGTGCTAGTTTGGGCAAATTCCCTGAGGTCTTGTAGACCAATATGGTGGCTTATGATTGGGTGATTTTATTATTCATATGTTGATGCATATGTTGTTGATTAAAACCTATTTTTAACCTATTTCATTGAGTTCCTGATTTAATTTCCTATTATTAGCCTATGCATGATTTAGTATCTCTTTGATGATCTTAAATACAGTTTCAAGATTATATCTGATTATTCTAACCCCTGATTATTACTATCCTCTAGTATTGTATACCAGTAGGTACGATCTGCTATTTCTCGGCTCGTCATGCCCACTGGGATACACTCCGGTGTGTCTCACACCCTCGGGTGACTGTTTTCAGGTCGAGCGGGTGTTGAGATGTCGGGACGAATCGGCGAGGCATCGATATAGAGGTTGACCCTGGACAGCCGGAAGTTGTGTAACAGTTATTAGAGAAAAGATGTTGTAATATTTGTGAAGTTATTTGTAATAATTGTTTTGTAATAATGTTAAGTATAGTACGTAGTTAGTACTCTGATGTTGTTGCCAAGCTAGCCGTGCATATATAGAAAAGGCTCAATCCCAAAGGGGGTTGGGACTCTTCTATATATGTGGCGGTCTGTTGCGCCCCGGCTGGTTTTTAAAACTCTGATTTGAAAAAAAAAAAAAAAAAAAAAAAAAAAAAAAAATTATACACTGGTTTTTGAACTCGGGGCGTGACAGATTAGATGGTATCAGAGAAATAGGAATACGATGTCTAGATTTGGCTAGAAACGAACCCTAGGATGACTTGTGTTCACGAGAGAGCGCTGGGTTTTGGAATAGTGGTTTGGAACTTAGAAGTGTTTCGTGTTTATGTTTCGGGAACCGTTGTTAGTGAAGGGTTAGCAGCGGTCATTGTTTCGACTGTGGGATTAATACTTTAGTGGAGCCAAAGGGCTCAGATCAGTACATGTGGTTCAAAGATTGACCACGATTCTTGCAATAATTGTTTGATTAATGGCATAGCAGCAGATTGCTGTAAATATTGCACCATCCCTACAATTTGCTCAGAGATTTTATAAAATGTCGATCTTTCGATGACCCCGTATTATAATTCAGTGGCTTGTGTGCCCAGTGATAATCCTGGTTTGGGTTGGAATAAGAAGTTGGAAAATAGTGAATTATGGTTCTACTTTCTTGTGGATAGACAGGGTGGCATTCCTGACCACGTGATGATAGTGACCTTTGGTAGAGGTTAGGTCATTGGCATAGTGACTGTGTAGGGAGGTATGTGATGTAGCTTCATATGTGAGTTGTGTCCCCAACTAGTGGTTGGCGACAGATCTATGGTATTTCGCCTTTCTTTTGGTAAGAATGTTGGCGGCCGACAACGTACTGTCGAAAGAACTGAGGAAATACGCTGCCCTGTAATGGGGAGTATCATATTGGGTCTAAAAGAGTAGCCTGAGAGTTGCCGATATTTTGTGACTGATTGTCACTACTGCAAACCTGTTAGAGGCTTAATAGTCGCTTAGTTAAGTTTAAGCTTTGGGAACCAAACTTTTTTTTTAAGTTGTAAGTTTCGGGGACGAAACTTCTTTTAAGTTGTAAGTGATGTACGATTCGTGAAATTTAAATTCGGAACAAATGAAAGAAAAGAATGGAGTCAAGACGACTCAGAATTAGAAGAGCACAAATAGCGCAATTGACCTTTTTTCTACTGTGTAAATTACACAGTTTACGAGACAGAAATATTGCCTTTCAAATACGAGCTAAATCTCGAAAATCCGAGATGACCATTGCGATCGTCTCGTCGAAACATGAAAGGTTCATATTCACTTGTCGACGATCTGACGGTCGGATCTTTCAGAAATCAGCGAAGAAGCTGGCGGGTCCCACAACTTAAGTTGTGAATAGTAACCCCTGTTTTAAGTTCCCCGTCGACCGACGCCGGCCGTTTCGCCGTCTAGACCCTGAACCTAGCAACATGAGTAGTCAATTCTAACTAATTTCGACGTTCTGAGCACAACGGTACTGTCGGATTTCGCGTCTGGCGATCCGGGTGCATCGAAGTGCGTGTGCCAATCCGCAGCCTAACAGAACATTATGGCCTGAGATTTTATTTAAAAACCAAATTAGTCGAGCAAAGGCTCTACTTGACAGGTCTCGACGAGCCGGACGTCGTGGCGAAGTCGGTTTTTCGTTTCGACGATCCGTTTATCTCGAAATGCGCGAAAAGCATCGAAAAAGGGGGTAATTTCGCAAAAGTGCTTATAATTTATGTACCAAAAATTAAGAGGGAATTAGGGCAGGGACCTGTCAGCCTAAGCTACCTACATGAGGGACCTAAGGGCTTAGGGTGCGTTGTGTGGGGACCAAATAGCAATTGTAGCCAAAAGATATTTTTTTTGAAATTTGGCTTGTGACTTTTGAACTGCCGTAGTGGGGGGAATGGGGGGCGGTTACAAGGCTTAATTGGTGGCTAATTAAGCTCCTGGGGCAATAAAAATAGGAGAGCCGAGTCTTTCCCCATTTCCCAAACCGAGAGAGAGAGAGAGAGGAAGAAGGTTGGAACCAACTTCAATCAAATTTGGATTTGAGATTCTCTGAGCGTTCCCTGGTGTCTGTGGAGCATTCCAGAAGTTGGCCGAGGTCGTGCGAGGAAGAAGAAGAAGGAACCGGCTTCTTCTCATCTTCATCAACTCCGGCCAAGGTGAGGATCCCAAACCATCGGTTGTTTGCACCCCGGGACCCCTAGCAGTAGGTTTTATAAGTTCTTAGGATGCTCCCTGCACAAGCCCGAGCTCCCATGCACTCTGGTTGGCCGGCGGGGCCACACCCTCGCCGGAAACCTAATAATGCTCCGCCGCGACCGTTCTTTGCAACCAGTGGACCAAAAGGGGAAAAAAAATGAAGGCTTTGAACTGTAGGGTGAGAGGATCACTTCCTCAAAATTTGAGGAAGTTTGGTCCAGTGTGCGCGAAGAAAATCCAAACCCTAATTTCGGGGTTTATGCTCTTTGACCGAGCTCACAGCTCCGGCGCCGGCGAGCTTCTCTGATGCCGGCCACATGCCCAGAGATGTTGCTGGGACCAAGGGGAGTGCAACCATGCTGTTGCATGGCTTCCATGCATCATGAAATTCATGATGCCATGGATAACCCGAAATGTGAACCCATCGCGGTCGCCGGCTCTCCGGCCAACTCCGGCCGGGGAGGCATGGTCGGGAAGCTTCCTGTGATCCCATAGAAGTTTTCCATCCAAGTTGGAGAGCTCCAAAGTACCTCTGTTGAAATTCACCATTAGAGGTGAAAAGCTCCAACCGAGCTTTTGCTCCTCCGCCGCCGCCGCCGTGCCTTGTCGCAGGGCACGGGTTCAGGTAGGTTCAATTTGAGTTTTGGGGAAGTTCTGTGCAAATGGTTTGGTCCCAGATGCCTTCGGTTGCTGGTCACGAATTTCAAAGCTTTGGGGGTTATCTTCTTCCCCGAGCTTGCGGCCAACTTGGGTGTTGAGCTTGCTTCAGGTTGCTGGAAAAGTTCCTGCAACCTGGAGGAGTTTATTCCCTCAAGATTTGTAGAGATTGGTGCTGAATCGGCTGATAACCAACTCTGGGTTGGTGTGGGGAAGTTGTGTGTGAAGTATGCACATCCAGTGTTTGTGGAAATGCCACAAAGAAGAAAGAAGTGGATTCAGGCTTCGAGCTGAATATCAAAGTTGCTTAGAAAGGTCCCCTGAGCTTGATGCTAACTTCAGATCAATCTGAATCTGTGTGGACAAGTGGTTGGAGCATTATGCTCTATGTTAGAGAGCAAGGTTGATGGATCTTTTGATCCAGCCATCCCTGTGCTGCACTAAGGCAAGCACAATGGTTTACAAAGTATTTTAAGCATACCCTTCATGCAGAATTTGATTTGGTCAAGTATGGGTTGAGTTCTAGTATAATCAAGCTCTAGGGTTCATGTTTGGCCAAGTCCTGTTTCTGGGCTGTTTGAAAAATGGAGACAGTGAGTTCTAGACTAATTTGGGGTCACTGGACGCGATGCTCGCGTTAGATTTAGGTTTTGAAGCCTCGAAGAACAAAAATTGCATTTAGGCTATATTAGAAAGTATTTAATGGCCCGAAGTTTGCCTCGGGTTCCGTGCTGTCACAAATTGGTGAGCACGATGTTCAGCAAGATAAATGTCACCTGCTGGAAGTGACGGTTCGTTAAAATTAAATTCCAGTTGAAAGAACGAGCGAAAACAGTGCTCCAATGGCACTAAAAGTGCGATTTTCGGAAACCCTAGGGGTGTAAATGCAGAAATGACATTGTATAAAGTTAAAAACAGTATGTTGGTCTGGATGTTTTCGTTAAACATTGTTAAAAGATTTAAGTTGATTGGGATAGTTTAGGTTAAGTTAGAATTAAATTAAGTTCCTGAACTATGTTTGATTCAAGTTGATTCAGTTGACTCTGGTTCTGAGCATACAGCCGATTTGGTTTAGTTGCCTGCGATTTATCAGGTGGGTTTATCTTTCGGTCCGGGCTTTATCATTTCGGCCCTCTGGGGTACAGTATTAGTTGGACCCCTGTTTTTGAAGCTTAGTTTCTACTTTGAGCATATCCTTTTCGTTGATGCTTTATGCCTGATTAATGATCTCTATTTATCCGTTGCAAAGTATAATTGATTCTAGATGATGCTTTCATATTTGATATCCTTATTCTGGACATTGCCATGCCTGTTGGTTATCATTAGATGTATAGCCTGTTTATCTGTTGATCTTTCGATACACTGCTAGACACATAGTTTTAATTAAATTACTTTTTACCGAACATCGTTGGGTCGCCTGAGTTTGTTCTTGTTTGATAGGACAAAGGCACTGCTCTTCGAAGTTTGGATCTAAATCCTGTTTTCAAAATGATTTTACTAAAAATGTGTGTTTAGTAGTGTATGGTTAGTTTGGTTGCTAGATTGATGATCAGTTGTTTCCTAAGTACCATGACTTGATTTCTGGATAATGTCATATCTGTCTATTAACATTATTGATTCATATTTTATAGTTGTTGTTGTTGATATTGCGTTGAGTTGAGATTTGTTGTTGATTCTGCATTGAGTTGAGATGTCGATATCACTGTTGCATCCCAGAGGGGATTGTTCTGGCTTTTTGCCGATTACCCGGTCTGTAGACCGAGAGCTTGAGCATTCGCATTGATCGCCCGCATCGCTGTACTTCACGAACATATCCGAGGTCGCTCCTCGTGTGCTTTGTTCTTTGCCGGTAAAGTGGTCTGTTGAAAGGCCCGTGACTCCCAAGGGGAGAATGTCAGCTAGGTTGGTGCTAGTTTGGGCAAATTCCCTGAGGTCTTGTAGACCAATATTGTCACGCCCCGAGTCCGCCAATTTGTACTGTTCGGGCACGCCAACAGACCCGCCAATCGGGTAAAACCTTTTTCTACCCGGAAGGAACGGTAACATCCATAATAACACAACAAGTGTATGCGGAAGCTCAATATCAGAGTACTAAAAATCACTATAAATTTAAACTTTCGTTTAATATACAACCAGTTTAAGCGGAAACGAAAGCATACAAGAGTGAACCACGAATTAAATTCATTACACTTTACAATTCTGAACTTACGAATAAAATTATTACAATAATTTCCTCACCATACATAGTTCACTCAAGAAGTGTAAAAAAGGGTACCTCTGCTAGACCCTCTAGGTCTCTATGCTGCTGGGCTCTTGCCCCTGTCGTATGCCTCGCCATCTGCGTCTGAACCGTCACGATCGCTGCATCCATACCCGCACCTGTGGGGGGAGTCACCCAAGGGGTGTGAGAACTACGACCGAGTTCCCAGTGGGTTCAACCACCGAGAAAAAGTGTCCTACACCACTTGGTCCAATGGAAGCAATAATAATAGTGTGCTAGGAAACTAAAATCCTCAACATCAATATGCAACTATGCAATAATATATCACTACACTATCTGAGTACAACCATCGACCCAGCACTACTCTGTCTAGCCACACTAGGCTGCTAAGCACCAACTCGGCCACTATGCCGCTATATACAGGGTCAAACTAACCCGACCACCTTGGCCACTCTATCTTTCTTTATTCTTTAGATTCCGGTGCTTTAGTTCAAGTTAACCCTCAGAAATTTCTTATCCAACGGGTCCCAGCCCGGTAGTCCTGCTACCATAAGATAAGATTTCTAAGGTTGCCGATAACACCCGCAAGTGTTACCCCGTCCTACGGAAGAAGCGTCCCGAACGGGTCTCTACCCGGGAGAGGGATACTGCCCGTACCTCCAACATGGGCTGGCTTCACCGTAGGTCCGCCCGTTTTATCTTTATATTTTCTTTCTTTTCTTTTTACTTTAGTTCTTAGCCTCTTTGCCTTTGAACGCTTGCTTTCCTTTCTTATTCGAGCTTATAGCTCCCTTTTTGCCACTGGCAAATCACTTTCTCTTTTCCTTGAGCATTTAGCTCCTTGCTTTAACTTTTAACCCTTCGAAAGTACCTCGTCCGACGGGTCACTGCCCAGGGAGTCACTGCTCCACTTGACGAGTCTCAAATTCGAGGGCGCCAATTACATTTTCTTTAGGCTTTTAGCCACTTTTAGCTTGCTTTTAATATTTGCCTTTTTGCAACAATTTTTTCCTCTTATCCTAGGTCTTGCCATAAGGATAACCAGAGAGTCTCCTGGACTCTTAAACATTTCTCTTTATTTCTTTAACTCAAATTGAAGTTAAAGTTATTATCCATTTGCCCAGACACCCTATGACCTTCTAGGGTTATATTTAATCAACTCTTTAAACTGGGGATCTTATCCCACTTTTCTGATTCCTCACTGAATCCTAGAGTTAACTAAACTCTATTTCCCTGCTCCACCACTAACTTAGAGTTACACTGACTCTAATTCCATGTTCCACTGTTATCCTAGAATTACATTGACTTTACTTTCCTGTTTTTCCTTTCATATCTCCACACTTGATCCATCTTTTCCATCCTCTTGATTCCTTACTGAATCCTAGAGTCAACTTGACTCTATTTTTCCTGTCTGTGAGTTTAAACTCTTCTAGCTCAACTTAGGTTCCCTTTACCTAAGTCCCATGTCATACTTGTCCTAGAGTTCCTTGACTCTATGCTGTCCTCTAGTTCACCTTAGGTTTCCTTTACCTAAGTTCCATGTCATACTCATCCTAGAGTTCCTTGACTCTATGTTGAACACTAGTTCTCCTTAGGTTCTCTTTACCTAAGTTCCATATCATACTTGTCCTAGAGTTCCATGACTCTATGTTGAACACTAGTTCTCCTTAGGTTTCCTTTACCTAAGTTCCATGTCATACTTGTCCTAGAGTTCCATGACTCTATGTTGAACACTAGTTCTCAGTGTCCTTAGGTTGTCACCTAGGACCATGCCACTCGTCCTCCCTAGGATAACTCCTAAGTTAATGTCACTCGTCAAACCCCTATACTAGGTTTTCTCCTAGTCTTACTACCAACAACTGTTGCTCCCTTATGTCACGTGATTCCTAGGGTTACACCCTAACATGCTCACAATCATGATAGCTAATCCTTTTTCATGCATGCAGTTATCTTCAGTTCATTCATCAAATAGTAATTTCTTCTACGCATGCATATTCATCATATATCTTTGGCAACCAATAGTTGCACTTTTCCTCTATGTTCATTTACACATGTACATATATTCCTCTAGCTCTGGCAACCAACAGTTGCACTTTTCCATCTACACAGGCAATCATAATCATAATTACCTAACGTCTCTAACAGGCTACTATCATGCTTCGAATCGAAAAGCAAAGGAGCAAGGGGAGAGGTCACCCAATTTCGGTAGAATCCCCCACCTTGTAGTGTACCCAATTGCTTGTAGACACTTGCAATTGGTCTCCGCGCGATTCTACTTGTCTCCTCGAGCTTGCACGCAAAACGGCGCACTTCCCTCGGGTCCGCACGCGAAACGATGCACGTCCACCAAACCTGCACGCAAAACGGTGCGCGTCAGAAAAACCCACACGCAAAACGATGCGCGCCACTTCAATCGGCACGCAAAACAATGCGCGTCAACTCAACCTGCACGCAATACGGTGCACGTACCTCAAATCTGCACGCAAAACAGTGCACGTTCGACTGTATGATTACACGCAAAACGGTGCATATTTTTCTAGTCCTGCATGAAAAATGATGTGTAATATTAGAGACTGCACGCAAAACGATGCGCGACAAAATGATCTGCACGCAAAACGGTGCACGTTTAACTGTAAGGTTGCACGCAAAACGGTGCACATTTTTCTATCCCTGCACGAAAAATGATGTATAATATTAGAGACTGAACGCAAAACGGTGCGCGACAAAACGATCTGCACGCAAAACGGTGCACGTTTAACTATAAGGCTGCACGCAAAACGGTGCATATTTTTCTATCCCTGCACGAAAAATGATGTATAATATTAGAGACTGCACGCAAAACGGTGCGCGATAAAACGATCTGCACGCAAAACGGTGCACGTTTAACTGTAAGGCTGCACGCAAAATGGTGTATATTTTTCTATCCCTGCATGAAAAATGATGTATAATATTAGAGACTGCACGCAAAACGGTGCGCGATAAAACGATCTGCACGCAAAATGGTGCATGTTTAACTGTAAGGCTGCACGCAAAACGGTGTATATTTTTCTATCTCTGCACGAAAAATGATGCACAACATTAGAATCTACACGTAAAATGGTGCGCATTGGTCCAACCCGCACGCAAAACGGAGCACGTACCCCGTATTGGCACGCAAAACGGTGCACATTCTACGATAGGATTGTACGCAAAACGATGCACATTTTTCCGGCCCTTTACGAAAAATAAGATGCAACGTTAGAGTCTGCGCGCAAAATGGTGCCCGTTAGTCCAACTTGCACGCAAAACGGAGCATACCTCGCATTGGCACGTAAAACGGTGCACATTCTTTTTTTTCAACTTTGCACACAAAACGGTGCACATTTTCCGAGCCTGCGTTCAAAACTGTGCATCTTTGTCAAATCCGCACGCAAAACGGTGCATATCTCCCACGTACGGCACGCAAAACGAGGCGCGTCCAAAACTGTCCCGACAGTCCGCGCAGTAAAACGGTACAGTAAATCTCGGTCCCTGACACAGCAAAACGGTACGGGATCAAATTTAATGTCCAAAAAAAGAACCCTACAAATTGTGCTAAAAATACCGAAAAGAAAATGACGAACGGTCTACCTCAACGGCGTCGCGTAGTCCATCTGACCTTTTGGAGCACTTTGCGCGCTCCACGAGGTCCTCGAAGCGCTGTTCCCTCCTCACGAATCCCCTCTTTCGCTCTCCCTCGTGCTCGGGTGGAGAAGGAAAGGGAGAAGAGGAAGAAGAATGGCGGTGCGGGGGAGGAGGAAGAAGAAGAAGGGAGAGAGGGTGGGTTCACGGTGCACCGGTCCACGATGCACCGGCCAATGAGGAGCCGCCAGCCCTCGGTCCACAGCACAAGGCGGTGCACCAGGTCCAGGCAAGTGTGCGCCACACAGGCGCGCACCCCCGCGCGCCCCTGCGGGTGCGCGTCCCCGCGCCGTACGGGCCCAATGGGGGCCCGCCATGTGGCGGCCCCCTTTGACCCGCGCCCCTACCAGCGCCAGCTGTGCCCCTCTCGATCCGCGCACCGTCATCACCTCGAGATCAGTTTCTGTCCCGTTTTCTGTCCATTCTTCGTCCGTTTCCGTCCAAATTTGACAGGCGACTTCGTTTCAGCTTAATTTACCACAGAAAAATTTAAATTTTTACTTTGGGCCATTTCTGGGCCACCAAAAGCCTCCCTGTATCCAAAATTACTGGCGGACCCCGTTCTCACAATCCGAGTATCCGATCAACACGAAATTTTTACTGTGAGCTTAAAACATAATTACGAAGCTCCCGTAATTTTCTCAGAATTTTTCGACACTGTTGGCAGAACCCGTTCTCACTATAGGGTATCCGATCAACCCGAAACTTTTTCTGTGGTCTTAAAACATATTTACGGGACTCCCGTAATTTTCTCGAAATTTTCCGACACTGCAAATTTTGCACTAAAAATCTGGGCCCCCCTTTCTCAAATAAATTTTTAGATCTCTCCATTTTAACCCGATTTGGGCCTAACTCGCGTCCAAATGTTCCTTACTTCCCCAACTTTCATAACACTAGTATTTCATACCACCTTTATTTACATTTATTTATATACCAAAATTCCGGTTCACTACATTCTACCCCCCTTAAAATAAGTTTCGTCCTCGAAACTTGAGTCACATCTCGACTCCTACTTGATCAAGAGGGAGAAAAACTTGCCCTCACTACTGGGCTGACTGAACCTCGTGACCGGCATCACACTGCCTGCTCGCCCGACAATTACACGAGCAGCCAATTCCTGGATCCCTATCTCAACTCAGGGACAAACTCAGACCTGGCGTCTGGCCACTTTCACCAAGTAGGTGAGAAACACATTTGAGCACTTGTTCTCTTAATTGCCACGAATGACCCAGTTTTTCACTTGCGAAATTTTTACTTTAATTCCGCCATCATTCTTTTCACAACGAGGTTGCATCTGCAACTAATTACACTTACCGCATTTTCTTTCCGATCGCTCAGCTGCCTAATGTGGAGGGCAAAGGCCAATCCAGGAGTTCTCAGCTATCTCCCACACGATACTAGCACCCGGAGTCCACGAGTTACTAGCTAACCCGTCTATTTCGGAATACTAATAAGTCCACAGACCACGGTCCAATAGGGGCCTATAGCCCAAATACTAGCCTAACACTGTGCAACGGCTCTCTCTCTAGCCCACAGATCCAAACGTCATACGGGTAGATCCTCGATCAGGACTACTATCCCAACACTCCCACTAGGAGCTACAATACCTCAATCATCACTAGCACTGCTGCCTGATCATATCACACTCTCAGTGTACTAATAGCCTCAAGGCTCACACGTGGCATTCCACGTCCCCGGGTCATCGCTCGGACTACCGTCCTGACCAAATCTCTATCATGCCCCGCCATCAAGTCTCGGGCCGCTGTCTCTCACAGCTGACTGCGCCTGCCCACTGGGCTACAGGCCCACAGTCCACAAACATGGTCCAGGCACGGATCGTCCTAACGCGAACCCGCAAATCGTCGCCACGCGACCACTATGCTCCACTGAGCAAAAACCAACTAACTAGTCGTCAATCCACGATCCGAACTCTGTCTCGACTCTGGCCACATAGGGCAAAGGCTCACACGCCAACTAATCAGCTCTCTCGGGCTAAACGATACTTGTGCTCCATGAGCACCCAACGGTCGGGCGTCCTACGCCCCCATGCTAACTCGTAACAATCTAGTGTTAAGCAACTTGCTTATACACGCGTACGACCCCTGTACACCTCTCCCAACTAGGTTGAGGCATCACAACGACTCTCTACCAACTCTGGTGATTAACACGCGAATCCTGCGGTGGCAACCCTTGCTATTTTGCTGACCCGTCGGATTGGCGCAATAAAACTCTCGCTCTTTCGAGAGATCCTCGCACCTTGAAGCCTACTCTGGGCCTCACTAACTCCACTATGCGGCAACTCAGCCACACTCAATACGCCACACGGTCACTACCGTCATCAGGGGTGAATTCCCCTGCCAGGCCTGCAAATCTTCCTTGCCCTAACCCTTAGGGCATACCAACTTGGTTCTCGCCACGTAGCGATCACCATTCACCTCGTGAGTCGGTCTCTCACTGGACCTTACTAACCACACTTTGCCAGCAATCCAGCTGACACAAGCACAAAACACCCTATGCCGAAGGTGCAGGGTGCGCCGACAAAAGTTCGGCGGCCAGTGCCACTCTCTCTACTGTCGCCCCTAAACGCGGCGACGCCGTATACTCATGCGTCATTTATGCAGCCTCAGCTTGCTGCGCTATCAGCCACTGGAGCCCATCGATCAACTCCGACTGTCACATTGACGCCACCTTAGGCGTCGGAATCTGCCTCCTTGCCGGCGGAAAAATTCCGCCCCTCGGCAAGAAGATTCAGCATGCTGCTGAACCACACCAATAAGTGCGGCCACCTGCTATCGCAGCACGTGTACCTTGTTCGACCCGGAGCCCTCTCATGACTCGAGTCGAGACAAGCGCGTCTCCCTACGTGGTGTTATCGCTGATATGCACACCACAACGAAACGATTAGCCCAAGTTCAGCCATTTGAGCATCGCGCAATCTATATACCGACAAAAAGGCTCATCGACCCAATCATGCGAAAGTATAAGAGGGTACTCCTTTTCATCCCCAGCATTACGTTGTCGGCCGCCAACGTAATATCCGAAGAATGAAAGCTCGTTGCCCTCGATCCGTCCCAATATCTTTTTGGGAACAATAATAACCAATCAAATACTTTCGCCCAATGATCCACACACTCTCTCGTGCTAATTCCTAGGGTCTCCCTAAGGTTTGCTAACCACCTAGGACTATTCCTAGGCTCTGATACCACTCTAATCTGTCACGCCCCTGCGGGTGCGCGTCCCCGCGCCGTACGGGCCCAATGGGGGCCCGCCATGTGGCGGCCCCCTTTGACCCGCGCCCCTCCCAGCGCCAGCTGTGCCCCTCTCGATCCGCGCGCCGTCATCACCTCGAGATCAGTTTCTGTCCCGTTTTCTGTCCATTCTTCGTTCGTTTCCGTCCAAATTTGACAGGCGACTTCGTTTCAGCTTAATTTACCACAGAAAAATTTAAATTTTTACTTTGGGCCATTTCTGGGCCACCAAAAGCCTCCCTGTATCCAAAATTGCTGGCGGACCCCGTTCTCACAATCCGAGTATCCGATCAACACGAAATTTTTACTGTGACCTTAAAACATAATTACGAAGCTCCCGTAATTTTCTCAGAATTTTTCGACACTGTTGGCGGAACCCGTTCTCACTATCGGGTATCCGATCAACGCGAAACTTTTTCTGTGGTCTTAAAACATATTTACGGGACTCCCGTAATTTTCTCGGAATTTTCCGACACTGCGAATTTTGCACTAAAAATCTGGGCCCCCCTTTCTCAAATAAATTTTTAGATCTCTCTATTTTAACCCGATTTGGGCCTAACTCGCGTCCAAATGTTCCTTACTTCCCCAACTTTCATAACACTAGTATTTCATACCGCCTTTATTTACATTTATTTATATACCAAAATTCCGGTTCACTACAAATATGGTGGCTTATGATTGGGTGATTTTATTATTCATCTGTTGATGCATATGTTGTTGATTAAAACCTGTTTTTAACCTATTTCATTGAGTTCCTGATTTAATTTCCTGTTATTAGCCTATGCATGATTTAGTATCTCTTTGATGATCTTAAATACAGTTTCAAGATTATATCTGATTATTCTAACCCCTGATTATTACTATCCTCTAGTATTGTATACCAGTAGGTACGATCTGCTATTTCTCGGCTCGTCGTGCCCACTGGGATACACTTCGGTGTGTCTCACACCCTCGGGTGACTGTTTTCAGGTCGAGCGGGTGTTGGGATGTCGGGACGAATCGGCGAGGCATCGATATAGAGGTTGACCCTGGACAGCCGGAAGTTGTGTAACAGTTATTAGAGAAAAGATGTTGTAATATTTGTGAAGTTATTTGTAATAATTATTTTGTAATAATGTTAAGTATAGTACGTAGTTAGTACTCTGATGTTGTTGCCAAGCTAGCCGTGCATATATAGAAAATGCTCAATCCCAAAGGGGGTTGGGACTCTTCTATATATGTGGCGGTCTGTTGCGCCCCGGCTGGTTTTTAAAACTCAGATTTGAAAAAAAAAAAAAATTTATACACTGGTTTTTGAACTCGGAGCGTGACAGATTAGATGGTATCAGAGAAATAGGAATACGATGTCTAGATTTGGCTAGAAACGAACCCTAGGATGACTTGTGTTCACGAGAGAGCGCTGGGTTTTGGAATAGTGGTTTGGAACTTAGAAGTGTTTCGTGTTTATGTTTCGGGAATCGTTGTTAGTGAAGGGTTAGCAGCGGTCATTGTTTCGACTGTGGGATTAATACTTTAGTGGAGCCAAAGGGCTCAGATCAGTACATGTGGTTCAAAGATTGACCACGATTCTTGCAGTAATTGTTTGATTAATGGCATAGCAGCAGATTGCTGTAAATATTGCACCATCCCTACAATTTGCTCAGAGATTTTATAAAATGTCGATCTTTCGATGACCCCGTATCATAATTCAGTGGCTTGTGTGCCCAGTGATAATCCTGGTTTGGGTTGGAATAAGAAGTTGGAAAATAGTGAATTATGGTTCTAGTTTCTTGGGGATAGACAGGGTGGCATTCCTGACCACGTGATGATAGTGACCTTTGGTAGAGGTTAGATCAATGGCATAGTGACTGTGTAGGGAGGTATGTGATGTACCTTCATATGTGAGTTGTGTCCCCAACTAGTGGTTGGCGACAGATCTATGGTATTTCGCCTTTCTTTTGGTAAGCACGTTGGCGGCTGACAACGTACTGTCGAAAGAACTGAGGAAATACGCTGCCCTGTAATGGGGAGTATCAGATTGGGTCTAAAAGAGTAGCCTGAGAGTTGCCGATATTTTGTGACTGATTGTCACTACTGCAAACCTGTTAGAGGCTTAATAGTCGCTTAGTTAAGTTTAAGCTTTGGGAACCAAACTTTTTTTTTAAGTTGTAAGTTTCGGGGACGAAACTTCTTTTAAGTTGTAAGTGATGTAGGATTCGTTAAATTTAAATTCGGAACAAATGAAAGAAAAGAATGGAGTCAAGACGACTCAGAATTAGAAGAGCACAAATAGCGCAATTGACCTTTTTCTACTGTGTAAATTACACAGTTTACGAGACAGAAATATTGCCTTTCAAATCCGAGCTAAATCTCGAAAATCCGAGATGACCATTGCGATCGTCTCGTCGAAACATGAAAGGTTCATATTCACTTGTCGACGATCTGACGGTCGGATCTTTCAGAAATCAGCGGAGAAGCTGGCGGGTCCCACAACTTAAGTTGTGAATAGTAACCCCTGTTTTAAGTTCCCCGTCGACCGACGCCGGCCGTTTCGCCGTCTAGACCCTGAACCTAGCAACATGAGTAGTCGATTCTAACTAATTTCGACGTTCTGAGCACAACGGCAGTGTCGGATTTCGCGTCTGGCGATCCGGGTGCATCGAAGTGCGTGTGCCAATCCGCAGCCTAACAGAACATTATGGCCCGAGATTTTATTTAAAAACCAAATTAGTCGAGCAAAGGCTCTACTTGACAGGTCTCGACGAGCCGGACGTCGTGGCGAAGTCGATTTTTCGTTTCGACGATCCGTTTATCTCGAAATGCGTGAAAAGCATCGAAAAGGGGGTAATTTCACAAAAGTGCTTATAATTTATGTACCAAAAATTAAGAGAGAATTAGGGCAGGGACCTGTCAGCCTAAGCTACCTACAGGAGGGACCTAAGGGCTTAGGGTGCGTTGTGTGGGGACCAAATAGCAATTGTAGCCAAAAGATAATTTTTTTGAAATTTGGCTTGGGACTTTTGAACTGCCGTAGTGGGGGGAATGTGGGGCGGTTACAAGGCTTAATTGGTGGCTAATTAAGCTCCTGGGGCAATAAAAATAGGAGAGCCGAGTCTTTCCCCATTTCCCAAACCGAGAGAGAGAGAGAGAGGAAGAAGGTTGGAACCAACTTCAATCAAATTTGGATTTGAGATTCTCTGAGCGTTCCCTGGTGTCTGTGGAGCATTCCAGAAGTTGGCCGAGGTCGTGCGAGGAAGAAGAAGAAGGAACCGACTTCTTCCCATCTTCATCAACTCCGGCCAAGGTGAGGATCCCAAACCATCGGTTGTTTGCACCCCGGGACCCCTAGCAGTAGGTTTTATAAGTTCTTAGGATGCTCCCTGCACAAGCCCGAGCTCCCATGCACTCTGGTTGGCCGGCGTGGCCACACCCTCGCCGGAAACCTAATAATGCTCCGCCGCGGCCGTTCTTTGCAACCAGTGGACCAAAAGGGAAAACAAAATGAAGGCTTTGAACTGTAGGGTGAGAGGATCACTTCCTCAAAATTTGAGGAAGTTTGGTCCAGTGTGCGCGAAGAAAATCCAAACCCTAATTTCGGGGTTTATGCTCTTTGACCGAGCTCACAGCTCAGGCACCGGCGAGCTTCTCCGATGCCGGCCACATGCCCAGAGATGTTGCTGGGACCAAGGGGAGTGCAGCCATGCTGTTGCATGGCTTCCATGCATCATGAAATTCATGATGCCATGGATAACCCGAAATGTGAACCCATCGCGGTCGCCGGCGCTCCGGCCAACTCCGGCCGGGGAGGCATGGTCGGGAAGCTTCCTGTGATCCCATAGAAGTTTTCCATCCAAGTTGGAGAGCTCCAAAGTGCCTCTGTTGAAATTCACCATTAGAGGTGAAAAGCTCCAACCGAGCTTTTGCTCCTCCTCCGCCGCCGCCGCCTCCGTGCCCTGTCGCCGGGCACGGGTTCAGGTAGGTTCAATTTGAGTTTTGGGGAAGTTCTGTGCAAATGGTTTGGTCCCAGATGCCTTCGGTTGCTGGTCACGAATTTCAAAGCTTTGGGGGTCATCTTCTTCCCCGAGCTTGCGGCCAACTTGGGTGTTGAGCTTGCTTCAGGTTGCTGGAAAAGTTCCTGCAACCTGGAGGAGTTTATTCCCTCAAGATTTGTAGAGATTGGTGCTGAATCGGCTGAGAACCAACTCTGGGTTGGTGTGGGGAAGTTGTGTGTGAAGTGTGCACATCCAGTGTTTGTGGAAATGCCACAAAGAAGAAAGAAGTGGATTCAGGCTTCGAGCTGAATATCAAAGTTGCTTAGAAAGGTCCCCTGAGCTTGATGCTCACTTCAGATCAATCTGAATCTGTGTGGACAAGTGGTTGGAGCATTATGCTCTATGTTAGAGAGCAAGGTTGATGGATCTTTTGATCCAGCCATCCCTGTGCTGCACTAGGGCAAGCACAATGGTTTACAAAGTATTTTAAGCATACCCTTCATGCAGAATTTGATTTGGTGAAGTATGGATTGAGTTCTAGTATAATCAAGCTCTAGGGTTCATGTTTGGCCAAGTCCTGTTTCTGGGCTGTTTGAAAAGTGGAGACAGTGAGTTCTAGACTAATTTGGGGTCACTGGACGCGATGCTCGCGTTAGCTTTAGGTTTTGAAGCCTCGAAGAACAAAAATTGCATTTAGGCTATGTTAGAAACTATTTCATGGCCCGAAGTTTGCCTCGGGTTCCATGCTGTCACAAATTGGTGAGCACGGTGTTCAGCAAGATAAATGTCACCTGCTGGAAGTGACGGTTCGTTAAAATTAAATTCCAGTTGAAAGAACGAGCGAGAACAGTGCTCCAATGGCACTAAAAGTGCGATTTTCGGAAACCCTAGGGGTGTAAATGCAGAAATGACATTGTATAAAGTTAAAAACAGTATGTTGGTCTAGATGTTTTCGTTAAACATTGTTAAAAGATTTAAGTTGATTGGGATAGTTTAGGTTAAGTTAGAATTAAATTAAGTTCTTGAACTATGTTTGATTCAGGTTGATTCAGTTGACTCTGGTTCTGAGCATACAGTCGATTTGGTTTAGTCGCCTGCGATTTATCAGGTGGGTTTATCTTTCGGTCTGGGCTTTATCATTTCGGCCCTCTGGGGTACAGTATTAGTTGGACCCCTGTTTTTGAAGCTTAGTTTCTACTTTGAGCATATCCTTTTCGTTGATGCTTTATGCCTGATTAATGATCTCTATTTATCCGTTGCAAAGTATAATTGATTCTAGATGATGCTTTCATATTTGATATCCTTATTCTGGACATTGCCATGCCTGTTGGTTATCATTAGATGTATAGCCTGTTTATCTGTTGATCTTTCGATACACTGCTAGACACATAGTTTTAATTAAATTACTTTTTACCGAACATCGTTGGGTCGCCTGAGTCTGTTCTTGTTTGATAGGACAAAGGCACTGCTCTTCGAAGTTTGGATCTAAATCCTGTTTTCAAAATGATTTTACTAAAAATGTGTGTTTAGTAGTGTATGGTTAGTTTGGTTGCTAGATTGATGATCAGTTGTTTCCTAAGTACCATGACTTGATTTTTGGATAATGTCATATCTGTCTATTAACATTATTGATTCATATTTTATAGTTAATGTTGTTGATATTTCATTGAGTTGAGATTTGTTGTTGATTCTGCATTGAGTTGAGATGTCGATATCACTGTTGCATCCCAGAGGGGATTGTTCTGGCTTTTTGCCGATTACCCGGTCTGTAGACCGAGAGCTTGAGCATTCGCATTGATCGCCCG
>CM055073.1:7451301-7491301 GCA_029204045.2 Tillandsia leiboldiana
TTGATGTCAAACCTAAGTAGAGGAAATATCACTTCTCACACTGCGAGAGGATGTCTGATCACTCCGCGCCCATCATCAAGAATGAAGTTGCTGTTTCTGAAATGCGTGCTAGTGAAGAATGGTTTCAGATCATAGATCTCGTACTCTTGAGCCTGTGACCACCAAAAACACAAGATTATTTTATTTTATTTCTTTTGTTTTTTTTTTTGACATTAGATATGATCCATTCGAAAGAAAGTAGCAGTGACTACTGACTAGTCCTATTCTGACCTTAGTACGCAACTCATCCACTTTCACTTCGATGTGAGTGAGGTGTCGAGTTGATCCTGAAACAATTTCTTCAAAATACAGAGCATTCTTCACAAGTATTCGCAGTAGATGCAGCAGCAACTCATTGTAATCCTTCTTGAACGTCATGTAATTCCTAAAGCTCTGCAAACAAGTACAGGTAAGAGTTAATTCTCTTTAATGACGATTGTGCTTTTAGTCCACACTCTGCTCAGCTTTAAAAAAACTCTATTTCAAACAAAAAAAGCTTCCAGAGAAATTTCTGAAAATTTAACCATGGCAGAAACCTAAAATTTCAGGGCTTCTTCTATTTCTGCTGGTGAGAAGCTGCAGAAAAGACTTTTAGTTCTTTGAACAACTCCGCTCAAATAGCATTTATGCCGAAGCTCCAGGAGAGGCCAAACAGGCTCTACAGCTAGTATTCAAGAAAGTACTATGAGTGGCATGTGGAAACTCGTACATGGCATCCTCAATAAAATTTGAACAAGAAATGTATAATATACAAAGTTTCGAATAATCAATATGAACATATTGAGCGCTCCGCGTGATCTAAGTATCTAACCAATAGTAGTTTTGTGATATTAAAATCAGAGAAGTTATTTTAGTTGAACTTTCATATTTACAGGTGAATTACTTTCATACCTTCTGTAGTGCTTTTTGGACTCCAAATTTCTGGGTTGAGATGAAGGAATCGAGCAATACACGTATCGCCATGTCAACATCTTCTTGCGACACATAACTCCTCAGATGCATTCTTGCATGCGCTTCTGACGTCCTAATCATTGATTCCATATGCCTCACTGCAATTGGAACCCCTTGGCCATGCTGTAAAAGTCATGGAACGATAAGCTGAGAGTTCAAGAAACATACCATATTCAATAACCTCAAGAAAAGTAACAGAATCTCACAGATGACTCTCGGCGAAGTTCAGCATAAACATGTGTGAGCTTATCCAAGTCAGCATCATGTAATCTCGGAAAGACGTTCAACTTGGCGTATGTTATGTACTTCTTGAGCATGTCTTGAGAAAGTATCTGACCATGTGGCATTTTGTTAGACAGAACTTAAGAGTAGCTTAAAGTTTTTTTCTCAATTAATTGCAAATTCAACTACTGAATTTTGGCTCCGATTTCAGTTAAATCCCCGAAGTTTCAATATCAACAATTTACTCTCTGGAAGTTGTTTTGCATGACAAGTCCTATCTTCAGTCTTACTCCACCGTCAAATATAATGCCATATCAGCATCATCATTGAAGACAAACCTCAGAAAACTGGAGTGTCGGCAAACTCTAACAATTATGCTTTACTATACCTCTTTTTCATATGGTAAACTATGTAGAAGACTTGATTGTTACATGGGACAAACTTTGATAACTAAATTGCTACAACTGAAACTCAAAGGGAATAACGGACAACGGATATCGTGGTCAAACTTCAAGGATTAAATTTGCGATACCCTTTTTTGTACAAAAAAAGGGTAGATATTCACACCTCTGGATCAGCTGATCTAGCAGAGGCCAGGAGATCGTCTTGAGAGTCGCAGGCGGGCTTGTCTTCTAGGTTGCCCCCCTTGGGTTGAGATCTAGCATGGCTATCTACAACAAATCTTGCAAGCATTTCATCTGTAACCGTATCAACAATGTCCTGCACATGATTAAAAATGATAATTACCAACAAATGAGATTAAGATTTGTCATACGAAACTATTTTAAGTTGATTGAAGGTGGAATTCAACCTTAACAACACAAAGGATATCGAATCGTGATATGATAGGTTCAGTCAGTTCCACATTTTGAAGAAAAGTCTTCGAGGAGTCATATCTGAACACGCAAATATGTTAAATTTTCTTCTCAGTGATGAATGTCCATATATAAAACATTTTATTTTTCTGAGTAAAATCTGTTTTAATTATTGGTGTTACCTTCCTCCAATTGGATTTGCTGCAGCAATGACACTACAGCGAGCTTGGAGAGATGTAACTATTCCAGCCTTTGATATGCTGATGCTCTGTTGTTCCATGGCTTCATGGATACTCACCCTGAAATTAGCAACAACCAAATATAGTCAGCAGGATCATGGTAATAGGAAATGGAAAATTACCTTTGACTAAATATTCATGGGGGCTTGCATGAATGTCCCCGCAAAACCATCAATTTACATAAATAGTCCTGTGAAATCTGAATTTTCATGTATGCCCTTTGAGAGGGTAGCTGCTAAAAAAATACGCTTAGTTGAGGAGTCATGCTGGGAAAAAGTTTGTTTCATATTGTAAACAGATTCTCAAAGATCTGAATATCTCCAAGTACAACGGGCATATATGTAAGATGCCAAGTTTCTTAAGGGAAATTGAAAGAGTGCATACAGAAATAAATAATTTTGTGAGGATATATAAGTTACTATATGAATGTTGTTTAACCTGTCCTGATCATTCATTTTGTCAAATTCATCGATTAGGCAGATCCCTCTATCTGCCAGAACAAGTGCACCTCCTTCAAGGGTCCATTCCCTTGTCACAGGATCCTTGTGCACTGCAGCTGTGAGCCCAACAGCAGAAGCACCTTTTCCTGTCGTGTAAACAGCTCTATGGCCGGTCTTCTCAACATACCTATGTAAAAAAGAGAAAAATTAAGGCCATTGTTGCATGTCCCACATAAGATATAAACAAAATGAATCAATTACAAATTCGGACCATGAAGTTGACTCCAAAGTTCAATATCATCCTTAAAAGTTTTAATTTTCACAAAACCAAACTACTGGAAGGACTTAATTGATAACTGGAACAAGCTTAAAGGACTGAATTGCTTGCCATGATTGAGATTACAAGGACAAAACTGAAATCAAAGTCAAACTTGATGTAAACTTGATGCACTAAGCCTGTAATTAATCAAAGAAAAACAAGTGTACATGCTTCTCTAAGTCTCCTGGGGCTTACTTGAGAAATTGGGATTTAGCAGTGCCAGGATCACCTAAGAGGAGAACATTTATATCCCCTCTTAGCCTGTAAACTTGATGTAAACTTACATCAAGTTTACATCAAACTTGATGTAAACTTGATGCACTAAGCCTGTAATTAATCAAAGAAAAACAAGTGTACATGCTTCTCTAAGTCTCCTGGGGCTTACTTGAGAAATTGGGATTTAGCAGTGCCAGGATCACCTAAGAGGAGAACATTTATATCCCCTCTTAGCCGATGTTTACCCGTAGCATTCTTCTCTTGTCCTCCAAACATGGCAAGCGCAATTGCTGTCTTAATATCTTCATGACCATAGATTGATGGAGCAATAGACTTAATTATCTGCGAGTTCAATTACAGCCTTTTAGCCTATGAATATTTCTTGAAAATAAATTAAAAAATTAAGCTAATAAAAATAATCTCAATACTTTCATCAAAAAAACAAAAAGAAAATATTAAAGAACGAACCCTTTCTCCAATTCTTGGATCTTTTGCTAACTTCTCAATTTCAGCCTTATCCTCATCAGTAAGTTTGTAAGCAGAGAAGAGATCCTGCTTTTTTGCGACATAATTCGCCTCAACCACTGTGGCAAAAACAGGAAACCCGTTTTTTGTGTTTAATGATAAGTCGAAGTTGTTGGTGTATATGCCTGTAACCTCCTGAAAGAGGACAAGGAAACAAATCCTCCTTTAGAACCTCTATTTGTTCCAATAAGGAAGACAATAATATACTATAGGTGAAGTAATTACAATTTCTTCCCCTGGGCGAGCACAGTCAATTAGATCATTCAGAAGTATAACTTCCTTATATCTTGGAAGCCTGCCAGCTGGCACAATTCCAGGACTCTCCTGGAGGGTCAGTTTCTGATAGTTCCTGTATATAGTCTAGAATATTGGGGCCCAGTTAGAAAACAAAAACAAAGATGCCATTGATATTCTTTAAACACAAAATATTCAGCTTAATACACTGAATATATCTACAGTTAGAAAGTACAAGATAAGATGTTAGAGTAATTCAAACTTCAAATTGTTTAAGGCTAAATACCGAAAACCCCCTAAATAATCAAAACACACAGGGTAACCTCCTCAATTACAGAAAATCATACACTTTGCCCCGCTACAGAAAGGGACTAAAGTGCTAACATTTCGTAAAAGAGGGTTACCCCTAGATTTTCATCATCAAGGACAGTAAAGTGCAAACGACGATATTTGGAAACGGCTTTCTGTACTCTAGCTAATTGTTGGATTATTTTTACCATTAGACAAAATGTTTGATGCAAATGTAGCTTACTTGCTCAACGTTAACAGTGAATGGTCCTTTGGATTGGCATTCAGGACAAGAACCCACTCTTACTTCTGAATAAGAGTTCTGGAAGAAGGGGCCAAGAACTGCCCCACATTTACTGCAATCGTACTTCACCTGCTGCAGCTGGGGAAAGACGCCTGATCGCCGAGTCACAACACCTCCTATACGAATCATTGTGTTCAGATGGATCTGCCTGAGATACAAAAAGCATCAGTCCATCAGAAAGAAGGATTACCATGCAGTTAACTAAGATTCATTAAAAGCGAGATTATATTATGCCTTACAAAAAATGATTTTTTACCTTATATTTCTTATCTGATCATACACTGGTAAATTAGTGATGCGGACATAGATCTTTTGATGGATGTTCTTGTAATTCTTGTGGAGATCGAAGACGACATTTTTGGCTACTTCTTCCATGACTTCAAGCACTGACTGAGGTGCATCGGCCAGCCAGATAGCAATGTTTGGATGAACATAAATAAATTGCTTGTAATCTATTTCTAGACTACATTTATTAGCTGCACAAGCAGATCAAGCAATAAAATCAGAAAAGCAACCAAAATTCTCACGGCATAAAGTCCATGCTGTTAATGACCCATCAGATAAATTGCACCAGGCGTCCTCAACCTCTTAGAGAAGTTTAAGTACCAAACCTTTTGATTGGCACAATTGACTCTCTAACTTCTGCAATTTATAACACTCAAAATTTCAGTTAAATCCTATATCACATTGGACAAGCACACCCATGTAACTTTCATCTAAATGCCCCCACATGATTTCTCAGCCCCTCATATGGCGATTAAGTGGGTATGTCCATCCAATCTTACTAGGAATTTACTGAAAAGGGTACAACCACATTAGAATGCAAAGTTAAGGACCCAATTGTAACATGTGAAAGGATAGTTGTTCCCCTAGTGCAGTTTCACCCTCTATGGACAGTAGGTCTTCCATCAAAACTGAAGATAAAAAGGAGTATAGTAATACCTAGAACCATCTCATTAATCAAGCGTACATATTCAAATTCCCCCTGTTCATTCTTAGGATTCACGTAAGTCAGCAGGAATTCCTTAAATTTCCTGGCAATAAATCTGCGTACTTCATCTCTTGTGACCCACTCTCTCAATGTTCCTTGGACCCGATACATATTCATTTCACCTTCTTCATCATATTCATCCTGTAAAGTGAAGTTCAGCAAAACAAGCATGAGAAAACCAACTCCACATGAGCTGTATCATTCTTCAACCAAAGATAATAATATTAAGAAAAAAGAATACATTTGCAAGGGGCAAATATAAAAAAAAAAAAAAAAAAAAAAAATCACATTTTTAGAGCATATTACTAAATAGAAGAATTTGAAGGATGTGTATATTATATATTAAAAGGCCCATTGTAAGTATCAGTACCTCATATGGGTCATCATCAGTCTGATCAGTAAATGGCACATCAGAGTGTCCACGCTGAGATCTTCCTGGCGAACTTTGCATGGCAGCATCAGCATCATCATCACTTGCACCATTTGGAGGCCTGAAATCAGCTCTATGCCGTTTTGGCCGCCTGAAGTTCATATCCTCATCTGTGTCTGCAATTGCAACAAAAGATAACTTTTACTCAAGATGATAAGCAAAAGACATAAAATACATGTTGTAGTGTGGCATTGTAAATTTAAAACAGTAAATTCTAGAATGTTAGACAAAAGAGAGGTTTTATTTGATGTGTAGGTTCACATCCCAATGCTCGTTTAAAGTTTCAGCTGTAGCACAAGAAACAAAATATAGAAATTCAATTACTTCTACCGCTGTTCAAAAAGCAAGGTTTGAATAATATAGAAATTCTTACATCAGTTGTTCCTCCAATAAGCATACACGCATACATACATGCACCGATAATCCCAAATCTCACCAATCAATTCAACAAAAGGCTTATAACAAGAAAACAGCCAACAATTCTCAAACTTGAGACTTTATGTTTCATGCAACAGTAAATGGCTCTTCTTAAGGGGTCCAGTGATCGACAACATGAACATTATTTCAAACCTGATCATTTCTTTTCTATTTAAAAACACTCCGAATCTAAGCTTACATCAAAATATCACCCACAAAATTTACAAAGGTGATAAGATACACATAGAAGATATAAGAAAGAGGACCTATTTACCGTGATCATGAAGCATGCGAGGGAGCTTCCGATCATTCCGCACATCCCTAGCATCGAGCTCAACCTCTGCGGCCCTCCGATCGGCCATGATCTGATCCAGATCTCTCTCATCATCCATCGAATCATCCAACCCCACAGACTCGTACTGATCATGCTCGTCCATCCGGCGGTAATCACTGTAACCCACAAACTCCCCCAAATCAGAAGCACGCACAAAGGGAAAGATCAAACAACTCATAAATTAGGGTTAGGGTTTCGGTATTTGCTTACTCCAGGTAGTTGTCGTTGTAGAGATCCTCTCCTTCCTCTTCCTCCTCGTCGGCGCCGACGCCGCCGCCAGCGTCCATGTCGTCGTCGGGGATGACGTGGGGGTCCACGGCGGCCTCGTCGTCGTCGTCGGAGAAGTCGTCGTCGGTGGCGCGGCTCGTGTTGGGCGGGAGCCGGTCGGTGCTGAACCCGGCCGAGGTCGGGGACCCTGGCGTCGACGGGGTGTTCTCGGGATCATCCTAGGGTTATACATAAAGGATCAAAATGGCGAAAGAGAAGATGAATCGATCAAGAGAGGGGGGAGAGAGAGAGGGAGAGAAATGGGGGACATGGGTTTGAGGGGCACACTCACCATTGTTGGGATCGATTTAGGGTTTCTTCTTCTTCTTATTATTCTTCTTCTTCTTCTTCTTCTTCTTCTTCGTCTTCGTCTTCGTCTCCCTGTTGCTTCGAGTGCTTAGTGATCACACCTCGAGAAAAAAACGACCTAGGATCGAGATGGGGTCGTCATATTGGCGGGATGGGATTTTGGCGGGAAGATTTCGCGCCACAACGCGGGCGAGCGCGCGCGCGCGCGTACGTGACAGCGAAGCCCTAGGAAGTCGCGTGGTGGGCCCATTGGCTTTATCTAGGGTTGTAACTGGGCCGGGTTTGGGTCGGGTCAAACTATGCCCAAGCAGGGCCCAAAAAAGTTACGCTTTGGATCAGGCTTCTCCTAAATTTTTTAAAAAAAGTAACATCCGGCCCAAGTCCAAACCAAAAGCCCAATATACATCGGGCTTTGTTGAAACTCATTTTATGCATTTGTGATGTAGCTTATATATATATATATATATATATATATATATATATATATATATATATATATATATATATATATATATATATATATATATATATATATATATATATATATATATATATATATATATATATATATATATATATTATATATATTATATAACATTAAAAAATTAGTTATAATATATTTTATATGAAAACTATATATTTAGTTATTATATATATAATATATCCTTATATCTAGTTAATAATGCTATAATATAAATAATAATATATTAGTATATTTACCTGTGCATGCGGCGGATAGATATTATCAAAATATTTCTTTTTATATTTTTTTTTTATCATAATATAAACACGGAAGTAAAAAAACTATAAAAAAAAAATTAAAATACTGTGTTTTAAAACTTCCGTTCTAACATATCAGGAAAAACAAAAAAAATCATTCTCAACCCTAACATAAAAATATATCAGCAGCAATCAGAGTAAAAGATTAATCCACTCGGGATTAAAATCTAAAACATATATGGAAATGTAATGAAGTTTAGAGAGAGAGGGAGAGAGCTCACATTCTATGAGCTACGGTGACGACGACGACGGTTGTCACGCCCCGGGTGTAAACCAGAACCCGGGCCCGTCTACAGATCCGCCGTGCACACGGTATTTCCCGCGTACACGAAGCGTCGGTAACCTGCTCAGATAGAAGAAGTAATAATAAAAGAGCATAAAATCAGAGCTGAACTAAAAACTACAACATCTCAGACCAAAGCTGAAAATAAAATATAGAACGACTGTAAATAAATACAAGTACTCTCCCAGCTCACCACAAATATGCAACCAGCTGGCGAACGCCAGACCCAAAAGAGAGTACAAAAAGACTGTCTGAGAAGATAAGGGTACATCAAAAGTCCAGCTAGCTACTGTCGGGTGGACTCTCTATCTAGTCCGCCATCCTCTTACCTCGATCAGTTGCTGACGACCCAGCAACTCCCGCAGAAGACTCTGCAAAACAAAGGGAGAAAAACAAAGAAAGGACGATGGGGGTAAGAACTACTATAAAAACAGTAGCCTCCCCTAGTGGGTAAAGCCTCAACTTAGACATGCCCACTAGGTCTACCAGAGGCAAAAGAAAAAGGAGTAAGGTGGTAAGCTAATAAAACTGCCGATAAAGGTAAGCTACCACTAATAGGCCTCTACATGTCAAGCTAGTAAGGATAGCTAAAAGTATGCATCAGTGTAAGTGTCTGACCGAAACCCAATCTAACCACCCGTAAAAACTGGCACTGCCTGCTCTGCTGTCGAACTCAAGATCTGAGTAGCGGAATCTGCACACACGGCTCGAATCCGCAGGATCGGCCCACAAGCTCGCATCCCAAAATCTGAGTAGCGGAATCTGCACACACGGCTCAAATCCGCGGGATCAGCCCACAAGCTCGCATCCCAAAATCTGAGTAGCGGAATCTGCACACACGGCTCGAATCCGCGGGATCGGCCCACAAGCTCGCATCCCAAAATGAGTATCAGACCTACGCACATGGCTCGGTCTAAGGCCTACCTCCGGAGTGGCACTCGAGGGGAGCGACCCACACGAGTAAAGTAACTCTGTCATCAGTATCACAAGTATCTCTGTATCGAGTATCACTGTATAGCGGGACAGGATATGATAATGATCAAAGTAGGGAAAAACCCTCTACTAAAGATAACCCGAACCCCCGATCAATGCGATGATAAACAAAAGTGGGAAACTCCATCCACTAGAGGAATCCTATCCCCAATCTGGTGCATAAATAAACATTCGGTCAACCGCTCAATATCCGCGGTTGCCGAAATAACCCAAACCCCCAATCTGGTATGACGAACCCACACAACAATCCCGGCTACACTATCCTACAACCCTGCTCAACCCGAGCAATACCCCAAAGCCTCAAATGAAAGGAGAAAAAAAAATAATAAACAGGGTTTCTCCTAGGTCAATTCCAGCATGATAGTGTAGCAGAAAAAGTGGCATATCTAGATGTCCATACAAGCATGCAAATGTCCTCATCTAGAATAGAAGGAAAAGCGTCCAACAATGCACTCACATATAAAACATCATAAAGTCCTAATATACCAATCTGTTCACATGGATAACATGATATAACAATGAACTCCAATACCAATGTCTCAAAGTGATGATCCTTTCTTGCATAATCACTAAGTACTAACATACAACTGATCATGCTGTTCCAGATAAATAAACACTTTAACAGGAGTGATTATGGCATAATGATCATGTTCCAATACCATTGTCTCAATTCTATGGATAGGCTATCAATTAAGTGGTCCCTGTTTGCATGCAAGGTTATCAATATTTGATCAACAATTTCTAACATCGGGTTATTCTGATATTCCTAGTGAGCATACCAAATGAGAGGGATACAACAACCACCCACCTGAAGAGCTGACTGTCCAAGTCCCACAGCTGAAAATACCAAAAAATCCAAATCTCCAACTCCAATGGGTCCAGCAATACCCGCAAACTCTCCTGGGTACAACACAAAGTTCACAATTACACTTAAATCCTAAAAACTAACCACGCATACACATACTGAAAATCAGTCCCAAATATGCACTTATTTCACCTGCTGAAAGTGTCCAGAAAATTCCAATAAAAATATCACAGCGATCCTTGCGTCGATACCTTCGAAACAGGTACCTGCACGTCCAAATCCGAGTTTTGTAGGTCAAGATACAAATTCGGCAATGTGGTCTACTCAAAAGATTTCTGCATCAAAAACTGTAGCACTGAACACAGGGAAACAGGGATTCTCACCTCCAATGAAATCTCAGAAAAATCCAATAAAAATACGAGCGTGTTCCTTGTGATCTGTGGATGAAAAAGTTGTATAGGCTCGTCTCGATCCGATGCTCGAGTGTGGAGATAAAATTCCGGCAAGGGGCTGCTGTCCAAAATCTCAACCAGCAAACAGCGGCTTAGAAATGTCTCGAAAACTGTGCCATAACCTCAGAATCCAGCAAGATGATACACACAAAAGTCGAAGACGTACCTCTCATGAATCCAACGCCGCAGAAATCGTCCAAAAATACTAACGGAGTAGCTCTGTGGACCTCTCAGACCGAACTGCGACAATAACGGGCCTCCGATGAAAGATCGTCGCTCTGCGCTACGATGCCGAAATTGTCGACGCTGCGGCTTCCAAAAATTTCGGGCCTCCACCAGAAGATGCGCAAAACGATGATCTCCAACTTTGCTTAAGGGTGCAAGGGCAGGGGAGCTCGGGGAAGAGAGAAAACCGAAAAAGAAGAGGGCTCGGGTTCAACATATAGGCCAGCCCAAACCAAACAATTCCAGTAATTACCCCTGAGTCCCAGGTTTCGGGTGCCCGGACGAATTGGGCTGCTACAGTAACGGGCCCGGCCCGTTACTGTGCATGCCCGGAAGGCCCACGGCCCGCCACGCGTCCGCTGCGCGCCCGCAGCGCCCGGAGCACGTGCGCCTGCGAACCGCGGGGCGCCACGTGCCCCGACACGCAGACGTGCGCCCCTGCGCCCGGCCAACCACGGGGCGCCACGTGGCGCCCCCACGTCGTCCCCCAACCGCCCCGCCGTACGGTCACCTGCTCCAGACGCTGCGTGGACCGCGCGCACCAAGACCCGCCAATCCAGAGCCGCCACGTGGCCATCCCTCGGCCTACTGTGCACCCCGCCAAGTCCGTGGACCGCGCCTGCTGCGCCGACCAACCGTAGCCCGCCACGTGTCCAGGTACGCGGTGCACGCCTCAGCGGTGGACCGCGCGCCCACGCCGCCGCCAGCCGCCGCGCTCCGCCGCCCGCCGCCGCCGCCGGCACCTCTCCGGCGGCCGAAACAGTAAATCCACACCTCGAAATCCGTGTTTTCACGTCCGGGCCCCGAAAAATACAAGTAAATAGTCCATCTTGACCATTTTCGCGCGTTGAATCCAAATCCGAAGTCCGATTGGCCCAATTCCTCTTCTAAAATTTGCCGAAAATTCCCGGAGAAGCAAACTTGATCTGTTTTTCGCGTCGGGTCAATTCCTTGGTTCCAATAAGCGCGCAAAAAACCCCAATCACCCAATATGGACTTCTTGGTACACAATCTTGCTCCCATTTCACCAGGAATTCATTTCTTGGGCCCGACACGCGCACAAACACTCCCAGAAGCCACTAATACATCATTAAACCGTAAGTGGGGATTCGGGTCCTCACAACGGTGGCGGATAAGGATGAGGGGAAGGAGTAGGCGGAGAAGTGGAGGATTTTGATCGGCGATGGTGGTCGAGGTGGCAGTGGCGGCGATGGATTTGGGTTGATCATGAGCGCCGCCCCCCGTGCAACTAAGGAAGGCGAGAATCGAATCTAGAGTTTTGGCGAGGTCGGAGGTGGAAGATTTCCAACGACGGAGAGTCGGATTGGGCGAGGGTGCCCATGGGATTGGGCGAGAGTGGCCATGGAGTGGACGGTGGAGATTTTGACCTTGGAGGAGGGCAAAGAGACTTGGAGGTTCTCCACGGCGAAAAAGATGAGGCAAGGATCGAGGGTAGAGGGGTGGAGGAAGAGGGCTTTGTTGCCAACGGAGATGGCGCAAAAGGAGGTAGTGGCTTAGAGATAGAGGGAGAAAAGAAGAAGAACTCAAAATCGGGGATAGCGAGAGAGGGGAGAATGACGTTGGTCATAGCATAGGAGTTTTTTTGGTTGGGTGTGAGTTGTGTGTATAATTTGATTTTAAATGTATAAATGATTTATTGAATTTCGAGTCTACAATTAATTCATTGGGGGTTGGGAATGGAAAGAGTCAACAATTAATTCATGGGAGGTTGAGAATGAGAAGAGTCGAAAAATTTTCAATTGAGTTTTTGTGGTTGAGTGTAAGTCGTGTGTAGATTTTGATTTTAGATGTATAAATAGCTCATTAGGTTTGGAGTCCACAATTAATTCATTGGGGGTTGAGAATGGGAATAGTCTACAATTAATTCATTCGGAGTTGGGAATGAGAAGAGTCGAAAAATTTTAAATTGAAGAAAATTTTGCCACGTGGCAAGAAATAGGAAGAATCATAGATAGGTATAGACAGATTATATATATAGAGAGTAGCGCTTATATACTATCAAAAGTATAAGCTATCAATGTTGGATGTGGCCCACGTGATTTATTCAAGGCAATCTTTAAAAATACACTCAATCTAATTGGTTAGGATGTATCTGGACACATTCTTGATAGACGGACGTGATTAAAACATCCTTACATTAGGTTATATATATATATATATATAACATAACGGGAGTCCCGGTCTAACCCTAATCAAAATTTTCTGTGACGGCTCCATCTCCGGGGATAAAGGAATAGACAGGAAACATCCCGCTTTTTTTGCAGATTGCGCATGAGGACAAATCGAAAGAAAGAACCGTCTTCTACAATCAATTTTAGGAAATTGAAAATCATGGCAGAATGTACGATCTAAAATTTTATTTGGTATTAGATGTAGTATCAGAGCAAAACCTTCTGCTGTATTTTCATTTCTTTTAAATTTCATTTATTTTTCTTTTCATTTAAAATAATAATAATAATAATAATATTTTTTTTTTTTTATCGCCGATTGGCTTACGTAAGTAGTAGCGTTGACCGGTCCCATCGAAACCGGCATTCGAAGGAAGGCGCCACCACCGTCGCAACCCCATTAGGCGCCCCACAAGGGGTCGTATAGTGTAGCCTTCAGGGGCTACACGTGGTAGCCCATGTTGAGGCTTCAACTCGAAATATATATATATATAAATATAGGGTTAATTGCATACATGTCCCTACAAATATGTCGAATTACAAATATATCCCTGTAAAATTCAACTTTTCATATTTATCCCTTCAAAAATTCACCGTTATTCAAATATGCCCCTACCCTCCATCTCTGTTAAAAAAGTTGATTTAACCCTAGGTTAAATGCTTAACCTTGGTTAGATTAAAAATTGAATTTACATATTTATCCTTTCCATATTATACCTCAAAAAACAAAAACAAACAAAAGGGAAAAAAAGAATTATTTTGATGGTAGAATTTTATGATTTTTGGAGAGGGGCATTTTTGTAACAAGTATAATGATATTGCTTTTGGAGGGATATATTTGTAAGGGGCAAAAAAGTTATTTCACATCGAATCTGTTAAAAAATAAACAGATTCCAAACGGGGATTAACCAGAGGGGCATATTTGAAGAACTTTGGATTTTTGAAGGGATAAATATGAAAAGTTGAATTTTGCAGGGATATATTTGCAATTCGACATATTTGCAGGGATATGTATGCAATTAACCCTAAATAAAATATTAAATACCAATATATTAACATAATACTGAAATCAAAATATTAGATATTATACCTGTAATAGGGTCCCAAAACAACAACACTCGGCCTTCCCGTTCAGTGAGGCAGGTCCTAGAGCTTGATACAAATATGCATTGCCCGCGTGAGTTCGTGCATTATCCACGTGAGGTCATGCATTGTCCGCGTGAGGTCATGGCTTGCGTGTGTGTGGTCGTAGGTGGCACACATGTGGTCGTTGGTGGCACACTACTAACCGAGCAAAATACAACACTCTCAATAGGCGAATACTCACTTTCTCTGCAGTATATATAATTATTAAATCCATTTAAATAAGATTACAAATTACCAATTTATTATATTATTTTACTAACCTTGTCATTCTTACACCACCTTCGCTTGGAATATTTTGATCACCCATTACATTGGCGGAAGGACCCACATTAATATAATTGTGAAGCATTCTCGTGTAATAACCTTGCGGTTCAAAATTCTCCGACGGATGCAGCTCTTTCTCAATGTATACCGACCCCACCACACAACAAAAATTTTCAAACAATCCAATCATTCACTCTAATGATTCATCATCTATTATTTCGTGAGCTAAATATTCATTACCGACAGTGGGGCAACGAATAGTAAATTTTAAACGAAATTCTTCTCTTGTACTATTTGTTAAACGATACATTCTCGCCTCGAAATTAAGATATGTAGAATCGAAACGTATCGCGATTAATTTTTTTCGACCGCCAACATATTTTGGACCATTCTCATCGATAACTAACTGTCCATCCCAATGAACACTTAGTGACATGCGACAATTAGCCATTTTAACTACAAAAAAAAATATTAATACTACAATTGTGAGAGGGACAGTAAGAGCTTGAAGTGCTGATGAATTCAGCACTTCAAAATATTAATTTGAACTTCACAGTGAGAGAGAGCGACAGTGAGACCTCTCACTGTGAGATTTCATAATATAAAAGAGAGACATGGACAGTGAGAGATCTGTCTCTCTCACTGTGAGATCTCTCACAATGAGAGATCTCTCACAGTCACAGTGAGAGATCTCTCACAGTGAGAGTAAGAGATCTCTCACTGTGAGATCGCTCACTGTATATCTCACATCTAGAGAGTGAGAGATAGCTCTCTCAGTTATAGAGAGAGAGGGGGGGAGGCTCACAATGAGATATCTAGAGAGTGAGATAGAGCGACGGCGACGGCGACGGCGACGGCAACTGCGGGCTTCGGCGACGGCGACGGCAACTGCGGGCTTCGGCGACGGCGATGGCGACGACGACGACGACAATGGGCTTTGGCACTATGCGGGAGAAGGGAAGAGGTGGAGAAGGGGAGAAGTACTGTGCAGGAGGGAGAGGGGGAGTCACGATTTTGAAGAGAGGAAAAGTGAGGGCATCGTACCGTGCGGGGTGTGTTACTGGAGACGAAGGCGCTGAACGATTCAGCGCCTTTAGTATAATACTAAAGGCGCTAAACGCCATTTAGTGTAATACTAAAAACGCTGAATCGTTCAGCGCCTTTAGGGTTTATGCTAAAGGTGCTGAATTGTTCGGCGCCTTTAGTAAAATGCTAAAGACGCTGAATTGTTCAGTGCCTTTAGTGTAATGCTAAAGCCGCTGAATCATTCAGCGCCTTATACAATATACCACATGCCCTAAGGACTTAGCCAATTTTCGTGAAAATTCACTAAGTCCTCAGTATACACGCTGAAGGCGATGAATGGTTCACCGCCTTCAGCATATATACAGAAGGCAGTGAACCATTCACCGCCTTCATAGGGTTTTTGTGAAGGCGGTGAATGATTCACCATCTTCAGCACAAACGCTGAAGGCGGTGAACGATTCACCATCTTCAGCCCGCTAATCCCCCGTGGCGCCCACGTGGAAAAAGTAGGATTAGTTTTATAAAAAAAAATTGAGAGGGTCATTTTGTAAATTTCAAAAGTTTAGAGGGTTATTTCAAAAAAAAGTCTGGAGAAGGTGAAAGGGTGAGGGAGAGGGTGAGAAATGTACTCAAAAAAAAAAAGGCAGAGTGATATTAATGATGACAGTATGTAGAAGGAGAAAAAAAATAAAATAAAATAAGGGAGAGAAAAGGTTAAAAAAAAAAAAAAAAAAAAAAAAAAGGCAAAAAGAGAGTGAGATTGATGGTGACAACATGGAAGAGGAAAAGAAAAAGTGAGAGAGAGAAGTGGTGGGCTCCACACAATAGTAGGTTGTGGGTGGATTCCATTTTCGCGTGAAATGCAGAGACACCTCCCAGAGAGTTTCAGAGTTCTCAATTCATATGTTTATAAATAAATATATTTATAAATAAATAGATAATTTGTAGAAAAAAAAAAGTCATCGATTTTATATTTTTAGTAAAATTGGGTTAATTTTTTCGTTTTTATATATTTGGTTCGAATTTTTAAAGAAATTGACCAAATACTTTTTTTTTTCTTTACTTTTTTTTCTCTCATTCTTTTTTCTCCACTCGAGATTTGTCTTCCTTCTCTTTTTCTTTCCGAACTCACCGCTTCGCTTTTACCCCCGCCACCTCCCCCTCACGCAGCATCCAAACCGCCGCAACCTTTGCCGCCACCATGATCTTCGCTAAAGCGTTGCCGCTCGACGCCGCGCTCACGCCCACGCCCACGCCCACACCCACACCCGCGCCCACACCCACACCCACACCCGCGCCCATGCCCACACCCACACCCACACCCACACCCGCGCCCATGCATATTCAATAGGCACAACCTTGCGGGCGAGGGCGTGACGGGAGCGAGTACGACTTTGAGGGGCGGCGTTCTGGCGGGGTTTATGGTGGTGGCAAGGGCGGCGACGAAGAAAAATAATGTAAAGGGTAGAAAAAAAATATAATAACAAATAAAAAGAAAAAAAAAATTCTGAGAAGACATATGCATCGTCATTACTATAAGAAAGGTTAAGAATCAAAGAAAAAAAAAAGATGAAGATGAAGTTTTACTATTAAGATGAAATTATACTATTTCAGAAGAATGCTACACTATTTGAGACAAAAGTTGTATTCTTTGAGACAAAAATTGCACTCTTTAGGGCAAATGTTGCATTTTTTGGATAAAGAATGCATTGTTTGAGACAAATTGCATTCTTTTAAAAATTACACTATGTGATTGCTTAACTTTTCTAAGTTCGCCGTCTCACTCCCATACCCTGCCACCCTCAACCCGCACGACATCTAAGCTGCCGCCACCGCCGCCATATACCCCATCGGAGCGTCGCCTCTTGAAGCCGGAGCTGAAGACGGAGATGGAGAAAGTGGTGGGTAGAGATGGCAGCGCCGGCGGTGTTTTCCTATAGCGTGCTTGAGAAGGATGGGGCTTGCAGCTAGTGAGGAAAACGGCGCGGCTCCAGCAAGACTAGTCATAGGCTGTGAGGACGAGGGTGGAGTCAATGACCTTCTTGACTACGCAAGAACCAAGCGGGGCAACGGGGGCACCGTTGCAAGCAGCACGGGGCACGACGAGGAGGCGGCGGTTATAGGCGCACTGCTGAGAGTCGATGCACCACTTAGTCTCGGCAGGGGGAGGGAAGGGAGTGGAAGGGAATCAGGCCGGAAGTGACTAGTTTTTTTCTGGGCCGGGGCGCAAAGGATAAGAAAGATGATGATTCGGAGGAGAATGGAGAGGAGATGGAGAGCATGATGATGGTGATGATGATGATTCAATGTGGTTAGAGAAATAAAGAGAGAGTGAGAGAATGGGCGACGACGACATCAACCTCGGGCCCTAAAAAGTATAAGCAATTTTTGCTCAAACAGTGCAACTTTCGCCCAAAAAGTACAACTTTCATATCAAAGAGTGCAATTTTTATTTCAAACAGTATAATCTTTAATTGCCAGTGCAAATTTCGTCCAAAAAGTAGAGTTTTCGTTTTAAAGAGTGTCATTTTCGTTTCAAAAAGTGCAACATTCTTCTAAAACAGTATAACTTTATCTTAATAATGCGCCTTCATCCTTATCTTCTTTCTCTCTCATTCTTAGACTTTCTTGTAGCAGTGACGATGAATAATGACCTTCTCCAAAAAAATATATATATAATTTTTTCTTTATCTTTTTTTTTTATTCCTTTTTTTTTAATCATCTACATCTTTTTCTTTCGCCACCGTCTTTGCTACCGCCATAGACCCCACCGAAGTGTCGCACCTTGAAACTGCGCCTACTCACGCCGTGCCTCGGCACTTCAAAACTGCGCCTACTCACGCAATGCTTTCACCCGCAACGTTGTGCTCGTCAAATACGTGTGGACGTGGGCGTGGCTGGATACGTCGTGCCTTCGCCCGTAACGTTGTACTCATCAAATACGTGTGGACGTGGGCGTGGCTGGATACGCCGTGCCTTCGCCCGCAACGTTGTGCTCGTCAAATACGTGTGGACGTGGGCGTGTCTGGATAAGGCGTGATGTCGAAGTACGACGCTCTAGCTAGGTCCAGCACTTCGTAAATATTTTTTTGCTAATGATCTTTATAAATTTATATTTACAAAAATAACCGTCAACTTACTACGTGAGAGTGGGACAAAGAGATGCACAATTCAACGGAATGACCCCCTTAACAAAACCATTTTGCTTAACATAATGTGATAAAACTTTGCAAAAACAAAATAGGAATATTTTATTTTTTAGCATTTTAAAAATAGTGTATTTTATATTTGAGCTAGAAAAATTTGCACCAAATCATTTGGACTGGGAGGGTAGTGCAAAGGACTAAATATAATTTTGTTAATGAAATACTACTCATTCCTATGAAGTACGGCGATAACAAAAGAGCCCTCCCATTTATAAGAACTATGAATTGGGAACCTTAAGTGGCTTCGAGCATTCTCCGCATTCGGCGGATGGTGGGTCCCATTGTGCAGCCTCATGCGGGTACCGGGTTACAGTTTTTTTTTTTTGCATTAAAATTAAAATGCCCTCACTTCTTTGCATTGTTGATGGATGGTGGGTCCCATGGTATAGTGATTTCTCCGCATTCGGCGGGTGGTGGGTGCCATTATGCAGCCTCACGCGGGTACCGGGTTACAGTTTTTGCATTAAATGCTCTCACCTCTTTGCATTGCTGATGGATGGTGGGTCCCGTGGTATAATGATTTCTACAGTTTGCATTAAATGTTTTATCTTCTTTGCATTACTGATGGATGTTGGGTCCCGCGGTACAAATAGTGATTTCTCCTCTACTTTTGTATTATTATAGAATAAATGATTGGTGTTGTCTTTTCTATATCCACGATGCATTGAATGCCCCCTCTTTTTTTCCCTTTTTTTTTCCACCTCCATTCTTTGCATTAAATGCCAGAGTCTTTTCGATTTAGACGCCGTTTGACTCTTTGTATTCCTGCTTCGTTTGTAACCGCTGACCTCCTCCCTCTATCTCTTCGTTTCACCATGGTTGTCCGCCGTTACCTTCGTGTTTGCCAAGACGGCCGTGGCATGGCGCTGTCGCTGTCTCCACCATGTTCTGGCTGAGTTGTTGGTACGCCAACGCCTCTGGCGTACCTTCTAGGGTTACTTGCCGGTGGGTTTTCCCGTCCTTCATGGTAGGAGCGGTGTGCTTCCATGCGATGTGGCCGCTCGCGACTCCCTGAAGCGTTGTGAGACGCGTTCTTCGATGTAGATGGCTGGGAGTTTATGCCGGGTTCCGATGGAATGGAATGTGTACCTTCTCTCTACTCTTTCTATACCTAATATTTTTCCTCCTTTTCTTTCTGCACTTCTTTTTCTCTTCTTATCTTTTCTTATAAATACTAGTTTTGTCTTCGCCGTTTCTTTGGTTTTTGGTTTTCATCCCGTTTCCTCTGCTCTCCTCCCATTTTGTGGTTGCTATTCGACTCACTCTGTTTCTTACCTGTTGGTGGCCCCTTTGCTGTTGTCGAAGATGTGTTTGTTATTATGCGGCCGTTTTTTTTTCCCCTCCTTCTCGCTTTATTGGAGGGGGATGAGAAAGGGCAAAGCATTTTCCTTTATTCTTACGGCTTTTTTGTGTTGATTTTTTTTGTATATGTGGACACGTGGATTTTGGGTTGGTGCTGATTGGACTGCGTCGATTTGTTCGGTGGATTTTGCGAATATGTTGATGCTTGATTGATGCGATCTGTTTGCTTTTAAGGCACAGGTTTGTATATTACGGTTTTGGTTTTTTCTCTCAGTTTTAGTTTTTTCTCTCGGTGCAGTTTGAACATTCTGTGTTTTATTATGCACTGATGATTGTTTGCTTATCTTGCATGTTCGGCTGGTTGCTGGAATGTGGGTTATTGTTTATTGGCCAATATATATCAGAATTTGATTGGTTGCATGCCAGATTCTTTCATTGCGCACTAATTGCCTGATCTTTGTTTGGTACTATTTTTCTCTCTAATTATTTCTGCGTATACTTCCTGTCTCTAATTATCTCTGCGTATACTTCCTGTCGGGTTGGGTTTTTCAGTATTTAGCATTTGATTTTGGGTGCAATTATGGCGTCGGTTATTATGATTATTTGCTTTTGCGAGTTGTTTCGCGATGTGTGTCAGCGCTTTCCTCTGGAGACGCCTAAATATGGTGTCCCAGTTGAAAACGAAGAGGAGGTGATTTGTGTTTTTGTTGATACGGGTATTAGCAGGGCTGATAATATCGTAGAGTCCGTCGGGTGTTGGAGTAATCCGTGTGCGGACATTGATTGGGCCGAGGAAGACGCGGCGTGCCGGTTGGTTGGAAGGCCGTGTGTTGAATTTTCCTTCAAAGTTAGAGATTTTAATTTGGATGATAAAAAGTTCTATGAAAATCTATATGAGTTGCTTTCTGCTGACCACGGCGCGCTTGAAAAAAAGTATAAGCGGCTTAAAAATGATTACAAATTGCTGCGGGGTTACTATAATGATCTTCTATCCGAGAAAAAAAAAAAGTGTGCAGTTCAATGGAAAAAGCTGAAAGAAAATATAGATAGGTGTGTTGTGTTGCTTGATCACGCCCCCGCTGTTGTAGCCAATCACGATAGCGGTGCCGAAAAATCTGGTGACGATCCTGAGGTCCCGCCTGGTTATGAAATTTGATGTCTTATAGTGGAAAGAGAAATATATTTTGGGGGTTCGTATGGTTGCATAGGAGTTTCCCTTTTGGATGTGCATAGCTTAACAAAATACTTTTTGGGATGTTGTCTTCCCTTTTTTTTTCCCCATTTTTTTGGGGTTCATACAGTAGCATAGGTGTCTATGGAAAACAATAATTCGTTGTCGGTTACTCCCTTTTGGATGTGTGTAGCTTAGTTATGTGTAATTATGTTTCTTAGTATTTTCTTCTACTCTCACTTTTTTAAACAAAGATGAATGCTTTCCCGGTGATTTGGTATAGAACGTAGGTGTAATTATATTTCTTGCTATTTTCTTCTACTCTTGCTGTTTTTAAACAAAGAGAAATGCTTTCCCTATGATTTGGTATATGACGGTGATGGAACATGTTTATTGGTCATTGTCGGTTAAGTAGATCTAAGAAGGCTGGAGTAAATTGATCTATTGGGTAGTGATTCGTGATGTCTTATTAGAAAATTGCAAGAGTTGGGTATTTTGAGACTATTCTTTTGCATTCTTTTCTCCTTCCTATTTTTGTTTGCTTTTGCGGAGGCGATGATGTGTGGTCCCATTGCATTGCACCGCATGTTATTTTGTGTTGTAAGCTGTTGGAATTTCGGAGTATATTGCGGTCTAAGTTTTTTGGCAACTTTTTTAAAATTTGGTATTTTTTTTGTTCTGTGTTTTTTACTACATGTTTTTTGCTTTTTTTTAAAAAAAAAATCTTGTTTTTTGCATTGTGTTCCTAATCTTGCTACTATAAACTTTTCCACTCCTGTCTATTTTGTGCTGGAAAACTTATGCAACTGTTCCGAGCAGTGTTTTACATAGGTGTTCCAAGCAGCATCGGTGTTGAGCTCCTGCCTGTGTTTAGTCTGTGGTTTTTCTCTGCTCTGTTCCTCTTCTTGAGTATATAGGTTCTACGTTTTCTGTAGCTGTGGCGCATCTTATTCTATTTCCTGCCGAATGTGATGTTATGATTGTTGATCGAAAAGGCGCGGCGATTGGTAGTTGATTTTCCCACACCCCTTTTGCAAAAAAAATATCCAATATTTTATATAAAAAATGTTCTGCAAAAACAAAGTTCTTTTGGAGTACGTTTTCCTTTTATTAATCTGGAGTTTTTTTGTTTGCTGTTTTTTACTAGATGTATTCTGTTTTCTTTTTCATTCTTTCTTTGTTTTCTGTGTTGTGTTTTGTTTTGGTCCTGTAAACTCCTTCGCTTCTGGCTGCTTTGTGCTAGAAAACTTACCTATGTGCCTCGAGTGGTGGTGATGCTGAGCCTCTGCTTTTCTTTTATTTGTTGTTTTTCCCCTATTCTATTTTTAGTTCTATTTTTTTCCTACTCAAGTATATTTTTAAATATTTTGGGCTAAATATTATAACCGGTACTTTTGTCTGGCCTAAGATAGAGAGCCCCTATACATTTTGTGGGGTATGCAGCGACTAAGAATACTACGGTGAGTATTGCAATCTGCGGGGTGCGGGGAACGCCTGAACTTGCTCAGCATTTGCTGGACTATACTTGATATTGTGGTCGTTGCTTCTTAGTTTGCTAAACATCTATTATTTTTTCTGAGGCACAGCGACTAATTGGTTTTATACTAATCATCGCAGCCCATCGGTGCTCTCTGAATTTGTCTGGCTATTGTGCGATGGTGTGGGTGGTTATAGAATTACGACAAGCTTTTATTTGCATTGATGATGGATGGTGGGTCCCGTTGTGCAGTTTCGCGCGGGTGGTGGGTTACAGTTTTTTCATTAAATGCTTTCTCTTCTTTGCATTGTTGATGGATGGTAGTTCTCGTAGTATAGTGATTTCTATAGCTTTTGCATTGAATGCTTTCTCTTCTTTGCATTAGTGATGGATTTTTTTATTTGTTGTTTTTTACAAAATGTATTCTGATCGTTTTTGCATTATTTATGTTTTCTGTGTTGTGTTTTATTTTTTTTTTGTTATTTTGGTCCTGTAAACTTCTTCGTTTAAGATCGTTTTTTTTACTATAAAAGTTATCTATGTGCTTCGGGTGGTCCTGATGCTGAGCATCTTCTTTTGTTTTATTTGTGTTTTTTTCCCTATTATACTTTTGTCTCTATTTTCCCCTTACTCAAATATATAAATTTTGCATTCCTGTTGGTGCACCATGTTTTATTCTGTTTTTATTTGTGATACGTTATGATTATTGATCTAAGAAGTTGTCGCAAGTTGATTACGTTAATAGTTAATAGTCATTTACTTCTTCTTTTTTTTTTATTTACTATTTTATTTAAATTATTTATTATTTGTATTAAAAAAAAAAAGTTTCACCACTTCACCAAAACCTCCCAAATTTTTCCAAAACTTTGATTTGAACACTTTTTTTAAAAAAAAAAAAAAAAAAAAAAAAGAGAGAAAAATTATAATAAATTCTCGGAATGTTACAGAAATTGTACTGAAAGCTAAGGAGGTCCATACATTTTTCGCCCATTTGTTGACATAAGAAAAAGGTCAATGTGAACTTAACCTTTGAAAGGGGAATCTTTTGCAATGTGAAATATTTCGAAGGACACAATTACAAAAGGCAGAGCTCATGATAATCTGGGGAGTCAAATTCTATGCATTATTCGAAAATGCAAAAAAAAAAAAAAAAAAAAAAAAAGGGGAGGAAATAAAAAGATAAAATGCTAGAATTAAATGTGAAATTTGTCATATCGTTAGTATTAACCATTAATCTCAAAAACTCAAGCTATTAAAAATACGCAATTAATTTACTTAAAACGTACAGACAAAACACCCACACCGACAGATCTCATCCCGACTCAACCTCTGGACGTTAGGCCTATTATTGGGCCGCTTGCCGTTAGACCTATTATGAACCACAGCCTTACTTAATTTACTGGATTCTACCAACTCAATTAATTAGTCTCCTGAACCTAGTGTCACGAAACAGGAAACTGAATCTATTTTTAACTCATAAATAAATAGCCAACAATCCCCCTCCCAACATCTGCACCGTATGGGAATCAAATCGGTGCAACTAACTTTGATACCACTTGTTGGATCGTTGGCGCTAACCATTAATCCCAAAAGCTCAAGCTATTAAAAATACGCAACTAATTAACTTAAAGCGTACAGACACAGCGCCCACAGATTTTGACCAGATTAAATTCATCTGGACGTTAGGTCTATTGTTGGTGTAGTGCACCGACTTTGCTAAATAGTAAAATACGGTCAAATCACTTCAAACATATTTTAAAATATGATAAAAATGAGGTGAAATGAGTTTGGTTCGAAGCAAATAGCCATCGGATCAAAAGTGAGTTAAAACGGCGATGAAATACGCAAGCAGCCTTGATTCTGGATTGCTCGACCAGAATCGGGCGCCCGGATGTGTCTTGCGGGCGCCCGAATCCAGCTGCAGAACCCCCAGACCAAGAGTTGGAATTTCGAACAAACAGGGAATTCGGGCGCCTGGAAAATCCTGGGGGCGCCCGAATGAACAGTAGCGGGCCTTGAAGGGGTCGCCCGGAGGAACAGTGTTCCGTGGTTTCGAGCGCCAGGCAAAAAGTTTCGGGCGCCCGAAACTCGACGAAAATCCCGCGAACAGAGCGGAATTAGAGGGATTTAATAGAGATATTCTCGTCATTTCACTCCCTCTGCAGTCTCACCTACCCCCCTGTCATATAGCAGAACTCTCCCTCTCTCTCTTCCCATTTCAAACTCCTCTCCATCTCTCTCCCTCTTTCTCCCTGTTCGACCAGAGAGGAAGCAGTACCAGAAGCAACAGCTGGTGGGGTGGCTGGGAGCTTGGGCTGAGGGAGTGGAGCACACTTGGGAACTTGGAAACTTGAAGAGAACCTTGTAGAGCTCCTCTAGCAAGCTCCAACAACACTCTTTTCTCTTCTCTCTTGAGCAACAGCATCAAAAGAGGTAAGCCCTAAAATCCAGAGTTCCACTTTTTAAATTTTTCTTGGGTTCAAGAGCATTGGGAAACCTCTCAAATAAGACTTTCTACCATTTTTAGAATTTTTCTACTAAGTAGAAGAGATCAAATATCTCTTTTGTGAAAACAACTCAAATGAGGGAATTTTATTCTTTTCTTGCTCTTTGGTTAAGGAACCCATGTGAGAAACAAGAGTAAAATCTTAAGATTACTCTTGGTATGGTTGTAATGATGTTAGTAGAGCAACGAGGAGAAAGGTAGAACTTAGGGTTACTCTTTTTAAGTGTTATGGGATTAAGAAATCATGTGAATGATTCCTTTAAGATTTTATTTCACTTTAGAGTTTTCTTGTGGACCTACAAGAGAGCAACACGTTTCTTTTTTTCAAGAACAACAGGAAGTGGGGGATATTTACCGAAAATAGATGACCTCTCTCATTTTCCTTTGCTTTTAATTACTAGAAGCATGTTAATAGATTTTAAGTTTCATGTATGGTAATGAGACCTTAAGAGTCATCTTGAGATAAGAATGTGGAAATGATTTAGTGAAGGTAAAGAAAATGAAGAATTTGTATTTTGATTCAATGCTAGAAGCATAATGTTAAAGGTCTTTATGGAACAATGGCATGATGACCTAGGAAAAAACCTAGTGTAGGATTTTGATGAGTGGCATTAACCTTAGGATCTCACATGTGGCATTGGTATAAAAGTAAACTAAGATTATGAGATAAAATTTTAACTTAGAGTCAAAACTCTAAGGATTTAGGTATGGGTTGAGGTTAAAGAGCAAAATAAAAAAAATCCCTATAGTTGGTATTCGGGAGTTGAATAAATGAATACTCACTTTAACTTTAACATGAAATAGAGAATGGAAAAGAAAAGTATAATTAAAGTCCAAGGGACTTTTTGGTTACCCTTGAGGTAAGGACCTAGGGTAAGAGTTGAGTAAATAAAAGATAAGCTACCAGCTTTAATGAAAGATAGAGAGAATTGTCAAGTGGCAAAAGGAAGCTAGAAGCTCGAATGAGAAAAAAATGCAAATGCATAAAGTGCAAAAAGATGTCAAGTGCTAAAGCAAAGAAAAGACGATCGCACATTCGGGGGTGAAACGTAGATCTTGTGTCGGAGAGTAAGTGCAAAGACCTTCTCTCGGACCGGGCCCGTATGGCAAAGTTCCCCGTCGGACGGGGAAGCACTTAAGGTGCTATCGACAACCTTAGAAATCTTGTCTTATGGTAGCATGATTACCGGGCTGAGGCCCGTTAGGTGAGAATTTTTTAGGGTAAAGCAACTTGAATTAAAACACACTAACAAATATGAATTTTGTGTCAAGTGGTTATGTGGCTAATATGGAACCTTGGTTGACGACATAGAGTCGTGTCATGGCAAATGTTAGAGTTATACATGAGCATGCTAGATAGAGTTACAACTTTCAATATTATTGTCATCTATTATATTACTTCCATTGAAAAGCGGTGTAGAACATTCTTTATCGGCGGTTGAACCCAATAGAAATTTTAAATAGTTCTCACACCCTTGATTGACATCATTACAGGTCCAGGTATATCAAGCGAGGCACGCAACAGAGACAAAGGCCCAGCAGCTCAGCGACTTAGCAGTCTAGAGTCGTCAATCTATTTTGATTTTATTTTGAGCGAACTTATATGTGAGGAAAAAAATATTGTAAACATTAAATATCAAAGATTCATTTTGGACAAGCGAAGAATGTAATTTCTTTAAGTTTAAAGTTCATGTTAAAGAAAATTGTAATTTATTTAAAGTTTGAAGCTTTGATCTTGTATGTACTTTCATTTCCTTCTAACTGCTTGTTTGAATAAATGAAAATTTTGTTTACATAGTTTAGTACTCTGATTTATACTCTTCCGTTTACACTAAACTGTATTGATTTGGATAAACCGTTCTTTTCGGATCTTGAAAGATAATACCCGATTGGCGGATCTGTTCACACGCCCGAACCGACCAAATTGGCGGTCTCGGGGCGTGACAGTTGGGTCTCTTGCCGTTAGGTCTATTATGGACAGCAGTCCCACTCAACTTATTAGGCCCACCCAACTCAACTTATTAGTTTCCTGAGTCAATTGTCACGAGGCAAAAAGTTAGACCTATTTTTAACCTATAAATAAATAGCCAACACAATTCACTCGCTAAATAACCATTGCAGGGTTCTCTAAAGATGTGTTTAATGCATAACACCACATAAATAGGCACACAATATCATACATTCTACTAGTACATACGATATGTTTTACTATTTGTTAGTTGCTAGGCGATTCGCCACTCATGACTGCATGTTGTGGTGATAAATAGATTTTATTTGCAATTATTTGACCTGGGGCCCGGGCAACTGTACAGCTTGCACTAACTCAGATTTCAGCAAAAGATGTTATGGTTACGAAGCCATGATCTTCAGGAAGAGGTGCATTTCCGGGGCGGATCGAGATTAATACTTCTAGACCTGAAAATTTCAGTAAGGAAGATAACTTGTAAGATGAAGAATGGATGACAGGACCAAACAATAATAGTAAAGACATATATCGTAAAAAAAAAAGGAAAAAAAGGAAGATATAACGCAGCTGATAATACTAATATTGAACTTTTAAATCATAAACTCATCACCGCAAAAAAAGAGTGACAAAAAAGAGGAAAGAAAAGAAAAGGAAGACGAAGAAGAAATAACAGCTGTAAGAGAAATGAAAAAACAAAAGCATCTTCATTCCTCAGAATTTCTAATATTTATTCATGGAATTCGAAACTTTTTATTTCTCAATGGATATGCAATATCCGGAGCTAAAACAACAGAATGTACCAATAGGTAAATTCATTTGATCCGACCAAGTCATATCAAGTTCTAACAACAGATATTCGACATGATGGGCCACTATCCTATCTAACAAGAAGAACCATGTTTAACTTCTCATCTCTAAGTAGGTGCAAATACTGATTATGCATATGTAAACACAGCAAACCTGAAATTGCTAGGATATGTTTTAACTTTAAAGTCATTATCCATAGAAGTGTTAATAATAATAATCTGATAATCCATCAATTGGATGCATGCATGAAAGGGTGAATATGTTAAATACGATTTACATATCAAGGCAAGTGAACAGAGTTTTGAGAAGTCATGTTCTTGTAATAGTTTACAACATGTCCCAGCAACTAGTGGGGTTGATAGGGAAATTGACCATTCAGATGGGCATTCTAAGTTGAGATTTCAAATATTGTTAAATTTAGATTTTGCGCAATAGTGGGGATATGAGGAGGCCAAGGATTCCAGAGGTGCCCAAACTAAAAAATCACTATAAAGAATGTGCATTCTAAGTGGAAAAATCTCATTCAAGAAAGTATATAAATAAATAAATAATATCAAGTACAAAAAACAGAGAAATATTGTTTTTCTCTAGCTAGTAGCAGCAAAGATTTAAAAGTAAACAAAGTTAATCAATATAATACAAACTTAATGGATTTACCGGCAGCCTTTGCCGCCACAGCTTCCTGATAGACATCTGTTACAAACAATATTTGAGATGGCTTGTCCACCCCTAGTGACTGTGAGATTTCGAAATAACTCCGTGCTTCTCTTTTGTTCCTATATTGGAAAGGGAAAAAAAAAATTGAAAATATATCTTTTAGTGAAAAGAAATAACATAAGACATTTCAAAAGCAAGAAAAGGAAACAGATAACCGACCCAGTTGTGGTGTCAAAAAATCCACAAAGGTACTTCCTCAAGTCGCCATAAGCTGTGTTTCCAAATAGAAGTCTCTGAGCCTCTCTACTACCACTCGAATATATGTAGACCTGAATTTAGATTTATCAGAGAGTTCTGCCATGAAAAACTATGAGATGAATGTAAAATCTAAAAAGACAAATAGAATAGTAGTCGAGTTCCTACTACATAAGCTAGCAAGGTGATAAAAGGATAGGGCAAATAATTGTAATTCAAATAGGTCAGTTTTTAGTGTTCATTTTCATTGTGTTTGCAGGTGACTTAGAAATAAAAAGATGGTTTAGAACCAGCATTACTGCAATGGATGGCTCGTGAATTCTCATTCAAGCATATGGTTAATTGATGGAAAACCAGAATAACAGAATCAGTTAAATGCTTGCTCAACTATTTTAATCTGCGAATCATCAGCTAGAGAATTAAATTACAACAGATCAAATGAATATATAACCTTTACGCCATTGGCATGCCATCTCTTAAGAGCCTCGGGAACATCCTCATAAACAATTCCTTGAAGTTGTTTGTTTTCAAATCCAGTTCTCCATATATGGCCCTGTGTGTCAAATAAAAGAAAAAAAAAAGTTTGGTCAAAGCTCAACTAGCTACACACGGATTCTTTGACTCATAATGGAGAAATTAGTGGCTAGGCCTGCTCGACCATGTCAGCCAAGAACCAGTCCTTAATTTTTAAGAATAGAGGCCTAACATCTAAATATATACCATTATGTGGATCTACATCCTCTAAAGAGTCTGCATATCAAAGATCATAAGTTTTGGAAAGCTCTTACCAAGGCAAGTAGGCATCAGGTAGTTGGAAAAATTAACAAAGTTAAAACAGTTATTGCACATTACATGAGAAATAAATTTCTAAATGTTATGATTTTCAAAATGTAGACCCTTATAGTGTTGTAGATCACATCAAACAGTTTTAAACTTCACTTTAAGACTTCTAGTGTTGTGTTGTGAATAACGGTTCACGGCGGACCTGGTCCACACAATAATTTCTCCTCAGAATGAGAGGTCTAGAACTGATTATGCTACCTGCAATTGTTTAAGAGAAGTAACTTTTCTGTCTGCTTTTATCATAGCTTGAATATTAGCAACTAAGGAATCAATGACTTCCTCTTTTCCAGCACCATTAGGTGGAAGGGGTACAGCCCCAATAACCCCTTGTTTCAAGTCATCCTCAACCTGTCAAAAAATCGATACTAAATGTTAACCGAAAAAACTGAAGCTACTACGAATATATACACCACCACTCAATATATCTTATTAGAGGCACATGTTGACATTGATTCAAACACAATAATAAATAAGGCCTAAGGTTTTAGGATAGAAGCCTACTTGTGCTTTAGCAATATATACAAATCATGGAATGAAAGTTAAAATAAATCTCTCTTCATCTAATTTGTACAAAGAAACACCAAGGACAATGACATCATTTAGAACTTTGTCCCCAGAATATTAGCTTTTGATAATAAGCACTTTTATTTGCCATGGCAGTACCCAAAAGGCAAATAATTTGGATATTAGAAAGCATCAACATCTTACTTGGGCACGCAATAGCTTAATATCATCTTGAGTTTCCTCACTGTCGTATGTGAAAATCAAATGTTTCTGAACATTATCTCGAGCATAGGGGAAAAGAATGTCGGTGACAAATGATATTGGAGTAGTTGTACCTTCAATGTCAAGGACGATGCATTTCTGCAGATCATTAAAAGGGATTAGCTAAGTGTTTTTTTTTATATGTGAAGATTAGCTAATGCGAATAGGAAGAAATAAATTAATGGAACATATAAGAGAAGTTGAGGAAGAAATGAATCCAATAATACAAAATACAAAAGGAGCTGTTATGCATATATCCTGCAAAATGATTGATTTACATGTACCCCAATAAGATCTGAACTATCATTTATTTTTATAACCGTCAAAAGTACAATTTCTTAAAGAAACACCAGTCATCTTAATTTGGGAGCACTCCAATTCATGGGGAGAAAGTGGACTATATATGAATAAGGATTTTAAAGAGGGATATTTTGTAAGCACAAGGGTATATATGTAAAAGAGGAATTTTTTAATGGCGTCTATGGAATTTATATTTCACAGAAATATATATTATAGTAATCTTGCAGTGGTATATATGTAAACATTTCTACAGAGAAAAGACTAAAAAACACAAATTGCTCAAAAGAGAAATGCACAAAAAATAGATAGAAACCCCGCTCATCCCCCAAATAGTCATATCATTCCCAGTAAAATCTAGCATTAGAACTCTGAGAATTGACCTTTGAAGGTTCAGCGGCAAGATTGCCATTTTGGACCGCTGCTCTCACTGAAGTACTCAAATGTTCTTTGTGCTGCAATGGTCTATCAACATTGATTGGACCATGACTAGGAGTCGTCCAGTCAATGCCCAATTGGTAGAGCTTGATGGCAGCATCAAATAGATAATGATAGCACTCGGCCTGAAAATTGCATCAGAGAAAATAAATAAGACAATATTACAAGACAAGCAACCATAAGGAAAACATATCGGGAGCAGAAGAAGAATAGGAATGATGGCAAAGACCAAGTTGGGAACAGGTGACAAAAGGATGTTACATATAGTATATTTCTTTAGTACGTTGAAGAGAAAGTGAGAAACTAATCGTGAGTTTATTGCAAATTGGCTTCTTCAACACGATTAAGAAATTTAGAAACAGAAGTGAAAGACTGAAATCACGATTGTTACACGATTTTTGCATTACTTAGTACTGAGCTTTCCTCATCTTCCTAAAAAATATGAATTGGAAGACAAAATCCAGCCAAAAGCTATGTTCAGCTCCACCAAATGCTTCATATAATTTTCATAACCTAGAATAGTTAACCTAAAAAAACTTTGATATTCAAGAGGAATCAATAGGATTACGCTGGATCAAACGTTCAATATACAACCTCACTAAGAGAGTATCCAATAAGCGAAGTTTGTAGTTGATAGAGGAGAAAGATTAAACAGATGTTCGTTATGGAAGGAAACACATCGTTTGCCGTGTGTGCGGAATTACAATTTACAACTGTCAGCATAAAATAGAATTCATACTGATATTACCTTAAATCATACGTCTAGATCTTCAGAAAAAAAAAAAAAAAACAAAAACAAAAAACAAACCTGCGTCTTGCAACTGATCCATGTGTCACCCCATACATAAATTCCATGGTTTCGCACAAGTACAGCAGTTGCTCTTGGATATGCTGCAATCTGTTTAAGTACAATCTCAGTTCAATTATAAATAACCAATCCAAATGATTTTTGTAACTGTCATAATTAGCGTACAAAAACCATCTATATCATTGTTGAGAGTGATGAATCATCAAAATATGTTCACTGTTGAAGAATTTATTATAGCCTCACTTGTACAACTATACAATAATCCTTCTCTACCATTTTAGCATATACAATTGCATTTCCTGCTAGTTTACTAAGATCCATATACATCCATTTTACATAATTAAGATCCATATACATGAACTAAACAGCTTTGACAATTTGTCTGCTTAGGCAAACTTTCTAAAATATTCTAATATACTTCAGATGTCCAAAGAGCAACCAATTTGCTACTTAAAAGCATCTCATTTGTCAAATGAAGTCCATAATTATCTAGATTTCAAGTTTGAAGAGGAAACCATATATGATCTACATGATCTATAGTCGCGATAAAGTAGGAAGAAAACACATTCGCAAGAGAAAATAGTACCGCTTCACTGAGGGAATCTGTGAGCTCATACTCATAAGGGGTATTCTCGATTATTGGAACTACCAGCTCATCATGATAACCATGTCCTTGTATTCCTTTAATCATCTCCATATGAGTTATCTAAACCAACAAAGAGTATTATTATGTAATAGAAGAGATCAAAGTGGATGTCATTCTGAAACATCTCCATGTAACAAGAATTGGAAATACAATAACAAGGCTGGAATAAGGCCTTGTTACCAGCCTTGTTCCCTAAACACGTTTAATCATATAGATGGAAACAACAGTTCTCGTCTCCCAAAAACAAGCTGGTATAAATCTAAAACTACTGTTTCATCCTTTTCCCTGGAACAAATTTGTTCCCACTTAAAAACAAGCTTAATTAAAATAAACATAAATTTTAATTATTGTATTAACTCTTTAATTAATTTAATATTTTGACTAATCTAATTATTTCATTAACTAATTATCTAACTATTAAATAATTAACTAATTGTTTTATTAATTTATTAAATTATTTGTAGTTAATTAAATTATTAATTAACAATACTCATTGTTAATTATTTTATTAATTAATATTTAAGGTTATCTGGCAGTAGTTAATTAAATAAGTTAAATTATTATTTAATTAATACTTCTATGTTAATTAATTAGATAAAATATTATTATTTTAAATTTATAATTACTCTTATTCTCACTATTCCAATCTAACAATCCAAACGCTGTTTTTTTATTTTCGGGAGCAACCCAATTTTCATCGGAATGCAAAATTGGTCATGTTCCTGTTTATTCCAAAAATTATACCTGTACCAGGAATGAGCAGTTCTTACTTATACCCGAACCAGTTCTTACTTATACCCGAACCAAACGCAGCCTGAAAGATTTACCCGAAACTCCTTTGCGCCCGGATGGAGCATTGTAACAAGACAAGATTCCATGCCGTGACTATGAATAACAGCTCCAGCATTTCGCATCTGATAAGCCTGCAAAGGATATAAATATAAGATAAGAGCTAAATAAAAGAGGCAAATAGCAGATCCATTGTCTTAACAGTGATTTGAATATGAGCCGGAAATGGATTTCTCTATTCTTGCATTGTTGGTTAATACTGAAAAAACAAAAATTGAAAAAAGTTACTATTAAATTTTCCTTTTTGCCAACAAAAAACCAATAGATGAACAAATGCAAGCAATCCGCCATCCACCGAGCATTCAAAGGCCTAACTTTTGACTAAAAGCAACAAAATAAAATCTCAAATCTTAACTAAACAAGGCCTCCATTTGGGAAAATATGAAATTGAGAATAAGAGGGGATTGAGTATCAATGCAAATAAAAATGTAAAGGGTTTTGATGGATCAATCGATCACCTTCATGAAGAGCGGGGCACAATCAGTGCACTTGGGGGGCTTATGGGGCCACGGCTTCGGCGCGGGGCGAGAGAGCACCTCGCCATCGCCGGAGAGCACGTACATGTCCTCGGGCACCATCCGCTCCTTCTGAACCCCTAAATCACCAATCACACCAAAGAATCACATCAAACCCCCGAATCGATCGATCCATCGATAGAACCATTGACCGATCGATCGATCGATGGAGATAACGCCGAAGAGGAAGAGGATCGAGGAGGAGGCGACAGGGTTTACCGGAGGGGGACATGACGATGATTTGGTGGGGCTTGGGCACAGCATGGTCGTGGACCTTGAGGGTGATGCTCCCCCCGGTGCCCGTGACCCATCCCTGCGTGTAGAAGAGGCGGCAGAGCTCCGCCACGAGCGCGCGCGCCTCCGTCACCGCCGCGCCTCCCATGTACTCGTCGGACGCCACCGCCGCCGCCGCCCCCTCCTCCTCCTCCGCCGACGCCGCGCTCGTGGACGACGCCATGATCAGCGCCGAGGAGATCGGTGCGAGTAGTAGAAGTGTAGGGTTTTGGGGTTAAAGCCCACTGAGGGAAGAGGCAGGGAACAGATGCTCGGCGGATTAGAGAAATTATTACTTGCACCCGGTGTACAAATATATTTCATACACCACACTCCAAAAAAATTACAATAATTAACCTTTTAATGACATTAAAAATCCCTAACTCAACATTTGATACTCTATTAATGATTTTTTTTTGTTTGTAATTTCTTATGTATTGATTTCTTAAATAGTTTAAATCATAGCTTAAGAGATTACTAAATTTGTATTATTCTTATAATTTAAAATCATAGCTTAAGAGATTACTAAATTTGTATCATTCTTATAATTTATGATCAGAATATGTTATAAATTAATTTTATACTTGAAAATTTTATTTTATTTTATTATTTTTCAGATGTATACAACCAGCACGCATTCTATTTGTATTCTCATATAAAAATTAAAAATCAATTAACAACTTTAAATAATAAGAAAGTGAGATATTATCTAGCAATAAAAAAAAAAAATTGATAATATTAATTATATATATATATAAACTAAATTACACTTTTGATCCTCAAAATATAAGTGATATTTTAATCTTCAAATTTATATTTTTTATATTTTTTAAAAATCAAAGACCACAAACTAAATTTTACTATAAGATTAGATGGAAAAAGTTGAGTTCCAAAATAAAAAATATAACTAAATTATGCTACTGATAAAGGACGGGTCTACAGAGCAGGTACCAGATTCTGTTGTCCTTGTCCACGAGAGAAAGGATAGAAGCATTGTTGTGTACAATGTACCTGGACATAACGTGTTAAAATTCTTTTTTTTATTTATTTACTTTTTCTTTCTTTCTCCATTCTAAAACTCCAGAGACAAGGTCTAATAATTAACACGGCCAATAATTTAAAATTTAAAATTATTTACCATCGAAAATTATTATCAAATCACATCCGCATAATATTATAAATATTTAATTATTTTTTTATTTTATATATAATAAAAATATATTTAAAATATAAATTATTAAAAAATTAATACATATTTTAAATTAATTATTTCGGGGTTTTCAGACCCTTCATTGTTGTCGGCTGTGGAGTATACCCAGCTAGTGAGTTTGCATGTTGAGTTGATGTCCTATTTGGGAAGCCGTTGGGTTGACGGTGGTCCTAGCTGTCGAGTATTTCCAGCCCGTGAGTTAGAGATGTGATGTTGGTTATTGTCGATCTTGTTGATCGTAGATTTAGATTATAGCCTGCATGAGCCATATTGAGCTCGATAGAGATGCGCGGATACTTTTCTCGGTGGGGCCGCGCCCCTCGAGTGCCGCTCCAGAGCTGGGCATGTTACTTTGCTATTGCGACTTGTCGGCGCAGTCCGTGTGGGACGCCCTATGTAAGTCCAGTCCTACGTGGATGTAATGGCAGTAGGTGGGCGCAGGTTTGACTGGACCCCATGTGGCGGTCACTGTGATTGGGTTGATTGAGTATATTGGGTTAGAGTCGATGCATCATTTTCATCTGTATCACCCTTTGAGCATTGTAGATAGAGACATGATAGCTGTAGATTTCTTTCCAGCTTATCTTTACATTATTTCAGTTTTCATGTTATCTTATGACTCTAGTAGACTTAGTGGGCAAACCGTTGGACTTGGTGGCGGTACCCACTGAGAACTACGTGACGTTGTAGTTCTCACACCCGCTATTGTGACAAGTTTTTCTGAGGTAGCTGTTCCGGCTTCTGTTCGAGCGGAGACAGCAGTTCGAGGTGAGAGAGTCGCGAGCTAGTTCCCTACCCGTCCTTGAAGTATAGTGGTACCTTTTTTGGAGCTTTGTAGTACAGTCTGCTGGATTCTAGTAGATAGTTGCTTTTGAGAGTTTTATTTTTTAGAGACTTATGTATTGTGAGGTTCAGACTTGTACTATTTGGAGATGTATTATCTTATTTTAGTAGTATACTTTTCAGCTCTAATATCTGTATAGCTGTAGTATTATCTTTTGCAGGTTAGACGCTTCGTCCATACGGGGCTTTCCGTATGGGTGGCGAATCTGTTGGCGGACCCGGGTCGCAGTTTCGACCCTAGGGCGTGACATAAGTGAGGAGGGATTCGATGAGGAAGACCTTCCGACATAGATTGGTGCTATCTTGGGACAGTTCAAGGATGTCATGCCTCAGGAGCTACCCAAGCAGCTTCCACCTAGGAGGGAGGTGGACCATGCAATCGAACTTAAACCTGGTGCCAAACCACCAGCAAAGGTGCCATACAGGATGGCTCCATCTGAACTCGAGGAGTTGCAATGCCAATTAAAGGACTTTCTTGAAGCAGGCTTCATCAGACCGTCGAAGGCACCCTATGGAGCACCGGTGTTGTTCCAACGGAAGAGTGACGGAAGTTTGCGACTTTGTATTGACTACAGAGCACTCAACAAAGTAACGGTGAAAAACAAGTACCCTATCCCGCTAGTCGTGGACCTCTTCGACTAGCTAGGAGGAGCAAAGTATTTCACGAAGCTCGATCTTCGCTCGGGGTATTATCAAGTGAGAATTGTGGAAGGGGACGAGGAGAAGACCACGTACGTGACGAGGTACGGGGCCTACGAGTTCCTTGTCATGCCATTCGGCCTGACGAATGCACCGGCAACCTTCTGCACTTTGATGAACAAGTTATTCCATCCCTACCTCGACCGCTTCGTAGTAGTGTACCTCGACGATATCGTCGTGTACAGCAACACTTTGGAGGAACATGAGGAGCATCTGCGAATCATCTTTCAAGTGCTGCGGGACAACCAACTTTTCGTCAAAAGAGAAAAGTGCTCCTTTGCAAAGGAGGAGGTGCATTTCCTTGGCCATTGGATCGGCCAGGGTCAACTGCACATGGACCACCAGAAGATTCGGGCGATCTACGAGTGGGAGGCGCCCACGACGATGTCTAAGCTGCGATCCTTCCTCGGACTCGTCAACTATTATCGTCGCTTCATCGCAGGCTACTCCGCACGAGCAGCACCTCTGACGGACTTGCCGAAGAAGTACCATTCATGGGACTGGACCCCTCAGTGCGCGAAGGCATTCGAAGACCTGAAGTGGGCGGTGACTGAAGAACCAGTGTTGCGACTTCCTGACTGTCGACAACCATTTGAGGTACACACTGACGCTTCGGACTTCACCATTGGTAGTGTTCTCATGCAGGAGGGACATCCCATCGCCTATGAAAGTCGCAAGCTCAACGACACTGAGCGGCGATACATTGTTCAAGAAAAGGAGATGACAACCATAGTGCATTGTCTGAGGACTTGGAGGCACTATCTCCTCGGAAGCAAGTTCGTTGTGCAAACGGACAATGTCGCCACAAGCTACTTCCAAACACAAAAGAAGCTGTCACCAAAGCAAGCAAGATGGCAGGACTTCCTAGCGGAGTTCGACATGGAGCTTCAGTACAAACCCGGAAGTGAGAACCATGTGGCTGATGCACTTAGCTGCAAAGCTGAGTTAGCGGCGATGTGCCAGCTCCATGGAGCGATCAGGGAGCGAATCCGCGAAGGGACTTGCGAGGACCCTGTGGCTCAAGGACTCGTCAAGGAGGGCAAGGCGCAGCGGTTTTAGGTTAGCGATGGACTGCTCCTAACCAAAGGGCATCGCGTCTATGTGCCTAAGTGGGGCAATCTTCGTCGGGAGCTCATAAGGGAGTGCCATGACTCCAAGTAGGCCGAACATCCAGGGCAAAAACGAACTCTGGCACTGCTAGAAGCCGCATACTATTGGCCTCACATGCGGGACGATGTGGAGGCGTATGTGCGGACTTGTCTTGTGTGCCAGCAGGATAAGGTGGAGCGCTAGAAGCCAAGAGGCCTCCTCGAGCCACTACCAACACCAACGCATCCATGGAAGAGCATTTCGATGGACTTCATCTCTGTTTTGCCCAAAGTAGGGGCATTGGGATCAATTCTTGTGGTGGTGGACCGATTCTCCAAATACAGAACCTTCATAGCGGCACCAGCGGATTACACGGCGGAGGAAGCAGCGCAGCTTTTCGTCAGCAATGTGGTGAAGTTTTGGGGGATCCCTGAAAACATTATGAGCGATCGCGACCCAAGGTTCACTGGCAAGTTCTAGACAGAGGTGTTCCGGATCTTGGGATCGGAATTGCTCTTCTCTACAAGTTTCATCCGCAGACGGATGGTCAGACGGAGCGGGTGAATGCCTTGGTGGAGGAGTACTTGAGGCACTATGTGAGTGCTAGTCAGAAGAACTGGGTACATCATCTGGATGTGGCCCAATTCTCTTACAATTTGCGGAGGAGCGAATCTACGAACCACAGCCTATTCGAGCTTGCAACGGGATGACAGCCGCTCGCTCCCCACTCTGCTGCTGCGGGTGAGCAGGGCCGTAGCCCTATGGCTCTTCAATTCACCTCGCATCTCCAAGAAAAGGGAAACATCGCGAGGGCTTGTTTGGAAAAAACGGCACATCGGATGAAGAAGTAGGCCGATGTAAAGCGACGACCATTGGAGTTCGCTGAGGGGGACCAAGTCTTGGTCAAGCTGCAGCCACAACAATTTAAAGCCTTTCGCAAGATTCATCGCGGTTTGATACGGAAGTACGAGGGTCCGTTCACTGTGGTGAAGCAAGCAGGCAAAGGTACCTACAAACTACAACTACCGGCCAACCAGCGGATCCATCCGGTCTTTCATGCAAGCTGCCTTCGGCCATTCCATGACGACCCCGAGGATCCCAACAGGAGCGTGTCGCAGCGCGCTCCCGCTACTATGACTACATCCATTGACAAGGACGTCGAGACCTTGCTGGGCACTCGCACCATTCGTCGACGCTGGGTCCCGCCAAGTGTCGAGTACCTGATCAAGTTGAAGAACCTCTCGCATAGCGAAGCAAGCTAGGAGAAAGCTGACACTCTCTGGAAATATTCCACAATGATCGAAGAATTCCAACACCAGCGCGCAGCGAGGGCGTCTGCGCATTAGGTGGGGGAGGTTGTCAGGGACATAACTTTTTTCTGCGGATTTCTCCTTTGCAAACTACCAAACTCCAAAGGGGAATCACTTCGTGAGGTTTTACTAATCCATCTAGAAGCTTCTTCTCGAATCTCAAGATATCGGACGCGGAAGCCGAAGAGTCATGAGCTTCTTCAAGTTTCTAGGTTAATAAATATAGGACTCTTGGGAGCTTGTAGCATCTCCTTTTAGTTTATGCTTGTACGCCACTTGGCATTTTTTCATTACGCATATGGGCGGCGAGTGGTCTATAAAAGGTTGTGACCTCCACCCCATAGGATAAGTAAGAATCAGTTGTACTTTTCTAATTCTAGAAATACAATTCCTCTTCTTCAAACTCTCTCTCATGCACTTAAATTTTGGGCGAGTAAGTCCAAGTTCACAAGAGAAGGTGTAGGCTTGCTCACTTCGTGAAGGAAGGCGAGCGTCGTGCGGGCTTTTTAAGCAATTTCGCTTATGTCCGTGACATATAGCTTCAAGTTGAGATTTATTTCCTTCT
>CM055073.1:7496301-7595977 GCA_029204045.2 Tillandsia leiboldiana
CCAACTCCCATGTTGACGTCTTCGATGGAAAAGAGGAGGAGGATCATTGATACTCCCAGGGACGAAGCTATGTTAAGGCCCAAAGGGGCCATGGCCCTCCCCAACTTTTTAATATTACTTATTAGTCCTAAGTACTAATTTAATAAAAAAAAATTTAGATAGCCATGGCCCCCCTCAGCTTTTTAATATTTGCTTAATTTATTTTTGGTGCCAATATATATATATATATTTTCTTCTCTATATATATTTTAAATAAGTCAAAATATATTAAGAGTCGCATACTTATAAGGTATTTTGAAATACATCCCTTAACTCCAAATTTTTTTTTTTTTATTTCTGCCTAGTGAGCTATTTTATTTAACAAAATAAAATATTATATTAAATTTAATAACTATTTAATCTAATAATCATTAAATGTTATAATTTTATTTATTAAAAATACTAAGAAATGGATCAATCGCTAACTGAATTACTGTTAGATTTAATATAATTTATAGTTATTTAAATATAATAATATAAATAAAATAATTAAAATTAAATATCTGTAATTAAAAATTAATTTTAATATTTTTACATTAATTATTAAATTAATAATTTTTTTTTAAAAAAATTGATTAGATAAAATTATATTTATCCGCTAAAATTTTTATTTACATATATTTTGGCCCCCTCATGATTAAATTCTGGCTTCGTCCCTGGATACTCCGTTTCTTCGGATCTCTCAACCCCCATTTGAAGCCGTAAATCAACATCAGCAACATCGCTAACTCCTATGTTAGCGTCTTTCGATGGAAGAGGGGAGGAGGATCATTGATCCTCCGTTTCTTCGGACCTCTCCACCCCATTCGAAGTCGCTAATTAATGGAGCCACCCCCGCACAAAAAAAAAAAAATGATAATAATAATAATAATAATAATAATAATAATAATAATAATAATAATAATAATAATAATAATAATAATAAAACATCGCAGAGGCTTAATAAAATCGGTTCGGATGATTTCTTCGAACATCCGAATTTAGGTTCAACCGGAAAAAAAGGAGGCTTAATACAACCGGTTCGGGTGATTTCTTCGGACATCCGAATTTAGGTTCAACCGGAAAAAAATGAGGCTTAATAAAACCGGTTCGGGTGATTTCTTCGGACATCCGAATTTAGGTTCAATCGGGAAAAAAAAAGACTTAATAAAGCCGGTTCGGGTGATTTCTTCGGACATCTAGACTTAGGTTCAATAAAAAAAAAAAGTTTAATAAAGCCGGTTCGGGTGATTTCTTCGGACACCCGAACTTTAGGCTCGTTCCAAACCGGTTCGGATGATTTCTTTGGATATCCGGACTTAGGTTCAATAAAAGAAAATTTTAATAAAGCCGGTTCGAGTGATTTCTTCGGACACCCGAACTTTAGGCTCATTCCAAACCGGTTCGGGTGATTTCTTCGGACATCCGGATTTAGGTTCAGTCAAAAAGGGATTTCTTCGGATCCGAAATTAAAATAAAATAACGGAGATTTCTTGGGACCCCAAATTATTTTAAAACGGGGATTTCTTCGGACCCCAAATTATTTTTTAAAAAAGAAATTTCTTCGGATCTCAAATCAAAATAAAATAACGGAGATTTCTTCGGTCACTAAATTATTTTTTTTTAAAAGGAATTTCTTCGGATCCCAAATCGAAATAAAATAACGGGGATTTCTTCGGATCCGAAATTATTTTAAAAAGGGGATTTTCTTCGGACCCCAAATCAAAATAAAAAAAAAAAGGGGATTTCTTCGGACCCTACATTAAAATAAAAAAAAAGGAGATTTCTTCGGACCCCATATCAAAATAAAATAAAAGGAATTTCTTCGAATCCCAAATTATTTTTTAAAAAAGGGATTTCTTCGGACCCCAAATCAAAATGAAATAACGGGGATTTATTCGGATCCCAAATTATTTTTTTAAAAAAAGAATTTTTTCAGATCCCAAATCAAATTAAGATAAAGGGGATTTCTTCGGATCCCAAATCAAAATAAAATAGCGGGGATTTCTTCGGACCTCAAATCAAATAAAATAAAAGGGGATATCTCCAGAACCCAAATCAAGATTTCTTTAAAAGAAATTTCTTTGGATCCCAAATCAAATCCAAATAAAATTCAAATGAGCCCTAATCAACTTGGAGCCTAGGATCAAGAGGCCTAATAAATAACGCCTAGTCCATATATGGGCACTGAATTGGATCTACAAATAAAAAATTCCAAAACCCATTCGATCCACAAATAAAAAACCCAAAGCCCCTTCGATCCACAAATAAAAAAAACCCAAAACCCATTCGATCCACAAATAAAAAACCCAAAACCCATCCGATCCACAAATAAAAAACCCAAAACCCATTCAATCCCATCGCCTTAACACATATAATTAAGGCAAAATTATATCCAAACCGACTAGATTCTAAATCATATACTTAGAATTTTGTCAAATCAAATTCAATCGAGCTTTAACACATATACTTAGAGTTCATTCAAATCAACCCAACTAACCCTAATACATATACTTAGGTGTAGTTAACCTTTTACTCTAGCACATATATCTAGGGTAGAAACCAAATCAACTCAACTAATCCTAATACATATACTTAGGGTTAGTCAACCTTTTGCTCTAGCACACATATTTAGAGTGAAAGATCAATCAAATTTGATGAATCCTAATACATATACTTAGGGGGGGGGGGGGGGGGGGGCGGGGCGCACGTGGAGCCTTCCGGTTGGACGGCGCAGGAGGCGCGGTCCACGGGGGGGCTCGGCCGGATGCGTGGACCGGGGCGCGCCACGTGGCGGCCCCGGGTTGGACGGCGCAGGTGCGCGCGGTGCACCCACGGGCGCGCGGCTGCGGCCGTACGCGCACGCGGGCGCAGACGCGCGGGCGGCACGCTGACCGCGCCGGCGGGCGTGTCGGGTGGGGCGGCGCCGCGCCACGTGGCACCGCGCCAGTGGCTGGCGCCACCCACCGCGATGACCAGGCAGGGGGACGCATGGCGCTTCCCCGCGGGGCTTGCACGGCTGCCGCCTGTTCGGTGGACACGTGGCAGGCCCCGAAGCTGGTCGGACGGCGGCGTGGCGGGTCGGACGATGGCGTGGCGGGTCGGACGGATCCCGTGCGCGGGCGGGCTGGGCCGGGCCGCACTGTGCGCGCCCGAATCGGGCCGAACCGGGCCGGGCGCTAGAATCTGGGGACAAATCCGGAATTTCCGGATTTGTTCCCCTCAGCCTATAAAAGGGACCCGAGCCTGTGTTTTTGAGACTTTTCTCCATCTTCCAGGCCTCCCCACCCCGAGCTCCCTTCTACACTTTTTTTCTACTTCGAGTGCTGCATCTACTGGAGGAGTTCTAGGATTTTTTGGTGGCACGCATCCTGAGGTTTCGGATTTTACGGCGCGGCGTGACGTTTCATCTCCGGTGATCTTCTTCGTCGCAGTGCTGTGTGAGGACTCCCCTGGCCCACCCCGACCTCCGATTTCGACGATTCTTGTGCAGGAATACTCCCGAGAGGTAGGGCTTCATCTTTCGTGTTGATCATACACCCCCGTTTTGGGTTTTTGGCACGGTTACCGAGGCGCCTTTGTGACCCCTTTTTCTGTGTGATTTTTGGGACAACACTTGAGTATTTTGTGGATATCTTTGCGCACAGGTGTCGGATTGAGGCATGCCAAGAGGCGTTTTTCATCTACACATCGCAATGAACGTCCCCATATTTTTCTTGGATTTTTCTGAATTTTCCGAAAGTGAGAAATCCCTGTTTTTCCAGAGTTAAGTGCTACAGTTTTTTTTTGGGGGATTCTTTTGAGATGGTTACCTTGTCGAATTTATATCTTGACGCATAGAACTCGGATTTGAACGTGCAGGTACTCGTTTCGACGGGCTCGTTGCGAGGATCGCGATGGTATTTTTCGGGAATTTTCTGTGCAGAGCTCGCAGGTGAAAATGGCACAACTTTGGACTGTTAATATTGGGACAGCATGTTCTTGAGTTTAATTGTATGTTTTGGGGTAATTATTGTGCAGTGCTTGTGGCGGTTGGCTTGTTTGGGCGAGAGCACTATTTGGACTTGGAATTAGCGATCGAGGTGGGTGGTTGTTGCATACCTCTACTTTTGACTTGCTCACTAAGTTTATTAGAGAAGCCCTCTATTGGACATATTGATTGATTACCATGCATGATTAAATGATATCAATGTGAGCCTATCATTTGAGATTAATTCTGTGGACATAGCATGTTAGGAATATTATCGGGATAATAGTGTTGTTGGAACATGATTATTGAAATATTTTGTTAGTGATAATTAACATGCCGTGTTAGCACATAGATTTGATGAAAGTTGGTTAAATGGATTAATTATTAGGACATGATGATATATCTATGTGCGGGTACCACTTTGGTGATTTATGATGGATCAGGGATGATATACATGTGTAGTTAGCTGATGTTTTTAGCATGATGGTTATATCTATGCGGATTGATTATTCGATACACATGTGGAACTGTTATTTGATTCACTTTCTTTCATCTTGTCTGAGGACATTTGCATGTTTGTATGGACATCTAGATAGGCCACTATTTATTGCTACACTATCATATTGGAATTTGACTTAGGAGAAACCATGATTGTTTTCTTTCTCCTTCTCATTTAGACTGTTGAGTCTTGTTGCTCGGGTTTGAGCAGGGGTACGGGATAGTGTAGCCGGGACCTTGGGGTCGGGGACAGGTGGTATTTTGATTATGGGTTGTGGGTTATTGCGGCAATCGCGGACAGTAGGCAGTTGACCGAATATTGATTATTTTACCCGATTGTGGATTGTGGGTTATTGTGGTAACCGTGAATATCGGGCGGTTGACCGGGTGTCGGTTGTTGGGCTTGATTGTTGATTGTGGGGTGTCGCGGCGACCGCGGACATTGGGCGGTTGACCGGATGTTTACTTATGCATCAGATTGGGCATCAGATTTCTCTAGTGGAGGGTGTTTCCCACTTATTGAGTACTCTTGCATCTGATTGAGGACCGGGGTTTTCTTTTAGTGGATGGTTTTTCCACTTAGATCAGTGTCATGATCCAGTCCTGCTGACTTATTCTACTGTGATACTTATTACTCAGGCTTTTCACTCGTGTGGGTCGTTCCCCTCGAGTGCCACTCCGGAGTGTGCGATATACAGGCTTCGAGTCCTCGAGACTCCCATCCCCTATCGGTGTTATGCATAGGCTGGCATACCCGATTTGGTAGGCATAGCAGGCAGTACTAGTGCTTACTGGTGTATAGATTGGGTCTAGACAGGCAGGCATTTATATTCTGATGCATACATTTAGCTATTCTTTTAGCTTGGCTTATTAGAGGCATAGTAGTGGTAGTTTCCTTTCTTCAGCAGTCATCATTGCTTACCACACTTCTTTTCTTTTTGCCTCTGGTAGACCTAGTGGGTGTGTCAGAGTTTGAGGTTTTACCCAAGAGGGGAGGCTACTGGTTTACTAGTAGTTCTCACCCCCATTCTTCTTTTTCTTTTTCTTCTTCTTTGTTTGCAGAGCCTTCTGCGGGTGCTGCTGGACGTGCAGCGGCGGGTCGAGGAGAGAGGACGGTTGAGTAGCTAGACAGTGGGCCTGACAGTGAGTTAGCTAGACTTGTACCTCGTATGTATCTTATCTCAGACGGTCGTACTTTTACTGTTGGGGTCTGGCTTTAGCCAGCTGGTTGTATATTTGTGGTGAGCTGGGAGAGGGACTTGTACTTTATTTTACAGTCATTTTGTATTTTTACTTCCAGTTCAGTCTGAGATGTAGTATATTCAGTTCAGCTCTGTTTTTATTGCTCTATTATTGTATTTCTGATATCTGAGCAGGTTACCAGCGCTTCGTGTTCGCGGAAAATTTCGTGTGCACGGCGGATCTGTAGACGGGCCCGGGTTCTGGTTTACCCCCGGGGCGTGACATTGTTGATCAGCTACCGGCTGCTGGTGAGGACCCACTGCAGGCGGCATCCATATACATGCAATAGTACTAGACGATTACGAGGAGATGGATATCTCGTCCAGTACAGCATCCTCCGACGACTTTTCATCCTCGTGGGCATATAGAGAGGGCACTGGTATAATAATTTATATATCTAAATTTAACATATTTTGTATATTTAATATAAATTTAACTTGTAAATTAAAATGCAGGCCGACACACTACGACAGATGGATGATACTATAGGCCAGTTATTGCATGATCGACCGTCGCGTGTGATCACATTCGAAACTCTGGCAGATATGCGCGGGAATATTCAAATGGTACTGCAAAATGTACCAATATTACTTACTGTCAGAGTTTCAGGGAGGCGAGGAGATTATACTCACGCATCGTCCTCGAGTCATCAGGTACCTTCATATCACCAGAAAATTCAAATTAAGTTTTTAAATTCAAATTAACTAATTATTTACGTCCTTTCAGGTGCCACGATCTCCATCTCCTTCTATTTAGGCCCCTACGACATTTCCCTCGACTTCAGAGTCACTCCCGCCACCTGTATCAAGGACATCTTTTGCTTCGACATATTCACATCGTCGTCCATCCTCATCATCGCCACAGGAGATCCAGCATATTGCTGAGTATGATGAGGGTGGTATTACCGAGGAGCTCGATCAGTTGGCAGCCGTCGAGCATCTTGATGATATACCGATTATCGAGCTTGCTGTTCCTTGTGGGTGAGGGCGTGTGTAAAGTACCGGATTTTTGGCACATAAATAAATGTAAATAAAGGTGGTATGAAATACTAGTGTTCTGAAAGTTAGGGAAGTAAAGAACATTTGGACGCGAGTTGGGCCCAAATCGGGTTAAAATGGAGAGATCTAAAAATTTATTTGAAAAGGGGGGCCCAGATTTTTAGTGGAAAATTCACAGTGTCGGAAAAATCCGAGAAAATTACGGGAGCCCCGTAAATATGTTTTAAGACCACAGAAAAAGGTTTCGCGTTGATCGGATGCCGGATAGTGAGAACGGGCTCCGCCAACAGTGTCGGAAAATTCTGAGAAAATTTGGGGAACTTAGTAATTATGTTTTAAGGCCACAGTAAAAATTTCGTGTTGATCGGATACCCGGATTGTGAGAACGGAGCCCGCCAATGATTCTAGATACAGCGAGGTTTTTGGTGGCCCAGAAATGGCCCAAACTGAAAATTTAAAATTTTCTGTGGTAAATTAGGCTGAAATGAAGCTGTCTGTCAAATTTGGACGAAAACGGACGAAAAACGGACAAAAAACGGAACAAAAAGGGATTTCCAGGCGCGCGGCCCGTTGCGCCATGCGCACAGCTGGCACGCACAGGGCGCGGGGGCGCGCGCCCGCATGGCGCAGGGGCGCGCAGTGCGTGCGCCCCTGTGGGTGGTGGCCGCCAGGTGGCGGGCCCCCATTGGGGGGCCGTGGACCCGGTCTACACACCCCCTCCATCCATTCCTTCTTCTCCTTTTCTTCTTTTCTTCTTCCTTCTCGCCGCAGACATTTTCTTTCTCTTCTTCTTCTCCACCCGAGCCCGAGAGAAAGAGAGAGAGAGAGAGAGAGAGAAAGTGGGGAATTTTATGGGGCTCGTGGGCGCGCCGTGAACCTCGTGGAGCGCGCGAGGTGTTTCCAAAAGCCGATGGGCGGCGACTGTACGAGATAACGCTATTTTTCAGTATTTTTGGGCACAATTTGTAGGGTTCCTTTTTGGACATTAAATTTGACCCCATGCCATTTTGCGTGTTAGGGACCGAGTTCTACTGTACCGTTGCTGCACGGACTGTCGCGAGTATTTTTGGCGCGTCTCGTTTTGCGTGCAAGTTGTAGAAAAAATGCACCGTTTTGCGTGTGGATTCGACAAAAATGCGCAGTTTTGGGCGCAAACTCGGAAAACGTGCACCGTTTTGCGTGCAACGTTGAAAAAGAAAAGTGCACCGTTTTGCGTGCCAAACCGAGGTATGTGCTCCGTTTCGGGTGCAACTTGTGTTATCGCGCACCGTTTTACGTGCAAAGCCTAATATTTTGCATCGATTTGCGTGCAGGACAAAAAAAATGTGCACCGTTTTGCGTGCAACCCGATAGTGAGGCGTGCACCATTTTGCATGCAAATTTGAGGTACATGCACCGTTTTGCGTGCCGATCGTGTTTCGCGCACCGTTTTGCGTGCCGACCCTAATATTATGCATCGTTTCTCGTGCAGGGTTGGAAAAGACGTGCACCGTTTTGCGTGAAGATTTGAGGTACGTGCATCGTTTTGCGTGCCGGTTGTGTTGTCGCGCATCGTTTTGCGTGCACTTTTTTAATATTATACATCATTTTTCGTACAGGGTTAGAAAAACGTGCACCGTCTTGCGTGCAACCCTATAGTAGACCGTGCACCGTTTTGCGTGCAGATTCGAGGTACGTGCACCGTTTTGCGTGCCGGTTGATTTAACACGCACCGTTTTGCGTGCAGACTGAAATGACGCGCACCGTTTTGTGTCCGGGTTTTTAGTGACGTGCATCGTTTTGCGTGCAGATTTGGTGTACGTGCACCGTTTTGCGTGCAGACTCGAGGGAGGTGCACCGTTTTGCGTGCAAGCTCGAGGGAACAAATGGAATCGCGCGAAGACCAATTGCAAGTGTCTACAAGCAATTGGGGACACCACAAGGTGGGGGATTCTGCCGAAATTGGGTGACCTCTCCCCTTGCTCCTTTGCTTTTCGATTTCGAAGCATGATAGTAGCCTGTTAGAGGCGTTAGGTAATCATGATTAAGATCGCCTGTGTAAATGGATACAGATGAAAAAGTGCAACTGTTGGTTGCCAGAGATAGAGGAATAAATGTGCATGTGTAGATGGACACAGAGGAAAAGTGCAACTGTTGGCTGCCAAAGCTATATGATGAATATGCATGCGTAAAAGTAAATACTGTTTTATGAATGAGATGAAGATAATTGCATGCATGAAAAAGATTAGCTATTTATGATTGTGATCATGTTAGGGTATAACCCTAGGAATCATGTGACATAAGGGAACAGAACTTGTTGGTAGTAAGAATAGGAGAAAACCTAGTTTAGAGGTTTGACGAGTGACATCGAACTAGGGGTTATCCTAGGATTGGACGAGTGGCATTATCTTAGGGGATAAACTAAGGACACTGGATAGAGTGATCAACATAGAGTCAAGGACTCTAGGATGAGTATGATATGGAACTTAGGTAAAAGGAACCTAAGGTGAACTAGTGAGCAGCATAGAGTCAAGGAACTCTAGGACAAGCATGACATGGAACTTAGGTAAAGTGAACCTAAGGTGAACTAGCAGAGTTTAAACTCACAGACAGGAAAGTAGAGTTTAGTTAACTCTAGGATTCAGTGAGGAATCATAAAAAAGGAAAGAAAAATGGATCAAGTGTGGAGATATGAGAGGGAAAAACAGGAGATTAGAGTCAGTGCAACTCTAAGTTAAAAGTGGAACAGGAAAATAGAGTTAAGTTAACTCTAGGATTCAGTGAGGAATAAGGAAAGTGGGATGAGATCCCAAGGTTAAAGAATTAATAAGTGTAACCCTAGCAAGTCATAGGGTGTCTGGGCAAAAAAGGGACAATAACTTTAACTTCAATTTGAGTTAAATAAATAAAAGAGAAATGTTTAAGAGTCCAGGAGACTCTCTAGTTACCCGTGTGGCAAGACCTAGGGTAAAAGAGGAATCAGTGAAAAGAAATGGAGCTTAAGAGAAAGCAAATGTGATTAATAAGCAAGACAAGCAAATTGCTTAAGACAAAGAGAGCAGAAAGAGAAATGATATGAGTCCAAGTGACTCCTAGTTATCCTTATGGCGAGACCTAGGATAAGAGATAATTTGTTGTAAAAAGGCAAAGTTAAAAGCAAGCTAAAAGTGGCTAAAAAGCATAAAGAGAATGTAAATGGCGCCTTCGAATTTGAGACTCGTCAAATGGAGCAGGACTCCCTGGGCAGTGACCCGTCGGACGAGGTACTTTCGAAAGGCTTAAAGTGAAAGTAAAGAGCTAAATGCTCAAAGAAAAGAGAAAGAGATTTGCCAGTGGCAAAATGGGAGCTATAAGCTCGAATAAGAAAGGAAAGCAAGTGTTCAAAGGCAAAGAGGCTAAGAACTAAAGTAAAAAGAAAAGAAAGAAAATATAAAGATAAAACGGGCGGACCTACGGTGAAACCAGCCCATGTTGGAGGTACGGGCAGTATCCCTCTCCCGGGTAGAGACCCGTTCGGGACGTTTCTTCCGTAGGACGGGGTAACACTTGCGGGTGTTATCGGCAACCTTAGAAATCTTATCTTATGGTAGCAGGACTACCGGGCTGGGGCCCGTTGGATAAGAAATTTCCGAGGGTTAACTTGAACTAAAGCACCAGAATTTAAAGAATAAAGAGAAATTAGAGTGGCCAAGGTAGCCGGGTTAGTTTGACCCTGTATACAGCGTCATAGTGGCCGAGTTGGTGCTTAGTAGCCTAGTATGACTAGACAGAGTAGTGCTGGGTCGTTGAGTATATACAGATAGTGATATATTATTTTGCATAGATGCATTGTGATATCGAGGATTTTAGTTTCCTAGCACTATTATTATTGCTTCCATTGGACCAAGTGGTGTAGGACACTTTTTCTCGGTAGTTGAACCCACTGGGAACTCAGTTGTAGTTCTCACACCCCTTGGGTGACTCCCCCCACAGGTTCAGGTGTGGATGCAGCGGTCGAGACGGGTTTGATGCAGACAGCGAGGCATACGACAGGGGCAAGGGCCCAGCAGCATAGAGACCTAGAGGGTCTAGCAGAGGTATCCCATTTATATATTTCTTGAGTGAACCTTGTATGGTGAGGAATTCATGTAAAGGAAATGTAATAATTTTATTTGAAAGTTCAGAAATGTAAAGTGTAATAAGTTTAATTTATGATTCACTCTTGTATGCTTTCATTTCCGCATTAACTATTTGTTACTGAATGAAAGTTTTAAATTTGTAGTGATTTTTAGTACTCTGATATTGAGCTTCCGCATACACTTGTTGTGTTATTATGGATGTTACCGTTACTTTCGGGTAGGAAAAGGTCTTACCCGATTGGCGGGTCTGTTGGCGTGCCCGAACCGTACAAATTTGCGGACTCGGGGCGTGACAGATTAGAGTGGTATCAGAGCCTAGGAATAGTCCTAGGTGGTTAGTGAACCTTAGGGAGACCCTAGGGATTAGCACGAGAGAGTGTGTGGATTATTGGGCGAAAGTATTTAATTTGTTATTATTGTTCCCGAAAAGGATGTTGGGACTGATCGAGGGCGACGAGCTTTCATTCTTCGGATATTACGTTGGCGGCCGACAACGTAATGTTGAAGATGAATAGGAGTACCCTCTTATACTTTCGCATGATTGGGTCGACGAGCCTATTTCTCGGTATATTGATTGCGCACTGCTCAAATGGCTAACTTTGGGCAAATCGTTTCGTTGTGGTGTGCATATTAGCGATGACACCACGCAGGGACACGCACCTGTTTTGACTCGAGTCACGAGAGGGCTCTGGGTAGAACAAGGTACACGGGCTGCGATAAAGGGTGACCACACTTGTTGGTGTGGTCCAGCGGCAGATCAAGCTTCTTGCCGTTAAGCGAAAACTTCCCGCCGACAGGAAGACAAATTCTGACGCCTAAGAGTGGCGTCAGCGTGACAGTTGGAGCTGATAGATAGGCTCCCGTGGCTGATAGTGCAGCAAGCTGAGGCTGCATAAATGACGCACGAGCGTACGACGTCTCCACATGTTGGGGCGACAGTAGAGAGGGTGGCAGTGGCCACCGAGTTTTTGTCGGCACACCCCGCATCTTCAGCAAGGGGGTGTCATAAGCTTGTGTCAGCTAATTTGCTGGCAAAGTCCAGTGAGAGACCGATTTATAGAACGCTGGTGATCGCTATGTGCGAGAACCAAGTTAATGTGCCCTGAGGGTTAGGGCAAGAAAGATTTACAGGCCAGGCGGCGGGAACTTCCCCCTGATGACGGTAGTAACCGTGTGGCGTGACGGCCGTGGCTGTGTTGCCGCATAGTAGTGTTAGTGAGGCCCATAGTAGGCTTCAAGATGCGAGAATCTCACGATAGAGCGAGAGTTTTGAGGCGCCGTTCTAATGGATCGGTATAATGGCAGGGATTGCCACCGCAGGATTTGCGAGTTAGTCACCAGAGTGGTGAACGATTATAGTGGTGCCTCAACCCAGTTGGGAGAGGTGTATAGGAGTCATACGCGTGTTTAAGCAAGTTGCTTAGCACTGGACCTTGCGAGTTAGCATAGGGGCGTAGGACGCCCAACTGTTGGGTGCTCATGGAGCACAGGTATCGTTTAGCCAGAGAGAGCTGTTTAGGTGGCACATTAGCCTTTGCCCAGTGTGGCTAGAGTTGATAGAGAGTTTGGGTCGTGGATTGACGGCTAGTTAGTTTGGTTTTGCTCAGTGAGCACAGTGGTCGCGTGGCGACGATTAGCGGGTTCGCTTGGGGACGATCCGTGCCTGGACCATGTTTGTGGACTGTGGGCCTATAGCCCAGTGGGCTGGCGCAGTCGGCTGTGAGAGACGGCGACCCGAGACCTGATGGCGGGGCATGATAGAGATTTGGTCGGGACGGTAGTCCGAGCGATGACCCGGGAACGTGGAATGCCACGTGTGAGCATTGAGGCTATTAGTACACTGAGAGTGTGATATGACCAGGCCGTAGAGCTAGTGGTGATTGAGGTACCGTAGCTCCTAGTGGGAGTGTTAGTGTAGTAATCCTAGGTGAGGATCTACCCGTATGACGATTGGGTCTGTGTGCTAGTGAAAGCCATTATACGGTGTTGGACTAGTTTTGGGCTATAGGCCCTATTGGACCGTGGTCTGGGGACCTATTAGTAGTCCGAGATATCGGGTTAGCTGATAACCCGTGGACTTAGAGCACTAGCAGCATGTCAGATAGCTGAGGACTTGTGGATTGGCCTTTGCCCTCCACGTTAGGCAGCGGAGCGACCGGAAAAAATGCAGTAGGTGTAATGGGTTGCAGATGCAACCTCGTTGTGAAAAAAAAAAAAAAAAAAAAAAAAAAATGATGCCGAAATTAAAGTGAAAATTTCGCAAGTAAAAACTGGGTTATTTGTGGCAATTGAGAGAGTAAGTGCTCAACCGTGTCTTTCACCTACTTGGTCGAGGTAGCAAGACACCAGGTCTGAGATTTTTCCTGGATTGAGTAAGGGATTCATGAATGAGTTGCTCGTGTAGTCTCGGCGAGCAGGCAATTTGATGTCGGTCACGATGTACAGTGAGCCCAGTAGTGAGGGCAAGATTTCCTCCATCTCGATCAAGTAGGAGTCGAGATGTGATTCAAGTTTCGAGGACGAAACTTATTTTAAGGGGGGTAGAATGTAAAGTACCGGATTTTCAGCACATAAATAAATGTAAATAAAGGTGGTATGAAATACTAGTGTTATGAAAGTTAGGGAAGTAAAGAACATTTGGACGCGAGTTGGGTCCAAATCGGGTTAAAATGGAGAGATCTAAAAATTTATTTGAAAAGGGGGGCCCAGATTTTTAGTGAAAAATTCACAGTGTCGGAAAATTCCGAGAAAATTACGGGAGCCCCGTAAATATATTTTAAGACCACAGAAAAAGGTTTCGCGTTGATCGGATGCCGGATAGTGAGAATGGGCTTCGCCAACAGTGTCGGAAAATTCTGAGAAAATTTGGGGAGCTTCGTAATTATGTTTTAAGGCCACAGTAAAAATTTCGTGTTGATCGGATACCCGGATTGTGAGAACGGGGTCCGCCAATGATTCTAAATACAGCGAGGTTTTTGGTGGCCCAGAAATGGTCCAAACTGAAAATTTAAAATTTTTTGTGGTAAATTAGGCTGAAACGAAGCTGCCTGTCAAATTTGGACGGAAACGGACGAAAAACGAACAGAAAACGGGACAAAAAGAGATTTCCAGGCGCGGCGCGTTGCGCCATGCGCACAGCTGGCGCGCACAGCTGGCGCGGGGGCGCGCGCCCCCATGGCGCAGGGGCGCGCAGTGCGTGCGCCCCTGTGGGTGGTGGCCGCCAGGTGGCGGGCCCCCATTGGGGGGCCCGTGGACCCGATCTACACACCCCCTCCCACCCTTCCTTCTTCTCCTTTTGTTCTTTTCTTCTTCCTTCTCCCCGCAGACCTTTCCTTTCTCTTCTTCTTCTCCACCCGAGCCCGAGAGAAAGAGAGAGAGAGAGAAAGAGAGAAAGTAGGAAATTTTGTGGGGCTCGTGGGCGCGCCGTGAACCTCGTGGAGCGTGCGAGGCATTTCCAAAAGTCGATGGGCGGCGACTGTACGAGGGAACGTTATTTTTTGATATTTTTGGGCACAATTTGTAGGGTTTCTTTTTGGACATTAAATTTGACCCCGTGCCATTTTGCGTGTTAGGGACCGAGTTCTACTGTACCGTTGCTGCACGGACTGTCGCGGATATTTTTGGCGCGTCTCATTTTGCGTGCAAGTTGTAGAAAAAATGTACCGTTTTGTGTGTGGGTTCGACAAAAATGCGCAGTTTTAGGTGCAAACTCAGAAAAGTGCACCGTTTTGCGTGCAACGTTGAAAAAGAAAAATACACCGTTTTGCGTGCCAAACCGAGGTATGTGTTCCGTTTCGCGTGCAACTTGTGTTATCGCGTACCGTTTTACATGCAAAGCCTAATATTTTGCATCGATTTGCGTGCAGGACAAGAAAAATGTGCACCGTTTTGCGTGCAACCCGATAGTGAGGCGTGCACCATTTTGCGTGCAGATTTGAGGTACATGCACCGTTTTGCGTGCCGATCGTGTTTCGCGCACCGTTTTGCGTGCCGACCCTAATATTATGCATCATTTCTCGTGCAGGGTTGGAAAAGACGTGCACCGTTTTGCGTGCAGATTTGAGGTACGTGCATCGTTTTGCGTGCCGGTTGTGTTGTCGCGCATCGTTTTGCGTGCACTTTTTTAGTATTATACATCATTTTTCGTACAGGATTAGAAAAACGTGCACCGTCTTGTGTGCAACCCTACAGTAGACCGTGCACCGTTTTTGCGTGCAGATTCGAGGTACGTGCACCGTTTTGCGTGCCGGTTGATTTAACACGCACCGTTTTGCGTGCAGACTGAAATGACGCGCACCGTTTTGCGTCCGGGTTTTTAGTGATGTGCATCGTTTTGCATGCAGGTTTGGTGGACGTGCACCGTTTTGCGTGCAGACTCGAGGGAGGTGCACCGTTTTGCGTGCAAGCTCAAGGGAACAAATAGAATCGCGCGAAGACCAATTGCAAGTGTTTACAAGCAATTGAGGACACCACAAGGTGGGGGATTCTGCCGAAATTGGGTGACCTCTCCCCTTGCTCCTTTGCTTTTCGATTTCGAAGCATGATAGTAGCCTGTTAGAGGCGTTAGGTAATCATGATTAAGATCGCCTGTGTAAATGGATACAGATGAAAAAGTGCAACTGTTGGTTGCCAGAGATAGAGGAATAAATGTGCATGTGTAGATGGACACAGAGGAAAAGTGCAACTGTTGGCTGCCAAAGCTATATGATGAATATGCATGCGTAAAAGTAAATACTGTTTTATGAATGAGATGAAGATAATTGCATGCATGAAAAAGATTAGCTATTTATGATTGTGATCATGTTAGGGTATAACCCTAGGAATCATGTGACATAAGGGAACAGAACTTGTTGGTAGTAAGAATAGGAGAAAACCTAGTTTAGAGGTTTGACGAGTGACATCGAACTAGGGGTTATCCTAGGATTGGACGAGTGGCATTATCTTAGGGGATAAACTAAGGACACTGGATAGAGTGATCAACATAGAGTCAAGGACTCTAGGATGAGTATGATATGGAACTTAGGTAAAAGGAACCTAAGGTGAACTAGTGAGCAGCATAGAGTCAAGGAACTCTAGGACAAGCATGACATGGAACTTAGGTAAAGTGAACCTAAGGTGAACTAGCAGAGTTTAAACTCACAGACAGGAAAGTAGAGTTTAGTTAACTCTAGGATTCAGTGAGGAATCATAAAAAAGGAAAGAAAAATGGATCAAGTGTGGAGATATGAGAGGGAAAAACAGGAGATTAGAGTCAGTGCAACTCTAAGTTAAAAGTGGAACAGGAAAATAGAGTTAAGTTAACTCTAGGATTCAGTGAGGAATAAGGAAAGTGGGATGAGATCCCAAGGTTAAAGAATTAATAAGTGTAACCCTAGCAAGTCATAGGGTGTCTGGGCAAAAAAGGGACAATAACTTTAACTTCAATTTGAGTTAAATAAATAAAAGAGAAATGTTTAAGAGTCCAGGAGACTCTCTAGTTACCCGTGTGGCAAGACCTAGGGTAAAAGAGGAATCAGTGAAAAGAAATGGAGCTTAAGAGAAAGCAAATGTGATTAATAAGCAAGACAAGCAAATTGCTTAAGACAAAGAGAGCAGAAAGAGAAATGATATGAGTCCAAGTGACTCCTAGTTATCCTTATGGCGAGACCTAGGATAAGAGATAATTTGTTGTAAAAAGGCAAAGTTAAAAGCAAGCTAAAAGTGGCTAAAAAGCATAAAGAGAATGTAAATGGCGCCTTCGAATTTGAGACTCGTCAAATGGAGCAGGACTCCCTGGGCAGTGACCCGTCGGACGAGGTACTTTCGAAAGGCTTAAAGTGAAAGTAAAGAGCTAAATGCTCAAAGAAAAGAGAAAGAGATTTGCCAGTGGCAAAATGGGAGCTATAAGCTCGAATAAGAAAGGAAAGCAAGTGTTCAAAGGCAAAGAGGCTAAGAACTAAAGTAAAAAGAAAAGAAAGAAAATATAAAGATAAAACGGGCGGACCTACGGTGAAACCAGCCCATGTTGGAGGTACGGGCAGTATCCTTCTCCCGGGTAGAGACCCGTTCGGGACGTTTCTTCCGTAGGACGGGGTAACACTTGCGGGTGTTATCGGCAACCTTAGAAATCTTATCTTATGGTAGCAGGACTACCGGGCTGGGGCCCGTTGGATAAGAAATTTCCGAGGGTTAACTTGAACTAAAGCACCAGAATTTAAATAATAAAGAGAAATTAGAGTGGCCAAGGTGGCCGGGTTAGTTTGACCCTGTATACAGCGGCATAGTGGCCGAGTTGGTGCTTAGTAGCCTAGTATGACTAGACAGAGTAGTGCTGGGTCGTTGAGTATATACAGATAGTGATATATTATTTTGCATAGATGCATTGTGATATCGAGGATTTTAGTTTCCTAGCACTATTATTATTGCTTCAATTGGACCAAGTGGTGTAGGACACTTTTTCTCGGTGGTTGAACCCACTGGGAACTCAGTTGTAGTTCTCACACCCCTTGGGTGACTCCCCCCACAGGTTCAGGTGTGGATGCAGCGGTCGAGACGGGTTTGATGCAGACAGCGAGGCATACGACAGGGGCAAGGGCCCAGCAGCATAGAGACCTAGAGGGTCTAGCAGAGGTATCCCATTTATATATTTTTTGAGTGAACCTTGTATGGTGAGGAATTCATGTAAAGGAAATGTAATAATTTTATTTGCAAGTTCAGAAATGTAAAGTGTAATAAGTTTAATTTATGATTCACTCTTGTATGCTTTCATTTCCGCATTAACTATTTGTTACTGAATGAAAGTTTTAAATTTGTAGTGATTTTTAGTACTCTGATATTGAGCTTCCGCATACACTTGTTGTGTTATTATGGATGTTACCGTTCCTTTCGGGTAGGAAAAGGTCATACTCGTTTGGCGGGTCTGTTGGCGTGCCCGAACCGTACAAATTTGCGGACTCGGGGCGTGACAGCGTGGACGCGGGCGTGGCCGAGGACGTCGAGGGAGATGACGAGCTCAAAATTGAGTTTTAGCTCAATTTTGAGTTTGATGTTGTATTATTGACATTTTTGTGATTATGTTTTTTAGTTGTTACTCAACTGTTGTTTCTGAATGTTGTGAAATTGTTCTACATAATTTCTGAATGTTTTAGCTCAATATTTGGATGTTATGAAACTTGTTGTACTTTTAGCTGAAATTTTTATCCTGTTATGAAACTTGTTGTACAAAATTTGGTTTTTTTAAGTTGAAAAAAAAATATTGGCGGCTACTGTGGTTAAAGGCGCTGAACCGTTTAGCATAAATTCAGTGCCTTTAACGTAAATGCTAAAGGCGCTGAATCATTTAGCGCCTTTAGCGTTTATGTTAAAGACGCTGAATGATTCAGCGCGTTTAACATTTATACCACAGGTCCTGAGGACTTAGTCAACTTTCTTGAAAACTAGTGACAACCCCGCGCTTCGCCGCAAATATTAAATATCAAATATTTAGATAAATTAAATATCAATTGGCCATATTAAAGATTAACAAACAGTATTTACACAATTATATAAAGAATCGAAAATCATATAAAAAATAACGGGTACTTAAATAAAATAATATCGTAAATAAATTACACATTCTTAAACAAAATAATACTACAAATAAATTACACATATTCAACTCCACTGCCTATACTATTTAACAATTCTAAACAGGAAGTAATGTTCATCTCGAATTGAGCTGATGTATTCCGAAAGAAATAACTTCTCAAAGTAGGGGGGCCTAACAGGGAAAAAGCGCTTTCACAAGTCGGCGGTGTAGAGGTCTTCTCCAATGGGCGCTCACAAAGCAGGATAAAAAAAATAAGCGCAATTGATAACTCAACTTACGGTTATTCGCGTGATCACATGTTAGATCATAAAACCGCTTGTTGATTTGATACCTCCTATTAAAATTTTGATAAATTTCGTGGTTGAAACTGCAGGGACCTCTATGCTCAGTACATCTTGCAGAGTCTGAGGCAGTAAAACACAATCTCAAATTCATAATCATCTTTCCTACTATATACATATGGTTGAGCTGGTGCGAAGAGATAATCATGTTGGACTCGTCGATCGCAGATTAATTTTATAAAAAGAAAGAATTTTAAGGATTAAAACAACATACTTATTATGTTGTACTCGTGTTTTCCGATGTCATTTACGTAATAACTACCTTATTATGAAACTACTTTATTTTAAGCTTCATTTTGCTGCTTTTTTCCTTTTTTCTTGTTTTGTATGGGAAAGATGAAGTTATAAATGAGCAAGTGCAGCTTCTTTCAGGAGTTTTCTGGTGATGCTAATAATATGGAATCAGTTTTTGTTGGCTGCAATATGTTTATAATTTTACCCTTGAAAATCTCAAATTAAGGGACATTTTACAAACTCTCTTTTGAGGTTTGAACTATCAGATGAAATGGAGTGTAGATACAGTATTTATACCATCCACTATAGTATCTGCTTTTAGTTGGATCCAGACCAGATCCGGGTCGGGTCGGTTATAGAATTGTGGATATTTTGAACATCTTTATAAATAAGTGATTGATCACATAAATCAAAATATTGATTCATTTAGAGAGAGATTGGTTACAAAATAGGACCACAATAAGAGTAGCAGTCATTTATCAATTCTTAAGTAAGAAAATCCTACAGATCAAGCTTGGTCGGCTTCCGCAGCATAATACGCTTTGATCTCCTGGACATCGTCGTAGCTTCCGAGAAATATGAGAGATCTCTGGTGAATCTCGGTAGGAACCAAGTCAAGGGCCTGCAAATAAACACCACTATTTTATAGCAAAGCTGATTAAGAAAGATCATTATTATTAATGCTTCAAATGTGTTCCATCTGTTCAACCAATCTGATGACTGACTATACATTACTCAATTGCATAGAGAAGAAGGCACATATTTCATAGGATTAGGTTTAATATATTACAGACTTAACAGCATGTTAAGATTGCATGCCTTTGACTCGCCCTTTGCTTTCGAGTTATCGACAATTGAAATGAAATGTAAAAGATTAATACCGATCGTGTTTTCGTTCTCTTGTAACTTTCGAACATTACGAATTACCTATCGCTGTAAACAACACAATTTGCGATGAATAATTATTTAAACGCGTATTAAGAGTAACTCAAATGAGATAAAAACATGAGCCTGCATTTGTAACTCAAATAGGGAGAGGGGAAGATCCCTCGTACCTGTTGTTTCCCCGTAAAAGCTTGACCTCCTGCTTGTTCCATCAAGAACGATATCGGAAAAACTTCGTAGAGAACACTGTTTACATAAAAAGAAAAAATAATAAATAACGAATTACTACAGCAAAGTGATTTTATCCAAAAATTACACACATTCCTGATAATTGGTAGAACCCTGCGTACCGTAGTTTTCCGTTTGGACTCTTATTATCTGCAGGGTACATAAAGATGCCTCCGTAGAGCAATGTGCGATGGACGTCGGCAACCACACTGTGGACATTTTACGGAGCACAATCATGTGAAGTTGTAAATACAAAAAAGAACAGATATTAATAAATCTAATTCACACATGCCATGATGATAATGTAATCTAACAGTATACAGTAATTTTCCTCTTTGAGACTACCAAGTAATGAGAGGATTAGCAGAAAACCACACCTTCCAATATATCTCAGAGATTTTGATGATAAGCAAAGCGAAATCTGCATAGTTTCCTCAAAATTTGTAGTAGGTTTTGATATGTATCTACTCTGATTAGATTTGAAGTCACTATCTGCTATTTCAACACTGTTTTAAAAAAGAATTTCGAGAAGTTTAATAGTAACTGGAGCAAACAGAAAAACTGCAAGAGGAAAAAGAAGCTTAACAACCTTAGCTTGCGAATAACAGTTCCAAGAGTAAGCAAACTTCGATTAATATGGCAACCTTCTTTTAGCCTCACGCCAGCCGATAATGCCTGAGAAGCACGGTCGCTTCCAGCTAGATCAACAAAATTCTGTATTGCAAGAACAAATTCAAAGTTCATCATCCCCTTTCAGATTGAAAATAAGAAATTTCATGACCGATTCATGAAAAAAATTTCATACCACACAGGCCGCAAGGGTGCTTGAACTATTTTTACCCAAGAATTCTCGAGCACAACTTTCAATTGTCTGCAAATAGGCAGAAGAGAAAAATTACTATAGCATTTAATTCAATTTCGAGGTAAGACCTAAATTATTGAGTTAGGGAGTACCAATCTGAGTATTTGATGAGATCTGGAGCTCATTTCATTCAAGGAGGTTTCTCCAATTTGCCTTTGAGCTGCAACAGATGTCAGGCTATTCAGTTTAGTACATAAAAAAACTCAAGCAATAAAATGTCTACAACTCTAAACAGTTTTATTTCCACACCGTCCCAAACAGCAAGGAGCTCCCTGAGATGATCCTGGTCCCTCAGAGTTTTCTCTGTAAGCTTCTCAACAACAGTCCCTTTTTATTGACAATTCGAAGAAAAAAACAGATAATAATATAATATAAATACACAGGTGAAGTATGAAAATTGCTCAAAAATTGTTATTGCAGTCGCTAAAGCAAGAACTATACCTCTGGATCATCAAGAAGCCGGAGAGGAGTGGTATCAGCACTCAAAAGATCCCTCACGGCTTCGTTGTATATCTCCATAGCTGAGAATTTTAGAACAAATTCTCTCTCCGTGTGCTGCGAAAGGAGAAAAAAGAACCGCTTAAAAAACAAATCAAATTGAACAATGTTACTGATTTAATTTCCTGCAATTTTCATTCGAAGAGAAGGAAGAAGAGAAGAGAACGAAGAAGGGGGTAGCTTACCGTACTCCCTACGAAGGGAGAAGTTAGAGGAGATTGGAGGAATATTACATGCGAGGAGGGGACACGGGCCCGCAGGAATCGGGAGCTGCCGGATCATTCCGGATCAACGATCGTACGGGTCGATCGGCCGGATCTGGACGACCCAGCGAGGACCAACAGATCTCGACCCCCACGAACCGACGGCGGATCTCCACCCCGTACGCACGGGTGTGCACATGGCGGCGGATCTCAACCACCCCCACGAACCGACGGCGGATCTCAACCACGAAGGACGGACGGACGCGAAGGAGGCGCGGCTCGGACAACACCTAGGCGGAGGAGCCGCGGTTCGGACGACACGTAGGCGGAGGAACCGCGGATTGGACTGCGAAAGAAGTGAGAGAGAGCGAGAAGGGCATGTGCAGCGCGAACGCGGAGAACCCGGGCGAGAGAGAAGGGGAGGGCAGAGGCGCGCAGAAGAGGACACGTAGGCAAACGAAGCAGGGGAGGGCGACAGATAAGCTCTGAAGAACCCACAATTCATTAGTTTCTATTGATTGGCTAAGTGGCTAGTGTACACTGAAGGCGGTGAATGATTCATCGCCTTCAGCATATATACAAAAGGCGGTGAATCATTCACCACCTTCATAGGGTTTTTGTGAAGGCGGTGAATGATTCACCATCTTCAGCATAAACGCCGAAGGCGGTAAACGATTCACCGCCTTCAGCCCGTTAATCATCCGTGGCACCCACGTGGCAAAAGTAGGGTTAGTTTTATAATTTTTTTTTTTTTGGTAGGGTTATTTTGCAAATTTTAAAAGTTTAGAGGGTTATTTCAAAAAAAAGTCCCCTTCTCCTATCACCGTCGCGTGTACGGAAGACGGCGATCTCGCCAGTTATCTCACCGATCTCTTCTAGACGTAATAAGGCTATGGACTATCGAAGGCAGGGCAGTGTACGGCTGTCGTTTTTCCTGTCATGGGCTGACAGAAAATATGTACGTCGTATCCAATTCCTTACCTTCTGTGGCTTTGCCTGGATGACTTTTGTTACCTTGGGTCACTGAATTCATCCTGCTCTCCAAAGTGTTGCATGGTACTGGTGTCCACGTGTCCTCCCACAACTTGTCGAGCCGACGCAGGTCATGGCCGCCAACGTTGATGGTTGGGAGAGTGTGGTGGTGGTTGGCATTGTATGGCCTCATATATATATATATATATATATATATATATGAGTAGTGCTAGGTGTACACCCCCAAATGGGGTGTACATCCTACACCACTCATCCTAGGGTGGGTATTCATCCACTCGTCACTCGATGTGACGAGTGGAATTCACCCACCCCTAGGATGGAATGGATGTAAGATGTACACCCCATTTGAAATGTACATCTAGCATTTTCCTATATATATATATATATATATATATATATATATATATATATATATATTCTATGATACTCACTCCTTACCTGCTTTCTCTCTAATTGTGCATTTTCCTATAAAGGCCATAGTGGTCTTGGTGGTAAGTTCACTCCTTACCCCCTTTTGTTGTTTCCTTCCATTTTTTTTCTTTTCTGTTTTGTCTGCGTATTTCCTACTTTCTCTCTCACGATGGCAATCACATAGCATTCTCTACGTTTCACGCTATAATATGAAACAAATATTGTACTATGTCATTTCGTCCTTGCAGCATGGCACATCATACTATTTAGAGTGTTCCTGTATCGAATTTTTTTTTTTTGAAATAATTTTATAAATTTTTAAAATTTACAAAATAATTTTGTGTAAAAAATTATTCATCGCCTTTAGAATTACACTAAAAGCGCCGAATCCTTTAGGTGTTGAATGATTTGGCGCCTTTAGAATTACACTAAAGGCGGCGAATGATTCGGCGCCTTTAGTGTTTACACTAAATACGCTCATTTTTGCGAAAATTGACCAAGTTCTCAGGGCCTTTGGTGTAATACTAAAGGCGCCAAATCATTCGCCGTCTTTAGTATAAAATCATTCAGCGCTTTTAGCTTTACAATAAAGGCGCCTTTAGCATTATAGTAAAGGCGCCATTAGCATTATACTAAAGGCGCCGATTCATTCAGCGCCTTTAGGTGGTGTACCCACTCTAGCGCTGAGCAGAATTAAATTTGTAATTTTTTTTTACACAAAATTATTTTACAAATTTTAAAAATTTATAAGATTATTAAAAAAAGAAAAAAAGAAAAAAAAAAAGAAGTCATGTATCAACCTCTCTCTCTCTGCATTTCGAACTCAATCCCTATCTCCATCTCCATCTCCATCCCCATCCCTATAGCCAGCCACATTTGCACTTCTCTCTACTTTCTCTTCTCCACGAGGTGTGAGCTCACTCCAATGGCGATCGCTGAGGCGACGTGTGGAGGGGCCCTAGGGCGAGCCTCCTCTCCGCCTCCCACCACGTCGTCGTGGAGAAGCTCCTCCGCCGACTCCGGCCATAGGGCCATCTCTGACTCCCTCTTCTCCATCCTCTGCCTCCTCCCTGCCCCTTCCCTCATCAGCCTCTCCGCTGCTTCTCTGCTGCTTGGCGCTGCCTTCGCAGTCGTCGGGTTCAGAAAGTTAGCAGAGGACCTCACGTGTGCAAAACCTCATGTCTCTCTCTCTCGGTGGTAGTGGTGGTGATGGTGCAGGCGATGGCAGTGGAGACTAAAGCGGCGGCGGCGGACCTCGCCCTCTCAAAGATTAACTTCAAATGGGGCAGATCCTTGATTTATTTATTTTTGTCTATTTTTTCATCTATTTTTTGTTAATTTTATGAAATATCTTTTTTTTTTTTTTATTTTTTTTTTATTTTATTTTTTATTTTATTAGAATCTTTGTTCTCACTTCTTGATTATTTATTATTATTTTTTCCTATTTTCTCATTTCTTTCTGCTCAAATAAGCCCAACTGAACATCTTTACACGAAGTCATAATTTAACAAAACCCAATCTTTGAATTATGCATTCACAAATCTGCAGTTCTTCCTCAATTTGTCACCCTCTGGGTTGGTGATATTTCCCATCTTGACCGTAGAATCAGCAAACTGTTTGAAGAATGCTGTAGTATCGGCTCAATACTTTGTGACAATGTCAGCAATCTAGAATCCAATGAGACTCGTATGCATCTCCTGTTCGAGCTAATGCGGTGACTGAACCTGAGAAAGAGTACAAGGAATTTGGTAATTTTCTGGTTCATAGTTTGTATTTTGAGGGTTCTTTTTCTTTCTTTCTTTCTTTATTTTGTTTCTCCGATCAGCTTCGTGAGCCTATGCATGCTTTTCTGCACATTGAATTTATATTTTTTCTTTGTTAATCGGTAGCTCATTTCTTGCTAATTATTCAGTTGATAAATAATTTAGTTTCACTATGTAGAGGCGGCGATAACTGAGTCATATAGCATGACCTATCCAACATAGACATTCAAATATTAGTTCTGGCGAAAATGAGCGTTGGTATGGCTGTTCTTACTACTTAGTAGTTAGTAAAATTGTCATGTCATTATCTTTGTTGCTCCTTACCGTGCTGTCCTACCATGTGTCTCTCTCTTCGGTTCACCTTCAAGGAACGATCTGGATATCTTGAATTATATCCAAGTTCTATATGTATCCTTTATTATCAATTTGAGCTGATATGATTCTTTTGTTTTACACTATTAGATTGTATTATAGTAAGGTTTTCGGTGAATGATGTGCGCTGGTTCAATAAAGAGCAAAAGATCAAAAATCTTGCACGAAGATACCAAGATGTATGGAATGCAATCCCTTGGTAAGCTCTCATAATGTGCTCTATCTACTTCTTTGTACTAAATTTGTTCGCGTGATTCAACTTTCTTTTTTTGTTGCCTATGTTCTGCAACTTCAAGTCAAGAAAGCTTGCTGAAATTGTTTTCTGTATTTTGGCTCATCCAATAGATAACTTGAAAGGATTCAAGAGAATTTATTACTTCTATTGTCATTTATTCTAACCCCATCGATGTTGGGTCCATGTGATCAGCAAAGCCTGATAGCGGAACACTTCTTATATAATGCTGAATTATTGCATTTTGTAACTGGTTATGGTACCCTTGTTATACCTTTTGTTTGTGCGGAACTACAACTCTCAAATTATATCTTACCTATTAAGGTTGTAGAATTTTAGTATGTACTTTGACAAAGTGTAAAATAGATGTTAAGGCAAATAAAACTGAATGCTCAAGCAAGTTGTAGCAAAGGCGCAGGACTATGCCGGTTAATTGATAGATTTCTGTATTAGCTTTTCAATAAGATGTAGGTTGCGCCAAATATGAAAACATAGTAAAAGGTCTACCTGATTAGCTGCTTACAGAGCAAGGTACTTTCTCCCTTGTATTAGGACTGAGTGTGTGGTTTTATAGAGGGAAAAATATAAGTAGAGTTGAATACTACTGTATGCAATCAAGAACTTTAGATAAACCCCTATATACTTTTTTTGAATCATTTATATAACTTTATTAAATGCTTTACTGTACTGTAATTTGTAAGCAGAGCAACACAAAGGATATGTTTCTGGTTAAAATTCCTTTACTATGCGCTTGCGGTACACTCCTCTCTCTATTTGAAATAAAAATTACTTCATTCCTTTACTTTCTCATCTATTTATAATATTTTGTTTTTGCATTTTATAAATACCGCATGAAATTTGTGATGAATTAAATTCTATTCATTTCTCGGATATGCAGAATATCACGCAATGGAATTCATTTTTCTGAAAGATTCAAATTCGATACAACAGTATAATAAGATTAAAGTCAGAATCAACGAGGATCTGAAAAGAAAAAACACCTCAACTTAAAAATGACATTTCCAGTTTAGAATGCCTGTATTTTAATAGACGAAGAGATTTTTATTACATATTACTTCTTATAATTTATAAAAATATATATATATTTATGATTTTGTTATGCAGGGATACGCCATGCTAATGGGAGTTTTCTTAGTTTTCTTAGTTGCATCTCATGGATTTTTCGAAATTATTAGAAATTTTTTGTGCTCGAACTATATGGTATATATACATACAATTATTAGAAACTATATTTGTATATGTTATTAGAAACTATATGCTATTATTAGAAACTGTATATTATTTAAAACAACTCGAACAGCAAAATAGTTTTGAAATATGCATTTTTCCCTTTGTTTGTATTATTTCATAATATTCAATATGATATTTTTACGATTTCTCGATGCAGGCACGTATACACCAACTCCTTCTGTAACTGTGAGTTGTGGCTCTTTGTTTACTGGATGTCTATGATATGCTGTAGCATCTTATATATATAAACAACGCTCAAACTATACAACTTTCTTTTTTACGCAATGAGTTCCTGCGATTATCAGTTCAATTATTAGAAACTATATGCCATTATGCAAATATTAGAAACTTTTGGTGCTCTAAACCCTAAACTATATGCCCATTGTATATATTTGTGTTTTATAGCGTAGGGCTACTATACTTTTATGAGTATAAATTTTTTTATATTCATAATTTTTTTATTTTTGGATGAAGAGATGTGCGGTTAGGATGATAGTGGTCCTCCTAAGGTTTATTGGGTTGTTGGTGAAATAGTATAAATAATAGGGGACCACTATAATTTCAACCGTATATTTTTTTTATTCAAGAGTCGAAAACTTATGAGTACGAAAAGATTTTACTCATAAGTCCGATCATATATATATATATATATATATATATATATATATATATATATATATATATATATATATATATATATATATTTCAAACTATAACAGTTTGCTTTTTACATACTTTGACCTATGCTATTTTCGCTTATAAATTCGCTAACGTACAATTCGCTTATGTTTTGTTCTCTTCTTTTTTTACAGCAATATACACTCAAAATCAATTAAGATTCTTCGCAAGCTAAAAAAAAAAATCCAGCTAAGTTTTTTTTTTTATTCTTTTGGAATTTACTTAATCATTTCAGTAGCTAAAAACTAGCCGTTGCGGCATACAAATTTTTAAATTTTAGCCGCTAAAATCCTTGAGATGCAACTAAGAAAACTCCCGTTGCATCGAATATAGTAACAAAATAATATTTAAAAAATAAATATTTTTATTTTTAAAATAATTTATTATTTTAGAATATAGAGGAATAAAAAAAATTTTGTGTTTGACTTGATATTTTTATATTTCTTAGAAAATCAATTTTTTTTTTGGTAATTTTATAAAGAATAATAAAAGTTAGTATAAAAGATTAATTAATTTTTTTAAAAATATCAAAATTATTTTTATCTATATCTTTTATATATAAAATATTTAATATATGTATAATAATACATAGAAAAATAATATAAATTTTAATATAAAATAATTAAAATATTATATATAAATAAATAAAGAAAATATATTCTACAATAACATATTATATAAATATTTAATATATAAATATTATATAATGTAATATATAATATAATATATAAATAATATATTATATAATATAATATATAAATAATATTATATAATTATATTATATAATAATTAAATATATAAATATTATATATTTAATATATTTATTACCTTATATAATATTTTATTTTATATTATATGTTATATTTTAGAATAACATATAATATAAATAAATTTATAAAAGTAGTAGTAGTAATAATAATGCAAAATAATAATAATAATAATAATTATTATTATAAGATATTTTAGGATATTATAAAATTATATATATAATACAATCATACTTTTATATTACTTTAATTATGTTTAATAAATTAATTATTACATGAGAATAATTTTATTTCTTTACCATGCTGGAATAGTTGTTTCCGGAATATTTTAAAATTATATAAAATATAAAATAATTTTTTTAGAATAATTCGATTTGACCAAAATAATTATTTTTGTCATTTTTTTACATTGTTCAAAAAAATAGTGGGGATAACTTTTATTATTTTTGATTTATTCTGAAACTAACGGAAGCCTAATAAAGTCTAAGATTACTTTTTAAAATGCTTTTGTAATATTAAAAGAGGTGGTATTATTACTAACAGGATAAATTGTATTAGGGATTCACTGGGCCTAATGAGCTCCCAAAAACTAGGCGCTAATATAATCCAAAGGCCTAACATAATATTTTAGGCCTAGCCTAATAAAGTCTTTTGGGCTACGGATGTCAACGGGTCGGTTTCAAACAGTTTTCGCAAAACTCGAAACGGATTCCAAATAAAAAATCGCAACCCGAAACTACACCGAACCGCCCAAACAAAGGGATTGAAAACTTATACCCGGAACCAAAGAATCCAACCCAGCAATTTAATATACTAAATATTAACTTAAATAATTATATATATATATATATATATATATATATATATATATATATATATATATATATATAGAATTAGGCTAGAATAATATCGATAGCACAAGCCATTGGTACTATTAAGTTTTTAGTCGTTGGATGAAAAAATATGCGGTTGTGATTATAGTGGTCCCCTAGGGTTTACTAGGTGGTTGGTTGAATAGTAAAAATCTTAGGGGATCACTATAATCTCAACCGCATATCTTTTCATCCAACGGCTGAAAACTTGATAGCACCAATTATTTGGTGCTATCGATAGTATTCTAACCGGACTCATATATATATATATATATATATATATATATATATATATATATATATTAATCAAAATTTCGGGCGTCCTTCTCGGACCAGTACTCGAATATCCGTGCCCATTGGGGTCTTTAATTGGACTTATAGCAATTCTTTTAGTCCCACATCGACAAGACACAACAAAAAATTGGTAAGTATAATAATAAAAGTAAGTGATGAAGCACGACCTTACTTGAACAGGATCTGTTCTATAGGTTGTACAACTGTATCCTTGAGTGTAAAGGAGACAGGCAGTAAAGTCTGGTTGATGAAACATGACCTCTGGGCCAGAGCGTGATTGACGGCACTTTGTTCAGCTGTAGAGGATCGTTCCTGATCGGTGAAAGCCTGTTGGGGTGGCTCTGAGGTTGTCTGACAGACTCAAAATCATTTTTTTTTTGTCTTGTTTTTTAAATTTAGTCTTTGCTCTGAGGTTTTTGTCTTGTTTAAATTTTGTTTTTGCTCGGAGGGTCCTCGAGATAATGCCTAAAAGAAAATTGGTGAGGCGTAAATAGTTTTGTTAATGCCTGTTTAGTGTTTGATGGAATGCCTAAAAGAGATTACAGTGATGTACAGCACTACTGTACATCAACAGGCTTTCCTGATCGGTGAAAGCCTGTTGGGGTGGCTCTGAGGTTGTGTGACAGACTCAAAATCATTTTTTTTTGTCTTGTTTTTTAAATTTAGTCTTTGCTCTGAGTTTTTTTTGTCTTGTTTAAATTTTGTTTTTGCTCGGAGGGTCCTCGAGATAATGCCTAAAAGAAAAATGATGAGGCGTAAATAGTTTTGTTGATGCCTATTTAGTGTTTGATGGAATGCCTAAAAGAGATTACAGTGATGTACAGCACTACTTTTTCTTCGTTTAGGGATTTGCTTCCGCTTCGCGAACAAACTGCACCAGATCAAAACATCATCAAAGAAATCATATTTGTTTTAGTAGTCTTTTCTGTGCAGCCAAGTTTATATATTCATGTGCCAACTCTAATTCTCTTTGTAATCTTCTTCATCGCTTTGAATTTTGTTCAGCAAATTTGTCTAAAATAGGACCTGGAAGGTTCCGGGGAAACCTGGTAAATTTAGGAGGACTTATACGTAATTAGATGATTCTGAAGGGGCAAATGAGTAAACAAATCCTGATTTCCACGTGTCCCCGGGTAAGGAGAGTTCGGCTCGGAATATCCATCTAAGAATTTAGGAGAAATTCGATTTTTAAAAGTTATTGTTCTTTCATTAAAAAATTAAAGACTTTTTGGTAAAGAGCATAACCAGTAGCATTGTTTTGTATTAAAGATTCAGCTTGATTATGATAAAAATATAGTTTTGTAAAACACAGTAAAAAAATAATAAAAAGTATATTTGCTTCATAGTGGAATTTTTTTTTGTCTCGTCCCAAAATTTTAAAAGTGGTTAATTTTTTTTTTTATAAATTAGAGGTAAAACAAAATTTTCAGGACGTGTGCAGATCCGTCACGTGCATAAAATATTTTCGGTTCAAACAGGTAGAGTTTTCTCTATACACGTATAGTTAAGACAAATACAAAAATACCATCTATACAATCAGAATTTACCAACCAATGATATCAATATTTAAATAATAACTAAACCACTACACCATGATCCAAATATAAACTATAGTCTCAAGCACCATAATAAGTCCCTAGCTACTAAAAATTCATAAAACTAATGAACCAAATCCAACATAATGTCTAATAGTCTAAATGGCATGATAAAAGTCATGTGCCCAAACTAAATCTCTAAAACATAAATAAAAGTATGGTAGCAAGCTAGCATATAGCGACAGCTCTATCGCGAGATTCTTATATCATCGTCCCGATTGCTCACCACCCGACGGACTTGAAAAGTGGGTCACCAAAGGATGTCAGACATAATTGAATGGGTACAACAAGCCAGAAATGAGCTAGTCGTACCTACTAGTATACAATAATAAAAAAAAATAAAATAATGAAAAGTAAACAACTATAACTGAACAATAAACAATAGATATAACTGAACAGTAAGTATGTATAATGTCAAGCAATCATGTTGGTATGAAAGCAGTAACTGATAACTAGACTACTAAGCAAATAAATGCGTCAAGTAAAATTATAATTAACCAACCCAATCAGATGCCATTATTGGTCACCAGGATCTTAGACTAAATTCATAGCAAAACACCAAACTAAACTGACAACAACTACTGCACCCGAGAGTACAACTAAAGGGGTTCAATCCACTCTACCGGTAAAAGACACCATAACGGTGGCCAAATCGCCGGTGTACGCGAAGTGTACGACAGGTACATGGTGATCACAAATGTTGATGCTAAATGCTCACGATTGAAAAATCGAAAATACGACAAGTAACCGGAACTCCCAAACGGGATCATCAGTCAATCTTAGTGCCAGAAAATGCCATAAGGAACCAGTAAACTTCTACTCTATCATGCATAATCATCTAAAAGCAATACCATATATAATAATCAACCGTAGGAGATATGTCACTAAACAACTAGTCAAGTCGTAACCAACACACGAAACAGAAATAAACTATGATCTAGAAAGGCAACAACTGAATGAAGGGCTAGCAATAGGCTTAAGGGACCGATCGAGTACGGTACCCAGTGAGGTAATACTATGCCAATATCTGGATCGGAGTACCAACCTCAATGCAGGCGATCCAGGAACCCGCTGCTTAGCTCACGCGAAGGCTCCTAACTTCTCGGGCCTTAACTAAAATCACAGGTCAGACACTGACTCACACAATCCCAACCCACTGACTCACTCTATGTACAACAACTAAACTGCAGACTTAACTTAAGTTCCGGGATCTGCCAAAATTTTTAGTAATCCGCCGATCGACTGATAGTGGTCCGGAAAGTGCTCACAGGCTACTGAACTGAATGAAACTTCATATGCTGTCCCGAAATGCTCCCCTTAAGTCGTCAAGGCAGCAACATCTATCATCGTGCCACTAATAATCCTAATTGTGTGTCACGCCTCGGATTTGAAAAGCGGTCTAATTTTTTATTTTTTATTTTTTATTTTTTTTTTTTATTTTTTTTTTTTTATAATCAGAGTTTAAAACTTGAAAACTATGACATGATCAGATCGCCACATGTATAGAAAATTTTTTATCTACTCGGATAGAGTCTCCCCTATACATGCACGGCTAGGCTAGTATATTTATACAATCAGAGGTGCAAACGATACTGAACAACTAAACAAAATAATAATCCTCAACAACAAAACACATCCTACAATCCACATGACATAAGTAAGCTGATACAGTAATCCAAAACATAATAAGATAAGTCATAGTCATGATCATAGGTGCTAAATAGCTGTAAATAAAAGGCACTGGTCAGCTATGGCTGATAATAGGGAACGACTCTATCGCAAAGCTCTCACGATCGTCCTGACATCCCAGCGCCTGACTGACCTAAAAAAGTGTGAGATACAATATAAATGTATCACAGTGGGTACAACGAGCCGAGAAATAGCAAGTCGTACCTACCGGTATACTGTAAGTAACGGATAGTAAAGGCAGGTATATAATCTCAATGCTGAATATGAAAAGTATTGGTAGTTGATCTAACATGCTGATACCTAAAGATAATAATATAATAATCTCAGTATTGAATAATAAAATATTAATACTGAATTAAGCATGCTGATAACTGAAGATCAAAAGCAGTAAAACTATGCATCAATGTTGGAATATAATATATCCAATCACATGCCACTATTGGTCACGAGGACCTCAGGCTAATGCCAATGCTAGCACGTACGGCTGACATATAACTCGACACTCATTAGTGCACTCAAGGGCATAAAGCCGGATAATCGGCATAAAGCCGGGAAGTCCTTGTCGGGATGTTAAAAGCTGTAGTACTATCTCATGTTGTAAGACTAAAGCTGAAACACCTATTCTATCATGCAGTATAAGAATAGGATATACTAATACAACTGAGCTGATAATAATATGGCTAATGACCAATCAAGCATGACATATGTCCGAATATAGCTAAGTATACTGTAAAGGTATACACTATCTAAAAACTGAAAGTAATGTAGGGAAGCTCAACCGTAAGACCAAGGCTAGCATGAATCACACGGGTCCGACCAAATACGGTACCCTATAGGTGATGAGATGCTAAAGCCAGGACCGAAGCACCCACCTCAATGCAGGCGGTCGTGGAATCCGCTGGATAGCTCATGTGCTGGCGGCTGACTGCTGGGGCCTCGGTTCCAAAGAAGGAAGGTGATGGCCGAGGTCTTCTCTCCAACGTTGAGGGGCCAACGCAGGCGGCGGCGCTCCACAGGAAGAATCTCCTGAGAGTAAGGAAGGTCCCAGATGACTCAAGGTTGGGTTTGATGGGGTCTGGTTGCCTCTTCTCTCAGCCAACCCGAGAACAAGAAGGAAGTTAGCCTTTGTAGTGCCCGAGAAACTCAAATTTGAAATTAAAGAATTCAAATGTGAATGTGAATGAGGAAATGCAAAATTGAACCTAAGTAGTTGTATATCAGTGTGAAAATTGCACAGTTTTCAGAGCACTATGTCTGCTTTTCAGATCCGAGTCTGATCTCGAAAATCTGAAATCACCAGTGTGACCGTCTCGTCGAATCGATTAAAAATGATATAAACTGATATTCGATCCGACGGTCGGATTGTCTAGAAATCAGCGAAGAAGAAGCGGGCCCCACAACTTAAATTGTGAATAGTAATCCCTGATTTAATTTCCCTCTCGACCAACGTCGGTTGTTTCACCGTCTGGATCCCAAACATAGTAGTATGAGTAGTCAATTCTAGCTAATTTCGATGCTCTGAACGCAATGGCACTGACAGAATTCGCGTTTGGCGACTCTGGTGCATCGAAATGCGTGCAATGCAGTATACCTCATGGAACTTTATGGCCCGAGAATTTATTTGAGCACTGAATCAAACATGCAAATGCACTACCTAAAAGGTCTCGACGAGACGGACGTCGTGGCGCAGTCCGTTTTTCAATTTGACGATCCGATTATCTCGAAATGCGTGAAATACACCGAAAAAGTGGGTATTTTTGCGAGAAACTTTATATTTTATGGACCAAATGTTTAGAGGCTTGTATACGGAGGTCCTGGTAGCAATTGTGATCCACAGTAGGGGTCTTGAAGCATCTAGGTGGTTGTGAGAGGGCTAAACTGAAATTTTGCAAAATAATGCATTAAAGCCAACTTGGCTTTTGGTCTTCTTTGAGGGGTGCACGAGGGGTCATATTGGATTCCTAAGCATCTAAACCCCTCTCTGCATCTTCAGTCGATGCCCAGGAGTCCTGGGCTAAGCCAAGAGTCATCCCCTAAGAGCCCAACCCGAGAGTGAGAGAGAGAGAGAGAGAAGGAGGACGGTTGGACCGGAGTCGCTCCAACTAGCTTTCTGGAGGTTATGCGGTGTTCTACTGCGACTAGGGATCAAGCCCGAGGTGCGCCAAGGCCGCGCGTCGCTGGGGAGAAAACCGGCTTCTTCTTTTTCTTCTCCAACTCTGGCAAGGTAAGATCTTCCATCGCTCTGTGTTGTAGCACCCTAGACCTTAGGAAGTCGACTCTATGGAGTCTAGATATGCTCCCTGCCGAGCCCCGAGCCCCCATGCACGGCCGGTTGCCGGCGGGAGAAACTTCTCCGCCAGAACCCTAAAATGCTCCGCCGCGTTCGATCCTTGCAACCACGGGCTCAAACGAAAAACAGAAATGATGGGAAAATACTATAGGTGATGTGGATCATCTCCACCAAATTTGGTGGAGTTTGGTTCAGGGAATGAACCGCAAACTGAAACCCTAGTTTTCGGGTTATTGCACCATGGCCGAGCTTCGTGCTCCGGCGCCGGAAAGCCTCCCCACCTCCGGCCAAGTGGCCAAGAAGCTTTCTGTGAATGGGAGGAGTGCAGCCATACTCTTGCATGGAGCCCATGCAGCCTTGGTGAAAATCCACCATTAGAGGTGGTGAAGCTCAAAACCGAGCTTGCTCCGCCGCGCCGCCGCCGTGTCCTGTCGCCGGGCATGGGTTCAGGTAAGTTCGTGGGGTGATGTAGCACCTATTGGTGCAAGTGGTTGAGGCCCAGAACTCTCGTATGAGTGGTCACCATTTTCGAGGCTTAAGCCTCATTTTCCTTCTCTTGCCGCGGCCAATCCGAGAGATGAAGCTTGATCCAAGATGCATGGAAAAGCTTCTGTCACTTGGTGGAGCATTTCTCTCCATCTTAGGTGCTCCCAGGTTGTCCCTCTGCAGAGAACTAGCTTGGGACTTTGTTGCTTGTGTGTTGTGAAATTGTGCCCACCAATTGTTTGAGGAAATGCCTCAATGAGTTTTGGTGCAAAATCTGGGCATCCAGCAAATATGAAAGTTTCTCCACACTGTTCCCTGAGCTTAATTCTCACTTCAGACCAAAGGTTGTCTGTGTGGATGTGCGTGTGGGGCATTGTCGTAAAGTTAGAGAGCAAGGTGTTTGGATCCCTATGATCCAGCAGTTTCTGGGTTGCACAATGGCAAGCCCTTGGACCTCTGTGATGCCCTGAGCAAGATGCTCAAGTTATTTTGTAAATGGCACAAGCAGGTTAAAGTTTTTGTATTATGAAACTTTATGTTTGGTTGGTTGGCTTAGGGACTGTCTTGGGGCAATTCGCAAAGTCGCGACAGTGAGCTCCTGACTATTTTGGGGTCACTGGACGCGATGCTCACCTTAGTTTTCAGTTTGGTCGAGCCGAAGAAATAAAAATGCTATAAGCCTATGTTAGTATAGTAAACTATGGCCCAAAGTTTTTCTCGGGTTCCGTGCTGCTGCAAATTGGTGAGCACGGTGTCCAGAAAGTCGAGTGTCACCTACTAGAGGTGACGGTTCGTTAAAATGACACTCCGAGAATTAATACGAGCGAAAATGGCCCTAAAATGCATGTATTTATGCAATTTTGTGAAACCCTAGGGGCCTAGTTGCAATTGTGACCACTTGGGCTGCTTCAGGCAGTGTACACATGATCTCTAAACCCTTTGTTGGAGATCCCGGAACTTCAGCGAGGTTTCCTGTTTAGCATGTCTGCACTTAGTGAGTCAGTGGTTGGGTATGAGAGTTTATTTTCTAACCTGTGCATATGATTCAGGTCCCAGTAGTCAGCCGCTAGCTTGCGAGCCATCCAGCAGCCACCGTGATCATCTACATTGAGGTGGGTTTATCTTCGGTCCGGGCTTTATCAGGTTGGCCCTATGGGGTGCTGTGGTAGGTCGGACCCCTGTTTTTGTTGTAGCCCTGAACCTATGCTTGAGCCTTTCTATTTGCTCTCATTCCAGCATTCACTGTGTAGTATCGATCTTGCAGTTCAGTTCCCGGTATGATTTCATGTTCAGCATTTAGTATACCTATATATACAGCTTGACATATGCCACGTTTGTTTGGTCATCAGCCTAGTTATAGTAGCATTTCCTGTTCTACGTTGCATGATAGAATAGGAGTACAGTCCTGCTGTTCAGTTTCAGTTTCAGTTACAGCTCAAATATTCAGCTCCTGTTGCTCAGATTCGTTTATACAGTATCCAAGATTATTACAGCTTTCAGCATCCCGACAGGGATTATCTGGCTCATTGCCGACTGTTCAGCTTGAGCATCCGCTTTATGATCGCCATAGCACTAGCTGCTCATTTCACGTACGCCGTGGGATTGATCCCCCACAACGCGTTCTTTACCGGTGAAGTGGTCGATAGTGGCGACCCGTGAGCCCCAGGCTGCACATAGTGGACGAGAGTGGTGACACGTGTGCCCCTGAGTGCACCGATGGTGCTGGGTTATATGTCAGCCGAACGTGCCGGCTTTGGCATTGGCCTAGGTCCTCGTGACCGATGACGGCACTAATTGGGTACTTACAGTTATTATTATTCAGCTCTTTCAGTTTACAACATTATTATATACCAGCTTTGTTTATAGCATGATCATTTCCTGCTTGTCAGATTTATCAGTTATAGCATGATCAATTACAGTCATGAGTATCCTGCTTCCCTTCCGTGATTATCAGCATTCCTTGTTTACAGTATTGATATCATTGATTATCATACTAGCTCTGCTCTACAGCATTATTAGCTCTTGCTTGTATGATTTGCCAGTTACAGCATGCTTAGATTTTATATCTGCATCTTACCTTTCAGCTTTCAGTATATCCTACTTTTGCTATCCGCTTATCATTGTATCCGGTAGGTACGACTTACTATTTCTCGGCCCGTCGTGCCCACTGGGATACACTGTCGATGTATCTCACACCCCCTGGGTGACTGTTTTTCAGGTCAGTCAGGTGCTGGGAGATTGGGGCGATCCAGTGAGCTGTTGCGCTAGAGTTGTCCCCTACTTTTGGCCACAGTGGCCCAGTGATAGTACTTACAGTTCCAGTTGTCTATCCCTGCTTTTCATCCAGTATAGAGTATTTTCAGTTCGAGTGGTTGATCTAATGTCATAGTTGTTTATTGAAGTTTTGTATTATACCTTGTGATGGATTTGTGGATGTTATAGTGTAGTAGTTTATGTTTATGTAGTTAAGTGATTGTTGCTCTCTGATTGTATCACTGCACTTGCCTAGCCGAGCATGTATAGGGGAGACTCTGTCCGTGTGGACAGAGGATTTTCTATGCATGTGGCGGTCTATTCATGTCCTGAGTTTAAAGGTTGAACTCTGATTTTTTTTTTTAAAAAATCTATCGTTGTTTTGAAACTCGGGGCGTGACAGCCTTTTTCTCTCTTTTCCGACATCCATAGGTGGCGGTTGAGCTCGGGCAAGCAGCAGGAGAATAAGAGGTAGGTGAGGGGCCTGCGGTTACCTTCTGTGGCTGTGGGGGCTTGCGGCTAGGGTTTGCAAGGAGCAAACCCTAGTGTTGCTAATATAGCTCTTGTAACAAGATGCTATTAAGTCTCCCAACACTTTGAATTATGACTCTAGTCCTTCACTATAGGTCAAATTCACAGAGAAGCCCCTTACCAAACAATTTCATGAGATCTTATACATAAATATGGACTCTTTTGCGTTTATACACTAATTTTTACTATTTTTTCACGCTTATCGAGGCTTTTGAGTCGTCACATAGAAAAATGGAAGAGACCACGACGTTCGGCTTGACGAAACCTATCGAGTAGCGATTTTGGTTCGTCGCATTTGGGTTTCGTTAGATTTATCAAATCATTAATATAGTGAATTCCACTATTTTGCATGCTTTTCGACAACTTATGCTTGTCAGACATAATTTTGGATCGCACCATTGTGCTTAGATCGACGAGACCATTCAAATCGTGTATTTATATCGTCGAGTTTGGATCTAGGTAGGTTAAGTTAGCCAACTTTTTTGGAAAAGCTCAAAATTTTCACAAGTTACTATTCATACTTAAGTCACAACTCAACTATATATATATATATATATATATATATATATATATATATATAGCTAGGCTGGAATACTATTAATAGTACCAAGTCATTGGTGCTATTAAGTTTTTAACCATTGAATTAAAAAATGTGTGGTTGAGATGATAGTGGGCCCCTTGGGTTTAATAGGTGGTTGGGGAAATAGTAAAATCTAACGAGTGCAAATGATCAAAGGGGTTGATCTAAGGATAGAAAATTTGATAGCACCAATAACTTGGTACTATTAATAGTATAGTAGCCGCACTATATATATATATATATATATATATATATATATATATATATATATATATATATATATATATATATATATATATATATATATATATATATATATATATATATAATTTCAAACTATTATTAAAATTTCAAACTCGAAATTCATGAGTATTACACTATGCCATAAATACCATAACCGCGTCCAGAATCGCCGATTTCGGCTCCTGAGGTCACCAAGGCAAATCCGAAGTCGCTGAACCAGCCAGGACGGTGTCGGGAACAACCATGGACACCAGGCAATCATAAGTAATCCACTAAATTGCTCGGATTGTGAGTTTTGCGCTGAAACAACGATAAATCGGCGATTTCGCCGCTTCACGATTCGTAACTCAACTTTCACTTAACAAAAGCCACCGAATCTCGAACGAAAAGTCCAGAGGTCACGCGTACACTGCCCGAGGCAGCCCATGTGGCTACAATTGCATATAGACCGCTAAGCTTTCGAAAAATTGCATAACAACAAACAATATAAGGTGTTTTGGCTTGATACCTTAATTCGAAGACTTTTGGATTGATCTGAGGGTAGTAGGAGAGCCTCGACTCACTGAGGCCCGTGCTCGCTGTCCGAAGGGCGTTCGGAGTCCAAACAGAACCTAGGGCCAACATATATAATCATTAAGAGCCCAACACATAAGATCATTACTTGCTGTTGTGGAGACCCAATTTTCGGTTGGCGATTTGATCCCGTGGTCATCGGTGCGAGAACACTCTATTGTCAAGTGTTAGGGTTCGTTTGCGTGCAAAACAGACTAGAGAAATGAATCCAGTGCAAAAAAATATTTTTTTTGTATTTTTCTGGGAATTCGGGCGCCCGAAAAAGGGATCCGGGCGTCCGAATCCGCTAGGGCTTTGACCGGTGGTCAAACCGGGCTGCTACAATGCCCTGTTTCGAGCAGCTTCGGGTGTGCGACATGTGGCAGCGCGGGAGCACGCCAGCGCTCCCGAGCGGGTGTGCTAGCGTGGCGACACGTGGCAGCACGGGCGCGACAGCGGCCGCAGCGAGCGCGCGACACATGGCGGCGGCGCGAGAGGGCACGCGTGCGGGCAACGCGTGGCAAGTGGTTTTTGGGTGCTGGAGATTCGGGCGCTTCCACTATTTTCGAGCACCCGAAAGTTGCCCCTCAAGCTGTGGTTTAGTGATTTTTCTTGTGATCCAAGAGAGCATCTCACTCAATCCTTTGGTCCATAAATTGACCCCTTGCGACCCTAGATAAGCCTTTTGCATCCCTCACCATTGTTGGCTGAGTTTGGGTAAGGTTTGAGAGCTCCTTCTTCAACCTTTTTCACCATTATTGAGCTTGGAGCTTCCCTGCAGCTGCTGGCAGAATCGTCAACTTTTCTTCCTCGGCTTACCCTGGACTGTAGAAGAGGATTTTTTATCTGAAATTTGGAAGGGTGCTTCTTCTTTGGCTGATCTCGAAATTTGATATTGGTGAAAGTTATTCATCTCAGCATTTGAACAGGTATTTTAAGCCTTATTTAAGCTTCTTGTGCACAGTTTGGAAATTCTGGACAGAGATGAATGTTTATGAGATTTCTTTATCTTTTCCTTATGGACTTGAGGATTGAAATGCTTGGGATGGTTATAGACTTCAAGAAGAATAATTGAACATTTTGTTTCAGGAGTTTTAAAGGTATTTTGTACATGTTATTTAGTCTTCTTGTGCCTCAATGTGCTGAAATCCTGCATGCATATTTTTATGGACCTTTATGTGTTGTTTAAGTTTTGGAAACTATATAGTGGCAATATTGGGGTATTTATGTTGAATTTAGAGCTTGGTTACATAATCAAGAGTGTGGTGAGCATTTCCCTTTTTGGATTCAACTTATGATTGTGTTGGATTTAGACTCTACATCAAGATGAATTTCAGCTTGTTGGAATTGATACAGATTCTGGACAGCACCTTTACGATCAAGTCATTACTTGAACCTTAGGACTTGAGGATAGCTTTTTATGGATTCTTGGGTGTCCCTAAGTTGGAGAGGAACTTAGGAGCCATCATATTGAGGTATGAGTTGCAGATTTTACAACTTTTGCTAGTAATTGTGTTTGCTGGAATTTCTACGCTGAGGTTAGTGTTTTAGCATTTCTACTCAATCTGACAAGAATTTTTTGGAGTTTTTGGATTCGTTGGAAAGATAAGAACCAGAGGGTCGTGCATGCCAAATATCAAATCGATCGGATCTCGAATCGATAGGTTTTTAGGTGACTTTTTAGAGCATATCGAAATTGCGACATGATTGCTTGGTTCGCCTATTTTCTGCATGATTGTTTGTGATCCCTGTTTTAGTTTCTTGATCAAATCATGCTTTAACCCATCATTTATGTTAAGATCTGAACCTATCTTGTTTGATGACTCTTGTATGCTTGTATGGCCATCTATATAGGTTACTTCTTTCACTATTTACACTATCCATGTTGGAATCGAACATAGAAAAAACCTTGTATTTTCCTTGTACATTGATACATACTTGCTCGGGGCTTTGAGCATGGGTTGGGGATAGTGTAGTTGTGGTTCTTGAGTCAGGGTGGGATAGCACTGGATTGTTGGACTCGTGGGATGTTCGGTAACCGCGAATTTTGGGCGATTAGACCGTTTAGTGATTATGCATCGGTTTGGGGCTGGGATTACATTGGTGGATAGAGTCTATCACTTTGATCATGAGTTTGATTTTGGCCTACTACATACTCGACCTAGTTACTTACCTCAAGCAGGGTTGCTCCCCTTGAGTGCCACTCCGGAGTAGGCGGCTGGATTGATATTTGGGTATGGTTCCACGTCGGTGATACACGGTTGTTAGTGTGACCGGATGTGATGGTTGTGCGGGCGGGACTGGGCTTCGTGCCAGTCGGTTGATTGAGTTATTTCTCGGCGATTGCTTTTAGTGATGCATACTCACATGTTACTGTTCATTCACACCATTAAGGCATAGTAGTAGATTTCATTTCAACAATTTTATTTTTTGCTTTACTGTTTTTCTCCTATCCTTGCCTCTAGTAGACTTGGTGGGTAGGTCGGGGTTTCGATGACATACCCATTGAGGACTATTAGCTTTTAGTAGTTCTCACGCCCGTTGTTGCTCACATTTTTTAGAGTTCTCTGCGGCTATAGTGGCGCCAGCGGATCGAGGTGAGCGGATTGTGGGCTAGATAGATCTCCTACCATTTTGTGAGATAGCCGTGGACCCTATGTTTTTTTTTATCTTTCAGTTGTTCAAACTACTGTATATTTGGGTCTTACTTTAGCCAGCTGGTTGTATTTACATTACTCTGGGAGATAGTTTTTGTACCTAATGTTTTTATATATACAGTTCAGTCTGAGGTTCTGTTTTAGTTTATAGCTCTGTGTTGCTCTATGATGTATATTTCTTTTTATACTTGAGCAGGTTATAACGCTTCGTATACGTAGAAAATTCTACGTATACGGCGGATCTGTTGGCGAGCCCCGGTTCTGGTTTACTCCCGGGCGTGACAGCTATCTACCACAAAGGGAATTAAGATGAACATCATGCTTAGAAGATCAAATAGAGTCGGGGGCTCACCTTACTGCTATTGGGGAGCTGCCGGAAAGATCGTTGGAGCAAGGTAGGTAAAATCAAACACCTAGGAGCTCGGGCTTGAGCAGTTTTGCAGGGTTCAGTTTTGGGGAAAGTTTAGGCACATGCAAGAGTAGGAGATGGTCAAAGGTGGTGCTAGGGGGTTAGCTAGGCACAGTGTCGGCAGGCAGGAGCAACGGTGATCGGAGATAGAGCTTGCGGCCACCTCAGAGCTTGGCCCGGCCAAGCGTTTTCTCTGGTGACCTAGGGACTCAACCGAGGGCACCAACATATTGGTTTCGATGTGGAGAAGTTAGCCAAGTGCTCTGGCGGCGGCATGAAGTGGCGATGGCCAGAGGTTGAGGTTGTGTGGCCTGGTGCAACCCGAGAGAGTAGGCCTTTAGAGTTCCAGCGATTCACTTGGTTAAGGGTGCTCGGGAAACGACGGGGAGGGTCTAGGGGCTCCATAGAGACTCACCCAACACCTCTGTGTGGAAGAAAATTGGTGACGACGCGACTGGACAAAGCTAGACCCGATCTAAGGTTTTCGGTTGCAAGGGCCTCGCCGGCGGCTTGCAGACGATTCTCCGGCAATGGCGCGACACGATGAGGAGCTCCAGAGGCTGTTGGTGATGGTGGGAAGGTCCAGGTACAGTTTAATGGTAGATGGTGGCTCAAGCTCCCTCTAAAATCGAAAATAAGTTAATAACAGGGAGGGGAAAGGCTTTTCCGGTGATGTCCGGTGGAGGTCGACGACTGGTGTGCTCAGGGGAATGTGTAGAGGAAGTGAGGAGACATCAGGTGCGGCTAGGGCAGAGGAGGTGTTGTGGCTAGGGTTAAATCAAAAGAAACCCTAGAAGTCTATGAATAGTGCATGGAAAAAATGCTAGATGACCCTTGTATCTTTAATATTTTAACGTGGGTCCTTTACTGTAGATGAAACTTGCAAAGAGGCCCCTCTACATTAAGTTTCATACAATTTCGAGCATAAAATATTGAACAATTTGCATAAATACACTATGAAAATAGTATTTTTCACGTTTTTCGGTGGTTTTGGCTCGCCGAATTCGAAATTGGACATCGCCACGTTGATCAGCTCGATGAGACCAATCAGGTAGTAATTTCGTTTCGTTGTGTTTAGATCTCGTTTAGTCGCATTAGTCAACACTATAGGAACACCCTTGATATTTGAAATTTTGAATTATTAAATTTCCAAAAAATCAAATTCAAATTTAAATTTTTGAATTTAAATTTCACACGTACTACAATGGCTTTGTGTTGTATTATTTTTGTGTTTCTACAAGAATAGTTTGGCCATCTAGAGATAAATAATTTTTTTCTAAAATTTTGAAAGGCATATCAGATATTAATTCTTAATACTAATACTAATAATCGGTCCAAATGACCTTATTTAATTTTTAGATAACATTTGAATTTTACTGATCGTCTATTTCTTTTGTATAATCCTTTCAAGTAGCGTGCAATTCATGAGTAATTTTTACTTTTACATATCTTTGTGTTGTATTATTTTTTAATTTCTTCTGCATCTGTTAATTGCTACAACAAATAGATTAATAATTTTGACCGAACCTAACATCTAAAATATAGAATACTGGGTTTAAGGTTGAATTGATGTGAAACATGGTCATCGATGTAGATTGTTGTGAGGATATATATATATATATATATATATATATATATATATATATATATATATATATATATATATATATATATATATATATATATATAGTAGAGCTTATATACTTTCAAAAGCACAAGTCCAACTATGCTTGTGAATTTTTTAACATTGAATTTGTATTGAGATTTTTGCTATTGTAAAGTCAACTAAAAAGAGAGAAAAAGAAAGTGCAATAGTACAAATTTCCTTTTACCGGCAGACATCATCAATCTCTCTCTCCGCCTTACCCTTTTTTTTTTTTTTTTTTTTTTTCCAGTATGTTTCTCACCCACTCCCTCGCCTTTTCACCTTCTCCCATCACCACAACATATGAGGAAATCGGCAATCTAAGGCGGGGCGGTGTGTGGCTGTCGATGTCTCTATCATGGGATGACGGGGAATATGTATAGCGTCCTCTCTTCCCTGCCTTTTATTGGTTTGTCTCGATGACTTTTGTTGCCTTCGGTCATTGAGTTCGTGCCGCACCTCAAAGCGTTGCATCGTACTGAAGTCCACATGTCCTCTCGCAACTCGCCAAACCGGCGCAGGTCACTACCGCCGGAGTTGACGGCTGGGAATGTGTGGTGGTGGTTGGTGTCCTTTATGGCCTCTCAATTTTTTCTGTACGATGTCACGCCCCAGGTGAAAACCAGAATCCGGGCTCACCAACAGATCCGCCGTATACGTGAAATTTTCCATATACACGAAGCGTCAGTAACCTGCTCAAGTATAAAAAACTATACAGAAGAACAAAAACAGAGCAAAACTGTGGTGTCCCAGTATTCCCGTGCGACTTGACTGGGTGGTCGGCGGTGAGAAAACACCTATTTTTGGTGTATCGAGCCTATTGTGCGTCAAACGGACGCCAAAAACGGACTCATCGCGCGAAAACGTTGAAAATCGACTATTTTCGGACAAAATAAGCCAAACGGGTCGAATTTTCAGATGGGCCGATCCACGGCCCACTTTGTCACGCCCCGGGGTCGAAATAGCGACCCGGGCCCGCCAATAGATCCGCCGCCCATACGGGAAACCCCGTATAGACGAAACGACTAACCTGCAAAAGATACTACAACTACAACATAGATATTAGAGCTGGAAAGTAAACTGCTACAAAACTAAAAATCCAATCACTATACAACTGAAAATAAGAAAAAAATACACTATCCATCTCCCAAAAATCATCAATACATCATCCTCTGATACAATATCTAAGAACCCAAACGGGAAGGTAAACTAAAATAATAATACATCAGTGTACAGGCTCACAGTACAAGTCAGATCCTCACCATACAACAGTCTCTCAAAATAAAGAAAACTTACAAAAGAGTAAAATATACTAATCCAATAGACTGTACTATAAGTCTCCAATAAGGGGGTACAGCTACTCTCCAAAGAAAGGTAGAGATCTAGCTCGCGACTCCCTCGCCTTGATCAGAAGAAACAGCAACAGCAGAGGTAGGAATTGGCGAAGATGCCTCTGCAAAACTATCACCGACAGAGGGTGTGAGAACTACACCGTCACGTAGTTCTCAGTGGGTACCGCCACCAAGCCCGACGGTCTGCCCACTAAGTCTACTAGAAGCATAAAATAACAAATGTAGTACTGAAAAGGAAAGGATGGAAATAACTCTACAGCTACTATGCCTCTATTTAAATGCTCAAGGGATGATACAGAGGAAACATGATGAACCTACTATCTCTCGATAAAACAATCACCCAATCTATACTGACTGCCACATAGGGTCCAGTCAAACCTGCGCCCACCTACTGCCATTACATCCACAGAGGACTAGACTTACGTAGGGCGTCCGTGATTGCCTAAAAAAGGACCAGCCAGAGGGACTGTGTCGACAAGTCGCGATAGCAAGTAACAGGCCCAGCTCCGAAGCGACACTTGAGGGGCGCGACCCCACCGAGGAAAGTATCCGCGCATCTCTGTTGAGCTCAATATGGCTCATGCAGGCTATAATCCAAATCCACGATCAACAAGATCAAAAATACCCAAATCACATCTCTAACTCACTGGCTGGAAATACTCGACAGCCGGGACCACCGTCAACCCGATGGCTTCCACATCAGGACATCAAACTCAACGTGCTAAAACCCACTGGACTGGAGATACTCCACGGCCAAAGACAATGAAAGATTCGAACACCCCGAAAGACTAGTACCTACAACCTAAATCAAACAAGAACAGGCTCTAGGCATAGCCTCTCGTTGTTCTCGGCACAAAGAAAGAACAACCCTTAGAACCCAGATCACTCGAATCCTCTCGGATGAGGAAGTTTACAGGAAAATGCGATATTTATTACTGAAAGCTATTTTCACTCGAACCCCCCGCGGAGTGAGGACTAAAAGCAGTTCCTTTTTATAAAACCATCTTGATTTGAGAAAACCCGTTTTAATGATTTTTAGCTCTTTTAGGAAAATCAGTTAGAAAACAAGTTTTATTCCCAAACCCCGGAGGGCTAATGCCTTTGCCCAATCAAACAAAAATAGGCTCTGGCCACCCTTCGACATTTGGAAGGAAAGCATTAATTTACTAAAATCATGTGTGTCATAAAGGATTCTGGGTTCAAGGTCCTGCTATCACTAGTACACTACTGCCGTGAACACCGTGACGACAAATAACTCAAAGAATCTCGACAACCCGGGACCACCGTTTACCCAAACGACTCCCGCCACTGATACAAGATTAGCTACATCTACCAGACTCCACTCGGCCCCCAAGCACGAGTGTAACATGCATCCTACACCAAAATAAATCCCGACCACTCGGTCCACTACCCGGGTGAGGAAAACACTATGTCCAGGAATAGAATGTAAGGTGTGGATGTCTAAAGCATAAATGAACCTAGCCCAATTGAGGGTTCTCTACTAGTCTGGTTTACACATGCAAACATATGGCGGGGTGCTAGGTCCAAGTTCTAATACTAGCATTATATTAACACAAATAGGAAGCATTAACCGATATGATCTCAACAACAACATAAGAAAACATCATCATCTCTCTCTAACATGCTTCCTATCACAACTCACAATCATGCATGCTTACTATTCAATAGAATTAGAGAACCGTCCACCAGTTTTGGAGACGAAGCAACCCACCTGAAAATGAGCGTCGATCCAAGGTCCAAACTGAACGTGGATAATCCTCAAGTTCCCACGATTCCAACAAGCCCAAAAACACCTGAAAATTCCTCTCGGGCACAAAGATACAGTCTAAATACCGCGGTAAGCAAAAATTCCCAAGGTTACAATTATGCAGCAAAATCAGTCCAAAATAAGCTGAAATATCACTTGCGAGATGAGCTCCAAAAATTCCAATAAAAATACAGATGCGATCCTCGCGAAGCGTAGATGTCGATCGAGTCCTCACAGGCCAAAATCCAATAACCGAGCGTGGAGATAAAAATCGAACAAGCTCCGCTGTCCAGGAAAACCAGCAGCAAGAAAGGGGTTCAAAAATGCCGCAAATACCCCAATAAAAACCCAAAACTGAGAGGAGCGGTAAACATGGAAAACGAAGATCTACCTCTCATGGAACCGATGCCGACAAAATCGGCCAAAAACTTCCTCCCGTTAGTCCAGGGGAGGTTGCAGAAGAAACGTCGACGGAGAAGATCGATAACGAAGACACGTCGAAGCTCGCGATGTCGAGTAGGAAGTTGATGAAACGCCTTCCAAAAATTCCCGGGATGCCGAAAATCGAAGAAAACCCGATGAAGAATCTCCCTGTCGAAGATGGGCTCAAGAGAGATTGGAAAAGACCAGAAAAGGAGGCTCAAATGGGCTATTTATAGCCCAAACCACACAATTGGGGAATCCGGATTCGGGCGCAAGATTCAGGCGCCCGAATCCGGCCCGGCCCGCTAATGTGCGCGCCCGAAATCCCCACGGCGCGCCACGTGGCACGCTCCCGCCCCGCGCGCCCCGCGCACGCGCGCTCGCCAATCACGGCGTGCCGCGTGGCAGCGCGGTCCACGGCGGGGAGCATGCTCCGCGGTTCACGCCGGGCCAGCTGGGTCGTTGCACCCGCCAACGGGCGGGCGACACGTGGCCTGGCGCGGTCCACCATGCACCGCGCTCGGCGCGAAACGCGCGTTGTCCCTCGTGCTTTGACTGCCCAATCCCTGCGCGCCACGTGGCCTCCTCGCCGCGTTCGATGGTCCTGGTGCACGCCAAGTGGGCCGTGGACCGGCCCACTCGAAATATCGGCCCGTTAGGCACGTTTACCCGAAAATAGCATATTTTCAACATTTTCGCGCGCTGAGTCCGTTTTTGGCATCCATTTGACGCACAACGGGCTCAATACACCAATAATAGGTGTTTTCTCACCGCCGACCATCCAACCAGGTCGTACAGGAAAACCGGGATGCCACACACTTGGCGTGCACTGGGACCAGTGAACGGGGCGGCTGAGATGCGTGGCGGGCTCCCATTGGTCGGGCGGCGGCGCGGGAGTCGAGGCGCCAATTGCGCCGGGCGCGGTGTACCGTGGACCGCGCCCCGTACAGCCCGGTGTAGACCTCGCGGGACACGTGGCGTGATCCCGTGCTTCCGGGCGCTGATCGGTGATAGCCCGGATGGCTGCCATGTGTCTTTCGGGCGCACCCTGTGGCATTCGGGCGCCTGAAAGCTGGGCCCGAATCCGAAATCCATTTTTTTTGGATTTTTGGGCGCTGCGCGGTGACCGCTCGGATGGCCGCCACGTGTCTTTCGGGCGCACCCTGTAGCTTTTGGGCGCCTGAAAGCTGGGTTCGAATCCAAAATCCTTTTTTTTTTTTATTTCGGCTATAAATAGCCCACTCCTACCTCCATTTGAGGACTTTTTTCGGGTCTTTTTGATCTCTTCTTCGGTAGTGTGTTTCCTCTTCGAGTGTTCTTCGATTTTTGGCATCCCGGAGATTTTTTGGAAATCATTTTATCAGCTTCCTCCTCGACATCGTGAGCTTCGACGTGCCTCCGATATCGATCTTTCTCATCGATGCTTCATCCGCGGGCTCCCCTGGGCTGACCCAAGAGAGTTTTTTGCCGATTTTTACGGCATCGTTTCCACGAGAGGTAGACATTCGATTTCCGTATTTACCGTTTCTCTCAGTTTTGGGTTTTTGTTGGGGTTTTTGGAGCATCTTTGAACCCCTTTCTTGCTAATAGTTTTTCTGGACAGCGGAGCTTGCTTGATTTTTTTCTCGGTGCTCGGTTATCGGATTTCATCCTGTGAGAACTCGATCGACATCTACGCTTCGCGTGGATTGCAGCCATATTTTTATTGGAATTTTTGGATGTCATCTCAAAGGTGATATTTTGACTTCTTCTGGACTAATTTTTTGTAGAGTTATAATTTTGGGAATTTTTGCTTACCGTGGTGTTTGGTCTTTATCTCAGTGCCCGGGGGAGTTTTCAGGTATTTTTGGGCTCATTGGAATCGTGGGAACCAGAGGATTATCCATGTACAGTTTCGGCTCATTTGGACTTCGGATCGACACGCGCATTCAGGTGGATTGCTTTCGTCTTCAAAACCGGCAGACGGTTCTCTAATTCTTTATGATAGAAAGCATGCATGTTAGTGTACTACTTATGTGTTTGAGAGGTAAGCATGAGAATAGTACTAAGTCATGGAAAAATTAATGCTTATTGAAATTATGGAATATTCTAGTGAATTTGAGAACTTGCATTTTGGCATCACGGTTTTCCCGTACGACCTGATTGGGTGGTCGGCGGTGAGAAAATACTTATTATTGGTGTATCGAGCCCGTTGTGTGTCAAACGGATGCCAAAAACAGACTCAGCGCGGGAAAACGTTGAAAATCAGCTATTTTTGGGCAAAACGGGCCTAACGGGCCAATTTTTCGAGTGGGCCGGTCCACAGCGCACTTGGCGTGCACCGGGACCATCGAACGTGGCGAGGAGGCCACGTGGCGCGCGGGGATTAGGCGGTCAACACACGCAGGACAGCGCGCGTTTCGCGCCGGGCACGGCGCACTGTGGACCGCGCCAGGCCATGTGTCGCCCGCCCGTTGGCGGGCGCAGCGACCTGGCTGGCCCGGCGTGAACTACGGAGCGTGCTCCCCGCCGTGGACCGCGCTGCCACGGGGCGCATCGTGATTGGCGGGCATGCGTGCGCGGGGCGTGCGGGGTGCGGAGCGGGCCACGTGGCGCGCCGTGGGGATTTCGGGCGCGCACAATAGCGGGACGGGCCGGATTCGGGCGCCCAAATCTTGCGCCCGAATCCGGATTTCCCAATTGTTTGGTTTGGGCTATAAATAGCCCATTTGGGCCTCATTTTCTGGTCTTTTCTGAGCTTCTCTTGAGCCCATCTTCGACAGGGGAATTCTCCTTCGAGTTTTCTTCGATATTTGGGATCCCGGAAATTTTTGGAAGGCGTTTCATTAGCGTTCTTCTCGACATCACGAGCTTCGACCTGCCTTCGACATCGATCTTCTCCGTCGACGTTTCTTCCGCGAGCTCTCCTGGGCTGACAGGAGGGATTTTTTGGCCGATTTCTACGGCATCGATTCCACGAGAGGTAAATCTTCGTTTTTCGTGTTTACCGCTCCTGTCAGTTTTGGGTTTTTATTGGGGTATTCGGAGCATTTTTGAACCCCTTTCCTGCTGCTGGTTTTCCTGGATAGCGGAGCTTGTTCGATTTTTATCTCCAGGCTCGGTTATCGGATTTCAGCCTGTGAGGACTCGATCGACATCTACGCTTCGCGAGGATTGCAACCATATTTTTATTGGAATTTTTAGAGATCATCTTGCAGGTGATATTTTGGCTTCTATCGGACTGACTTTATCGCAGATTTGTGATCATAGGGATTTTTGCTTATTGTGATGTTTGGACTGTATCTTTGTGCCCGGGAGGAGTTTTCATTTGTTTTTGGGCTCGTTGGAATTGTGGAAACTTGAGGATTATCCACGTTCAGTTTCAGATTAGTTGGATCTTGGATCGACGTGCGCATTCAGGTGGGTTGCTTCGTCTCCAAAATCGATGGACGGTTCTCTAATTCTATTAAATAGTAAGCACGCATGATTGTGAGTTGTGATAGGAAGCATGTAAGAGAGAGAGATGATGTTTTCTTGTGTTGTTGTTGAGATCATATCGGTTAATGCTTCCTATTTGTGTTAATATAATGCTAGTATTGAAACTTGGACGTAGCACCCCGCCGTATGTTTGCATGTGTAAACCAGACTAGTAGAGAACTCTCACTTGGGCTAGGTTCATTTATGTTTTAGACATCCACACCATACATTCTATTCCTGAATATAGTGTTTTCCACGCCCGGGTAGTGGACCGAGTGGTCGGGATTTATTTTGGTGTAGGATGCATGTTACACTCGTGCTTGGAGGCCGAGTGGAGTCTGGTAGATATAGCTAGTCTTGTATCAGTGGCGAGAGCCGCTTGGGTAAACGGTGGTCCCGGGTTGTCGAGATTCTCCGATTTATTTGTCGTCACGGTGTTCGTGGCAGTAGCGTACTAGTGATAGCAGGACCTTGAACCTAGAATCCTTTAGGACACACATGATTGTAGTAAACCAATATTTTTCTTCCAAATGTCGAAAAGTGGTCAGAGCCTGTTCTTGTTTGATTGGGCGAAGGCATTAGCCCTTCGGGGTTTGGGAATAAAACTTGTTTTCTAATTGATTTTCCTAAAAGAGCTAAATATCATTAAAATGGGTTGCTTCGTCTCCAAAACCGGCGGACGGTTCTCTAATTCTATTGAATAGTAAGCATGCATTATTGTGAGTTGTGATAGGAAGCATGTTTGAGAGAGAGATGATGTTTTCTTGTGTTGTTGTTGAGATCATATCGGTTAATGCTTCCTATTTGTGTTAATATAATGCTAGTATTGGAACTTGGACCTAGCACTCCGCTATATGTTTGCATGTGTAAATCAGACTAGTAGAGAACCCTCATTTGGGCTAGGTTCATTTATGTTTTAGACATCCACACCTTACATTCTATTCCTGGACATAGTGTTTTCCTCGCCCGGGTAGTGGGCCGAGTGGTCGGAATTTATTTTGGTGTAGGATGCATGTTACACTCGTGCTTGGGGGCCGAGTGGAGTCTGGTAGATGTAGTTAGTCTTGTATCAGTGGCGGGAGCCGTTTGGGTAAACGGTGGTCCCGGGTTGTCGAGATTCTCTGAGTTATTTGTCGTCACGGTGTTCGTGGCAGTAGTGTACTAGTGATAGCAGAACCTTGAACCCAGAATCATTTAGGACACACATGATTTTAGTAAACTAATATTTTTCTTCCAAATGTCGAAGGGTGGCCAGAGCCTGTTCTTGTTTGATTGGGCGAAGGCATTTGCCCTTCGGGGTGTGGGAATAAAATTTGTTTTCTAACTGATTTTCCTAAAAGAGCTAAAAATCATTAAAATGGGTTTTCTCAAATCAATATGGTTTTATAAAAAGGAACTAATTTTAGTCCTCACCCCGAGGGGGTTCGAGTGAAAATGATTTTCAGTAATAAATATCACATTTTCCTGTAAACTTCCTCACCCGAGAGGGTTCGAGTGATCTGGGTTCTAAGGGTTGTTCTTTCTTTGGGTTGAGAACAACGAGAGGCTATGCCTAGAGCATGTTCTTGTTTGATTTGGGTTGTAGGTACTAGTCTTTCGGGGTGTTCGAACCCTTCATTGTCGTCGGCTGTGGAGTATCTCCAGTCCAGTGGGTTCTCGCATGTTGAGTTTGATGTCCTGATGTGGGAGCCGTCGGGTTGACTGTAGTCCCGGCTGTCGAGTATTTCCAGCTAGTGAGTTAGAGATGTGATTTGGGTACTATCGATCTTGTTGATCGTGGATTTGGATTATAGCCTGCATGAGCCATATTGAGCTCAACAGAGATGCGCGGATACTTTCCTCGGTGGGGTCACGCCCCTCGTGTGCTGTTCCGGAGCTGGGCCTGTTACTTGCTGTCGCGACTTGTCGACACAGTCCCTATGGCTGGGCCTTTTTAGGCAGTCACGGACGCCCTACGTAAGTCTAGTCCTCCGTGGATGTAATGGCAGTAGGTGGGCGCAGGTTTGATTGGACCCTATGTGGCAGTCAGTATAGATTGGGTGATTGTTTTATCGAGAGATAGTAGGTGCATCTTGTTTCATCTGTATCACCCCTTGAGCATTTAGATAGAGGCATAGTAGCTGTAGAGTTATTTTCAGCCTTTCCTTTTCAGTACTGCATTTGTTATTTTATGCCTCTAGTAGACTTTGTGGGCAGACCGTCGGGCTTGGTGCCGGTACCCATTGAGAACTACGTGACAGTGTAGTTCTCACACTCTCTGTCGGTGACAGTTTTGCAGCGGCATCTTCGCCAGTTCCTACCTCTGCTGTTGCTGCTTCTTTTGATCGAGGCGATGGAGTCACGAGCTATATCCCTACCTGTCTTTGGAGAGTAGTTGTACTCCCTTATTAGAGATTTATAGTACAGTTTGTTAGATTAGTATATTTTACTCTTTTAAGAGTTTTTTTTTTATTTTCAGGGACTGTTGTATGGTGAGGATCTAACTTGTACTGTGAGCCTGTACACTGATGTATTATTATTTTAGTTTACCTTCCCGTTTGGGTTCTTAGATATTGTATCAGAGGATGATGTATTAATGATTTTTGGGAGAAGGATAGTGTTTTTTGTTTTCTTATTTTTAGTTGCATAGTGATTGAATTTTTAGTTTTACAGCAGTTTACTTTCCAGCTCTGATATCTATGTTGTAGTTGTAGTATCTTTTGCAGGTTAGTCATTTCGTCTATACGGGGTTTCCCGTATGGTCGGCGGATCTGTTGGCGGGCCCGGGTCGCAGTTTCGACCCCGGGGCGTGACAGATTAGAGTGGTATCAGAGCCTAGGATGTAGGTCATGGTGGACTTAGAAACCCTAGCCTTGTGTTTGGACCCTTGGATGACTTCGTGAGAGTCGTGATTTATAACAAGAGTCCTGATTTAGTTTTATACCTCTCCCAAGGGACGGGATGAGTGATCGGCATGTTTATTCTCCTAAGTAATTATATTGGCTGCAAACAACATAATGCTGTGGAATGAGTGACATGCTCTAGACTTTCGCTAGATTGCGTCCAGTGTTTGTTGTGTACTGATTTGCGGTTTTCGTCGTGGTGAGCGGTGTCTCCCCGACGCTGGATTCTGACCCGTGTGCATCCAGTCGTGGCAGTGAGTCAGGGTTTTTAGTTTCGAGCTGGATACCTAGATTGAGGTTTGAGAGCTCCGGGCCCAAAGGGCAGGATTGTTAGAGGCTCATCAGCGGAGCAGTGAGCAGCTGGTTTGGGTGACACATTTGTCGGAGCAGCGGGCAGCCGACAATGCTTCCCTCCTGAGACCACCCCGTTGCAGTATCCTCAGTGGCAGCGATTCCAGTCGCGCCGATAGAGCGAGCAGCCCCCTCCGTGCCGACGATTTATACCGAGACACTGGGGTAGGGTGGACTGCTGACAGCTGATGAGCTGTGGGACATCATGGATCGACTGAGCCAGTTTTAGCAGTTGGACCCACCTCTATTCGTAGGATTGAGTTTAGAGCCTCTAGAGGCAGAGTCGTGGGCGGCGGAGATGGAGAGACCATTTGAGAGCCTCCTTCTGCCAAAGAGTTTACGCAGTTACTGAACTGTGTGCACCACGTTAAGAGGGACGAAGCGCATAGGATATGTGTGTTTGAGAGAGGGTTGCGCCGGGATACCTTTCAGCTTGTCGGTCCCTCCGATTACAGATTTTGCATTACTCGATGGAGTAGGCGCTGCATTTGGAGCGTGGCACTACAGTTCCTGGGGGCAGGGACTTGCCGCCTGGGACGAGTTCTGGAGAGAAGTGCCCGGCGCCAGATGATAGAGGACAGATCAGCAGGCGGAGGCCTTTCCGATTCCTATCCCCAGGCCGAGGATTTCTGAGGAGCCAGAGGTCGGGTGGACCCCTGATGGCAGCATCAACATTGGTATCAGCAGCGGTGGTTGCATGGATGTGTTATCCGCGGAGGGCCGCATTCGTCGCCCTAGTGTGAGCAGAGACAGGGGGCCGTGCTCCTTATGTGGATGGTCTAGATCTTTTCAGGCAGACTGGACTTTGACGTCGAGGCAGAATGAGCGACGACCACCTGCATCGAGCGGATGAGTCCGTGCCGCCCAGCTAGAGGGCACCACGGCATGGAGTCTGAGTTAGAGCATTTTTCTTTCCTGCATGGACAAGAGGTAGAGTCGTTACCACGTGCATTAGAGGTACAGGTTCCTGTGGGTGTTGTGCACGTGGAAGAGGCTTGTGGGTCATGTCCAGTGCAGTTGAGGCCGCGAGTTATGCCGGCAGGCTTATTGGTATTTGTGTCAGTTTTGTGTTTTGACCCTGTGCTTTAGATTGGTTGGCACGGTACTACGTGATGTTTGACTGCGAAGAGAGAGGATTATGACCTTCTGCGAGGTAGACAATAGGAGGTTTGTTTAGAGACTGTTAGAGCACACCGGTTACAGCGATAGTGTTAGAGATGCCTACGGTGGCACCGGGACTCAATGGTGCCCCTATTAACTGCGAGATCCCGGGTGTGAGTCCACCAGAGCTGATGATGACGCCGCCGGACAGGGAGATGAGTTGTGATTGACGTAGTGCTGGGAACCGCGTCGATCTCGAAGGCACCTTATTGGATGGCACCAGTAAAGCTGAGAGAGCTGAGGGCACGGTTGCTAAAACTGATGGTTAGAGGGTTGTTGTGAGGACCCGGATCCCCGCGATGGATTACTGGTTGATCAGCTGCTTATGGAGGCCCATGTTGGGTGCTAGAGGTGTTTGCGCGTGTATTGGACCCAAGGATTGGACCCGGCATGAAAAAACGGATCAAGTTCAATTTTTCAGGAATTTTTGATAATTTTAGAAGTGGATTTGAGCAAAACGGACATCGGATTTGGATTCAGCGTGCGAAAACGATGAAAATGGACTATTTACTTGTATTTTTCAGAGCCCGGATGCCCACGCACGAATTTCGAGGCATGGAGCACTGTTTCGGCTGCCGGGGGCAGCGCCGGCGGCGGCGGGCAGGCGCGCCGGTGCGTGCAGGCTCACGCGGTGCAGCGGGGGTGTGTGCCATGTGGCATCTTCCTATTGGTACAGTTTGGACACATAGCAGGGTTGGATTGGCTGGTGTATGGGCGCGGTCCACGGAGCGAGTAGGCAGTTGCCTCGGGAGGCGTGCGCGGCATCGGCGCCGGCAGCGCGACAAGCGCACGTGGGCACACCGACCGAGATGTTGACGCGCGCGAAGGCGGGCGCGGGGGGCGTGGCCACATGTCGCGAGCAGGTTGGCAGGCGCCGCTGTTGCCTGTTCGGGGACACGTGGCGCGTTGTGGTGGTTCCGAGAGCTGGATGAACGGCTCAGATCGGGCGGTTTCGGGTGCACTGTAGCAGCCCGAAAACTTTCGGGCGCTCGGAAGTGGGGACATGGATGGTATTTCTGGATTTGTTCTGTTTTGGCTATAAATAGCCCCCTTTGGCTGTCATTTCGAGCCTTTTCCCGAGTTCCCCTGCGACTGAGCCTTGAAGCAATTTTTTTCTTCACCTTGTGCTCCATCTTGTGAGGGATTTGCAGATTTTTTTGAGGCCGCAGCATCGGCTTTTTCTGCGACGCGGCGCACTTCGACCCTTCTTCGATTTTGGCTTTTACCGTCGCATTTCAGTCCGCGAGCCACCCTGGATCACTTCGATGGAATTTTGAGACAATTTTTTACGGCAGCGCGTTCACGAGAGGTATGCCTTCGATTTCCGTATTGATCACTTCGCCTGGTTTTAGTTTTTTGGCACGGTTCCTGAGGTATACATTGACCCCTTGTACTGCTGTGAGGTTTGGGACAGCGGTGGAGTATTTTTGGGATTTCTCGATCTACGAGCATCGGAATGAGATGTTTAAGGACTCGATTGATATCTACGCTTCGAGAGGAACGCACCAGTATTTTTATCGGATTTTTCTGAAAACTCTTCGAAGGTGATAATTAAGCTTCTTTCAGACTGGTTTCCTGCAGATTTTGTTTTGTGGGTAGTTTGACTTGCCGCAGTGTTCTAATTGTATCTTGGTCTACAGGTGTCGGAACGAGGTGTTTAAATACTCGATTTGTATCTACTCGTCGCGAGGATCACAACGATAATTTTTTCGGATTTTTCTGAGGACAGAATGCAAGTGAAAAAGGGCCTTCTTTGTGCTGTCTTGGAAAAACAGCAGGTGTTTGTTGTGATGTGGTCTAATTGTGGGCTGTGATGTTGGTTTGAACAGAGGCTTGTGCGACCATGTACCGAGGGTGCAGTTTCGGCAGATTTTGGATTGTGAGCGACTACACACTTCACCGACTTCGGCTTTGCCTGCGGAAAGCGTTACAGGTGGGTTGCTTCATCTCCAGAACCGGTGGACGGTTCTCTAATTCTATATAATAGAATGTATGCATGTTAGTGTACCAATATTTGATTGAGATGCAAGCTTGGTAATGACATTGGTTTGAGGAATTGTATGATATGATATTCAGATATGCCTAATGAAAACTTGCAGATAAGATATTTATGTCTGGTAATTAAGAGCATGCATAATTCATTGTACAACCTATAGCTTTGAGATGTGAGCATAAGAATGATATAGTTCATTAGGATTGAGGCTTACATGATTTATGGTACACATTAGATACCTTCGAGATATTATATGTTCAATGATGGTATTTACCTATGCTAGTTGAGAGCATGTTTAGGAAGATGAGGCTTATTTTGATTGGTTTTGGTGATTATATCCATTAATGTTCCCTGCTTATGATTCAGTTTATTTAAATGCTATTATTGGAACTTGACCTAGCACCCCCGTCATATGCTACATGTTTAACCAGACCAGTAGAGAACCTTCACTTGGGCTAGGTTCTTTTATGCTTTAGACATCCCACACTTTGCATCTTTCCTGGACATAGTGTTGCCTCGCCCGGGTAGTGGGCCAAGGGGTCAAGTTTCTGTGGGACATTGTTACACTCGTGTGTGGGGGCTGAGTGGAGTCTGGTAGCTGAGTTTAGATTGTGCTAGTGTCGTGGGGAGCCGTTTGGGTAGACGGTGGTCCCGGGCCGTCGAGTATCTTCCGATCAATGTTGTTGGGAACCGTTGGGGTTGACGGTGGTCCCGGGTCGTTGAGTGTTATCCGACCAGTTTTATTAGCCCTAGTTGTGGGTCGATCTCGGCTGTGGAGTATCTCCAGCCAGTGTGTTTTGTGCCACGAGTTGGTGGAGTTTGCTTGTGTCTCGAGATTCGAGAGAGCTGATCAGCTGAGTCGTCGAGAGTACTCCGACCGTTGTGCTAGATGTTTGAGTATCTTGGGTCCTTCCGTTCTGAGAGTGAGCGTGGATTTTGACTATAGCCTGCAGGAGCCACTTTGAGCTCGACAGAGTGCGCGGATACCTTTTTCCTCGGTGGGGTCGCGCCCCTCGAGTGCCCCGTCCGAAGTGGGCCTGTTACTTTTGTATCGCGACTTGTCGATACTGTCCCTCTGGCTGAGCCAGTTTTGGCAGTCACGGACGCCCTACGTAAGTCCGGTCCTCCTTGGATGTAACGGCAGTAGGTAGGCGCAGGCTTGACTGGACCATATGAGGCAGTCAGTTCGATTGGGTCGATTGAGCACCTTGGGTGCGAGTAGTTACATATATTTTCATCTGTACCACCCATTGAGCATTTTAGATAGAGGCATGGTAGCTGTAGAGTACCTCTAGCTTTTCTTGTCAGTTTTTACTGCATTGTTATCTTATGCCTCTAGTAGACTTAGTGGGCAGACCGTCGGGCTTGGTGGCGGTACCCACTGAGAACTACGTGTTGATGTAGTTCTCACACCCGTTGGGGGTTCTCCCCCTTCTTTTTCTTTCCTCTCCTTTATTTTGTAGAGTCATCTGTGGGAGATGCTGATTCTGCTGTTGCTGCTCGAGGCGAGTGAGTCGCGAGCTAGATCCCTACCTATCTTTGGAGAGTAGCTGTACCCCCACATTGGAGACTTGTAGTACAATCCGTAGATTAGTTTTATTTATGCTCATGAGAGATTATTGTAGTGAGGTTATGACTTGTACTGAGAGCCTGTATACTGATGTATTATTTCAGGTTGCCCTCCCTGTTGAGTTGTGGGTTTTGTATCTGAGGATTTTGTATTTAATCATGTTTGGGAGGTGGATATTGTATCTTTATTTTCAGTTATACAGTGTTGGATTTGAGTTCCTTTTAGCTTTTTATTTTACAGCTCTGATATCTGTTTAGCTATAGTAGTTTTTCTTTGCAGGTTGGACGCTTCGCCTATGCGGGGTTCTGTATAGGCGGCGGATCTGTTGGCGAGCCCGGGTCGCAGTTTTGACCCCGGGGTGTGACAGTTGTAGACCCATTGTGTCACCTTGGGGAGTACTTCCTTTTTGTGGAAGAGATAGTGGATTATTTGGCCGGTCAACAGAGGTTGACTTGTAGTGACGCCCCCACAGCGACCTTGGATGTGTGCGGATGCCTTGGATAGGATGGCAGTGCTGAGCTTGAGCATGATGATTGTGTGACAGCCGCCGCTACTCGAGCTGATGTGACGACTAGTGTTAGTGGTTGTGTCCTTAGGAGCCATAGTTAGATTGTAGTTTACATTTGTGCAGCCATAGTAGGAACAGCATCAACACTTCCCTCCCTTTTTCACATCCTTACGCCGAGGCTAGCGAACGGGACGAAAACTTTGAAAGGCAGCTCCAGAAATGAAGACGGTGCCGGAGCCTATTCTTGTTTGATTGGGGTGAAGGCACTGGCGTTTTGAAATTTTTGGACCTTTCGCTGTTGACGGCGGTTTTCTAAAATTGAGAGTTGGGGTTGACGATGTTCCTGATGTTGGGCTTTTCCCTTTCTTGCTTGGTTGTGTGGGTGTGGTCTGGATCGTCCTAGTTGAGTTGATACAGAGGGTTTGATTTTTGGAGCTTGTTGTTTTTCCCCCCACGATTTGTTGGAGTCCTCGATATTTTCCACGTCTCAGCTCAGTGGTGTTATGTTTTGGATCTGTGAGTGTTTGGAGTACGATGGACGCCCGTTGCGAATTCTTGCTCGTGAAATGAGAGAATTGCGCAACCTGGCCATGCCGTGCTTGTTGTTGTTGATGTTGAGAAGTAATCACGGGTAGCGAGCGGCCACTTGGGAGCTAGAGATGGTGATGAGAGATACCTATCCTTTCTTGTTCGAGGCTTCTGGCTGAGGTACATCTGTTTTGTTTTCTTAGTTTCGGAGACAAAACTTTCTTTTAGTGGGGGAGGATGTGGCGTCCCGATTTTCTCGTACGACCTGAATGGGTGGTAGGCGGTGAGAAAACACCGATTATTGGTGTATCGAGCCCGTTGTGCGTCAAACGGATGCCAAAAACGGACTCAGCGTGCGAAAATGTTGAAAATCGGCTATTTTCGAGCAAAATGGGCCTAACGGGCAGATTTTTCGAGTGGGCCGGTCCACGGCCCACTTGGCATGCACCGGGACCATCGAACGTGGCAGGAAGGCCACGTGGCGCGCGGGGATTGGGCGGTCAACGCACGCGGGACAGCGCACGTTTCGCACCGGGCGTGGCGCACGGTGGACCGCGCCAAGCCACGTGTCGCCCGCCCGTTGGCGGGCGCAGCGACCCAGCTGGCCAGGCGTGAACTGCGGAGCGTGCTCCCCGCCGTGGACTGCACTGCCACGCGGCGCGCAGTGATTGGCGAGCGCATGTGCGCGGGGCGCGAGGGGCGCGGGGTGGGCCACGTGGCGCGCCGTGGGGATTTCGGGCGCGCACAGTAGCGGGCCGGGCCAGATTCAAGCGGCCAAATCTTGCGCCCGAATCCGAATTCCCCAATTGTGTGGTTTGGGCTATAAATAACCCATTTGGGCCTCCTTTTCTGGTCTTTTCCGAGCCTCTCTTGAGCCCATCTTCGACAGGGGAATTCTCCTTCGAGTTTTCTTCGATATTTGGGATCCCGGGAATTTTTGGAAGGCGTTTCCTCAGCGTTCTTCTCGACATTGCGAGCTTCGACGTGCCTTTGAGATCGATCTTCTTCGTCGATGTTTCTTCCGCGAGCTCTCCTGGGCTGACAGGAGAGAGTTTTTGGCCGATTTCTATGGCATCAGTTCCACGAGAGGTAGATCTTCATTTTCCGTGTTTACAGCTCCTCTCAGTTTTGGGTTTTTATTGGGGTATTCGGAGCATTTTTTAACCCCTTTTTTGCTGCTGGTTTTCCTAGACAGCGGAGCTTGTTCGATTTTTATCTCTATGCTCGGTTATCGAATTTCGGCCAGTGAGGACTCGATCGACATCTACGCTTCGCGAGGATTACAACCATATTTTTATTGAAATTTTTAGAGATCATCTCGCAGGTGATATTTTGGCTTCTTTCGGACTGACTTTATCGCAGATTTGTGATCGTAGGGATTTTTGCTTACTGCGATGTTTGGACTGTATCTTTGTGCCCTGGAGGAGTTTTCATTTGTTTTTGGGCTCGTTGGAATCGTGGAAACTTGAGGATTATCCACGTTCAGTGTCGGATTATTTGGACCTTGGATCGACGTGCGCATTCAGGTGGGTTGCTTCGTCTCCAAAATTGATGGACGGTTCTCTAATTCTGTTGAATAGTAAGCATGCATGATTGTGAGTTGTGATAGGAAGCATGTAAGAGAGAGAGAGATGATGTTTTATTGTGTTGTTGTTGAGATCATATCGGTTAATGCTTCCTATTTGTGTTAATATAATGTTAGTATTGAAACTTGGACGTAGCACCCCGCCGTATGTTTGCATGTGTAAACCAACTAGTAGAGAACCCTCACTTGGGCTAGGTTCATTTATGTTTTAGACATCCACACCTTACATTCTATTCCTGGACATAGTGTTTTCCTCGCCCGGGTAGTGGGCCGAGTGGTCGGAATTTATTTTGGTGTAGGATGCATGTTACACTCGTGCTTGGGGGCCGAGTGGAGTCTGGTAGATTTAGCTAGTCTTGTATTAGTGGCGGGAGCCGTTTGGGTAAACGGTGGTCCCGGGTTGTCGAGATTCTTCGAGTTATTTGTCGTCACGGTGTTCGTGGCAGTAGTGTACTAGTGATAGCAGAACCTTGAATCCAGAATCATTTAGGACACACATGATTTTAGTAAACCAATATTTTTCTTCCAAATGTCGAATGGTGGCCAGAGCATGTTCTTGTTTGATTGGGCGAAGGCATTAGCCCTTCGGGGTTTGGGAATAAAATTTGTTTTCTAACTAATTTTCATAAAAGACCTAAAAATCATTAAAATGGGTTTTCTCAAATCAAGATGGTTTTATAAAAAGGAACTATTTTTAGTCCTCACCCCGAGGGGGTTCGAGTGAAAATAATTTTCAGTAATAAATATCATATTTTCCTGTAAACTTCCTCACCCGAGAGGGTTCGAGTGATCTGGGTTCTTTCTTTGGGTCGAGAACAACGAGAGGCTATGCCTAGAGCCTTTTCTTGTTTGATTTGGGTGTTAGGTACTAGTCTTTCGGGGTGTTCGAACCCTTTATTGTCGTCGGCTGAGGAGTATCTCCAGTCCAGTGGGTTTTCGCATGTTGAGTTTGATGTCCTGATGTGGGAGCCGTCGGGTTGACGGTGGTTCCGGCTGTCGAGTATTTCCAGCCAGTGAGTTAGAGATGTGATTTGGGTACTGTCGATCTTGTTGATCGTGTATTTGGATTACAGCCTGCATAAGCCATATTGAGCTCGACAGAGATGCGCGGATACTTTCCTCGGTGAGGTCGCACCCCTCGAGTGCCGCTCCGGAGCTGGGCCTGTTACTTGCTATCGCGACTTGTCGAGACAATCCCTCTGGCTGGGCCTTTTTAGGCAGTCACGGACGCCCTACGTAAGTCTAGTCCTCCGTGGATGTAATGGCAGTAGGTGGGCTCAGGTTTGACTGGACCCTATGTGGCAGTCAGTGTAGATTGGGTGATTATTTTATTGAGAGATAGTCGGTGCATCATGTTTCATCTGTATCACCCCTTGAGCATTTAGATAGAGGCATAGTAGCTGTAGAGTTATTTCCAACCTTTTCTTTTCAGTATTGCATTTGTTATTTTATGTCTCTAGTAGACTTAGTGGGCAGACCGTCAGGCTTGGTGGCGGTACCCACTAAGAACTGCGTGACGGTGTAGTTCTCACACCCTCTGTCGGTGACAGTTTTGCAGAGGCATCTTCGCCAGTTCCTACCTCTGCTGTTGCTGCTTCTTCTGATCGAGGCGAGGGAGTCGCGAGCTACATCCCTACCTGTCTTTGGAGAGTAGTTGTACCCCCTTATTGGAGATTTATAGTACAGTTTGTTAGATTAGTATATTTTACTCTTTTGAGAGTTTTCTTTATTTTGAGAGACTGTTGTATGGTGAGTATCTGACTTGTACTGTGAGCCTGTATACTGATGTATTATTATTTTAGTTTACCTTCCCGTTTGGGTTCTTAGATATTGTATCAGAGGATGATGTATTGATGATTTTTGGGAGATGGATAGTATTTTTTTTTTCTTTTTTTCAGTTGTATAGTGATTGGTTTTTTGATTTTACAGCAATTTACTTTCCAGCTCTGATATCTATGTTGTAGTTGTAGTATCTTTTGCAGGTTTGTCGCTTCGTCTATACGGGGTTTTCCGTATGGGCGGCGGATCTGTTGGAGGGTCCGGATCGCAGTTTCGACCCCGGGGCGTGACATGCATGTTATCTGATTTTTGGATGAGGTTGTGAGTTTTCTGGCGGTTATGGTCACCTATGCTAGTTGAGAGCATGTCGAGGGAGATGATGTTTATTTTGGTTGATATTGAGATTATGTCTGATAGTGTTCCCCATTTACGTTTAGTTAAATTAAATGCTATTATTGAAACTTTGACCTAGCACCCTGTTATATGTTGCATGTTTCAACCAGACTAGTAGAAAATCCAAACTTGGGCTAATTCATTTATGCTTTAGACACTTCCACACTTTTATTCGCTTTTCCTGAACTTAGAGTGTTCCTCGGCCGGGTAGTGGGCCGAGTAGTCGGGATGTTGTGGGATGCATGTTACACTCGTGCCTGGGGGCCGAGTGGAGTCTGGTGGCTGTGGTTAGATCAGTACTAGTATTGGGAGCCATCTGATTCGACGATGGGTTCCGGCTGACGAGTATTTCTAGCCAGAGAGTTGAGATGTGATTTGTGTACTGTCGATCTTGTTGATCGTGGATTTGGATTATAGCCTGCATGAGCCATATTGAGCTCGACAGATATGCGCGGATACTTTTCTCGGTGGGGTCGCACCCCTCGAGTACCGCTCTATAGCTAGACCTGTTACTTTGCTATCGCGACTTGTTGATGCAGTCCTTCTGGCTGGCCCTTTTTGGGCAGTCACGGATGCCCTACGTAAGTCCAGTCCTCCGTGGATGTAATGGCAGTAGGTGGGCGCAGGTTTGACGGAACCCTATGTGGCAGTCAGTGTAGATTGGATGATTGTTTTATCGAGAGATAGTAGATGCATCATGTTTCATCTGTGTCACCCCTTGTGCATTTAGATAGAGGCAAAGTAGCTGTAGAGTTATTTCCAGCATTTCCTTTATAGTACTGCATTTGTTATTTTATGTCTCTAGTAGACTTAGTGGGCAGACCGTCGGACTGGGTGGCGATACCCACTAAGAACTACTGTTGGTTGTAGTTCTCACACCTGCTGTTGGTGACCTTTTTTCAGGGACTTCTTTTCCAGTTCTTGCTGCTCCAGTTGCTGCTCCATCTGACCGAGATAAGAGAGTCGCGAGTTAGATCCCTACCTGTTTTCAGCGAGAGAGTAGATGTACCCCTTTTTGGTGAAGTTTTAGTACTGTCAGTAGTTTGGAGGTACCTTGTATTTATTTTACTTGAGAGTTTTATTTTGGAGAGACATTTGTTTTGAGAGGATCTGACATGTACTATTTGGAGTTGTATTTATTTATTTCTGCAGTTTAATCTTCCGCTCTGATATCTGTTTAGTGGTTAGTTTTATCTTTTGCAGGTTGGTCGCTTCGTCTATACGGGGCTTTCTGTATGGGCGGCAGATCTGTTAGCGAGCCCGGATCGCAGTTTCGACCCCGGGGCGTGACAAAAACTAAAGTAAATATCGGACTAAAAATGTACCATAAAACTCCAGTATACAATAATCATCTCCCAGAAAATAAAAATATACAAACAGCTGGCAAAAAACCACTCCCAAAGTACAGTAGTCTGAAATAAAATACAATAAAGGGGTACATAGCTACAGTGTAGCTCGAAAAGTAAATGGAATGAGATTTATCTATCCACGATCCCCTTACCTTGATCAGCTAGTGCTGGTACAGCTGCGGAGGACTTTGAAAAAGAAGAGCAACAACGGGTGTGAGAACTACTAAAAGCCAGTAGTCCTCAGTGGGTATGTCATCGAACCTCCGACCTACCAACCAAGTCTACCAGAGGCAAAGATAAGAGAAAAGCAGCAAAGCGAAAAAATAAACTGCTGGAATGAAAACTACCACTACTATGCCTCAATGCTGAAATGTACAATGTCATGACTGTATGCATCACAAAAAGAAACCGCCGAGAAATAACCCAATCAACCGACCGACACAATACCCGGTCCCTCCCGCACAACCATCACAGCTGGTCACACTAACAACCGTGTATCGCTGACGTGGAATCATACTCCAATATCAATCCAGCCGCTTACTACAGAGTGGCACTCGAGGGGAGCGACCCAGCTCGAGGTAAGTATCCATGTCGAGTATGTAGCAGGCCAAAATCATAACTATGCTCATGATCAAAGTGGAAGACTATCCACTAATGAAATCCCGGCCTCAAACTGATTTATAATCACTAATCGGCTCAACCGCCCAAAATCCGCGGTTATCGAACATCCCACGAGTCCAATAATCCGATGCTATTCCGCCCTAACTCGAGAACCAGAACTATACTATCCCCAAGCCCTGCTCAAAGTCTCGAGCAATATGAATCACAAAGGAAGGAAAATGCAAGTTTTTTCCTAATTTTGATTCCAATATGGATAGTATAGCAATATGAAAGAATGTAGCATATCTAGATATCCATACAAGCATATAATAGTTCTCACACAAGATAAGTTCAACTCTCAACATAAACAACAAGTTCAGGCATGATTTGAGCAAGTAAAGGAAACAAGGTCAACAGTACATCATACTGAAATTGGTCAAACCGAGCGTGTAGACCGCAGTTTCGATGTGCTCCAGAAACCTACCTAAAAACCTATCGATCCGAAATTCGATCGATCTGAGATTTGGCGTGCGCGATCCTTTGGTTGTTATCTTTCCGAAAATCCAAAAACTCTAAAAACATTTTACCGGATTGAGCAGAAATGCAAAAAAACCGACCTCAGCGCAGAAATTCTAGCAAACACAATTGTTAACAAAAGATGCACAATATGCTACTCATACCTCAATGTGATGATCCAAACTTGGTTCCTAAGTTCCCCTTCAGCTTAGGAACATCCAAGAATCCATGAAAAGTTATCCTTAAGTCCCAAAGTTCAGACACTAACTTGCTCTTAAAGATGCTGTCCAAAATTTGTATCAATTCTGGCAAGCTGAAACTCAATTTGATGTAGAGTCTAAATACAATAAAATCATAGGTTGAAACCAAAAAAGAAAATATTCACCACACTATTGATGATGTAAACAAGCTCTTAATTTATCATTAAAACTCCAATCTTGCCACGAAATTGATCCCACAACTAAAATAACATGTAAGGGTTCACAAAATCAACATGCAGGATTTCAGCACATTGAGCCACCAAAAAGACTTAATAATATGTACAAAATACCTTTAAAAACCCAGAAACAAGGTACTCAGATGTTCCTCTTGAAGTCTAGATCAATCCCAAGTATTTAAATCCTCAATTCCATAAGAAAAAGATAAAAAAAATCTCAGAAACATCCAACTTTGTCCCGAAATTCCAAACTGTGCACAAGAGGCTCAAAGATGGCTAAAAATACCTGTTCAAATGCTGAGATGGACAATTTTCACCAACATCAAACTTGCAGATCTGCCAAAGAAGAAGCTTCTCTCCAAATTTCAGCTCAAAATTCCTTTTCTACAATCCAGGGGAAGCTAAGGATGAAACGTCGGCGATTCTGTCGGCAACTGCAAGAACCCTTCAATCACACTAATGGAGGAAGAAGAAGAAGATGGAGCTCCCAAGCTTGCTCAATCCTTGACAACAATGGTGGGAGAGCGAAAAGGGCCACCTGTGGTCGAAATGGACCTATTTATAGACTTAGGGGTGGGATATAATGTTCCCACAGAACACAAGAAGCTAAACACTACCCTCTCGATTAGCCAAAACCCCAAGTTTCGGGCGCCTGAAAATACCCAGGGCGCGCCCCAAACCTGCGCCTGAATCCCACTGCCACGTGTTGCGCCGCCACCACGTGTCATGCCCGCGTTGCGCCAGCTGCCGCACCCGCGCTGGCACGCGTCGCGCCCACGTTGCGCCCGCTCGCGCGCGCTGGAGCGCTCCCGCAACGGCACGTGGCGGCCTCCCAAAGCCGCCCGAAAAGTGCACTGTAGCAGCCCGATTTGATCGTAGTCAATGCCCCCTAGCGGATTCGGATGTTCGGATCCCACTTTCGGGTGTTCGACTTCCCAGGAAAACACACAAATTGTTTTTCGCATGATTTTTTACGCTGAATTTGTTTCTCGCATCCGTTTTGCGCGCAAACGAACCCTAACACTCAAAAATAGAGTGTTCTCACACCAATGACTACGGAGTCAAACCGCCAACCGAAAATTGGGTCTTCACATACGTCCCTCTTCTTACCTGCTTCCTCTCTGTGCATTATCCTATAAAAAGCCCCAGTGATTTTGGTTCCCCCTTCTGTTGTTTCCTTCCCTATCTTCTTCTTTGTTTTCTGTGTTTTTCCTTCTTTGTCCTTCCTTTGCTTTCGTTCCATTGGACCTTGGATCCCACTGAACTATTGCTGCAGGTGAAAATCCGAGGTCTTTCTTCTTCTTGTACAGAGGTTCCAAACTGCTCTCGTAGTGTTCTGTTGGGATGTTTTAAAAATTAGCTTCTCTTTAAAGCTTTAGAAATATTGCATTTTTTTTTCTTCAAATTTATATGATTAAAAAAGCTATGGCTCCGTCCCGTCGCCGCCCTCGCAAGCCGAGTCCCCGCCTCACCTGCTCCTGCCTGGCCCACCTCAGGCCTTGCAATTGTAGTAGGTTGCCTAACTTTACCCCACTGTCGACCACACTCTCTCATAACTCCCTACTCCCGCTTCCTCCTAGGGGCAGGGGGGATCGCCCCTGCTCCTCTTACAAAGACGCGGTCCTCACGCCCCCCCCCCTGGTACCACCCACCAACCACCCTTGCATTCGCGCCTCCCGGCGACCGACGGCTTATCGTGCCGACCCGGCGTTGCCTGCGCTCTCCCCGAAGTTCCTTCTTAACCCTTCGCTGCGGGGAAGGTGTTTCCGGTGCTTCGCGAGAGGTCACCGCGCCGCCCAGTGCAGGGATTTGAGACGCTGCCTCCTGTGCATGCGGTTGGGTCACCAGGCCGCACGCTGCAGTCTCTCCCGTCCCACCCACCGCCTGAAGCCTGGCGTACCCCCGGGTCGCCCACCTTCGGTGTCGGCGTTTCTACCGCCCCCGACGCCCCCCCTAATTGGTCACCCTTCCCTCGCTGGCTATGTGGCAAGGTTAGACATTGCCGGCCACGAACTTGGCGCTCTCAAGGAGACTCTCCCTTCGAAGCTAGCTGGTTTTTTCGGTGGCGATGCTCGCGACTACAAGCTGGCATCCTTCCTCGCCGACTCGCTGGCGGTCTTTTTCCCGAGCTGGGTGGCTAGAGAGTCGGCCATCGGGCGCAGCCCTTTGCGGCTGGAGGGCGCGGCTTACTCATTCTCCAACTGGGTCGAGGCGGGGTAAGAGAAACGGGGTCACCTTCGACACAAGGCGTGGATTCGCCTCGTCAACTGGCCCCTGTTGTGCTAGAGCGAAGCCGAGGTGAAGGCGGCTGTAAGCGGTATAGGCGAGCTTTGGGAAGTTGATGATCTTAGCATCGGCATGGCTAATGTGGCTTACTACAGGGTGCAAGTCCGATGCCAGGATGCCCTCCGCATCCCTGAGACGCTCGTCCTCATGGTCGAGGATCGTCGCTTCCGTATTCCCATCGAGGTCGAGGAGTGGGAGGAATCGGAGCCAATTCTTCTGGGAGAAGCAATCGATCAACGGCTTGGCCTCTCCTCTCGGGAGGCCCAGAATGATTTCATCAACAACACGGGGTTCTCATCCATTCCGGAGTCCCAAGCGACTTGTCTGGATCAGGTTTCGGCTCCGTGGCGTGCCGCCGGTGGAAGCCGAGGTTCGAAGGGGCGCGGCAGCGGCCACGCCGTTCGGCGTTCCCTTCCCGGCTCTTTTTCAAATCCCTCCCTGATGATCCAACCGCCGGTACTGCCGTACGCTGCGACGATCCTGCATCGTTCGGTCAACACCAATGGGGCTACCATTGGCCCCAAGGCTGGTAGCCAGCTGGGGCTTCTTTCTTTGTGTCTCACTCCTCCCCAGGCTGCAGGAGAGCGGGAGCTATTCTTTCCCCCTTCGGAGACATCCTTCCCCGCTTTAGAGCACGCTACATCTACGGTAGCAAAGGTGGGGTCAGAGATTCTGACGCCTGTGGAAGTGGATAGACGGGTGGGCCTGGGCCAGTCTTCAACTGCTGGGGGCCCACCGTTCCTGTCAACTCCCTCCCTCGAGTACTTGGACCGGGGCCTTCCCTGGGTTCGGACCTGGCTTCCAAGACCACAACTCGGGAATTGGAGGAGGACCACTCGGCCCAATCGTTGATTCCTTGCAAAGGCCTTTCGGCCCCTGGGGTACCACCGCAGAGTAGACGCAGCTCACGTCTAGCAGCTAAGCACATGGGAGCCCAAAAATCTCCTCTTTTTCGGGCCCAAGATCTTTTGAGCAGGAAATTCAGACTGGGGAGGGGCGCACCCAAGTTTGCCCGCCCTTCGTCCGTCCCATTGTTGGCTCTCCCCTCGGCCGCGCCCAGGTCTGCCCCCTTACCGTCGGTTCCATCGCTGTCTCCTCCTCCGGGCGCACCTCACTCATCTCCCCCTCTCCCCCGGCTCCCCCGGGCCCCGGTGGCACTGCCCACCCAACCGCCGGCTTCGGGGATGATTGATTCGTCGCTGGCCAGCCGCGACCTGCGGGCTCCACTTTCGGCGGACGAGATCAGCCTTATCAAGGCCTCCTACGGGATCATAGTCGAGGGGGGGGGGGGGAACCGCCACCCTCCCTGCTCCGCACGACAAAGCGGTCCTCACGCCCGTCGCGCAGGGAGGGGACGCTTAGTCGGTTGCCAGCGGGTGGCCCCACGGGTGTTATTCCCTTTCTGATGACAAGGAACAGAACCTTCAAGTTTCTGTCTTGGAATGTGAGAGGGCTCAATGGCCGGGAGAAATGCTCTGTGGTTCGGGCTTTTGTTAGAAACTGCAGATGCAGAGTGATATGTTTGCAGGAAACCAAGCTCGCGTCTATTTCTTTCCCTAAATTCCTTTCCATATGTGGCTCACACATTCGCGACTATAGCGCACTCGATGCTGCGGGCACTAGGGGCGGTATGCTCACAGCATGGAATCCCTCTCTTTTTGAGTGCATTCAGGATTGGGCAGGGGTTTTTTCGCTTAGCACCGTGTTGAAGAGAAAGGTTGACGGGACCATCTTCACAATCTCTAACATCTACGGCCCAACCTGTGCAACACTGAAAGAGGTCTTCTTCCAGGAACTCCGGGCGATTGGTCCTAGAGCGGTGGGAGTGTGGGCCTTGTTACGGCATTTTGGTGTTGGCATATTTCGTGAGTCATGTCAGTGAGTTGAGTCGGAGTCTTAAAGGGATCAAATTGTCAATCAGCAATCAAAGACTTAGAGAAGATTCAACAAGAGCTCAAGTTGACACTCAGTGTCTTGAATCTTGAAGATTGAAGTTGAAGAATTGTGGATCAGTTACATCAATCTCAAGAAGAAAGTATTCAAAAGGATCAGGTATGGTTAACTAAATAATTTTGGTGATCCGAATACTTTCTTATAGTATAGAAACACTTGGAAGAATTTTTAATTTCATAATAATCAAAAACTGGTGTTCGGACATGTTCAGGATCCGGATCAGGGCCAACGATCCGGATCCCGAAGGTTGTTGCTTCATACAAGACTTCGATCCGGATCCATGCAATTTCCGATCCGGATCCCGAATGTTAAGTTTTCTGATTTGTATGAACGATCCGGATCGGGCAATGCGATCCGGATCCCGAACCCTTGGTTTTCTGGAATCGTCAATCTCGTTACGACGATCCGGATCGCAGTAAATCCGATCCGGATCGCCGTCCTGAAAATTTCCAGATAAGGTAAGTTTTTGATTCTTATCTCTTTCCAAAGGTTTCTAAACTATAAATAGACACTTAGGATTTCTCAAAAACGTGGGAGCTACGGCCGATCAATTTATAAAACACTTGAGAGCAACCCTAGAGGCTAGGTTTTTATCGATCTTCTTCATAGCCTCTTTTAGGTCAATTCGATGGTTCTTTCAAGAACATATCTTTTGTCGAATTGATCTAATCTTTGCTTAGAGATTTCTTCTACGGTTCCTCAATGAGAATCTAAGCAGAGGATCACCATCGAAGTCAATATTCTTATCGACTGAGTTTGCGTCGTGGATTCGACGTGGCATCGTGGATTCGGTGTGCTAAAGGCGTTTCGTGGATTCGAAGCGTGCGTTCGTGGATTCGAACGTGAGCAGTGGACGGGCAAAACGGTGGAGCGCGAGGTCCAAGAAATTGAAGGAGGGGTTAAATCCGTGGAGACGGTAATCACCTTGTTATTCTTCTTTTCTTAGGGATTGTTATTGCGTGGATATCCAACCGGTCAGCGCAAGGTCCGAAGAAGCTGAAGGAGGGGTTTGAGTCCGTGGAGTCGGTAATCACCTTGTTATTCTTCTATTCTTAGTGGATTGTTATTGCGTGTTGGTCCCGTGGTTTTTCTCCTGGATTGGAGTTTCCACGTATATCTCGGTGTGCTGTTTTTATTTTCCGCATTGGTTTTTATTTTGCACTGAGATTGAGTTTTTAAGTATTACACCTATTCACCCCCCCTCTAGTTGTTTGATAGTACCTATTTAGATCCTTTGGGATCCATAATAACTCTACAATTGGTATCAGAGCGGGTTTTAGGTTTATCTATCATGATGGGTGAAAGTGGTAATATTTATAGACCTCCTCTTTTTGATGGGACTAATTATGCTTATTGGAAAGTGCGGATGAGAGCTTTTCTCATCGCAATTGATGAGCGAGTATGGCAATCCGTGGAATGCGGTTGGGTGCATCCTGTTGAGGAAGTAGGAAATTCTACTACCCCAAAACCTCGCTCTAGATGGTCCAAAGAGGAATTTGAAAGATCTTCTTACAATGGGAAAGGTATGAACGCTTTATTTAATTCTCTTTCCTCGACTGAGTTCACAAGAATTTCCGCGTGTGAAACCGCGAAGGAAATTTGGGATATTCTCAAAATTACACATGAGGGTACTAATCTTGTAAAAATTCAAAAGCTCCAGATGCTTACAAGTCAATTTGACTCTATACATATGGAAGAGCATGAATTGTTTACAGATTATTACACTAGACTTCAAGATGTAATAAATACATGTGCTAATTTAGGAGAAAAGATCCCGGAGTCGAAAATTGTAAGAAAGATACTTCGGACTCTTCCGGAACGGTTTAGGGCAAAGGTTACCGCCATTGAAACCGTTAGTCATCCGGATGAGATGAGAGTAGAGGAATTAGTAGGTGCTTTGCAAACTTATGAAATGACTTTTCCTACTAATCAAGTTTCTTCCAAGTCTTCTTCTAAGCTTACAGGTATTGCATTCAAATCAACAAAGGAAGAAGATAGCGAATCAAGTTCCGACGATGAAATCTCTTTTGCCGATTTTGAAGAACAATTGGCGCGGATCGTAAAGAAATTTCGTCGGAAATTTTGGAAGAATCGAACCGATGGATCTTCATCCACGAAACCATCTAAAGGATCATCGGGTTCTAAATCCTCTTACCTCAAAGGCGTTGCAAAACCTTCTAAAGAAAAAGAAAAATATGATTTCGAAGGGGAAATCCAATGCTATCGATGCAAAGGCTACGGCCATTTTTCAACGGATTGTCCTTCTCCGAAATCATATAAAAAGAAGGCTTTGCAAGCGAGAACTTGGGACGATTCTACTTCTAATGAATCGACCTCAAGTAAAGAGGAAAAGATCGTTGCTTCTCATGCCTCTCATTTTCCCTCTTCTAATAATTGTTTATCATCTTTAGTCACTGACTCTACTCCTTTGATTTTGTATGAAACATCGACAACCGGCGGAGAGTCATCAAGTGAGGGGGAGTCGGACGAGGAAGAACTCGTTGAGGCATATCAACAACTTCTTGCGGAATCTAAGAAGATGGCCAAACATATCAAGAAGTTGAGAAAGCAACGACTTGAAAATCAAGACGAGAATCATGCTTTAAAGATCAAACTTCATGATCTCGAGGAGGAACGAGAGCTTTTATTGGATATTAATAAAATCCTCCAAGAAAAGATAAATCAATCGGAAACGGTCGTTAATTCCCATATTAACAAGATTGATTTTCTTGAAAAGCAGTTTGAGGAAATTCATGTCACCAATCAAGCATTGACCAAGCAAGTTCATCAACTTAAATCCGACATACAAAGGCTTTCAACCGGTTCCAAGAAACTAGATTGTATGTCCGGATTAGGTCAAACAAGCAAGGTTGGTTTGGGATTTAAAAAGAACCAAACTGTGAAGGCTTCAAGTTCCACAACTAAATTGAAAGGAAGAACTTGTCACCTATGTGGACTTGAAGGACATTTGGTGAAGGATTGCCCGAAAAAGAGAAAGAAAAATTCTTCGGCAACTTCATCTACGGAGCGAACTCAACGGAATCAAAAGACACATCAAGTCAAAGGAGTTCACTCAACCCACCAAAGGTCCGAGCCACATCATCAATCATACAAGTGGATCACTGCGAGGCAAAGACCTAAGGTGGATCAACAGTCAAAGCGGACAACCCCCGGCCACAACGAATCAAGACAACCCAAAATCCAGCGATTTTGGATTCGGAAAGGTGATATCTTTCCTTGTCTTAAGTTCTAAATAGCTTATGACTGCATGTAATGCTTTGATTGGTTTTCCCTTCATATCTTTCTTAATCTTTGCATTACATGTTTTTCAATGCTCTTCGTTTTTATACTTTGTTTTTGAACAAAAGGGTTTTTAATGAACAAGTGCATTGAATAAAAAGGGCTTTCACTTTCAATCACTCCAATTTAATTTTATATGGATTATCAACTTTACTCCATAATCATAATCTTGAAGATACTTCATTATAGGAGTTTTTGATATTATAAGCATCAAATTTTAGAAATCATGTGTGATCTTTAGATGCTTAATCTATCTCGGTTGTGTGAATTCTTTGTGATAAACATGAGACAACCGATTGACTAAAATTTGGGATTTAATTCTTTCACGTAAGAGATTGCCTTCTTACAAGGGTATATAATTGAATTATGAAAGATGTGGAAAGAGTTACATCCGAAAGGAGTGTGAAAACTACCACCACATGCTGGAAAGAGCTGCCACCCCGGTCGTCCGGTTTGTGTGTGAAGCTACCACATGTTATGGATGCTTGATAGTATTTTATGAGAAAATCTTTAGTTGAAGCATTTGGAGATTTATATGCAAAACTCTTATATTTTGAACAATCTCCTGGTTGGTATAAGGTGGAATAGTTGAAAGATGCTCAAAGAGCCACCCTTAGGTATTTTAGTGCTTATCTCAAATTTGAAAGGGTAAAAATTCAGAATTGATGTCATTTGGAAATCTCCGTAAGTCATCTTTGTAAATCCGTTACATCTTGATAGAGTTTGGATCTCAAGATTATTTTTGATGACTTGTGTTTGATGAATATAACATGAAAAACGGTTTATAATGTTTTACCTTTATTTTTCATGAGTTTGGAGTAAATCTTTTTAATTTCGTGAAATTAATTGGATTGAATGGCATCTATGTGAATTCATTGTTGTTCAAAGCACTTAAATGGATTTCTTGATGGAATACAAATCGGTATTTGAAAAGATTCCAAAATCTGGATTTGTTTCAAGAAATTATTTGATTTTTGCTTTCTGGTACAGGTACGCAATCTGCATTTCTGTTATATACCGGAACTGAGCTTTTATCTCTCTTTCTCTATGAACTAATGCTGTTAGTGATTTCCTTTTGTCTAGTATGTTCACTGTTTGACAATTTGTGACAAAAAGGGGGAGAAGAGAAATAGGGGGAGACAGAGATGAGATCATCGAGATAGGGGGAGAACGGAAAATGATGATCGTATCACAAAGGGGAAGAACATGGAGAACATGTTAGAGATGCTCAAGATAGGGGGAGACAAAGAAAAAACAAAAGAACCAAATGGAAGACGGATCAAATGTAGGATTCTAATTTCTAACGACTAACGTTTGATTTTGTTTGGAGTTTTGGTTTTGCAGGAATTACATCACTTTAAGACTCCAAGTCCTAAGTCATAGAGTATGTTCTAGGACTGTTTGGTTCAAATGTAATTTTGTATTTATTGGATCTTTCACGCAAAGAAAATCAATGTTTTGGTGATGACATTGAGTTTCGATTTTTTGGTTTAAGATGAGTGTTTTGAGCTTTTATGTATTTTGGGTTTTGTCACGAAATTGCCAAAGGGGGAGATTGTTACGGCATTTTGGTGTTGGCATATTTCGTGAGTCATGTCAGTGAGTTGAGTCGGAGTCTTAAAGGGATCAAATTGTCAATCAGCAATCAAAGACTTAGAGAAGATTCAACAAGAGCTCAAGTTGACACTCAGTGTCTTGAATCTTGAAGATTGAAGTTGAAGAATTGTGGATCAGTTACATCAATCTCAAGAAGAAAGTATTCAAAAGGATCAGGTATGGTTAACTAAATAATTTTGGTGATCCGAATACTTTCTTATAGTATAGAAACACTTGGAAGAATTTTTAATTTCATAATAATCAAAAACTGGTGTTCGAACATGTTCAGGATCCGGATCAGGGCCAACGATCCGGATCCCGAAGGTTGTTGCTTCATACAAGACTTCGATCCGGATCCATGCAATTTCCGATCCGGATCCCGAATGTTAAGTTTTCTGATTTGTATGAACGATCCGGATCGGGCAATGCGATCCGGATCCCGAACCCTTGGTTTTCTGGAATCGTCAATCTCGTTACGACGATCCGGATCGCAGTAAATCCGATCCGGATCGCCGTCCTGAAAATTTCCAGATAAGGTAAGTTTTTGATTCTTATCTCTTTCCAAAGGTTTCTAAACTATAAATAGACACTTAGGGTTTCTCAAAAACGTGGGAGCTACGGCCGATCAATTTATAAAACACTTGAGAGCAACCCTAGAGGCTAGGTTTTTATCGATCTTCTTCATAGCCTCTTTTAGGTCAATTCGATGGTTCTTTCAAGAACATATCTTTTGTCGAATTGATCTAATCTTTGCTTAGAGATTTCTTCTACGGTTCCTCAATGAGAATCTAAGCAGAGGATCACCATCGAAGTCAATATTCTTATCGACTGAGTTTGCGTCGTGGATTCGACGTGGCATCGTGGATTCGGTGTGCTAAAGGCGTTTCGTGGATTCGAAGCGTGCGTTCGTGGATTCGAACGTGAGCAGTGGACGGGCAAAACGGTGGAGCGCGAGGTCCAAGAAATTGAAGGAGGGGTTAAATCCGTGGAGACGGTAATCACCTTGTTATTCTTCTTTTCTTAGGGATTGTTATTGCGTGGATATCCAACCGGTCAGCGCAAGGTCCGAAGAAGCTGAAGGAGGGGTTTGAGTCCGTGGAGTCGGTAATCACCTTGTTATTCTTCTATTCTTAGTGGATTGTTATTGCGTGTTGGTCCCGTGGTTTTTCTCCTGGATTGGAGTTTCCACGTATATCTCGGTGTGCTGTTTTTATTTTCCGCATTGGTTTTTATTTTGCACTGAGATTGAGTTTTTAAGTATTACACCTATTCACCCCCCCTCTAGTTGTTTGATAGTACCTATTTAGATCCTTTGGGATCCATAATAACTCTACAGGCCTTGATTGGGGACTTCAACATTTTATTATCCTTCTGCGACAAAAACGGCCCCCCCCTCACACGTCGCTGATATGTTGTCCTTCAGGAATGTCATCAACAATCTGGGACTTATTGACCTTCCTATCTGCAACCAATCTTTCACCTGGACGAACGGGCGACCCAACCCCACTTTGGAACGATTTGATCGAGCGTTTATCTCCCACGATTGGCTGTCCTTCTTCCCCCGCTCCACCCTCCGGGCTCTACCGCGGCCCAGGTCCGATCATTCCCCCCTGGTGCTAACTGCTATCTCTTTTATCCTTTCAACCCATCTCTTCAGGTTCGAGACTTTTTGGCTTAGACAACCGGCGGTTGCTGAAATCATCTCAACCTCTTGGTCTTCCACCAGCACCACTGATTTGCAAGCCTCCCGTTTCGCCTCTAAAATCGTTAGGGTCACGAAGGCTCTTAAAGATTGGAGTGCAGGTTTGTCGTCGACTTTGAAGAAATAAGCCGACCTTAGCCTTTTCTGGATCAGCTGGATCGACAGAGCGGAAGAGATTAGACCCCTTTCGAAGCGGGAGAGGTTGCTTAGACCCAGGCTCAAGTTAAGATACGAGGAGCTGTGTGTGCAAGAGGAGATGAAATGGAAACAAAGATCGAGAATTCATTGGTTGAAGGTTAGGAATGCGAATACCAAGTTATTCCACCTTTATGCTAATGCCCGCAGGAATAAGAATTACATTTCTAGGCTGGTTGATGGGGCAAACGTCCACACAGACCACGCATCCATGGCTAACCTGTTGTTTTTGTTCTTTAAGAAACAATTGGGATCTGTGTCTAGCCGGACCCGGCGCATAAATCTCCAGACGCTTTATGCTAATGAGAGTTGTGACCTGCACAGTTTACAGGATCCCTTTTCGGTACACGAGGTTAGGTGTGCCGTCTTCTCTTGTGCTCCGGATAAGGCACCGGGACCCGACGGCTTGCCATTACTCTTCTACCAGCGTTTTTGGGGGGTAATTAAAGACGATCTCATGGAGGTCTTCCACGATCTGTCCTGTGGAAGGCTTGATCTTCAGACGCTCAACCGTGGCTGGCTTAGCCTTCTCCCGAAGAAGGCTGAGGCAGCAAATGCGAGGGACTTTCGACCGATCTATCTGATTAATGGTTTGATTAAAATCATCTCGAAGGTGCTGGCGACTCGTCTACAATGTTTCCTCGAGGTGCTCATCAATCCCTTCCAAACCGCCTTCATTAAAGGCCACTCGATCCTCGACAACTTCTTCACGGCACATATCCTGACACATCACATACTCTCTACTAAGCATCAAGCGGCACTTTTCAAGATAGATTTCGAACGCGCCTTCGATCACATTAACTGGCATTTCTTGGTTGATCTATTACAGACGAGAGGATTCGGCAGCAAGTGGATTGGTTGGATTACGGCTTTGCTACCATCTTCATCCAACGCGGTGCTGCTCAACGGTATCCCGAGTGACTATTTCCTTTGTAAACGGGGGATCCGGCAGGGGGATCCACTCTCCCCAATGCTGTTTATCCTTTGCATTGACGCACTTTTCAGGATGTTTCATCTGGCGGTCTCCCATTCCCAGTTGCCTCTGGTGGGAGCAGGTGATGTCTCGATCCATACCCTGCAATTCGCGGATGATCTCCTCCTTTTCTTTGATGGCAATTTGAGATCGGCAGAAGTCATCAAGATCATCCTCGACGCATTCTCAGCGGCTTCAGGCTTAAAGATTAATTTTACAAAGAGCTTCATCATTCCTATTAACCTGGAGACCCCTCAGGCCGACAGACTTGCAAGCTTCTTCGGTTGCTCCACCAACGGGTTTCCGTTCACTTACCTAGGCCTCTCTCTCTCCCCGAAGGCGCTGCGCAAAAATGACTACTTGCCGCTCATCGAAAAACTGGACAGACGTTTGGCGGGATGGAAGGGTCGGCTATTGTCTAGAGCCGGACGGTTGGTACTACTGAATTCTGTTCTTTCTAGCATTCCTTCTTTATTCTGTTCGGCGTTCAAGATTCCCGCCTGGGTCCTAAAAGTAGTTGATAGGATTCGCCGGGGTTTTCTTTGGAAAGGCAAAGACCATACTAGCGGTTTTCACTGTCTGGTAAAATGGGATCAAGTCCGTCGCCCGCCAAGGCGGCCTCGGTATTCGGAATCTCAGAGCGACGAATTCCGCACTGCTTATGAAGAATTTGTGGAATTTCTACAGTGCGAAACCCCTGCCATGGGTGAGATTAGTACAATACAAGCACTACAGACGTAGATCACCCTGTGCGGGCGGAGCCCCTCCGACGAAGTGTTCACCACTCTAGAAGGCTGTTCTTAGCATCACGGAACCATTCCACATCTCAGCCACTTTCACGCTCGGCAACGGTGCGGCTGCGTCTTTTTGGCATGCGAGGTGGTCTGAGGACATGCTGCTGCGCAATCGCTTCCCTTCTTTATTCGCAGCGGCCACCCATAAACATCTGTCGGTGAAACAATGGTTGGATCGCTTCGCTCCCTATCGCTTTCTTGGATTTGGCGATCAACCCGCAAATGATTTACTGCCCGAACTGGAGCAACTTAATAGTGTAGTGAGGAACTTATCTCTGTCAGCCACCTCAAATGTCATTTGCTGGAGATGGAATAGCAATTAGCGTTTTAGCGCACGGAGCGCTTATAACTTCCTCGTTTTTGATGGAGTGGACGACCGTAGAATCCCTCATCTCTGGAAAATTAAGATACCGCTCCGCACTAAAATCTTCTTATGGCTGGCCGCTAGAAACAGATTACTAACGGCTGATCTATTGGTCAAACGGGGTTGGGTCGGACCGTCGATCTGCCTCCTATGCAGTCGCAACGAAGAACGCTTGGAACACCTCCTTTTCCGTTGCCCTTTCGCTCGCTCCGTCTGGAACTGGATTTTATACGGCTACCACCGCTTGCGCACGATTCTCCTTGACGGAACGGGGGACCTTGCGACCAGATGGAGACGATCAAGACAGACACTGGAGGGGTGTGACCTTGTATCCCTAGATCTTTGCATAGCTGCCACTTGCTGGGAACTCTGGATGGAGCGGAACCACAGGATCTTTGACGATCGTTTCACAAGTTTTGAGGACTCCGGCAAGAGAATTGTACTTTTAATTAATTCTTGGAGCAGCGCTTGGAAGGGTAAGCTCGCCGGGGGGGGGTGGGTCCTGGCTTGGGAGCGACCAGATTAGTGGAGTATCAGACTTGGTGGATTATCTCTGCTGCAGGAGGGGATAGGCTGGGATAATAGCTTATTTTAATTTAATTTTTCTATTCCCTTACAGAGGTGTCTTTGATATTTCTTAGGGAGCGACCAGATTAGTGGAGTATCAGACTTGGTGGATTCTCTCTGCTCCAGGAGGGGATTGGCTGGGATAATAGCTTATTTTAATTTATTTTCTACTCCCTAACAGAGGTGTATTTGATACTGCTTAGCCCCGGTTGTTACCTGCGAACCATGAGACACCAGCTTTACTATCCTGTGGAGATTGGTGTGGGTCTATTTTTTCAGCTTTTAATTAACTAACCCCTACTGTCTGTTGTTGGAGCTTCGTATATTGGGTTTCTTAATTATCCTCTAGAGCTGCGGCCGATTCGCTTACTTCGTTTCCCCCAGTCACTGCCTGAATCTTTTTCTGGAGTTTTCTTTTGATGTTTTGTTGTACTATTGGGTTAATCTGGTTTTTCCGCTTTGAGTTGGGATGTAACTGGTAGTAATATGGGAGGGGGGCTGTCCGTTTTTTTCTTTTGTTGTCGGGTCACAGTCTTGTGTATGGGCACGGACACAGTTCATTGTATTGGGTTTCTCTTTCTAAACCTACTTTCTATACTTCCTCCAAATAGGGTTTATTCCTGTTTAATTAAAAAAAAATTTATATGATTAAATTTCGGATGTAAAATTAATAGATTCTAAACTTTACATAAGAAATACTTGCATTTTTTTAAGAATTTTATTTTGAATGTCAAATTCATTAATTTTAAATTTACATATAAAATTTACGTCATTTTTTATGATCTGGTTTTACAAAAATAAAAATAGAGAGAATTGCTAAAGTTAGATATAGTAGAAAATTTAAATTTATGTTGCCGAATTTTTTTAAATAGGTTTTAACAACTGTTTTTCCTAAATTTTTTATTTTTTTTTATTCTGGTAATTGTATTTTATATGTAAATTTAATTAATTATAATTTTTTACGCATAAATTTATATATTTTCTAAATTTAAATTCACCTTGCCATTATTTTACAAAATAGGTTTTAAAATTTGTTTTCCCAAAAAATTGCCTTTTTTAGTCTGGTGGAGTTTTATTTTGTATGTAAATTTAATCAATTTTATATTTTAATACATAAATTAATAAATATTTCAATCACCTAGTTTGTGTATGTAAAATTACTAAATGTTATATTTTTTTAAAAAAATTTATGTAAGTTTTTATTATCTGATTTAAAAAAAAAAAAAAAAAGTAGAAAACATTGCTATACAATTTTGTTGTTGCAAATTATGTTTGCTTAATTTTGTAGTTATTGTGCCATATACTAAAATTAGATATTTCTTCCCTCTTTTTATACCCCGATGTCTTTTGTTGGACCCTTCTCTCTAATTTAATCTTGTCTGTTTAGTTTTGACCTCACAATTACGTTTATACTGTATATATATTCAAATTTTGATTCTTTTGTTTTCACTGATTTGTTTCTTTTGATATCATTCTACTTTTCTACTCTCGGTGGTTATACACTTCCTGTCTTTCTGGCCTCTTTTTTTTGTATATGTTGGTTGCATATGTGGTTTGGATCTAGAAGTCTCTTTAAGCCTTCCCAATTTAAAATGCTATAGTGCACCTTTGATGCTCAAACAATAGTCCATACGGCACTTTGAGGCCAAAAAAAAAGCGAACATATAGTCCATGTACAACTAATCCGTTGTATTTACTTGATTACTGTGTGCATGTTTTGGATAGATTTGCATATTCTATTTTTCATTATGATGATCTTGCTCCTCAAACAATCTGATTATTTATCTTGATTGAGAAGAAAAGGTTGGTTAATTTATTAAGATTTATATTTATGATAAGCAATATTTGGTCGGCTTGCTCGGTAAGTAACCAGTTACTTTTTATCTATGGCAAGCAACATTTGGCCGGCTTGCTGGGTAAGCAACCATTTGCTTTATATTTATTGTAAGCAATATTTGGCCGGCTTACTCAGTTGGCGACCTTTTGCTTCCAATTTTTGTTCGGATAATATGAGCAAATGTGAGCTAAAAATTTTTTTTGTTTTGTAGGATATATTTTATTTGCTTTTGGGATCATGGAATGTATGGTTTTTGAGATTTATCTGTTAGTTTTTGTTGTCTCCTTTGAGCAGGGAAGTTAAGTCACCTGGTAAAGAAGGCGGTACTTCGAAACACAGGGTTGGAAAGTTGGAGCGGCATTCAAGATAGGACAGGAGCTACAACAGGTGGAGAAGGATGGTGCAGGGGATGGCCACCTGGATCACAGAGGCCGATCCTATAAAGAGGTGTTAATGCAGCATCTTCTGATGCATCCACCATTCAAACCTTCCTCAAACTCTAGGAGGGTTTCCTCTTTGCGAAAGGAAAGAGCCCGGTGAAGCCGAAGGAGGAGGGGAGGTGCTATAGGTGCCTTGGAGGAGGGGAGGTGCTATAGGTGTTACGTCCCGGGGTCGAAACTGCGACCCGGGCTCGCCAACAGATCCGCCGTCGATACGGGAAGCCCCGCACCGACGAAGCGTCCAACCTGCAAAAGATAGAACTACAGCTACACAGATATCAGAGCGGAAAATAAAAGCGGTAATATAGAATCAAACTACTATAAAGCTGAAAAGAAATACAAAGTCCATCTCCCAAATACACGAATAATACAAGGTCAGATCCACAGGATAGATACAAATAAAAATCCACCTATACAACATCTATAAATTCAAAAAAGGAGATAACTAAAAACTAGAAATACAACAATAAACAGTGAATCCCACAGTCCGGGATGGTACATCTACCTCGCTGTCACGCCCCGGGGTCGAAACTGCGACCCGAGCTCGCCAACAGATCCGCCGCCCATACGGGAAGTCCCGTATAGACGTAGCGACTACCTGCAAAAGATCATCTACACTAACAGATATCAGAGCTGAAAAGTAAAAGCTGAATTAAAATAAATACAACTCCCAATATAATACAACAAGTCCTCACCAAAAGTACATAAGTCTCTCAAAAGTGGAAGAAAAGTATAACTCTAATCCTCACTACAAAGGTCTCTCAACAAGAAACTCTCAAAAATATAAAAAGGGTACATCTACTCTCTGGATGACGACTGGTAGGGATCTAGCTCGCGACTCCCTCGCCTCGGTCAGAAGGATCAGCAACTGGATCAACAGGAACAGGAGTAGAAGTCCCTGGGGAAAAAAGACACCACGACTGGTGTGAGAACTACTTCCCACAGTAGTTCTCAGTGGGTGCCGCCAACAAGCCCGACGGTCTGCCCACTAAGTCTACTAGAGGCATAAAGTAACAATATGAAATATTGAAGGAAATAGCTGGAAATGAATAACCCTACAGCTACTATGCCCATATCTAGATGCTCAAAAAGTGGAATATATGATAACATGGTGCATCTACTATCCCTCAACTAAGATCACCCAATCTACCTGACTGCCTCCTCGGGTCCAGTCAAACCTGCGCCTACCTACTGCCGTTACATCCCGGAGGACCGGACTGACGTAGGGCGTTCGTAGCTGCCAAAACTGGGCCAGCCAGAGAGACTGTGTCGACAAGTCGCGATACAAAAGTAACAAATCCACCCCGGGCGTGGCTCTCGAGGGGCGAGACCCCACCGAGGAAAAGGTATCCGCGCACTCTGTCGCTCAGGTGGCACTGCAGGTTATAGTCCAAAATTCACGCTCATGCTCTGAACGGAAGGACTCAGAATCCTCAATCATCTCGCACAACGGTCGGAGTACTCTCGACGACTCAGCTGATCAGCTCTCACGAACACGAGACACTAGCCTCTCCAATAACTCACAGCACAAAACACACTGGCTGGAGATACTCCACAGCCAGGATCGACCCACAACTCAGCTAACAAAACAGGTCGGACAACACTCAACGACCCGGGACCACCGTCAACCCCAACGGTTACCAACAACACAGGCCGGAAGATACTCGACGGCCCGGGACCACCGTCAACACAACGACTCCCCCCGACAGAACATCAAACTCACAGAAGACACCAACCAGGGCCCGAAAGTTTCGGGAGACCAACACCTACAACCCTATCAACAAGAACAGGTTCCAGGCTCGGCCCCCGTGGCTTTCGTCCCGACAAAGGAACGGCCTCTAGAACCCAGACCACTCGAATCCTTTCGAGTGGGGAGAATTACAGGAAAAGGTGACATTTGTTACTGAAACCCATTTTCACTCAACCCACGCAGGGCGAGGACTAAAAGTAGTTCCCTTTTTGAAAAACTATCTTGATTTAAGGAGAAACCCATTTTTAATGATTTTAGTTCTTTTAGGAAAAACAGTTAGAAAACAACAATTTTATACCCAAACCCCGAAGGGCTGATGCCTTTGTCCAATCAAACAAGAACAGACTTCAACAACCCTTCGATGGTTGGAAGAAAACATCGATAGACTAAAATCATGTGTATGTCAAAAAGGTTCTGGGTTCTAGGTCCAGCTAACACAAGCACACAACTACCACTAACACAGTGGCGACAGCACAAATAGGGATACAAGACCTCCCGGGACTACCGTTTACCCAAACGGCTCCCGGCACAGATAAGCGACCCACTACAACTACCAGACTCTACTCTGCTCCCAAGCACGAGTGCAAATGCATCCCACACTAAAAGAAAGTCCCGACATCTCGGCCCACTACCCGGGCGAGGATAACACTATGTCCAGGAATGAAGGAACAGTGTGGATGTCTAAACATAAATAACCCTAGCCCAAGTGAGGGTTTTCTACTGGTCTGGTTACACATGCAACATATGACGGGGGTGCTAGGTCAAGTTCCAAGATAACCATAATTTAACAAGTGGTAGGAAGCAAAAGGGATCATAAGATCCTCAGATAAAAATAAGGAATAACAATTCCGACATTCTAGCATATTACTCAATAAATTCACTATCATGCAAGGTCCTACTATAGCAGATATAATGTCCAGCTCATCAAACTTGGAGACAAGGCCACCCACCTGAAGGCGCTATCAGTCCAAAGTCCCACAGCGGAAAATACCCCGAAATCACTATCTCTAAATCCAACAGGTCCAGCAATGCCCGCAAACTATCCTGGGCACAACACAAGGCTTACAATTACACTTTATTCCAAAATTAAACCAAGTAATCACAGTCTGAAATTCAGTCCCAAAGATGCCAATTATTCACCTGTAGAAAGGGCTCCGAAAAATCCAATAAAAATACTATCGCGATCCTCGCGTCGAGACCTTCGAAACGGGTACCTGCATGCCCAATTCCGAGCACCGTAGGCCAAGTTACAAATTCCACAACACAGGGTGCGCAAAACTACACAGCAACATAACTGTAATTCCATGCACAGATAAGGGGGAAAACATATACCTTCGGGCAAACCTCAGAAAAATCCAATAAAATACTATGATAATCCTCACGTTGAGTAGATGAAAAAAGTGTATAGGAGTGTCTCAATCCGATGCCCGGTTGCGGAGATATCGCCGAAAAACTACGCCGCTATCCAAAACTCCACCACAAAAACCATGTCACAGTAAACTCATAAAAACACCTCGAAAAGCACAAAACTAGGGGATTCTGAAAAGACCTAGATCGTAGCACTATCCGTCGCGAATCCAGCGGCGAAGAAATCGCTCGAAAAGGTGGTCGGAGTAGGCCGGGAGAGCTCGCGCACCGAAACGCGACGAAGGAGAACACAAAAGGATGAGCATCGCGCTGCGCCGTAAAAACGGAAACCTCAGGAAGCGTGCCACGAAAAATCTTCGAACTCCGAAGATGGATGCAGCACTACGCAAGGAAGAAAGTTGCTGAAGGCGTCGAGGTGAAGGGAGGCTCGGAAACGCGGGAAAAGGGGAGAAGAAGGCGGCTCGGACCTTTAAATAGGCTGCTCAAAACAATTCGGAAAAATACCGAACGTGTCCCAGGTTTCGGGCGCCCGGAAGATTCGGGCTGCTACAGTGTTGGGCCCGGCCCAACACTGTGCAGGCCTGAATCCCCCACGGGCCTGCACGTAGCCCGCCAAACAGGCGACAGCAACACTGTCCAACCGGCTCGCGCCACGTGGCCGCCTCCAAACGCCGACGCGTGGCCCGGCAGTCGGTCAACGCGCGCCTGGCGCGCCCACGTGCGCGCGCCAGCGCCGCCTGCGCACTGTGCCAGGCACGCGCCCCGAGGCGAGCCGCACCAGCTCAGTGCACCGAGCGCGCAACACCGCACCAACTGCAGGACGCCACGTGTCCACCCTTCGGTGCACGCTGGCACCGTGGACCGCGCACCTGCCCGCGCGCCCGCGCGCCTGCCCGCACACCGCGCGCTGCCCGCGCCTGCGCGCTGCCCGCGCCTGCGCGCCGCTGCGCTCCGCCGCTGCCCGCCGCCGCCACGCCGCCCGCCGCCCGCCGGAACAGTACCACTTGCCTCGAAAAATGTGCGCGTCATCCGGGCTCCGAAAAATACAAGTGAATAGTCCATTTTCATCGTTTTCGCACGCTGAATCCAAATCCGAAGTCCGTTTTGCCAAATTCCAACTCTAAAAATTGCCGAAGGCATCCGGAAAGGTGATCTTTTGTCCAAACTTCGCACTGAGTCCAATTTTAATCTCTGTTTCATGCGAAACCACTTCTAAACACTCGACGGGTCCTCCAACTACCCCCGTGAACCCTTTTTAAGCCCGAAGTCCACCACTTGTGTCCAAATTGTGCACAAACACCACCGACACGCCCCGCAGGCCTCCAGAAGCTGTAGATGTAACCGTAATCCATAAGTGGGAATTTTTGGGTCCTCACATCCTCCCCCACTAAAAGAAAGTTTCATCCTCGAAACTAACACAACTCAAACAGGAGTCTCAAACTCAATGGTAGGGACTCAAAATCACCGTGTCTAGCTCCCCAAGTCACCTCTCACTCCCCGTGATTACTCCTCAACAACAACAACAACAGCCAGAACGGCATGGCCTGGTTGCGCAATCCTCTCATCTCTCGGGCCAGAACTCGCAACGGGCGTCCCTCATACTCCAAACACTCACTGATCTCAAATGGAGCGAGTAAATCACGGGCGAGGGATCCATAAGCACATAACTCCGCGCTGAAACGTGGGAAAAACCTCAGGGACTCCATCAAAAAGCTGGGGGGAAAAACAACATAACCACCAGTGCAACACGCACCAAACCACATCCTGTGTCAACTCAACCAAGGCAACCCGAAGCATACCCACTCTGCCATCCAAGAAGGAAAGAAGCCTTCACAAACTAGGGTCCTCACTCGGTCACTCCCGAATCCTGACTATCCGAGTGGACTGCTCAACCACGGTCTACCATCAAAAGGAACCCTCAGGGACATAACCATAAGCCATGTTTACCTCAACAGTCCACACAGTGCCAGCTGTGGAATCATCAAACTCAACCCCAGACAGCTTTCCTGCTCTAGGTATCCGCCATCACAATGGCCCTGTCGGGGTAATCCAGAATGCTCAACAATAACCCAACGATAATTCCACAGCCGCTATAGGAGGCATCACTAAAACTCGCAGATCTCTCTCCCAACACTGACAAAACTAGAAGAGTTGGTGCTAGTATCAGTCTCATCATTCAATTGTCATGCTCTCCTGGCACTGCCCAGTCAAAGAAGCTCCTCACCTCGACAATAATTGCCGATCTCGGCCAATTCCCGATTAGTATCCATATTGGCCGGATTTCCACCGCCGCTCTTACGGTTCGAACAAAGTGACCCAAGAAGGTATGCTTCTGAAGCTATAACTTATACCTCAATAACTTGGCATACAGCTTCATCCACACGAGCATGGTAGCACACCCACAAGTGCTCCTCGTGCTCCAAGTCGCTCTGGGAGTAAATCCAAATATCCCTGGAGGATCTTGTTACCATTCCAATCAAGTACAGCTGGAGCACAATTCCTCAAATCATAAGAGTGGCAGGGCATTAATCAATCCACTTGGCCTCACTGTGAGCTCAAGATGCCCTACCGTGTCCTGAACGCCATCTAGGCAAGGTCCTCGGCTGTCTGATTCCAAGTAGGCACTCGCACCATACAATAACTGCCGGAGTATGACTCCATCAAAAGGTCCTAGATACCACCCGGACCTGTCTACACTCGAACCATAAAAGGGCCCTCAAGCCGTGTATCAATGACGTGGCATCACCATCGTGCATCATCGGCGTGGCACTAGGTCAAACAGACCCTCTATCCATCAGATACTGTCACAGAGCCATCAGCTCTCTCAGCTCTACAGGCGATATCCAATGAGGTGCTGTCGAGGGTGGCGCGGTTCCCCCAACCACGTCAAACGCAATCTCTATCTCCCTAACCGGCGGCATCATCAACAGCTCAGGTAAAATCATACCCGGGATTTCGTGGCAACAGAGATATTCTTGAGTCCCGGTGTCGCCGTAAGCACCTCTCACACTGTCGCTAAAACCTGTGTGCTCTAACAATCTCAACAACCAAACCTCCTCTCGTCTGCCTCGCAGGAAATCGATGTCCTCTCTCTCCTCAGTCAAAACATCCTGTGGCATTGTGCCAATCATTCTCATGCACATGGTCAAAATACCGACTGCCACAATTACCAATAAGTCTGCCGGTATAACTCGCGGCCTCAACTGCATTGGACATGATCCAAAAGCCTCCCCCACATGCACCACACCATCAGGAACCTATACCTCTAGTGCACGTGGTAACAAATCTGCCTCTAGTCCAGACAGGAAGGCCAAATACACCAATTCAGACTGCTGTAAAGAAATCATGCCGGTGACAACCCGATCGCTGCTGTGGCGCCTTCCAACCGGGCAGCACAGACCCAACCACTCGATGCAGGAGGTCGTCGCTCAGTCTGCCTCGACGTCAATGTCCAGTCTAACAGGAAATATCTAGACCATCCACATAGGGAGCACGACCTCTGTCTCTGCTCACACTGGGGTGACAAATGCGGTCCTCCGTAGACAACCAATCCATGCTTCCGCCGCGCCACTCTGATGTAGATGCTGATACTGCCATCGGGGTCCACCCGATCTCTGGCGTCTTAGAAATCCACTACCCTGGAAAAAAAAATCAGAAATGCCTCTGCCGGTCGATCTGTCCTCCATCACCCGGCGCCAAGCACCAATATCCAGAACTCACCTCTGGCGACGGATCCCTATCCAAAGGAACTGCAGCGCCACGCTCCATACACAATGCCTACTCCATCGAGGCGTCAATAATCCATAACGGAGGGACCAACTAAACTGCAAGGTATCCTGGCGCAATCCACTACCAGTCGCACATATCCTATGCGCCTCGTCCCTCAAAACGTGGAGCGCGCAGTTCAACAACTGCATAAACTCTCTAGCACAGGGTGGCTCTCAAATAGTCTCTCCATCACCACCGACCCCAATCCTGCCTCCAAAGGCTCCAACTCAAACCTATGAATCGGGATGGTTCAGACTGCCGGGACTGGCTCCATCGATCGATGATGTCCCAACCTCATCTACAAACCGCTATCCACCCTACCTCGGTGCCTCGGCACTACTCGTCGGCACGGAGGGGGCTGCTTGCTCCATCGGTGCCGCTGGTACAACTGAATATGCCACTGCCTAGGAAGAAAGTGATGGAGGACACTCAAGCGGTACTGCAACTAGCTGTGCTCTCTGCTCCAACAAGCACATCAAACGTTCCATGGCTTCCTCCTGGCATCGGACAGCCTCCGACATCTGTGCCATCTGGATCCATAACTCCTGGGTCTCGCTCTGCTCTGACAGTTCTGCCTCCCGCTGCTCGGGTTACTCATCAGATGCGGAATGTGCCCTCTTCACTACACGACGTCTCAGGGGCATCGTAGTCCACTGCACAATAACAAACATCAGGACACAAAACCAAACGACCCAATCCAGCGAGGGTCTAAGACATGTCATCCATTCCATAGAATTATGTTGTCTGCAGCCAACATAATCGCTTAGGAGAATAAATATGCCAATCATTCATCCCATCTTTTGGGAGAGGTATAAAACTCGATTAGGACTCTCGCTAAAAGTCACGACTATCACGTAGTCATCCTAATGTCCAACCACAGGCCTAGGGTTCCTAAGTCCACAATGACCTACAACCTAGGCTCTGATACCACTCTAATCTGTCACGCCCCGGGGTCGAAACTGCGACCCGGGCTCGCCAACAGATCCGCCGCCCATACGGGAAGTCCCGTATAGACGTAGCGACTACCTGCAAAAGATCATCTACACTAACAGATATCAGAGCTGAAAAGTAAAAGCTGAATTAAAATAAATACAACTCCCAATATAATACAACAAGTCCTCACCAAAAGTACATAAGTCTCTCAAAAGTGGAAGAAAAGTACAACACTAATCCTTACTACAAAGGTCTCTCAACAAGAAACTCTCAAAAATATAAAAAGGGTACATCTACTCTCTGGATGACGACTGGTAGGGATCTAGCTCGCGACTCCCTCGCCTCGGTCAGAAGGATCAGCAACTGGATCAACAGGAACAGGAGTAGAAGTCCCTGGGGAAAAAAGACACCACGACGGGTGTGAGAACTGTTGGGTTATATGTAATAAGGATCTAAATAGGGGAAAAAACACCTAGAGGGGGGTGAATAGGTGTAAACGCATAAACACTCAAAAAATCGTTGCGATAAAAACCCAATGCGGAAATAAAAATAATACGCAAGATTTTTACGTGGAAAACTCCATCACCGGAGTAAAAAACCACGGGACCGATAACACGGCAGAAATCCACTAGAATTAAAACACGTACAAGGTGATTTACCGTACACACTTACGACTCAACCTTTTCCATACGCTCCTAGAGGATCTTCTCCGCTCGCTCCGCGACGCTTCTCGAATCCACGATCTGCGCCCAACGCCGAATCCACGGCGTCCAACGTCGAATCCACGACGTCCGACCGAATCCACGGTCTTCACCCAATAGCACCCTTCGAATCCACGAACGTGCCTCGCTCCGAATCCACGAGAGCGGTTGAACCTTGAATCCACAAGGACACGCGAATCCACGCGCCGATTTTTGGGGTAAATCGTTGTTTTGGGTGGTGATGATCCGCCGAATACTTAGATCAAAGATAGATCGGAAATACCATCTAAGTATTCATTAGTTTGACTCAACTCAAGATGTGAGTATGAAAACCTAGAATCAAACTAATCAATATAGATGAAGAAACATAGAGTATTCTCTAATGATTTCCTTTCTTCTCTATATGTGGATCTAGAGCCGTATAAGATGATATATGAAAATGACGGCTATTTCGATTCACAGTGGATTACCCCTAGAAAAAGAATCATAGGGTCTATTTATAGGTTAGAAACCCTAGGAAGGAGATAAGAATAAAAAACCTAACATTTCTGGAGATTTTACGGACGGCGATCCGGATCGGATTAACTGTGATCCGGATCGTCGTAACGAGTCAGGCAATTCCAGAAAAATGAAGGTTCGGGATCCGGATCGAAGTGCTTGATCCGGATCGTTCATACAGTTCACCAAACATCAACGTTCGGGATCCGGATTGCGAAGCCTGATCCGGATCGTTCAAGGAAGATGGTAAACTCAGTGTTCGGGATCCGGATCAAGAGAGGCTACGATCCGGATTGAACTGGTGTATGAACGAACCACCTTCGGGATCCGGATCGAACAACCTGATCCGGATCCTGAACATGTCCCAAGTCCAGTTTTTGATTTTTATGCAATGAAAGATTCTTCCAAGTGTTTCTACACTACAAGAAGTATTCGGATCACACAAAATCTTTAGTAAAACATACCTGATCCTTTTGAATTCTTCTTTCTTGAGATTGAGTTAAATGATCCAACTTTCTTCACCTTCAATCTTCAAGACTTGAGACTTTCACGAAACTACGCCAACTCAAATTCCGTAACAATCTCCCCCTTTGGCGGTTTCGTGACAAAACACAGATCCACTAAAGAAAATTCAAAAAGATATTTTTGTTGCTATCACCATACAACAAAAATTTACAATGGAGATCCAAAAATTTAAAAACATGAGATAAACTCCTAAAACAGACTCTAGACTTAGACATCTGTACTCTCTGCACAAAGAAATCATTCTTGACAAAAAGAGATCGTTAGATACCTCAAGAATATTTAGCATACAAAACCTAGTACAGAGATAGAGTTTATCTGATCATCATGACATTTGAGAATTCAGATATGTAAGAGAATCATAGTCAAAAACCAACATATCTTCTAGCAATTAAAAACCAAATGTCACACAATCTTCTAGCAATTAAAAACCAAATGTCACACAATGTTAGTCCAACATCAACTTGTTAGTTATATTACATGCCCAAATAGTTAGTCGAATAGTTAGTCGAGACATGCAAACAATCACAAGATGAAAACCAAAGTTGAAGTTGAAGTGATACTTACCTTGATGTATACAAAATCTTCATTACCTTGATGTATACAAAATCTTCATCATCAAGATTTTCACAATCATTGTTCATTGTTCAAATCATTGTTCTAAACTCTCTCCCCCTTTTTGTCACAAATAAAGCCAAAGATTACAGAAGTGGAGAGAATGGTTAACAGTTTAAGTTAGAGAACTAAAAACTCAAATTAAAACTTAAAAACCTGCACAACAGAAGGATTTAAACATATGCATAATAAACAGAAATTAGAAGGATACGGATTATTCAGACTCGTCTGAACTGATACAGCCGAGGATTTGGAAAATCTTCTTTATTCGCTTGTTCATTGCTGATTGATTTTTATTTACCTTCTTTATTTCTTCCTTTACCTCAATTAGTTCATTTGATATACGTTCTTGCTCATTGGAGAGCCTTTGCTGTTCTTTATAGATTGAGGTAACAGATGCATCATCATCAGAAGTTGATTGCGGTGCTTGTTGTGCCGGAGGTGCTGGTTGTGATGGTGGTGCTGGTTGCATTGGAGGAGCTGCTGCCGGTGCAGAGGTTGTTGCTTGTTGTCGTTGTTCTCGTTGCCGGTGAAGAGGTATGAAAGGTTCATCTGGCTTCGTCGAAAGAGACTTTACAATTGTTGTGTCATTGATCGTTCCTAGACTGTGCAGATAGGAACTCGCATTTGTGTCAGCTTTAAATTTGCGAAGAATGCGCATGATGATCATTGGAAAAGGTAGTCTCTCTGACGGATGAGCTTGCTCCACATATCGTGCCATCCTTGACCAGATGACGTAGGGAATGTTTAAGTTAGCTCCCATTGCTGCTGCGGGGTTTCCAAGTAGATAAAGGAATATCATTCTTTCCCACCGAAGAACCTTTGTGTTCATGTTTGGAATAATATTGTAACAAACAATAAGGTTTAAGATGCGGTACTCTGGTCGTAGTTCTTTCGAGAAAACGGAGTTTCCTGTCGACCGAGTATTTGGAACACAGATTCCATCAACTACCACTCTCCAGGAGTAGGTGTTGAAGGCTTGATTCTTCAGGTAATGAGTGCCATCGGCTCGGGCGTCCATCCCTAGTACTTCACCAATTAGCTGAGGCGTTACTTTGATTCTGACATTCTTGACTAATGTTTGAAAATCCCGACGCCCGCTTTCCTGATCAACTAGATAGCAGGCATTCTGATAAAACATCCTCACTGAGTGAAGACAATACCCAGTGGTCTCCGGGAAATCGCAAATGGAAGCAAGACCTCTCTGGTCAAACAAAGTCCCAAACGTCTGAGAACGCTGCTTTAAGGCTTTTACATCAACATGCCTTTCTCCAATGCATTCTCTGTTTTCAAAATCCTTTATTCTAGCCGAGCTGACCAAGTCTTGAGGAGGTGCTTGCCTATCAGCTGGTTGCTCAATGGAGATTCCTTGTGCACTCCCTCTTTTGCGAGCAATACTTTTTCTTCTTGTCTTCCCAGAAGTTTCTTCCATTGGAGCTTTGCCTTTCTCAGCAGCAGTGGGCGGAGCCTTTGATGTTTCTGCAGGTGCTTTTCCCTTTGAAGCAGTCGGAACAGTCATTGCTTCAACTTGCAGTTCATCCAATTAATTGATTCCGTTTCAGATTCTGTATCGGAATCATCTTTAGCTTTCTTCGCTTTCTTAGCCTTCTTAGCCCTCTTGGGCTTGACGGTGTCTCTCGTATGAACCATAGCCGCAAGTAGAAAAACAATCCAAGTGATCACCATTGCTAATGGTTTCTTGAGAAAAGGAATCCTGTGTAGACCAACTCAAGAACACAAGAAAAAAAATTGTTAATTTTCAAAGATTGAAAAACTGTACCCAAACAATCATAATCATGTAGAGAGACTAAGAATCAAATTAGTTTTGCAAAAGGACTTTTAAAAATAGATCAATTGCATGATTTTCGAAAATCCTTATTATATGCCCTAAAACCGAAATTTTAGAAATCGAAGCCTAAAAATCCGTTAATCAGGAGAATACCTAGCATATAATCAAAACTAATCTACCCAGAGTTCTTATTTCAAAAGAAATTTGATCAAAAACCATCCACAAACAAAGTTGATCCAAGAAATTCATCACGTTTGAGGAGGAAAAGAGAAAAACGGTGAAAAACCGAGATTTTGATCAATAAAACTTACTTGGAGTTGAAGAACTTGAGTTTGAAAGCTTCCAGGAAGGATGAAATCTAGAGAGAGAGGCTCTGGAAACTTTGGAACAAAAGATTGGAGTAAAAGAAATCAAAAAAAACCCCTTTCGTTCTTTATAAAACCTAGCCGCGATCCGGATCAGTTCATAACTGCGATCCGGATCGGCTACCCGCAGTGAGAAACTGCGTTCGGGATCCGGATCGGTAGATACAATCCGGATCGTCAGCCCGCAGAAGAATTCCTGCGTTCGGGATCCGGATCATCTAGCCCGATCCGGATCGGCCCCAACTTTTTCTTTAGAAAATTTCAGAGAAATTCAAGAAAAACCAGAAAAAGATTGTAAGCGCAAATGTGTATCAACTTTAAACAAAAATCATCGTTTCATACAACAAGAATTAGATTATGCCAAATCTATCAATAATATCCAAAAATGAAACGAAAATTTATAAAAATTAAATCCCTTAAAGTTGAACACCTTCAATTACATCTAACTTGATCTTATGAGTAATGCCTTTATCAAATCATCAATTCAGTAAAGAAAATGAAATACAAAGATCAATAGATGTTTGAAATCCCAAATATAATAGATAATGTATCTAGACAATCTGTTGAAGAGAGTGGCTCTTTGAGCATCTTTCTTTAAAAACCCACCTTATACCAACCTTGAAATTTGACAGAGTCAAGTATTTCAACATGCATTTTACTTAATCAAAAATTTGAACAACCATGCTTGGTATACATGTGGTAGCTGCACACAATACTCGGACGACCGAGGTGGTAGCTCTTTCCTCCATGTGGTGGTAGTTTTCACACTCCTCATTGGGATGTAACTCTTTCCACATCTTTTGAGCATTTTACCTTTTCTAAGACTCCCCCTCAATTGGCTATCAATTATTTAAGATATAAAGTATTCAACCAAATATTGATCTCGATTTCATACTCGACTAAGCAGTCAAATAAGATAATGACTATACCAAGAGATCATAGAGAGAGAGAAATTGACTTTGATCACTTAGAAGATGATTTAATTAACATAAATGATCATTGCAACAGTGAAATATTATGATGGCAAAAGCATAATAAATTTCTAAATGTGCGAAAAGATGCAATTAAAGTCAATTATGATCTATGCTCAATTAATGTCCTATGTACAAACATAGATAATGAACAAAACAGAAACAAATACAAAACCTATCCTAAGCAAAGATTTCAAAAAGAAGATTATTTCAAGGAAAGCATCCCAATTGCTTTTCGTAAATGAATAAAACGTTTTTGATCCAAAGGTTTTGTTAGAATGTCAGCTAATTGATCCTCAGTTGAAATATATGAAAGTTGAAGTGTATTTGATTCAACTAGCTCTCTAAGAAAATGATATCTAAGTTCAATATGTTTTGTTCTAGAGTGCAACACAGGGTTTTTAGAAATGTTAATTGCACTAGTGTTGTCACAAAGTATTGTTACCGAAGATGCTGAAATGCGGAAGTCGCTCAATACGCTTTTCATCCAAATGAGTTGAGTTGAGCAACTTCCAGCTGAAATGTATTCCGCTTCGGCAGTCGAGAGTGCTATGCAGTTTTGCCTTTTACTGTGCCATGCAACAAGGCAATGGCCAAGATAGAAGCATGCACCACTCGTGCTTTTCCGATCATCCACTGATCCTGCCCAATCGGCATCTGAGTATCCAACAATATCCAAACTTGTTCCCATAGGATACCAAATTCCGAAATTAATTGATCCTTTGATATACCGGATGATCCTTTTCACCGCTTTCAGGTGAACCTCCTTTGGTGCTGATTGATATCTCGCGCAAATCCCAACACCAAAAGATATATCTGGGCGACTAGCCGTGAGGTAAAGTAGACTTCCAATCATACTTCGATACAGTTTCTCGTCTACATTCTCACTATGTGATTCACTTCCAAGTCCCTTGTGGCTAGTTCCCATTGGAGTCGGAAAATCTTTACAATTTTCTAGATCAAACTTTTTGACCAACTCCATTGCATACTTGGATTGACTCAAGTGAATACCTTCATCATTTTGTTTAATTTGCAATCCAAGGAAATAAGTCAATTCGCCCATCATGGACATCTCAAATTCGCTTTCCATGGTCTCCGCGAATTTAGAAGCATCGTTATCTCTTGTTGCGCCAAATACAATGTCATCGACATAGATTTGTGCTACAATGAAATTGCTTTGATAATGCTTCACAAAGAGAGTCCTATCAGCTCCCCCTCGAGTATAGCCCTTCTCCAAAAGGTGCTTTGTTAACCTTTCGTACCATACTCGCGGTGCTTGTTTCAGACCGTAAAGAGCCTTTTTCAAACGAAAAACATGGTTAGGTTGTTTATGATCTACAAAACCTTTCGGTTGAGCCACATAAACTTCCTCATTTAAAAACCCATTTAGAAATGCGCTCTTAACGTCCATTTGAAATAATTTGATTTTAAAATGACAAGCAATAGCAAATAGTATACGAATGGACTCGAGTCTAGCTGCAGGGGCGAATGTTTCATCAAAGTCTATACCTTCTACTTGAGAATAGCCTTGGGCAACTAATCGTGCCTTGTTTCTGATGATAGTACCATCCTCATTTTTCTTGTTCTTGAAGATCCATTTGGTACCTATCACATTGTGTTGCTTGGAGGCTTCGTTAATTCCCAGACTTTGTTTCGCTCAAATTGATGGAGCTCTTCCTGCATTGCTTTAATCCAGTAGTCATCCTGAAGAGCTTCATCTATGTTCTTTGGTTCGATTAAAGATACGTAGCAAGCGAATCCACAAACCAACTGCCTCCGAGTTCTGACTCCTTCTTGTGGATCTCCAATAATATTCGATTCCGGATGATCCTTGGAGATTCGTAACGTTTGTTGAAATGGAGTACTCGGAGATATGAGATGATTCCTGCACATCAGATAACTAGAAGAACCATTAGATGCATCATTAATATTGGAAGTATTATTATGAGAAGATGCACTAGCAGGAGAATCATCATCTAGAGAGATATCGAGGGTAGATTTTCCAGTTTCAAAGTGAAAAGCTTCATCTACTTTAACATTTATAGATTCTACGATCGTCTTAGATTCAATGTTAAATACTCGATATGCTCTGCTATTCGTAGAATAACCCAAAAAGATCCCTTCATCACTTCGAGAGTCGAACTTTCCAAGATTTTCACGGTCACGTAAAATGTAACATCGACTCCCGAAGACACGAAAATATTTGATATTGGGTTTTCTACTAAACCACAGCTCATATGGTGTATTTAAGGTTCCTGGGCGCAAGTAACTCTATTAATGACATAGACAGCGGTGTTCACAGCTTCAGCCCAAAAATGTAGCGGTAAATTCCGGCTATGAAGCATCACACGCGCCATCTCTTGAACAACCCTGTTCTTGCGCTCAACACACCATTTGCTGAGGTGTATAGGGTGCCGAGAATTCATGTTTAATTCCATTTGAAGTGCAAAAATCAATAAATTTTGAATTTATGAATTCTCCACCTCTATCACTTCTAACACGAATGATCTTTTCATTCTTTTCAATCATAATACGATGGCAAATCTCATGAAAAGAGTCAAACGTATCAGCTTTCCTCTTTTAAAAATGCTATCCAAGAAAACCGAGAGAAATCATCAAACCAATAAAAAATGTACCATTTACCTCCCAAAGATGGTTGACAGATCGGCCAAAAGAAAAAGAAGAAAAGAAAATAGTCCTACATAAACTACACAAGATTAATCGTAAAACGATTAAAGACAAGGAGGGGTTTCACCTTGCATACCCAAACCTTTGAGTTTTGGAGTATGTTGGCAATGGTTGAGAATGTTTTCCTTGATGAAGACGTCTTGCAAGATTGGTCTTTTTCTTTTGTCATCGTCTTGTTTGAAGTACTACCAATGTCCTTTTCTTTAGGAGAATCCTTCTTTGAATTCCATGGAGTGAACTTATTGGTAGCAGTTGCAAGATGTGGTTGATTTGATCCTTGAGCTCCAATCTTGCAATTCTTCCAATGTGCCCTGCAAAATTACAACGAAAACATACCTTTGTGCTTGATGATTCTGAAGAGGATGAAGTAGGCTTCGTTGTCTTGGTTGTCATGATTTCCGGTGTCGGAGAAGGAGATACCGACTGAGGCACAAAGACTGTCCCAACCGAACTAAAATGTCTTCAGTTCGATTGTATCCGAGGCCGAACTTGTTTGTTTGACCAAGACCAAGAAGTTTATCCAACTTACTCCTTCCTAAAGAGATATTGCTTGTAAGTCATCCTTGAGTTGGCAAATGGTCTCTGTCATTTCCAATTTTTCCCGTCGGGCCTCGCCGTAGAGCTTTGAGAAGTGATTCGCGTTATCCACCAGATTTGTAGGTTCCTTCTCAAGTTGCTCATTGGACTCTTGAAGGGAAACATTTTCTTTTATCAGGTTTTCCCTTTTCCACTTCAAGAGCGTTTGAGAGAGAAGTCGCGCTCTTTTTGCTTCTTCTTCTTCGAGATCATGCAATCTCCCCTCCAACTCCTGTTTTGCTTAGCCTTTCTTTGAGTCCCTCAAAGTCTT